>CM034540.1:16398487-17029664 GCA_020002185.1 Paraescarpia echinospica
AGGAGTATAGTAAACAAAAGAAATGAACTAAACATTATGGTAGAAGATATTGACCCTCATATAATAGGTATAACCGAATCCTGGACCACCACCGATATATCAGATGCTGAATTGGGACTGACAGGATATGTAATGTTTAGAAAAGATAGAATAGGAAGAAAGGGAGGTGGAGTTATTTTATATATTAAAGAATCTGTCCAGGCTTATGAAATAAAAATTAGAAAGAGAAGCAGATTGCGAAGAAGCTGTTTGGTGTAACATAGTTACAGGAAACTCAACGTTAACAGTTGGGTTAGTTTATCGAAGTCCAAACATAAGCATAGAAGAGAATGAGAAAATACAAAACGCTATAAGGGAAGTAAGCAACGGGACTGTATTATTATGGGGATTTTAACCACGGGCATATACAATGGAAATCTCTACAGAGTATGGAGTGAGGACCACAAGTTTTTAGTTTTAGTTCAAGATACATCTTTCTCAACATGTGCTAGAACCAACCAGGGGTGAGAATGTGTTAGACATAGTTTTGTCCTCACAGAAGGAATTAGTTGACAATGTCAAGATATGTGAGCCACTGGGGAGTAGCGATCACAACCAGATACATTTTACCATCAAAGTAAAATCAGAAAGGAATAGTAAAAAGCAGTATAGGAGAAATTTCCACAAAGGTAGGTATAAGGACATGAGGAAATATTTAGCAAAGATAGACTGGAATAACACACTGAAAAATAAGACAGCAACAGAATGCTGGAATATATTAAAGAGTGAAATTAAGTGCATAGTCGATAAATTTGTACCCTTCAAAAAACAAAGGAAACGGTCCAAAAGAAACACATCAAAAGAAGCCATTAGAAAAATTAAGTATAAACAAATGATGTGGAAGTCATATAGATGTACTGGAAATGATGAAGACTACAACAGTTATAAAGAAGCACTTAACCAAGCTACAGCTGAAATTAGAAATTCAAAGAGAAGCTATGAACAACAATTAGCTAGTAATATAAAACATGACAGCAAGAGTTTTTATGCGTATGTTCGAAGCAAACAGAAAGTTCAAGATAACACACTGAAAAATAAGATATCTAGAAGATAGTGCTGGAAATATAATATCAGAGGGATTCTTAATGGCAGAAGACCTGAATGAGTACTTTAGTTCAGTGTTTACCAGAGAAGATATTAGTTCACTGCCAGTACCAGAGGCTAAGTTCAAGGGGGCAGATTCAGACTATTTAGGACAATTAATTGTAACCCCGGAAATGGTAGGTAAGAAAATAAGGGCTATGAAGGATAATAAATCACCTGGAGTGGATGGTATTCCACCCAAACTACTATTGGAAATTGTAGAACAAGTTAGCATACCACTTGCAACAGTTTTCAATTTGTCATTAGAAGAGGGAGTGGTTCCTTTAGAATGGAAAGAAGCAAACATTATACCGTTATTCAAAAAAGGTTCGAGAAACAAGTCAGAGAACTATAGACCAGTGGGTTTAACATCAGTGATTTGTAAATTGTTAGAAAGACTAATTAAAGATCACATGGTGGATTTTCTTGTTAAACAAAACTTGATAAACCCATCTCAACATGGTTTTTTTAAAGCGAGTTCATGCTTAACAAATATGTTATGTTTTTTGGAAGACATCACTAAGTGGGTAGATGAGGGATCACCAGTAGATATCGTCTACTTAGATTTTCAAAAAGCTTTCGACAAAGTACCACATCAAAGATTACTGCTTAAACTAAAGGCCCATGGCATAGGAAATGGTATAATAAACTGGATAGAACAATGGTTGATTGACAGAAGCCAACGTGTAGTAGTTGATGGGGAGGCTTCAAACTGGAAATCAGTATTGAGTGGGGTACCACAGGGATCAGTATTAGGTCCTATATTATTCTTAATATATATCAACGATTATCCAAATGAAATAACAAGCAAGGTGTTGAAATTTGCGGATGATACAAAAGTGTTTAGAAGGATTAAAAGTGATGGAGATAGACAGCATTTACAAGATGATCTTGACAGGTTGATAAAATGGTCTGAAAAGTGGCAAATGCTGTTCAATTTTGGGAAATGTAAATGCCTCCACACAGGACATGGGAACGAAGAAGTAGAATATACAATGGGGGGTACTGTACTAAGTACTACTGTAAAAGAAAAAGACTTAGGGTTAACCATTAGTGCTGATATGAAGGTTTCAGAGCAGTGCGGAATTGCAGCTTCAAAGGGAAATCAAATCCTTGGATTAATTAGGCGAAACGTAACGTATAACGAAAAAGAGCTAATAATACCGCTGTACAAAACAATAGTTAGGCCTCATTTAGAATATTGTATTCAAGCGTGGAGGCCATATCGCAGGAAGGACATAGATATGCTAGAAAGAGTGCAGAGGAG
This sequence comes from Paraescarpia echinospica, assembly GCA_020002185.1. Lineage (NCBI taxonomy): Eukaryota > Metazoa > Annelida > Polychaeta > Sabellida > Siboglinidae > Paraescarpia > Paraescarpia echinospica. The sequence goes on from CM034540.1 coordinate 16,400,877, forward strand.
AGCAACTAAAATGATACAAAAACTGAGGATCTTAGTTACGAAATACGCCTAAAAATGCGGTTTAACAACACTAGAGACCAGGAGATTGAGAGGAGATCAGATAGAAGTGTTTAAAATATTGAAGGGTTATGAAAATATTGATAGAAATATTTTTTTCTCAGTTAAGAAAGATAGGACTAGAGGACATGAACTTACATTGACAAAGGAGCAGAGTAGATTGGATATAAGAAAGTTTTCATTTTCACAAAGGACTGTAAATGAATGGAACAGATTACCTGCTGATTGTGTGGGTGCTAGTAGCGTGAATATGTTTAAAAATAAAATCGACACATACCTCAGACGGGCGGGATACACATAGATAAAAGGGTCGGACTCTCGATAAGCCAAAGGGCTTCCTTGTCCACCTGCCACCTAGAGTTAATTCTCTGGGTGGCAATCTTGTTAAATCTTGTTAAATCTATTTCAGGTGCTGCTACAAATCCCGTCTCTTTATGTTTTGTTACCATCATTAAAAGTCAACTTGTGTTTATTTCAGGTGCTGCTACAAATCCCGTCGCTTTATGTTTTGTTACCATCATTAAAAGTCAACTTGTGTTTATTTCAGTCGCTGCTACAAATCCCGTCTCTTTATGTTTTGTTACCATCATTAAAAGTCAACTTGTCTTTATTTCAGGTGCTGCTTCAAATCCCATCTCTTTATGTTTTGTTGCCATCATTAAAAGTCAACTTGTCTTTATTTCAGTCGCTGCTACAAATCCCGTCTCTTTATGTTTTGTTACCATAATTAAAAGTCGACTTGTCTTTATTTCAGGCGCTGCTACAAATCCCGTCTCTTTATGTTTTGTTACCATCATTAAAAGTCAACTTGTGTTTATTTCAGTCGCTGCTACAAATCCCGTCTCTTTATGTTTTGTTACCATCATTAAAAGTCAACTTGTGTTTATTTCAGGTGCTGCTACAAATCCCGTCTCTTTATGTTTTGTTACCATCATTAAAAGTCAACTTGTGTTTATTTCAGGTGCTGCTACAAATCCCGTCTCTTTATGTTTTGTAACCATCATTAAAAGTCAACTTGTGTTTATTTCAGCGCCAAGAAAAGAAGAGCATCGCTGCTTCTGCTGCTGGTGTTCCCGCTACCTCTGCGCCACCTGCATCGGCCAAGCCTTTAATATTATCCACACAACGGAGGTTGGTGATTCTTCTTCCTGATGTGCTAACTGTTCCAACACAACGTAGGTTGGTGATTGTTCTTCCTGATGTGCTAACTGTTCCAACACAACGTAGGTTGGTGATTGTTCTTCCTGATGTGCTAACTGTTCCAACATAACATAGGTTGGTGATTGTTCTTCCTGATGTGCTAACTGTTCCAACACAACGTAGGTTGGTGATTGTTCTTCCTGATGTGCTAACTGTTCCAACACAACTTAGGTTGGTGATTGTTCTTCCTGATGTGCTAACTGTTCCAACACAACGTAGGTTGGTGGTTGTTCTTCCTGATGTGCTAACTGTTCCAACACAACTTAGGTTGGTGAATGTTCTTCCTGATGTGCTAACTGTTCCAACACAACGTAGGTTGGTGATTGTTTTTCCTGATGTGCTAACTGTTCCAACATAACGTAGGTTGGTGATTGTTCTTCCTGATGTGCTAACTGTTCCAACACAACGGAGGTTGGTGATTCTTCTTCCTGATGTGCTAACTGTTCCAACATAACGTAGGTTGGTGATTCTTCTTCCTGATGTGCTAACTGTTCCAACATAACGTAGGTTGGTGATTCTTCTTCCTGATGTGCTAACTGTTCCAACATAACGTAGGTTGGTGATTCTTCTTCCTGATGTGCTAACTGTTCCAACATAACGTAGGTTGGTGATTCTTCTTCCTGATGTGCTAACTGTTCCAACATAACGTAGGTTGGTGATTGTTCTTCCTGATGTGCTAACTGTTCCAACACAACGTAGGTTGGTGATTGTTCTTCCTGATGTGCTAACTGTTCCAACACAACGGAGGTTGGTGCTTGTTCTTTCTGATGTGCTAACTGTTCCAACACAACGTAGGTTGGTGATTGTTCTTCCTGATGTGCTGACTGTTCCAACACAACGTAGATTGGTGATTATTCTTCCTGATGGGCTAACTGTTCCAACATAACGTAGGTTGGTGATTGTTCTTCCTGATGTGCTAACTGTTCCAACATAACGTAGGTTGGTGATTGTTCTTCCTGATGTGCTAAATGTTCCAACATAACGTAGGTTGGTGATTGTTCTTCCTGGTGTGCTGACTGTTCCAACATAACGTAGGTTGGTGATTGTTCTTCCTGATGTGCTGAGTGTTCCAACATAACGTAGGTTGGTGATTGTTCTTCCTGATGTGCTGACGGTTCCAACATAACGTAGGTTGGTGATTGTTCTTCCTGATGTGCTGACTGTTCCAACATAACGTAGGTTGGTGATTGTTCTTCCTGATGTGCTAACTGTTCCAACACAACGTAGGTTGGTGATTGTTCTTCCTGATGTGCTAACTGTTCCAACACAACGTAGGTTGGTGATTGTTCTTCCTGATGAGCTAACTGTTCCAACATAACGTAGGTTGGTGATTGCTCTTCCTGATGAGCTAACTGTTCCAACATAACGTAGGTTGGTGATTGTTCTTCCTGATGAGCTAACTGTTCCAACATAACGTAGGTTGGTGATTGTTCTTCCTGATAAGCTAACTGTTCCAACACAACGTAGGCTGGTGATTGTTCTTCCTGATGAGCTAACTGTTCCAACGTAACGTACGTTGGTGATTGTTCTTCCTGATGTGCTAACTGTTTCAACATAGCGTAGGTTGGTGATTGTTCTTCCTGATGTGCTATCTGTTCCAACACAACGTAGGTTGGTGATTGTTCTTCCTGATGTGCTAACTGTTCCAACACAACGTAGGTTGGTGATTGTTCTTCCTGATGAGCTAACTGTTCCAACACAACGTAGGTTGGTGATTGTTCTTCCTGATGTGCTAACTGTACCAACACAACGTAGGTTGGTGATTGTTCTTCCTGATGTGCTAACTGTTCCAACACAACGTAGGTTGGTGGTTGTTCTTCCTGATGTGCTATCTGTTCCAACACAACGTAGGTTGGTGATTGTTTTTCCTGATGTGCTAACTGTTCCAACATAACGTAGGTTGGTGATTCTTCTTCCTGATGTGCTAACTGTTCCAACATAACGTAGGTTGGTGATTCTTCTTCCTGATGTGCTAACTGTTCCAACATAACGTAGGTTGGTGATTGTTCTTCATGATGTGCTAACTGTTCCAACACAACGTAGGTTGGTGATTGTTCTTCCTGATGTGCTAACTGTTCCAACACAACGGAGGTTGGTGCTTGTTCTTTCTGATGTGCTAACTGTTCCAACACAACGTAGGTTGGTGATTGTTCTTCCTGATGTGCTGACTGTTCCAACACAACGTAGATTGGTGATTATTCTTCCTGATGGGCTAACTGTTCCAACATAACGTAGGTTGGTGATTGTTCTTCCTGATGTGCTAACTGTTCCAACATAACGTAGGTTGGTGATTGTTCTTCCTGATGTGCTAACTGTTCCAACATAACGTAGGTTGGTGATTGTTCTTCCTGATGTGCTGACTGTTCCAACATAACGTAGGTTGGTGATTGTTCTTCCTGATGTGCTGAGTGTTCCAACATAACGTAGGTTGGTGATTGTTCTTCCTGATGTGCTGACTGTTCCAACATAACGTAGGTTGGTGATTGTTCTTCCTGATGTGCTGACTGTTCCAACATAACGTAGGTTGGTGATTGTTCTTCCTGATGTGCTGACTGTTCCAACATAACGTAGGTTGGTGATTGTTCTTCCTGATATGCTAACTACCGGGCCTGTGATCTGTAGCACTTATGTGCCCGACTGAAAATTCACGGACCCTGGGCCACCGGTTTATATTTTATATCTAACGCTGGTCGGACTTTGTATTTCGTATCCTTCATTGCTTGAATTGAATTAGTCTCGTGTTGTGGAAATTGTCCAGTTTCTCCATTACAATTTCATCACGCATCAAGATAAAGTATGATGGGGAATATCATCATCACCATAGCATCCCGTGGTTGGGCGAAGGCCTCAGCTTGTCGTTCCCAAATCTGCCTGTCGTACGCTGTCCTCTGCCAGATGATGCCCTTCAAGTACTCGTCTAGTTCGTCTCTCCACCGTCTCGTCAGTTTTTCTCCAAATTGTTTCCCTTCGTAAGGTCTCCAGGTATTGATATGCGATGTTCATCGGTTATCTCGTAGCCTACTGATGCGCCCTGCCCAGGTCCCTGTGGCGTTAGCATCACTAAGTATGTGGGGGAGACTATCGGAGAAGGAACACCGCTGCTTGGAGACCACGTGTTTCATGAACCTGTGTCTGTTGAATACTTGCTGAACAGAAATCAGTACATGGTGTCAAAAATGGACGGTGGCTGTTAATCCATCGTATCCGTTTGCACGACCGCAGCCAATGGACTGTAGGAATCCAGAAGAATGGCCGAAATGGATCAGGAGATTCGAGCGGTTTAGACAAGGCTCAACAAGCGTCGGGGCTGTCTGCGAAACCCGACAATGACCAGGTAAACACTCTGATCTACAGTATTGGCGATGAGGCAGATGATAAATTATATTAACATCACTCAGTTTGACTGACGAAAAAATACAGGCATATGGCACTGTTAAGGGGAAACTATACAGCTACGTCGTCGGAAGAAGAAACGTGATATAGGAAATGGCAAAGTTCAACCAGCGAAAACAAGAGTCTGGTGAATCATTTGACTCGTTCATTACGTCACTCAACAAACTGGCAGAACACTGTGGTTATGGCGAGTTAATAGATGATCTTGTAATGGACAGACTACTTGCCGGGATAAAAGACGAACAACTGTCTGTAGAACTACAACTTGATGCAACATTGACTCTGAAAAAGGCTTAGAAGTTAGACCTGCAAGAAGTCAGTCCTCTCAAAGTACCACACAAGAAACTCTTTGGTGTTGGTAACCAAAGCGTGTTAACAGTGGTAGGCATGATCAGCGCCGTCCTTCGAGGAAAAAGCATGGCAGTAACCTAGAACATTTACATTGTCAGAGGGATATAGAAGTCATTGCTGGGCAACCCAGCAATACAGGCACTCCCACAGAAAAGTTGAGTCTGTCGAAGACACAACTGTCTACCAAAAAGAGTTCCCGGATCTCTTCGAAGGACTAGCCATGATGGAAGGTCCATACACAATAACTTTGAAGGAAGATGCCCAGCTTTTCGCCATCACCATACCAAGACTAGTACCCCTTCCACTGATGACTAAAACAAAGAAAGAGCTGAAAAAGATGGAGGAAATGCGAGTGATAACGAGAATCGAACAGCCTACTGATTGAAGTGCACTGATGGTCGTAGTACCAAAGAAAGAGGATCTGCGTAGACCTAACGAAGCTAAACGAAAGCGTACTTCGCGAACGTCACAAAATGCCATATGTGAAATATACACTAGGACAGTTGGCAGAATGAGAATCTTCACCAAATCGGACGCAAATTCTGGATTTCGGCAGATCCCATTATCAGTAGAGTTTGACTTACTGACAACATTCATGACAACATTTAGGTGATTCTGCTTCAACGAATTGCCTTTGGGGATCTCATCGGCACCAGAACACTTCCAGTGACGGATGTCGACAATTCTGAAAGGCATAGACGGAGTGCTTTGTTATATCGATTACATAATAGTATTTGGCTAGACACAACGTCAACACGATAAACGTAACCGAGCTGTTCTCAGAAGACTCCAAGGTGCCAAGGTCACGTTGAACGAGAAAAATGTAAGTTGTCAGTTCCAGAAGTGAAGTTCTTGGGCCAGATCATCATCGAATCGAGAGTGAGCCCAGATCCAGAGAAAGTCAAGGCAATACAGAATATACCAGAGCCAAGACTGGTGCGCGACGATTTCTCGGAATCGCCAATCAAATGGGAAAGTTCGCAGCAAACTTAGCGGAGACCACAAAACCAATACGATATTTTATGAGCAAGAAGAACGACTGAAAAAGGTACCATGAACAACAGAAAGACATTACGCAGATGAAAGACAATCTGACGTCAGCTCCAGTGCTGACACGATACGATGTACAAAGAGAAACACCTGTCTCAGCATTTGAGAAAGACGAATTAGCAATAACATGGGTTGCGAGAGGTGCAACTACTTCCTTGTCGGCACGTCATTATAAATGCAGACGGATCACACGCCTCTCGTATCACTTCTTGGAAAGAAGACAATTGACGAACTTCTGCCAAGAATACAGCGATTCTGGATGATGCTGATGTGTTTCAGCTACGGCATTCCACACGTCCCTGGAAAGGACTTGATCACTGCAGAGCTCCAGTTACGGAAAGCTTACAGACAGACGACAAGAGTTTCCAAGGTGACTGCCAAACGTACTTCAACACTGTCATTCATGCACTTCCTATGACCGACACGCGACTGCAGGAAATCAAGCAAGCACAAGCTGATGATGCAACATGTCAAATGATTCAGTACTACTGCGTGCATGGGTGGACTGATAGACCAAGTTAGATTGAGATGAGAAAGTCTACCTGCCAGTCAACGCAGACCTTATTGTCCAGGATGGATTACTACTGAAAGGTAGCCGTCTGGTGATCCCAACAGCAATGGGTCCAGAGATACTCGTGAAGATCCACGAAGGACATCAAGGAATCACGAAATGCCGAGAACGTACAAAACAGTCCGTGTGGTGGCCGGGTCTAAACAAGCACATTGAAGATTGAGTAGAGAAGTGTGATAGGTGCGCCAAAGGGAGACTAAAAACGGGTAGAGCCAATGATGCCATCCAAGACACCAGACAATCCGTGGCAAAAGTTGGGCTCAGACCTATTTGAGCTGATCGGGTTAAGCTATCTCGTCGTGGTAGACTATCTACCTGTATTTGTGGAAATAGCCAAATTGTGCAGCACTACCTCACTATCGATCGTGAACGACATGAAATCCTTGTTTGCAAGACATGGTATACTAGAACAGGTCGTCACCGATAATGGGACACAGTACTCGACAAAAACATTCCGTGCTTTTGCCACAGAGTATGGATTCACACACATCACAAGCAGTCCAAAGTATTCGCAAGCCAATGGAGAGGCAGATAGAGCTGTGAAGACCATCAAAGATGTTGACGAAAAGTGATGACCCGTACACAACATTATTTGCTTATCGATCAACACCTTTACGGAACGGATATAACCCAGCAGAACTGTTGATGGGTCAAAAACTGCGAACAGCCATGCCAATGATACAATCGTCATTGAAACCAAAATGGCTGTTTTTGCAAAGGGTGAAGAACAAGCAAAAGGGGACGAAGGAGCAACAAAAGAAAGCAATTGATAAGCGTCATCGGGTAGCTAATCTACGACCGCCGAGACCAGGCGAAAATGTCTGGATTAAATACTTGGACAGGCGTGGAACGGTTCAAGCACAAGCGCAGACACCACGTCCATAAAGTGTGCGTACACGAAGGGGTGTTATGCGACAAAATCGACGACACTTGCTACCAAACTCCTGTATCCCCTAAATCTGAAATGGTACCAGACGATGTTGAAGTTCCTGTGTTCCTGTAGGTCATACAGACGAAATAGTTCAGATCGATCCACCGGTGATTGAAGAACCTGGACCAATACGAAATCCAGCAAGATACAGGAAACCTCCGTCCTCTCTCAGTGACTACAATGTGGCTGTGTAGAGTGTAAACAATCGATGGTAAACATTAACCTTAACTGCGGCTAAGTGCTAATAACCTCTGGCCAGTTGTGCCACTGACATATTAATGTATGCGAGCACTCCTGAAAAAGGAGGCTGTAGGTCATCATCATCATTGTGCAGCCGTAGTATCCCGTGGTTGAGCGAAGGCCTCAGCATGTCGTTTCCAAATCTGCCTGTCTTGCGTTATCCTCTGCCAGATGGTGTCCTTCCAGTACTCGTCTAGTTCGTCTCTCCGCCGTCTCGCCGGTCTTCCTCTAGATCGATTCCCTTCGTAAGGTCTCAAGGTTGTGATACGCGATGTCCATCGGTTATCTCGTAGTCTGCTGATGTGCCCTGCCCAGGTCCTATTTAGTCTTCTGATTTGTTCTATCAGTCTATGACCTTTGTCTTGTGCCTTACCCAGATGTTTGTATCTCTCTCCCGATATGTGATGTTTAACATAATTCTTTCCATCTTTGTTTGTGCGGCTGCTAGCTTGTTCTTTGCCTGGATGGTGAGTGCTCATGTTTCCGTGCCGTATATCATCTCTGGAAGTCCGCATGAGTTGAACACTTGTCTCTTCAAGCAGGTTCCAAAGTTACCCTTGAAGATGTTTCGGTGTTTGGCGAATGCTGTCCAGCCGGCAGTGATCCTTCTTTGAATCTCCTTGTCTTGATTTTTGTCTCTGATACGGTATCGCAGTCCCAGATAGACGTAGCTTTCAACGTTCTCTATCTGCACCGTGTTGATATATATTGGTGTGTAATTTTCTAGCATCACTTTTGTCTTCGAGGTGTTCATCTTGAGACTTGTTTTCACTTTCATCAGCTAGCTCCTGCAGCATGTTTCGTAGTTCTGGCGGTGTAGCATATGAGTATGTCGTCGGCGAAGCGAAGATGGCTGAGATATTCTCCGTCTATCATCAAGCCTCTGGTTTCCCAGGTCAGTCTTCGGAATATGCTTTCGAGTGTTTCCGTGAACAGCTTGGGCGATATGGTGTCACCATGTCGTACTCCTCTCTTGATGTTGATTTTGTTGCTCTTTTTGTGTAGGTGGATGTAGGTAGTTAGGCTTTATTTGGAGTTGTATAAATCATACATACAAACATAAACAATCAGTAGAACAATTGACAAAATTATATACAATTCCAGGTTGACAGCGGAGCCAATTAAGGCTGTAACCAGTTTGTTTTACTTATTCCAATGTAAGATGATAACGATTAAATAAACTGGTCGCCGTCATCCCCAAAATAACTATTATCAACAATGAGTTCACGTGTAATGTGTTGGTTACGTTGCTATAATTAATAGCAACATATATGTAAATGTAATAACAGTAATATTATATAATAAATGTTCACATAAGTAGTCTTGCGAAAAAACCCAAACAAACATGTGGTTATGCCGAGCTTCAGCAATGGTATAATACCTAAGTAGAACAACATTATATAAAACACATATGTCAGACGTTTCGGGGTGGAATGATATTAAACTAGAATTTACAACATTTGTCTTTAATGATAATGACTATTTAAATTGGGTTTATTTTATATAACAGTTGGTATTGTATTCCAGATCACCGGACCTTTACATAACAAACTGTTCGAAGATCTTTGAGTAGAACTGGTGATAGGACGTATATTACAGGTTTGTGCTGTTTTATAAAAGTGAAAGTCATAGGTAAATGTAAAAATATTCCGTATGTCAAGTTGGGGTAAACTAAAGTGTAATAAATTGTTTTAAGTGCAGCTACTGGAAGGTAACGGTTAACTTTATTAATTATGTATAAAGCGCTAGTTAGCTTATTTTTGCATTTATATGTTCTTGCCAATCAAGTCTGTCATCTATATGAAGGCCTAGAAATGTTATACATTTTGTTCGCTGAATTATGTTATTAGCTATCACTAATAACAATTCTTCGTTCTGAGCAGGACGAGATCTAGAAAATAACGTGCATTTTGTTTTAGAAATGTTTAAAGATAGTTTATTGGCACGAAACCAGTAAGCTAATATTTCAAGTTCGTTATTCATATCTTTATATATTTCATTAATTTATTTTCTAGTTTTATATATATTTGTGTCATCAGCAAACAATATTGTTTTGCACATATTTACATAGAATAAAAGGTCATTAATATATAAAATAAACAAAAGCCGACCGAGGATAGACCCCTGTGGGACACCGAGTGTGACATCCTGCTGAAGTGAGTCACTAGAACTGTATTTAACATACTGTTTCCTGTTTGATAGGCAACTCTTAAACCATTTGAGTGAAGTACCCCTTACACCGTAATATTCAAGTTTGTGTAATAGGATTTGGCGGTTGATAGTATCGAATGCTTTACTTAGATCCAGAAAAAACAGTAATGACCGAGTCCTTTTTTGTAGTGCATTAATAACGTCACTAGTAAAAGCGGTAATAGCATTGGTTGTTGAATGTTTCTCACGAAAACCATATTGGTTATTGTTCAATATATTGTTTTTCTGTATACAATCATAAGTCCTTCTATGTAAAACTTTTCCCAGTATTTTAGAAATTGAAGGTAACAAAGATATTGGTCTATAATTGGAAAAGTCATCAGTAACTTTAGACTTATATAGACAGGTATAATTTTTGCTATTTTTATTTCGTCAGGCACTATTCCCTCACCAATTAATTTATTTATTAAAATAGTTATTGTTAAGGCTATTTGCTCACCGAATAATTTCATGAGGCGGGGACTAAAATGATCATATCCAGAATTGGTCTTAGGTTGGAGAGACATTATTATTTGCCTTATTTCATTTATATCGGTTGGACTCATGAAGAGACTTCTTGGATTTTGTTTAGGACAATTCGGAAGATATTTAATATATTGCTCTTTAGGTTGAGGGATTGCATTTGTGTGGTTTGAACCAACGTTAGCAAAAAACATTACAGAATATATTCGAAATTTGATATGGGTCCTTAATTATATCGTTATTATATTTAAAGTGTGACGAAATGCCTGATTTATCGTTGTTTTCCCTATCATGGGTCAAAGTAATTTCCAAGTTTTTTTAGAGTCGTTCTTAAATGTTTTAACTGATTCGTATAGTATGTTGTTTTGGCAATTTGTTTCAGTTTATTATACATATTTCTATACTTTACTTAACGGATATAAGTAGAATGTTATAGAGGTTGTTTGATGTCATTGACGATTTTAATAGACCTTTACTCGTCCACTCATTCCGTATTATGTTTTTAGGATTAATTTTAGCAATTTTCTCCGACAAGAATGTTTGAATAACTTTGAAAGTTAAGTTTTTTAGTGAATTCCCTGAACGCATTATCTGTATCTATCTGGTGTAAATACGTCCAATCAATTTCGCATAGTGTAGATGTTATATGACCAATGGATTTGTCAGACATGAGTCTGTGTTTGAATATTAAGTGCTCATTTGATTTTTTACAAAGCTTCTGCTTGCCAATTAAACAGAATATAGGCAGGTGATCAGAGATATCACTATATAATATGCCAGAATGAACAAATGGGGTTGTATGTCATACATACATGTTAACAATAGGGGTAGCGGATGTATTGTTTGGTAATTGTTGGAATGGTGTTAGCAGCTAGGTGTCAGCATAATAATTAAGTCGGATGAAGGTTTATATGAGTCCATTTTTAGATAGTCAAAATTGGGATCAGTGCCAATTATGACCTGATGGTTTGAGCGTTGAATCGTATTTAGTATTGTCTCATATACTTGAATAGATGAAGACACATTTGAATTAGGGATCCGGTATATTTCACCAACGACTGAGGTTTGACCATTAATGCTGGATTCAATAAATGGTTGATTCCCACGCACGAAACGTTGACAAACAGGTTCCAGGGCTATAAGTCATTTAATATACTAGTTGGAAGGCTGGAATGATGCTGTACGCATGCGTCTTCGTAGGGACTTTCTGGGAACCCTACTTTTGTATATATACTATGGAATCTCTGAGTACTGTCCCCCAAAAATGGGTAATTTATGCTCTATTTTTGTTAAATATATGCCGTCAGTACTTTAAAACGCATTGTATTATTCGAACAACATATATGCAAGGTATACCGTTAATGTATGATCAAAAAATTAAAACTTCAGGTCAAAACCCTGATTTCTCCTGATTATTTTCATGTTGGGGAAATTTTCTGAAACCGTCCGTCTGCACTCATTCATATAGGAAAATGCAGTACAACAGTTCTTTAAATAACACAGATTTCACACTCAACTTGATGCCACAACTGGATACATAGGTCCAGTGCTGTTTTAAACAAAAAATGTTGACTAATAAATTGTGTTGAACGACGAAACCGATTTGGGGAAGTTTTTCATGAAACCATACGTCGCAAGTTCGAATACGCATTGTAAGTAGAGATTTGTAGATTAACCAGAAATATTAATTGGTCATAAATAGCATATAACAAGGTACTATATGACAAAATTGTAATTTGTAGATAAATTTCCCTTCGATTTATTTTGCTTTTACAAGCAAACATGGCTAGCCCAAGATGTTGAACACAAGGGCAGGGTCTTCAAGAAGGTGAAACTGACCCAAGTTGTACAAAAGACTTCACACACAGACCAACTCATATGCGGCATGGCCGAGTTCCATGAGCACTGTCACCGGGTGACCATCCAATATCACCAGGGCCCGTATTCTCGAACGACTTACGAATTTCTTAGCGCCATTTTTACATAAAAATGACGTCAAAAGAGCGTAAGTTACGATTTTTTTGCAAGTGCTATTCTCGAAACATTTACGATACCAACATTCGCAAATATGGCGTATATTTCATCGTAAAGTTACGCCAACGCAAGAGGTCACGTAACTTTTGTGGCACTGCTTTCCGATGGAGATTTCTCAGTTATTTGCTGTTACAACGTCGCAAAAACACATTAGTAAATTGTGTATGATTCAATGACACTAATGCGTATTTGTCAATTTTATTGACCGCTGAAATTACATAAATACTGTCTTTGACTTTGAAAGCGGCGCCGCGCCGCGCCTATACTGCTAGCCAATACAAAATTCCACAATAAAAATAAACAAGCGGGACCAGCCAACAAACGGGACCGATCAGTAATTCACCGCAGTAATTTATAGATTGACTGCGTGCTACACAATTACAATTTGTGTAGGCACGTTTAACTACACTTGAAACCACAATTTCTATTTCAGAAGACTACAGTATTGCAGACATTAATTCGATGGCATGAAAATCTATATATTAATGTAAAAAGTTGTGTAAAAAGGACACTATTTCTTTATATAAACATATTTCATTTATGATTTTTCATGGTCATGGGACACAGATTTTGCCAAATGTACTTAATGTTTCATATGTACATTATGTTGTAGGTAAGTAAGCTTGGCTGCCACTTTCAGATATATATGCTGCTTGAGAAATACTATATTAAGTGCATCAATATTATGACAACCCGTGATAGATTGCATTATTTATTCAAGCATTGACAATACCATCAAAAACAAATATGTAACTATTATAATGTAAATGATAATTACGTATATAAATTATATATATGTATATAAAATTAAATATATATATATATATATAGATACTACGATATGATGTTTGAATACACCTACTTTTGTGTCTACAAAATAACATAACACGTGTAAATATAATGTGTGAGTACACCTGTATTGTTGAAATAAGTTTGATCTTGAAATAGTGTATGTACACTAAACCTCAGATATATAACAATATATACACACATGCCAACCTAGCAGTCATAGTTATGGAAAAATAAATTGTGTCTGTTTCTATTTTCTAGGTAGTCATAAATGGAAAATACTGTTGACTATAACAATTACAGGCTGATATAAAACATTACTGTAAATTTTTGGCACATCCCATTTTCCAGGTGCCAGTTATCCAATTTCTTTTCTCACCAAACCGACTTAGCAACAGAAGACATAACATTTATTGTAGTTGTTTTATAAAATGTAACAACTGAATCAGTATAAAGAAGATTGCTAACATATTGCTTTTACCAGTAGATCTTAGTATACCAGGTCTTTGATTGTTATATAGTTTCCAAAGCGATTGATTTGCATCATAGAAATCTTTTATATAATTTATTTTGAAAAATAAATACCACTGTTAACAATTTATGCAAACAATGGATATTAATGAAAAGTATTATAATAATTTCTTCTTGGTGCTGCACCATGTCCAGTTGTATCTTTTTGCGTCTTTTAAATTCAAGATGCAGCAGTCATTCCAGTCCATCAACTTTCTTTCTGAAAACACATATGTAGCACATCATAAATATGTTGTTTCATTTTTAAATACAACCGTATTAGACACACCATATGTTACTGTGCTGCTTGTGATACCTAAAACATATATATATATAATAAATGTAGACATACTATACATAGTTCTACTCTTTAGTGTCCATACAATACACAGGCAAAGTAAATACTACTATTTATTAAATGTTATCACATGTAAAAAAAATAGACTGTACCAGACAACAACACCACTGACAAAGTACACTATTGTGTATATTTCATACCATAACCACGTATTGTAACTTACCTTTCATTCCCACTGGTTTTCAGCCTTTGGGTGTGGTATCATGGTTATTTGGTAGATGATGTTGGATGTGTGCTGTAAGTAAAGAAAATGTCATTGTAGTTGTTTTGTAGCAACAGTGTGCAATGCATTGATTTGTTATGTCATTATGCACTGGGTACATGAAATACTGTTCTTTGATAATCTTTATTCCTCACTACCTTAGCCCTGTACATATACACATCATCTAACATAGTCCATATTCAGGGGCGGACCCAGAGTGGGTAGTCTATGGGGGCACAAATTTGAACAATAGTAGTGGGAGTGCATGTATAAATGTCAACAAGTTTAATGCTATGATGCTTTGTGCTTAAATACGCATTGGCACACAATAATAAATGCACAAAGAGCTTATACATTTACCGAAAAATCTCCACTTTAATTTCAATAGTATTTAAGCTTAATACGCCAATGTAGCACGTAATTAGTTAACAAATACACGCCCTAGGCCAAGTACTAGGGGCCTGCTAAATGAATATTTAACACAACTGCACAGCATCAAGTCACTACTATGTTAAACCATCTACTCACTACATTATAAGTTACAACAAACCACAAATCCAGATCTGGAAGACATATGCCTCCTTGGTCACGCCCCTTGTTTCCGGTTACGTCTTACGAAGTTACAACTTTGAAGTTTGAGTTTGACCGACTTAGTGAAGAGTTAGTGACAGACTAACGCCATGCCCATGGCCATGCCATGGAATGTGCGCTAGTAGAGCGATATAAACACCGAGTGATCAAATTAAGTCTCACCTTCGCCGGCGCGTCGTCTGAATAGTAATCGACATCACACGCAGGTGGTATCTTCTAACTGTTCTATGCAACAGTGTAGTGAGGATACGTTGACGAAGCGCCAAATTCCTAATTATGATTTATGTAATGTAAGGGGGGCGCGCCATAGTGTAGTGGTTAGCACATCCGCTTGACATGCCGGCGACCCGAGTTCAATACCCGGACCGAGCAGGTATGGTATATTTGGTGTAAAAACCTGGCTCTCAACATTGGGGACTGTGTATCCCTCGTGACTCGAAGATCACGTTAAAGAACCACTGAGGATGACAAGCACCCTGGCAGTGACCACCCTCAGTGCCAGCATAGAAAGGTCGGCTTGGCGATGTTCTGAAAAAGGCTGACTAGTTGAATGAGACCTCACAAAATAATAACATTGTAACCACACAATATACAGACTAGTCAGTTAATCTTACCTTAAGTTCTTACCTTAAGAACGGTCAATAATTTCCCAAGTTGAGCACTGAGACCGTCTCAAGGTTAGTTTTCTGTAGTGGTATTCCATTGTCTATTGATTTTGCTGCTATTGTTGTTGCTGTTGGCGTTATTGCTATTTTTTTCTCTTTATCTTATCTTTTCTGGTTTGCCTAGTCTCTAGGCTCGATTGTGTGCGTGCGTGCGTGCGTGCGTGCGTGTGTGTGTGTTAGTATGTGAAGTTGTAGAGGTCTGGATGGTCTCTCCAGTCTCTTTGGAGGCGGGACTTCAGCTGATTGATTGTCTGTGCTTGGACTGTGTCTTCTGATAGTGCATTCCAGGATCTTACTACACGGGTGGAGAGGAAAGAATGTCTGGTTCCTGTTGATGTCTGTGTAACTAGTTTTTCTTTGTGACCTCTTGTGGTTCCAGTGGCTTTTAGGTACATCTGCTTTTGTGGACAGAGTTGGCATTTACAGTCCTGGTCGATTTGGTCGAATCCCTTGATAATTTTGAAAGTTTGAATGATGTCGGCTCTGTCTTCTGTAGTGCAGTGTGGAGAGTTTTAATTCTTTCAATCTGCTGCCGTAGGGTAGTCCTTTTGTTTCTGGCACTAGTCGTGCTGCACGCCGTTGGACTTGTTCGATGAGGTCTTGATCTTTTTTTAGGTGAGGAAACCAGACACAGGATGCATATTCCAGGTGTGGTCTGACCATTGCCTTGTATAGTAGTAGGAATGTCTCCTTGTTGAGATGACGGAATGTTCTGGCTAGACACCCCAGAACTCGATTGGCCTTTTTGACACTATTCTCGATGTGGTCAGAAAACTTGACTTGTATGTTGATGGTGACTCCGAGGTCTTTTTGTGAGGTCACTGCATCAAGCTTGTAACTGCCTTCACTGTCCCTTCTCAGATGGTATTTATTTCATGGGTTTGAACGTCCGAGGTGTAGAACGTGACATTTGTCAGGATGTAATTTCATTTGCATCGTATCCGACCAGTCTTGTAGTTTTGTCAGGTCTTCTTGTAGAGAGTTTGTGGAGTTGATGTCGTCTGTCAATGCTGCATAGAGCTTGGTGTCGTCTGCAAACATAGAGGTCAGATTGTCCATGCGTCCTGGAATATCGCTGACAAGCATTGTGAATAGTATTGGTCCCAAGACTGACCCCTGAGGAACTCCGCTAAGTACACTGCTCCAGTCCGATTGTTCTCCGTGTACTGATACCTTTTGTCTCCGGTCACACAGGAATGCTTTTATCCATCCTAAGGCTTTGTCTTTGATTCCTAGACTTTCCAACTGTTTGAGATGGCGCTGGTGGGGGACGGTGTCAAAAGCCTTTGCATAATCAAGGTAGATTACGTCAACAGGTATGTTGTGCATCAAAGCCTCAGTCCAGACATTCAGCGCTTCCAACAAGTTTGTGGTTGTACTTTTTCCTGCAGTGAAGCCCTGCTGTTGCTCACATTCGAGGTGATTTATTTTGATATGTTCTTTGAGCTGTTCAACAATCACTCTCTCTAGAGTCTTGCAGATGATTGACGTCAGAGACACCGGTCTGTAATTTGTTGGGTTTCTCTTCTCAGATTTCTTGTATATGGGACAAATGATAGCATCTTTCCATTGTCTTGGCAGGATTGATGTGTTGATGCTTGAGTTAAAGATTATGTTGAGAGGCACACATAATTGTTCTGCCATCTCCATCAGGATTCTTGGGCTGACGCCATCAATGCCTGGTGATTTGTCAGTCTTCAGTTGAAGAAGGCACTTCTTAACCAGTTCTTCAGTGACTTTGAATGTTGTGAGTGCTTCTGTAGTCAGGTTCTTTGGTGTGACATGTGGGACATTGGAAGTGTCTTCTTCTGTGAATGATTTGAAAAAGTGTTGGTTTAGTACTTCAGCCGCCTCTTGGTCGCTTTGCGTAAGTGTTCCGTCCTGCTTGAACAATTGGCCTATGCCACCCCTTGTGTTTGTTCTGTTTCTGATGTATTTCCAGATTCCTTTATTGTTCGTCCTACATTCGCTGGCTAGTTTATGTTCAAACTGTCTGCGTGCTCTTCTGATTGCATGTTGAGCTGTGTTCCTGCATCTGATATAAGCCTGGTAGTCTTCCCCTTCCTTTGTATTTAGGTATCTGATCCACGAGCTGTGTTTCCTTCTTACTTTTCTCAGGGCTGCTTGAGTCATCCATACTGGCTTGGCTCGGGCATTCTCGGTGATGGTATAGTGTGGCACGCATTCATCAACTGTTTTTTTTAAATATTTTCTTCAGTTTGTCTGTTACCTCCTGTGTGTTCATTCCATCTAGTAATGTTGTCCAGTCTAGGTTTAGCATCTCTTTCATGTTCCCATAGTCTGTCTTGTCATAGCTGTAAATGGTCCGTTTCTTCGGTAGTTGCGCCACAAATATGTTAAAGTTCGTGGTGAGACTGATGTGGTCGCTATTTCCCAAATGTGGACCATAGTTTAGATTTGTTATTGTGTTTTCTTCTGTTGTGAAGATCAGGTCGTCCAGTGTTGGTTGTTGGCCTTGTCGGTATCTTGTTGGCTTGTGCACATGTTGATGATAGTATGTGTCCCTAATTACTTCAATGAACCGCTGTTCATCAGAACCATCCCTGTAGGTGTGCGGGATAGACGGTACAGGATCCCATACTATCCTATTGAGGTTGAAATCTCCCATTACAAGAGCATGTGTAATTCCTGGTGCTTCTGAACTGTGTCTGAGGGCTGCATGCAGTTGCTTGTCTCTTTGCCTTGCTGTTTCTGGTGTGCCACTTCTGTAGACGCATCCTATTAGAATAGATGTGTCTTTTGCATTGAATGTTATCCACACTGCATCTACAAACTGGTCAATGCTTGGGTGGATATATCGGCATGTCTTGTATTCAGTCCTTATGTATATGCATGTACCCCTTATATCTGGTCGTTGTAGGTCGTTCGTAAAAAGATCAAATCCTGGTATGTGGAGGATTTCTAAGTTTGGTGCATTTCCATTTTTAGGTTTTATCTCATTGAGGGCAATCACGTCGTATTCTTGCGCAATAGTGTGTAGTTCATCGTATTTGCTAAGTATCGAGTTGTCAATGTTGGTGTAATATGTCCTTAGTGCATGAGTTGTCAATGTTGGTGTAGTATGTCCTTAGTGCATGCCGTGCTTTGCTGTTTCTTTGTTGTGCTGTGTTTCTATGTACATGTGCATTGTGGTCCCGGTTTTCTACTGGGTCTCTATGATTTCGCTTCGGTAGATTTTGTAGGTCTTGTTTGGATTGTCTTCTTTTCTCCGCACCAGCTGAGCTTGTAAGTTTTTTGACTCAGCTCTCTGTCTTGGTGTCAAGTCTGGTCTAATGAACACTGTCTTGTACTTCTCTTTTGAGCGGTTTCGGATTTCGTTGGCTTTACTTAGTACCTTCTTTTTGTCGTTGATGTTTCTCATGACGGCAAGGATCATTCTGGGTTTGCTATGGTCTGGCTGGCCAATTCGGGTAACTGATTCTGGTGCGACATCTAGCTTTAGGCAAGTTGTCATCATCTGTTTGACTTCGTGTAAGTCTTGGCCGTTCTCTTTCATACCATGGATGATTAGATTGAGTTTTTTTGCCATGATTTGTTCTCTTTCTGTTATTTCTTCTTTCACTTCTGTGGCCAGGTCTTGGTTGACTTGTGTTGTCATTGTTGGCTGATTGACTGTAGTGTGTGTCTGATGTTGTACCAGCTTGCTGACCTCCTGTTGTAGTGTCTGTATCTGTGTGTTAATTTCATGTGTGCTGTTTTCTAAATCCTTTTTTGTTGCTTTTTCTTTGAGTGACGTTTCTACTCGGATGATGCGTTTTGTTATTTGTGACATGTATTCTGCACAGCGGTCTTCTATTTCTTTGTCTGTATGTATAGCGTTAAGTGCCTTCGGTTTACATTTGTTGCAGAACCAACTGACATCATACTGTTTCAGAATAAGTAGATGAGCTGTGTCCATCTGCTGGCATTTCGCACACAGTATTTCTAGGCATCTTTCGCATTTTAGCACTTCCTGTTTATGTTGCTTGCACTGGCCACACTTTGGCGACGTCTCTGGTTTGTTTGACTGTACCTGTGATCTATCAAATGTCAGACTGTCTTTATCACTATATGCAGATTGTGGACCAACAGCAGTTTATTTTGCATGGCAAATTTCTTTGAGACGGGACTTCATTTATTGTGACAGTCACCGGGCTGGTACCGGAGACGGGCCCGAAGACGGCGGGTGTGGTCGCCGACAACGGCGACGTTGCCGCCGGGGTCGAATTACTGGCATATTGTCTTTGAGAATTGCAATTGGATTGAACACACTGACCTTTAGGTTTCGTTGAGGAAGGGGTGTGATGATGCTCTAACAATTCTTCAATTTCCGTGTCACTTTCCTGGTATTCGTTCAGTTCTATAGTTGTGTTGTCGTCGGGACTGGTTTGCCGTGACCTGTTAGCCGATGTTTTGCCTGTTGCGCTGGGCAACCGATCTCTGCCAGGGCGGCCGTTTGTGCTTCATGATCAAACTCTATATTTGGGGGGGTTTACTGTTCTTCCGCTTCGTGTATATTCTGTACCAGTTCCCCCTTCCGCCATGGTGATCTTACTTGCTAATTGCTAGTAAATTTGAATGAATTTTGTATTTTATGTCGGAGTCAATCGAGCCCAACTGGTCAAACCGGAGCTATTTCTATTTAATAGAACGTTGCCGAGTGCTGGATAGAACTAGAACTAATGTAAACATTGAGACTGACTGGCTTGGCTTGGCTTGGCCTTAATTCTTCCTCTTGCTTGCGCGTTTTGTGTCTGTCATTTCCGTTCAAATGCTTCGCTGGCGTCAAGCCCATTAATTATTACCTATGCATCAACATATCACAATGGCAATGCTACATTATGTTTGCATAGTAGCTATACTGATTAGTCATCAGGTTCCCTTGAACATTTGTGTACGTTATTCTTTTTTATGCACAACCAGGAAGTTGGAACACATGAGCAGCGTTAAAACGGTAAAACATAGCAAAACATCAGTGACCGTATCCGTTGCAACGCAACCAAATCCTCGCGAGATTTTCGTACGCAAGTTCCGAATTTCTTAGCAGCGAAAATTCGTAAGCATTTCGAGAATACCAACTTGCGAAATTTCGCAGCTAAGAAATAATTCGCCATATTTGCGCAACTTCTTACGTACGAAATCTGTTTCTTCGAGAATACGGGCCTAGATCCGCATCTTGAAGCAGTCCATGGCGGAAAAGACGGCGGCAACGGTCCAGATGGACTATGCTGAAAATTGGGTGTGCAGTTACCAGGACGAAATAATGGCAGTGTACTATGTCAAATCCCAGGTGACCATACACCCAATGGTGGTACACTCCAAGCAGGACGGCAAGTTTTGTGCCAAGAGCTACGTGGGGATTACAAGTGTCACTGCTCACACTGTGTCGACAACTTTTGTTTTCATCAAAGCGCCGATGAAGGAAGTCGGAAATCCTTCCGGAACTGTCGACTCTGTACTTCATCACAGACTCATCAGCTTCGCCATACCGGAACCGCACAATATGTGCCCTAGTAGCAAAATTTCCACCACTGTTTGGTCTTAGAGCTTCGTGAACCTGGCTGGCCACGGGGAAGGCCCCTGTGACGGAATGGGTGGTGGCATGAAAAGGAAGACTGACAAACTGGTAAAGACTGGAAGAGTAATCACCACGACCTAAGAGTTCTGCTACGCAAATTCCTGCTAGTGACACGACCATGACCCTCCTGAAGATAACCCTCGAAGTCATCCAGGACTGCAAGGATAAAATCGAAATCTAATGTCTGCTCATGCTGTTGTGGTCCCGGGCCCAGTCGTGAAAATCTGCAGTACTTCCAGCTTCAAGGATGGGGGAGACAGGCGGTGGAGGAGAGGGGAGACACAAGGGGTGGTGTAAAGGGTCGAGAGACAGGTGGTGGTGGAGGAGAGGGGGTGACACAAGTGGTGGTGGAAAGGGTAGAGAGACAGGTGGTGGAGGAGAGGGGGAGACACAAGTGGTAGTGTAAAGGGTAGAGAGACAGGTGGTGGAGGAGAGGGGAGATACAAGTGGTGGTGGAAAGGGTCGAGAGACAGGTGGTGGAGGAGAGGGGAGATACAAGTGGTGGTGGAAAGGGTCGAGAGACAGGTGGTGGAGGAGAGGGGTGACATAAGTGGTGGTGGAAAGGGTAGAGAGACAGGTGGTGGAGGAGAGGGGAGACACAAGTGGTAGTGGAAAGGGTAGAGAGACAGGTGGTGGAGGAGAGGGGAGACACAAGTGGTGGTGAAAATGGTAGAGAGACAGGTGGGGGAGGAGAGGGAGACACAAGTGGTAGTTGAAAGGGTAGAGAGACAGGTGGTGGAGGAGAGGGGAGACACAAGTGGTAGTGGAAAGGGTAGAAAGACAGGTGGTGGAGGAGAGGGGAGACACAAGTGGTGGTGGAAAGGGTCGAGAGACAGGTGGTGGGAGAGAGGGGAGACACAGGCTACCGTCAGCAAATGTTTGCCGAACACAACTGTTTTATTTGAAATATATAAAAATGTGAACCTTTCTGGGCGTATACATTTGGATAGCGAATGCATCCACAATATTAATTAACTTACAAATTCATTGTAAGTGCATGTGTAGAACTACCTTGGTAAAACTAAAAAAAAAATTGTTTTAAGTCGTCACTTTTCGTAGGTGAAAATGAAACCAGTAATCATAATCACATTTTCAAAGTTTTATTTGTTATTAGTGATGCAAATATAGTAACAAACCGAATATATTATGATAACAACTTACTGCTACATATGGGTGTAAGATTGCAGCAGACCTTCTTGGTTAAAACATAACACGCACCTGAGTAAATATATGTATATAAAACACACAAACTTATAATTGTGTGTCATCAACTAGAATAATGTTCTACACTTGTACACTCAGTGCAATATAGAGACGGTGGCAGTGAAACAAAAATAAACATTGTTTTAAAAAACATCACAAAATTGCCATCCAAGACAAAAACCTCGGATGACAAGTGGGCAAGGAGGCCATTTACTTATCAAGTCCAACAATGTTTCATCTGTTTGTTCCACATTTTCTTAATGCAAAAAATCTAAAATTAATATACAACAAAGCAGTGTTTTCTTCAAAGTTCCGGGATTTTGTTTGTAACAATGCTTAATAACAATAAAAATACATGCTATATATATATATATATATACACTGGGTATATATACTCTAGGTACATTAATTTTACAAGTATAAGTTTTTGGTTAGTATTTTTACTTTGTATAACACACGACAATAGTTGTCATGAAATATGGCTAGTCTTGCTAAATAGAAAATAATACAGGTATCGTGGAAGCAAGTGAACTGCCCTTCTTCTATTTAGTACATCCCTGCAGTTTTGTACACTTGTATTCATTCGTACAAATTAACACCTTCTATGCCTGACTACCAAACTTCTTCTCATGATGTGCCATCACCTTGTCCTCCCAAAATGCAACACTGCTTTCCCACAAGTCAGTGCTGCATTGACATCTTGAACATTCTACCGTCTTTCCACTGCCAGCACAATGTCTTTCTCTGGTGTCAGAAGCATGCTGTTTTGGAATGTCAGGTGGTGCTAAAATAAACAAAATAGCATATTTATTATTAGGAAATACAATAATAAACATCTATTGTGCTTAAATATTTGAGAACACAAGCTCAAAAGCACAACAAGCCAGAATCGTTAATCATTACATGATGAAGAGGGTGTACAAGTCGTACAAACAACATACTGATGATAGACAAGGTTTTGTGCAGCAGATATATCAAATTTATACACATTTCCAGGTGTTAGATTCTACATAAATTATTCGGCACCACAGTACACCAACATACAGTGTTATGCACATATATGCATGTACATTCACATCAATGGGCGTGTGCGCATGCATGTATAAAATTATATAAAAAAACTAAATAATCTTTAAAAGTATCAATTAAATAAAAAATTTAATTGAAACAACATAGACAAATCCACAACCAGCCATATTCAACAGACCGAAAGCTTAGCACTTAGATTGCCATGGTGACTTTATATTTTCCATTTTAGTTAACAGATGTACAGTCCACTCTGCATAAGTAGAACCTGCAGGAACCCGTAGGAATACTTCTACTTATCACAAGTTCCACTTATCACAATCTATGTGTTTTTGTTTTGTTAACCTTACTGCACTTTCCCGATTGACTCACAACAAAATATGCACAATAACGCTGTGCCATAAACATTGATGTGTGAGAGTAACTAAATTCTTTTTAAAAAATAACTAATATTATGGTAATAGTGTTTTATATCCGTGCGTGCGACAAAATGTCAATGTTTAGTAGCAGAGATTTACAAAATTTGAATTAACTGAAAGAAATTTGAGCGTGCAGATGAAATTGTGTCAACTTCCGAAACTTTGATTTATACAGATTACATATCATATGAGACCGAAAGACAGCTGGGACTGAGAAGATTTGACTTAAGTGAAAATTTAGTTTAGCTGAGTTCAAGTTTTGTGGAGTGCACTCTACGTTGTCGAGTTATTGATGTTTAAGGCAAATATACAAACGGGCGTCTGCTGGCAGGGAACAAATCGGAAACGTCGCAGGACGGCAGCCATCATGATCTTCATTTCCTCCTGCGCCAGTCGCATCCCGATACAGTTGTGAGGACCCACGCCAAACGGCAGATAACAATATGGGTTTCTCGCAGCCTTCGCTTCCGCTGTGAATCTGATCAATACAATGGAATGTTGTTACGCCATAGGTACCATAGGTTCATTTATTTATTATTTCATAGCACATCAAAAATATATTATATTTGACTAATGAAACTCTTTAAAGGCCATATCTTCTCCAAATATATTCTCCAGAAAAGTCTGTAAATATAACGTTCTTGAATGTTTTAACAAATCTGAAACCATGTTTGCCAAACATTGATGAAATTGATATTTAACACCAAAATATTAAAACATCTTTAAATCTGCCAGATAATGCACCATCTCGATTTAAATGAAGTTTGATCTGACTCCATTAGGGCCACAACCAATTGCGTCTGCCTAAAAGAGGGCTTGCTCCCAACTAAGTCACATGTTCTGACAGCTCTAATGAATAAATATTAACCAAAACAGTGTCTATGTATTGTTGGACTTTCTTCTTGTAAAGTGACAAAATATAATAAATCCTATAATAATAAAAATATATAAATAAATGTTTTTTATGTAAATTGTGCACAGCCAGTTTAATTCCATTTGAAACAATAACAGTTGGTAACACTTTGAGGGTGAAAGAATTGGGATGAGATAACTGCGGTACACAGCTCACCTTTCTGGGTCAAACTTGTCTGGTTCCGGCCAGACTTCTGGGTTGTGGTGTAACACATAGGTGGGTATAAACACCATCGTGTTCTTGCGTAAAGCCACCCCATTCACAACGACGTCCTTATACGCTTCCCGTGTCACACTTCAAAGAAACCATCAACACATTCAAGCTTGATATAATGTGCAATATTAGTCATTCATACTTTAGAAAATAAACTATCAAAATCACAATTATTGATTCTCATCGCCATTTATTATATATATATATATAATAAATATCTATATTATTATTATGTGCACTTTCGTGTGACAGACGTGATGTGATTCGCGTCTGTTTCGCAGCTGCCATTCCACACGATATGCACCATTACAGTTCTTTGTAGAAGTAGAGTTAATTGATATATAAATTAATAAACTATATAATATCTATTAAATATCTAGATTGTGGAATGAATACCGGTGTACCTGCCTGACTGCTAGGACAAATACTTTAGTGTGGGTAGAAGTAAATACCTGGCCACTATTACAAATACTTTAGTGTGGGCAGAAGTTAATACCTGACAGCTAGTAAAAATACTTTGTGGGTAGATGTATATGTAAATACCATCATGTTCTTGCATAAAACCGCCCCATTCACAATGACGTCCTTACACGCTTCCCATTACACACTTCAAAGAAACCATCAACATATTCAAACTTTATATTTATATAAAGCAGAATATTAGCCATTCATACTTTAGAAAAAACAATGTCAAAATCACAATTTTGTGTTTGGTCAAATACTGCTTTCCTTTGTCATATTTTAATTTGGGCAATGAAGAGGCTGATTAGGGAAAGGCAGCATTAGTTGAGCCATTTTTAATTATTTTTAATATCTATGACAAAATTATATTCCCATGTCAAAATTGTATTTACTTACATAAACTAAGATTATTTGTAGATCTTTCGTGAGAAATAAAATGTGTCTAACATGTATACATAACTAGATATAGCTAATTCCAAGAGGGCTGGTCAAGTGGCTCAACTAGTACTATGTGTGGGGTAAGTTGTGCCACAGCAGGGGGTAAGTTGACCCACAGTTGACAAATACTTCAGTTAACGCAGGCCTTCTGCTAAAACTTCATAATAACAACACAATTAAGGGGGCATTCCATATCAAATCAATCAAGAATTTACATGACCGTCTTCGATTTTGATGAAACTGGGTGTGTTGGTTTATGTTCATGAGTCTATGTTACTAACCAAATTTCAGCTCAATCGGACCTATCCATCCAGAGACAGAGTTCATCAAAGTTTGACCTGACCTTGATACCTGACGACCTTCCAGGTGTCATAATGCCACTCCTAGGGGACCTACAGATGTGATGTTGGTGTGTTTTTAAAGCTCTTAGAATTGTCTATCTCTGTAGACAATGAACAACACATAAACATTTTAAAAACATTTTAAAAATTGACCTTTAACTTGACCTAGTGAAAAACATGTAAACTCCGATTTCGTTGATTTTTTATGTTGAAGCACATATTTAGCAAGAGTCAGTGAAGGTTTGATCATGCGCATTTGAATACTTTAGGAGTTATAAAATGCTAAAAGTATTGTCGTTATTTATAGGGTATAAAGATTTGTGTATCTTTGTACACCATAAAATACGCAAAATAATGTAGAAAACATTAAAAAAACAAGTTTGACCTTTGACTTGGCAATTATTGTTGACAATTTGAACATGCAGATTCCAATAGCTTAAGATGACAATGTTCATAACTGCAAATATTACAATTTTTCTGGATTATTATCACTATTATCTCACCTTTTCACACACATAATGAACGTGTGGTTTCTCTGTTCTTCCGTTGAAACCATTCCTCCAATGATTTAGTCACTTGTGCTACGTGCTCTGTCTTCAAGGTATATGTCCTTCCAGTTGTTCTGGTAGGGTGATCAGTGGTTAGGATGTCTCCCATGTCTTCCACCAATTCATCAGGTGGCTCGGGGTAAATGAATGATCTGGCTGGCCCATGAGGATGAAGAAAGGTCATAGCCACCTCTCTTTCTTTGTGATCCAGGGATGTGAACATTCCAAGCCACCACCATCCATCATACTGAACTGTGACACAACCCTTCGTCTCTTCAAACCTGATGACATCTTCTTCAGCTGTCACAGTTTCTTGTCGTGTTTGTGTGCTTGTTGTGAATTGACTCACATTTAATGAGAACAAGAACACAGGACGGAAGCAATGCAACTGTCGTGTCCCTGGCATTGTCCGCATCTTTGCAAAGCGGCTCTCAAGCAGTTTCCCCTCAGTTTCCCAATCTTCCATGGTAAAGTATTCAACATTTAAGAAGGGATCATTTTGCTTTGCAAACACATACAGCTGGTGAGGTGTCGGGATCGGGTCTTGATAAGGCCACTGTAGACTAGCCTTTGTTGCCATCCTCTTCAGTAAGCCCCCAACACCATCGCAAGGCCCCTTGCCGTGTGTAGGGGCAAAAAAGTGCCATTCAGCTTCAACTCCAAAGTCGTAAGAATAGTGGCACAAGTTGAAGTTCTTACAGTTCGTGTATTGGCCTGCACAACCATCTGAGAAATAGAATACTTTCTTTGGCTCCTCTCCAAACATCTCCTTGAGGAACTGGAGATGTCATCGAAACAGGTGGACTGTAATGGTGTCATGTGTCAAACACTCAGAGACAGCAACGTATGACACATGCTTTGACACTCCGTTCTCCAACCAGTAAGAAACAAAAGGGTGGATGGTAGCTTGAGCATTGTTCCAGTGATATAACTGGACCTCATCTTGCATTACAAACGTGAAGTTCTCGGCAAAATCACCCACAAGTACCTCCTTTTCACCCGGCATGTTGTCTCGCAGGTCTTGGTAGTACGATGTTTATACTTTCGCAATGAAATCATGAAGGACGAGATGCTGGAGATGGTCAGCGAAACTTTGAATGAATTCATCAACTGACAGATGGATGATTTCTTACATGGTTTTTGCAATGTCAGGTCAAAGGTCAAGCCTATTTTGAAAAAAAGTTTCCAAATTATGATTTGTTTTCTTAGCTACAAAGAGAGACAATTATAATAGATTTAAAATGACACCAAGATGTAGGTTGCTTAGGAGACGAGTAATGACACCTGGAAGGTCGTCAGGTAGCCATGGTCCGGTCAAATTTTGATGACCTCTATCCAGATATATTTAAAAAATCAAATCCTTGACTAAATGGATGGTCAGATTGACATAAAATACGGTTTGTAAGATAGATTCATGAACGTAAACTAACAAACCAAGTTTTTCATCAAAGTCGAAGATGGACAAGTCAATTTCAACCTGTTTTTGATTAATTTGGCATGGCATGCCCCCATACTTTTACAGATGTGTATATATTAAAGTACACCAGCACATGTAGATTATGATATAAATGTGCGGATAATAATGGTGATAACAAAATACAACAAATTCTACGAAGGTAGCTGCCATTTGCACACTGACAGAGCATTATGACTACATATCACCTATATTACAGCATAAATGCGGCATAAGAAATGTGTTTAAAATTGCATAACTCCTAAAGTATTCAATTGCACATGATCAAACTTCCACGGATTCTCGCTAAATATGTATGCTTCAACATAAAAAATGGCAAATTCGGAGGTTACATGTTTTTTGCTAGGTCAACTATTTTGTTGAAATATGTATTTAAAATTTTGATTTGTGGTTCATTGTCTACACAGATAAACAATTGTAAGAGCTTTAAAATGACACTAACATCACATCTGCAGGTCCCCTAGGAGAGGAGTTATGACACCTGGAAGGTCGTCAGGTATCAAGGTCGGGTCAAACTTTGATGACCTCTATATCTGGATAGGAAGGTCAGATTGACATAAAAGTTGGTTGGAAACATAGGCTCATGATCATTAACCAACACACCAAGTTTAAAAAATATTGAAGACGGACATGTAAATTTAATCCTGTTTTTGATTGATTTTGCATGGAATGCCCCTAAAAACACCTACCCAATGAATACACCAAAATTGCTGACAAGCCTAAATGCATAATCAATCAGCACACTTAATTATGATACCATTAAAGGCCCATTGCACAAATCTGCTGATTACTGGATGGAACTGCTTATTGCTGGTGTAAATACCTGCAACATAAGTCGTCTGTTCTCACCCAAAACAAATTTCTCAACTCCATAGTTGAGACAATAAAGCATTATCTTATCTTATAAGGTTTAAAAGGTTAAAGGCCAATCGGGCCAGTAGCCTGTAATTTGAGGGCCCAATAATCAAGCCTGCTGCTGTCATCTGTATATTATAATAGTCTTCTAATCTTATGTATGATCTGCCCCTTTTCCTACAAGTACAATTACTTTAGTATGGATGGAAATAAATACCTGATTACTGGTACAAATACTTTGATGTGGGTTGAAGTAAATACCTGACAGCTGTTGGGTACATTCGCAGAGTTTCTTGGATACATTTGTCCAGGTAAGTCATCTCACTCAGCATCTCATATTTCACTTCATCCTGTGTAGGAATATTAACATCGCAATATATATAAAAACAACATGTAATAAAACTATTAATACTCATTTGAGAATTCAACTGATTTAATTAATTCAGAAGGATTCAGAGGTAAAAATTTAGGAATCTTAACAAAATAATTGTGCAAGTTAATAATAAATACCAGACATTGTTCCATATGTAGGAAGCACCATTTATTGACAGACCATACAGTCTCTCTTCCATAGGTAGTAAACTACTTGTACATTTCTACAGCAAAAATTACATGACAGAAAAAAAACAAAAATGAGAGAGACAGAGAGAGAGAGCGAGAGAGCGCGAGAGCGAGAGAGAGAGATAGACAGAGAGAGACAAATGACAGAGAGAGACAAATGACAGAGACCCACCCCCTCTCCCATGACCCTGTTGATCTCCTCAGCGACCCGCTGCTGACAGTCCGGGTGAAGGGCAAGGCTGTACAGAAGGTACATCAAGGTCGTTGAAGTTGTATCGTAGGCGGCGATGAAGAACAGGGTAGAGTTGGCCAGGATCTGCATGTGGGTCAGACCTACACTCGCAGGTAGCAACAGTTTACAGAGTGAGAGACATTGCATCATATACAACAACAATACACTGTATATTATATTAGTGCAAAATTCTTAGCAACTTAATGAATGAAAAATTATGATATGCAGGAATGGCGACCAAATATTGTCATGGCGAGTGATTTTTAAATAATGGGGGCCAACTGGTAAGTGTAAAGAGTTGTCTAAATCTATCAATAGTGCTGCTCCAGAATCCCCGATCCCTTTGTGCCGGTGAATTCTGTGAGTGACCCGTACCGTGTGGTCATTTCTATGCATCTATAGTACTAGGATTCAGTTGAACATTATTAGTTGTGAAATATTGGTCATGATGGCACCTAAAGCTAGGTACTATTGGTATGTACCAACAAATTAATAATAGCAATATGATAACATATTTTTAAATAGCGCCCTATCAAAATCATTTTACGGGCTGCTGTACAGTGGCATTACAAATTTATAAAATAAAGCATGCATACATGTTTAAAAAAATACAAACCTGGTAAATATGTTCTGTTTTCTCAAAATGTTTCTTTTTAAAGTTTACTTCAATTTAGCAATAAATTAAAAACTACTGAAGATATTTCAACAAATGAGGTATAATTTTAAAGCTCATGATCTGTTAAATCCAAAAAGAAAAAAAAATATTTTCACAATTTTCCAACTTTAAGCCCATTTTGCTGCGGCTGGTCAAATACATTACACTTCAACAGTACAGACCGGCCAATATTTTACTGTTAAGAACTTCTGCAAGATATTGACCTTTCAGGTGTTGTTTCCCGGAGATGTCCTGTTCTGTCTTCCCCCCGTCCTCTCCAATGGCTGCCTCTGCTGCTTCGTTACACTTCAACATCTGCTGCAGAAAATCCACTCGTTCCTAAAACACAGACGGACATCAACATTTCTTTCACTGAATCATGTCTGCAAGGAACATTTCTGTTTTACCTTTGTCATCAAAATCAGTCTTCCAGTTTCTTTGTTTAACCTGTTCAGAAGCAATCATTTCAACATAGTTTATAGAATTTGACATAATGATTTCTTGATGTATCACACATTGAGTAGTGTTCTTATGTTGGAAAAATAAACACAATTATTAATATATAGGGGTCGACACTGACAATTATCATATTCTGTAATGAAGCAGATAAAATCACTAAAAATGTGTTTCCTCCATGTTCCAATATATTTGTATGTTTACTGTGAATAATGTTAAGTTTTATAACAATTATTCTTCTAGGTGCCGTGTCTCTCGCAAGTATTGATGATAATGGCCCTCCAAACCACTCAGTTGTTTGAGTTTTGTAACAGATCCACTCCTTATAAACCATGTCGACAGACTATCCTTTAGTTTTATTCATTGATGTCCTCTTTATCTTTTACCCTCAATCTTTCCTGTTGTTAATAGACATAACAGTTTTGTCCCTCTAAATAACTATTATTCATAGACCAGGCATGCATCTATCAAGTATTAAACACCATTATTAAATATGCCATGACCATTTTCGCAACACCATATTTTCATATTTGGATGATGTCTGGAAATAATTATGCTGTCAGATCAGATTATCTTCCTCAATGTATCTTTGTTTGTTAAAACTATTAGAATTTCTTTGCAAAATATAGGTACAGTGAGTGTGGAGTAAGGTGTTCATTTTGTGCTGGCATCAATTGTATTTGCTGGTGACTTCACACATCTTTCCCCTTGAGTTTCACTTCACCTTCAGTGGCTTGCAAAATGTAATTAAAATTCACAAATATATTAAAATACAATACAAAATTAAAACAAACTGTTTTTAAGTGGAGTTCAACACCAATCGAAAACTGTAGTGAAATGGCAAGGAAGCATAATAAAATTATGCTCCGCTATACCAATGGAGGCTGGAAAAGATTAAGTGTTCACCTGTATCGGAAACAGTGAATCACATTATCAGAGGGAATGCAGCATGTATTTTCCTAAATCAATATATCAAGATCAGTTGAAAGACAAAGGGAAACATTGTTGATTGTAGCTTTTGTGATTTTTTTACATTTAATCAAATTTCATTCTCCCAGTGTATATCACAAATGTCACAGTGACAAAGAGCCAGGCCACCTAAACATCACAAATATTACAGTGACACAGGCCAGGTCAGTGATACATCACAAATGTCACAGTGACACAGAGCCAGGTCATATATAATACATCACAAATGTCATAGTGACACAGAGCCAGGTCACCTAAACATCACAAATATTACAGTGACACGGAGCCAGGTCAGCTAATACATCATAAATGTTACACTGACACAGAGCCAGGTCACCTAAACATCACAAATGTCAGTGACACAGAGCCAGGTCACCTACACATAACAAATGTCAGTAACACAGAGCCAGGTCACGTAATACATCATAAATGTCACAGTGACACAGAGCCAAGTCACCTAAAATTCACAAATGTCACAGTAACACAGAGCCAGGTCACCAAATACATAACGAATGTCACAGTGACAGAGTGGGGTCACCTACATTGTTGCCTTCTTTCCGTGCCCTCATGGCTTCCTCTACAACTTTGTTGAAGAAGTCCTCTGAAGTTTTATCGACTGCTGCCAAGTTTAGCCAATAAAACAAAGGCTTCAGAAATGGGAAGATAACTGTTAAAAGAAACAAAGTGGCATGAACACTTAGAGCACCAGTAAGGTGACACATTCAAATTTTTTGCAATACTATTGCAATAGGTATAACGCTATCATAATAGTACTACAAAAGTAATACAGCTTTCTTACTTACTAACTGTTACGCCCTCTGAAATACCATAACACACTCGCAGGTATTAGTTTTTTGTTCAAAATGATGGAGGACGGAGAGAATGTGAAGTTCACATCCATTGATAATCGTGATAGTGTAGAATTGTAAAATTGTGTCGGTGCCTACTTCATGTTGTCAAATTGTGTCAGCCTACTTCTGTACTTCATGTTGTCAAGTCCATGACACAAAGGCCGTTTTCCTGAAGTATTTGCTGCATGCGTGTGGTTCCTCTGATTGTTAGGTTACATTTTACGTATTACACACACATTACGTTTTGTTCTGAACAACTGATTTACCCCACAAAAGGTGAGAACCTTGACATATGAGGTATTTTGTAGGTCTTGCATCCTATTCGTGGGGTCGTAGATTAATCCCTGAAAGTTTGGCACTCAAGGCTCAAATTGTCTAAGAGGAAAACCTCAACTTACCCGCATAGATACATACATAGGTTTCCTCGAATATAATTAGATTACCACTCAGGCTATGTCTGAGCAAAGGATCAGACAAACAGCCTGTAAGGAATTAAATGAACCTACTGCCAAGAGCGATGGTGAGATTTGGTTTCTTGAGATTACTAAAGGCTTTTTTGGCGTGCATCACAAATGGACTGTCAGATTCTACTTGTGAGTCGACCTGCAGACCGAAGACTGTGCGAGCTATCACATCCATTGCGAAGGCTCCAGTGAATCTAGAAATCACAGAGAAAAACAGAAAAGCCAACTAACAACCAGTGTATTTCTGAGGTGGGGGATTATGCCTAATTTATCAATTGTTTTATATCAGTGTATTGTTGTAGTTATTTTGAATGTGATGAAAAACTATTGAAGAGAAATTTGATGTTATATTCAATGTATAAATAGCAGGAAAACATAAATGAAAAAGTGATAACAGAAGTTCCGCTTTTAATCAATAACATGAAAAGGTCAAAACTGGTAAGTCACAAAAATTGTATTTTGTCTTGCAGCTTGTTCTAATTTGTGTATTGTTTCATAATTGTACTGTGAAGTTATTTTGAATATGATGGACAAAATATTGAAGAGAATGCTTCTAAGAAAGACCTACTTGATAACGCTAATTCCTGTCTTGCTGTCAACTTCGTCCTCCAGATTCTTTATCAGCAATGCAGCACAGGCATTCATGTCTGATGTCATCTAAACATAAGTGTATTTGGAAATGAACTTCAGTCAATGTCAGAAGGTGACATCAGATTATGGTTGGATTACCTCTGATCACAATCACTGGACAAACTATGACATTATCAGAAGACAATTTCTACAAGACTTTCACATCCTGAATCAAATACCAGATTCTGATAAACAGTAAGTTGCAAAATCATGTAGACAGAGATAAAGGCTGATTACTTATCTTTATACCTGTCTTAGTTTTGTGAGACTGTTTATATGTTTTTGTACCTGTCTTAGTTTTGTGAGACTGATTACATGTGTCTGTACCTGTCTTAGTTTTGTCAAAGATGGTTTATTTATCTTTGTACCTGCCTTAGTTTTGTCAAAGACTGTTTATTTGTTTTTGTACCTGTGTTAATTTTGTCAAAGACTGTTTATATGTTTTTGTACCTGTCTTTGTTTTGTTAATTGAGGAGTAGTGTTTATCACTGCATGGTTTATGCCAGAACAACAACAAGTCACTGCAGGGTCAGGAGGCCGCCTAAGGGCATTTACCAACAACAAGTCACTGCAGGGTCAGAAGGCTGGATAAGGTCATTCCTCTGCAGGGGTGGCTAGCCAATCACAACATTGGCACCCTTTGAAACTCACCCTCTACCTCCTATATGCAGGAGGTAGCTGCCAAATCATAATATATACCATGTGGCATGGGAAGTAAAGCTATCCAACCATCTACATTTGCCCAGGGTTATAGGAAGAACAACTTCCATGCTCGATGCCATTTTTGTTTCTAGCACGAACAAAGAAGCACGTCACCCACCAACAAGTCCCATTTCTCCACCTTTGTAAATGATAGGAGGGTCGGTATCTCCAAGGGGTTGGCTTGACACCCAGATGGCTTCAGACCCATGATTCTGGTCATGTGGCCGCAGTCACATGACCATTGATCAAGTAGCTGGCCCAGGATCACGGCCGGTCACTTGAAATATCCCGGCTTGACACCCAGGATTCTGGTCACGTGGCCGCAATCACATGATCAAGTAACTGACCAAGGATCACGTCTGGTCATGTGAAATATCCTGGTCTTGCATCCTGTTCTCTGGCTGTCATAGCTTTGTTTGTATCTGTCTAACCTTAGTCAGACTGTTTATTTGTGTTTGTACCTGTCTTACTTTAGTCAGACTGTTTATTTGTGTTTGTACCTGTCTTACTTTAGTCAGACTGTTTATTTGTGTTTGTACCCGTCTTACTTTAGTCAGACTGTTTATTTGTGTTTGTACCCGTCTTACTTTAGTCAGACTGTTTATTTGTGTTTGTACCTGTCTTATTTTTGTCTAAGACTGTTTATTTGTCTTTGTACATGTCTTAGTTTTGTCAGACTGTTTATTTGTTTTTGTACATGTCTTAGTTTTGTCAGACTGTTTATTTGTTTTTGTAAAGGTCTTAGTTTTGTCAGAGACTGTTTATTTGTCTTTGTACCTTTCTTAGTTTTGTCAGAGACTGTTTATTTGTCTTTGTGCCTGTCTTAATTTTGTTAGACTGTTTAATTTGTCTTTGTACTTGTCTTATTTTTATCAAAGACTGTTTATTTGTTTTTGTACTTGTCTTAGTTTTGTTAAAGACTGTTTATTTGTTTTTGTATCTGTCTTAGTTTTGTCAGACTATTTATTTGTCTTTGTACCTGTCTTACGTTAGTCAAAGACTGTTTATTTGTCTTTGTACGTCTTAATTTTGTTAGACTGTTTAATTTGTCTTTGTACATGTCTTAGTTTTGTCAAAGATTGTTTATCTGTCTTTGTACCTGTCTCAGTTTTGCTGCGCTGAAGCCTGGAGACAGTTGGGCACGAACATGTTTCCATAAGTCGTCTCGAAGGGCAGCCAGTGTCTGGCCAAACATCTCACTTGAGGTGATGAAGTGCTGTAGCAGAAAAAAAATATAATAAAATATCACTGATAATGTTCACAAAATTTAACATTACATACTCACTCGCTCGCTCATTCATTCACTCGCTCATTCATTCACTCTCTCTGTCTCTCCCTCTCTTTCTCACTCTCTCGCTTGTTCGTTCTCATTTACCCACCCACTCACCCACCCCCCACACTCACACACACTCACCCACCCACCCACACTCACTCAATCATGCACACTCACCCACCCACACTCACTTACGCACACTCACTCACCCACCCACTCACCCACCCACACTCACGCACACTCACTCACCCACCCACACTCACTCACGCACATTCACTCACCCACCCACCCACCCACCCTTTCACACTCACTCACGCACACTCACCAACCCACCCATCCACACACACACACACACACACACTGTTGCATCATAGAGATAGTTACTCACAGGACGGTTGCGGAAGGCAGCGAAGTCTTTCACCAGTACACTCTTTATTATATCAAGGTCAGAGGTCATCAAACATGGAAGACTGCCAATGAATGCCCTTCAACAAGAGTAAAGTGGTTTTCATTCAGTTCTTGCATTAATGGCCTCTGATGTACAATTGGTGATGTATTTGAGAGAAAAACCCACAAAAGTAGTTATTTTCAAGTTCTGACTTTTTCAGTGAGTTGTCAGTCATTTCCCGGGTATGCGTGCATGAATGAGAGTGACATTACAATTATTATCTGCTGCATACAATAATTGGAAACAGTAGAAATTAAAAGTTCAGGGGTTTTGGTTTGTTGCTCCACAGGTGGATGTAAGCCAGTGAGAAGAAAGGTACACTGAAGGTGTGAAAGGTAAGTTGTCATTATTATATAACCAGAGATCAACAGGTATGGCCTGGATAAGTACTTTCTTATTTTGTGTATAATGCTATTTGTAACTTAATTTTCTTAAAGAAAACACACATAATATATAAACATTAATAATTACTACAGTATAGATAAATAATTATGGTAATTAAAAGTCACCAGTTGCCGTCAGATGGCACCACTGTTTTGATTTTCTAAGTGAACATTAAAAATGCGAGTAATAATCCAGACTCTCTTCTTGGAGAGTTCACGAAGGCGAGCGAGAGTTGGATAAGTGAGACTACGTTCACACTGCATGGCTCTGGTGTGACTATCTAGGTCACATAATAATATAATAGATCTAGTATTTTACTGACTGCATCAACACTCACCCACATGTTTTACCATATTTCTCAGTCCAGTTCTGGTGCGCTTGCACGTGTCCCTAAAGCATTCAACCATGACACTTACCAACTAAAGAACCTTCGTACATGTAAAAAACGTGTATGCATGCATGCACATTGACAATACACACACACACACACAGATATATATACCCTGTATATAATATATATACATGTATGTGTACGCAATACATAACAATATCTTCACAAGTTCATACTTCACAAGATACATCATTGTAAGACATATATATGTAGTTTATTTTATTGTTATACTTATTAATTATATTGCTATTATTATCATTAACATATATTATTAATTATGATATTACTAAAGTTTTATTGTGTTCATTATATATATATATAATTGTTATGTATAATATAATTATATATAGTACAATGTATACAGTATATATATATAAAACATATATGACTTCAAACCCCCTAGGTGCATTATATAGGGATATGAGTCAGACCATCTCGAATGATACGGTTCCAAAGAGTGGCCATGGACGTGGCCCTGCAATTCCTTGGTCCTTGAAGCATCCAAAGTGACGTGTTGAATAGCTGCAACAGACAGGAAAGATTAAAATTTATCAGTATTTTTTAATTAATAAATAATTTAAGAAATTTTGTGACAGCACCTGTCATTCAGTTCATATAAAAGGTACTATGATTTTTGTTAGTTCACCAAATTAACAATCACTGTTTCATTTACAATGTACGCCAGTATTAGTGTAAATAGACAAATAATTAATAAAGAAACATAGTCCATGTTAAATTGTACTAATTTATTGACTTTTATTAGTTTTACTGGAAAATTAATTGTGGTCTTACCCCACATATTTTAGCAACAATAAGGTGGCGGTACCTAGCAGAGTTTCGTGAAACGAATGTCTGTAGCCGTATACAAATTCAATGAGAATTAGCCAATAATTGTGATAGTGAATTGTGCGAATATGACATCACTGCCAGTGCCATTGCAACTGGCGAACGTCTACACTCGACTCGTCTTGAATCTGACTCTAAGACGTCACCACACCAGCCAGAGTCAGAGATTCAGTCAGAGAGTGACAACGATCATAATATTTGATATAAGCTGTATGTTGTATTTGGCTACGCTGGATCATGTTAATAAGCTATGTTATTGCTTCAATACATATCAATACGAGAGTAGGTGACGTGATTCGTGAAGGTGCGAAATGACAAGAAACACTGGTCTGGCAGTAGCCTGAGTAGGCCCTTGTTCAGCTGTTGGCCGTGCAAGTCACTTAGTAAGGGAGCATCCATAATTTTGTGCAACAAAACGTCAAACATGGGAGTATTATATTGGTGATAGTATTATTAAAATCTTGTTTTAGGACTCACATTTTGATACTATTACTGCAGAATGGTATTGATTTGCATTGTAGTTGAATTATTCAAAATAATTAAGATTTTTATATAACCATGAAGCCTGGCTATGGCCTATGTAATGCACTAATATTATTGGTGTCCTGCGATACCTTTCAACAGATATATGCCAGCTATTCTTGTGCATTTACCAATATGTGTATACATTCTCATCACAGCAATATATGAATGCATAATAAGCAACTTGAATATGATATGATATTACTAGATGCTACTCTGCAACCCATGAATGAGAACGAGGGGGTGAGGAGTGGCTAGAGGAGGGGCTAGAGGAGGAGCTAGAGGCGGTCACCTGGGTCAGACAGACACGGGGAGGATATGTAGTCTGTGGGACGCGCTTATTTGATCAATGCAGGTAACTGCACATTTATAGCAATGAACCACATATAAGTTATCAACAACTTTTAATGTGCACATTTAAATATACATTTGTTTTCATACACATTTTAATAATAACATCTTGGACATGGAAAACTAGTTTGACTTCTGCACTTGCATATTATAGCCACAGACATATTAATACACCTTTCAAAAGTATGTAGCATATGGCGATGACTCAGAAATTAGTTTTTATAAAAAAATCATTCTTGAATGAATAATTCAGGTAAACATACAATTATTATGAACCTTTGAATAGTTGACGAGGAAAATATATTGTTAGCATCACAATAACACATCATATTGCCATAGCCAACATTTACCTTGACCATTCAACCATGATGTTCAGGCAGAACCTTAAAATGTGAAACATAAATATGTATACTACTACTAGTTACACATGGCAAACACTGACTTGAATTTGTATACTGAAAACAAAACAAAAAAATATAAATGCTGATACTGATTAGCAGAATTGAAATCAGTCTATGTTATTGACTAAGATCAGGCATTAATGTAATGAAATTGAACAATTTTAAATTCATGTAATAACAAAGACACATTGTAAAGAACTTCTCAGCGTTTTGAAAAAGAGCATATTCCACTAATGTCTGCATGCTGTATCAAAACCCCTCCCCCCAGAACAACTTCAGTGAACACTGACTGTTCCTAAGATATCAACATGTATAGATGCAGCTGTAGTAGAAAATTTCTTGCTGCCTTTTATCTTGTGAAATGCTGCAGATCATACATGAAACATTATTTTATATTTACTGATTATGACAATGAACAACACCATATTTATTTTCTCCCAACACTACTATGATGCCTGTTTTTGTTTACTGAATATATGCTTTTCTTTACAGGATATTGAACTAGTGTGCTTAGTACTACTAGCTCTCCAAGTTAATATGGCATACTGGGCAGTTGTTTGTCTCGGACTATATATGCAGCCATCCAATATGCTGCATATTAACAGTTTGTCACATGAATGTCCACCGAGTGATCCCAATTGTGTCGTGTGTTGCATCCGGGAGTACACTGGCTTCCAGATCAGATCAGTCAGTTAGCTTGATTGACTGGAAACCAATGTAGACTGCAGGTTGTTCGACATAAGAATGTGGTGACGCCTGACTAGATCTGCAGTTGGTGATGGAACGGTGGGTGCCAGGGTCTGGCAGATATGGCATGAGTCTTCGGGCAACAACTTTCAATTCTGTGAGAGCGGTTCAGTGTCGAGCATTCTTTGGTGAACTACATCAGTTTAGATATCGATGACATCACTGTATGTTTTCGCTGTCTTTGATGGTACTGCATACCAGCTTCCTGACTTTTTGCTGTACATCTGCATCTACCTATACGGGAGAAAAAGTGACAATTAGCATGGCTATGACATTTACGATATTTTTATACGTGACGACATATTTATCAAAAGGTATTTGTAATCAATTAAACTATAACTTTTAGCAGTGTCCATAAAAAAATACATTAATTATCCAGCATTGTTACAGTGGTAGAGTTTCATTGTCTTTGATTTGCTGATAGTCAGTGGCAGCCAGCTGCGTTCTTGCAAATTACACCAGGCACTTGTTATGTACAACACAAGTTTGTGATAAAGTAATGGTATTTAAAGCCCTTTCACATTTTTCAGCAACAGTCTGTTGATACACTAACAGCAGCATTTTACTTGTTTAAATTATCTATGTATCATGAGGACTGTTATATATTTTTCATGCCACGTATCATTTAAAAAAATATTCTATTTTATCACTGTTTTATATTTTCACAAATAATTTACATTACATTTTAACAACACTTGAGTAAGATTAGTTCTGATATGGTGTAGTATCTAGTCCTCAGGATTGCTCAAAGCACTTTACACTTGACTCCAAACACACCAAGCATTGCACAAACTACAACATTTTCGAACTTGATATCATATTGATGTTTTTTTAACAAAGAATCGTAATATAGTTATTTTTATTTGATATTACATTTGTTCAACTAAACATCTTTCTAAGTAATTTGTTCTCATTGGTTTACATTTTATGGGCATTAAATTGTTTTGTTAAATACACATAATTGTTTAGTAACTAATTTTGTGAGTTGTAAACATATAAGGCATATTTAAAGTACAACTAGCATTTGATATCACATGTACTAGTGTTGTTTTTTGCAACAAAGGATCATGATAAAAGTAACTGTTTGTTTTTTATATGTACCTGACATTTTTTCAACCTCTTCTTAACTTTTGTTTCTAATGTTGCTTTGCATTTTATGTGCATGTGATATTAAAAATTATGACATTATACATATCAAGTGCAGTGATTGTACCTGTAGTTGTATTGTGCTTTTCATTATTTTGTAGTCAATCTCATCAAATAGTTTCAATAAAATGTTTTTGCTTTACATTGTGTACTTTAATTCACATGCATTTCTAACAACAATATGCAATTTAACGAGGACACCACATTACTGCAAAATCCCCACGCAGACAAACAAAACTATCACATACAGGGGTGGATCCAGAAATCGAGTATGGGAGGCACAAAAACCTCCACTGGCGGCCAAACCAAATGGTGTAGTCTAAATTTTGTCGCTACCAAGCCGCCATAAATATAACTTCAGCTGCTCTGCTGTCTCGGCTGGAGTGGTGATATCGGAAGGCGGTGCTATTGAAACATTTTTGCCACTGCATAGGCATGATTATTAGTAGGCTTGGCTGTATTGTTTCAAGTGTATTTACTTGCACTGTATAATATACGAATTTATGTTTGCAACAGAAATATTCAAAATTAAATAAATAGAACATTAAATTCAAAAAGTGAACTGCAAATGAAATGTACAATGTAATTGAAAGTTTCACAAAAGCCCTATCAACCAAAGATGATGTACCCACATAACATTGGCCAGAATAACATAACTGTTAAAACCAAT
The DNA here is from genome assembly GCA_020002185.1 of Paraescarpia echinospica. Lineage (NCBI taxonomy): Eukaryota > Metazoa > Annelida > Polychaeta > Sabellida > Siboglinidae > Paraescarpia > Paraescarpia echinospica. The sequence continues at coordinate 16,442,661 of CM034540.1, forward strand.
CACATATGTTTGCATATCTTCCAATTATTATGCTATGATTTATTTATATATATATATATATATCACGTTTGCATAGCAGCATCAATTAATACTTACGTTTGTTCAACTGTTCTGAGCTGCATCCAGCCTCAGGAAGTGACTGGACACCTGAGCTGCCTTTGCTATGACTGCTGATGCTTGATAGAACCACCACAGACCTTGTCATATGTGATGGCTGCAGTGGTGTTGAGGTAGTTCACGCCTTTGTGTTGAAGCTGTCAAACAAAGTCATGAATTGGAATATGGAAGGAGTCAGATTATTTGTGAAAATGAATATGGTTTTACAGCACTACTACCTGTTAATATATATATAATATTATATATGTGTGTGTGTGGTATGTAACTTGTAAACTTTTTAATTTCATTAACAGGTAAAAATATGTTGCATGGTCTTGCCCAATGGTCATTTGCTCAGCACTCAAGTGTGAAAAGGTCATTTGCCCAGTTGTGAAAAAATTACAATGATATGAGAGTGGCAAAGTTATTATTGTATATATATTGTAAAAGTGTAGTACATAACAAACAAATAGACAATTTACAAGTGTCAACTTATTAACTAAGTACAGGTAGAACATAAATGGGCTGGAAAGAAGGTTACAGGAAATAAAGTCACAAAGTAATTTTATTTGAAAAATAAATAAAAAGTTTTGTAATTTTTCACCGATAGTTCAACAAAACAAAATTTGAGGAATTCAATAGTAAACCATGCAAAATACCCAATGCCTTAGTTGTGATCTCAATGTGTCATTCACCTAACACTGCTAATTAATGAGGAGGACATTTGGCTGGTAGTGGTTGAACTCCTGGCAGTGTCCACAAAGTTCTACTGTTTACTCAGAGGGTGGATTACCACTGTAAGTCTTTAGAAGATTCCAGCAGTTAGTCATGTCTCTTATGAGAGCAACAAAGGCATTTTATTATGGATTTCTTGGCTTGATTTAACAAACAAAAATGATGATGGCCTTTCAACTACTTGCAACTGTGGTTATTAACTAGAGGTTTCTGACTGGGAAAGTATGTTCCTTGAAGCGAAGCCTCTGTGGCTTCAGTGTCATCAACATGCAAACAATTTTTAAACTGTCGTGTCAGAAACTTAGCTGCCAACTCTGACTGTTTTTGAATTGAATCACGCAAAGTAAGATGAAGTGAAGTAATTAAATGAAACAGAAAATAAATTTACAACATATTTCTACAAAAATGTATGAATGTAGAAGTGTAAATTACAAAATGCATGTTATTGATAAATTGTAGTGTTTTGGATGTGCTTTTTTTCTTGAAAGACCAAAATAAAAAACAACTAAAAACAGAACTTCTATAATTTACATGTACAAAAGGATTTATATCTTAACAAAACATGGGCTGCATTTTTTTGTATAGTAACGGTAATTCTCTGCTCTCTCACATAAATCAGTCACAAGCTATCGATACATGTTATTGTGATGGACATTTTCACAGTATTGAGGGGGGGTGGTTTTCTGAACATAATAAGCAACATAATATTATATTCATACGAATAAATTATTAATATGCATGGCTGAGGCTGACTACTTTGAAATTACTAACCTGCCTAGAAGAAGTTTTGCGAACGCAGCATCTGTTCTTAGACTAGTCTTACTCCAGCTCTTTCTTTTGTGACTTGTCAGTTGTCTTATTCGTTCCACAAATCCATATTGGTTTTTTCCAAATAAACCGTCTGGCGCGAATATTGTCATTGTCCGCGTAATTTGGACCTTTTTCGCTGCGTCGGTGGCATATGTCCGGGGATGTCCCATCGCCAGCGGAAATGCCATAAAATAAGAACGTGTTGTATAAACACGTACTTGCGAACACTACTATCAACAAAAACGGCTTGATCGAGGCATTAATCTTGAGTTTCAGAGGTCAGTCTCGCCCAAATTCGCAAACATGATACTGTTATATGAAGTTTCCACTTCCAGGTGCATGTCCATGTTCAAGAAAGTGTTGCTAGTTTCGACTCCTTCGACTCGAAACCTAATTCAAAATAGTTCGCAGTTTGTTTATTAATTTCGACAAAACGAAGTAGCACAAGTGCACCAACGAACTAGGATATTATAGTGGATACTTGATAGCTTTGCTTTTTTGGGAAATTAGTCAGAAAAGCGAGGAGCATAACAATCGAACTGATATTGCAGCTTTAAAGCAATTTTTTGGTGGGACATATAAATTTCTTTTGGGACAAGTAAATATGAATTAGTACTTGTCCTACTGGACAAGTGCTTTATGGGAATTAATGTCAAGCCCTGTTTGGGCTTCAATAGTGCGCTAAGACAACATTTTCGTAATATAAATATGCCTGGGATGATGTTCAATGATGGAACTAACGCTCTCATGTATCAAAGTTTGGCAAAACTCAAGTTATACCGGCGAAATCGAGATCAGATGGTCTTCCAGTTTTACTTAAAATTAAATGGGCCAAACCAGGTTCACCCCAAACCTATGCTTCAACCCAGGGAGTGATAATTTGGCAGACAAATTAACAAAACAGTGCGCACATCAATCATCAATGCCATGGCAATGCCAATCTGACATTGCCAATGACCGAACTCAAACAAGAGAGGGGTTCCCAGGTCCAAGAGAGCACGTCGACATCGAATATAAAACAGGGGCGCCCATAAAACAGTAACAGTAAAATATCGCAGACCCAGCTTTGCACTTACATGACATATATGATAACCAAGGTAAGTACCACCAAACCGACCTCAGTCGCTGTCAGCGGTAACAGATTCAGCAACATGCCCATTTCAGACGTTTATATAGATATACCACCGACGACAGGTCAATCAACAAACTTTCGCGAACGTGCGTAGCCTCGATTATCTAGGCGCCGTGAGGTGGCAGCACAGGCCCCCTCACTATGGCCTGGAATATAAAGGGCCTGCCATTGTTACCAGTAGGTGGCTTTACCCCATATTCCGGTAGAGACGATGATTGGTTCTTAGGCTGTCTACTGACTGGACCTTCTGGCCAATCACGCAAGTGGCATTGTTTTCTGAATGTCTGCTAATTAGGCTGTGTAATATTATGTAATTGAACTGCTTGAGACGTCTGGCCTTTGAGGAATTCACGGTCACTTTTTTATATTTACCTTTGTAAATAGGACACAAGGTCAAAAAATCAGTATAAATTTAAATGTAACATAACAACTGGCTGTATTGAATATTCTTATAAAACACATATTGGACTTTCTGGAAAACTGTATCAGGAGTTCATAGTGCCACCTGAGAATGTTGTGCTGGATTACAAATTGTCCAACAGCGAAGTGCTGATTTTTCTGGTGCCTTGGCAAGTTTGGTGGCACCTCTGAAATGTGCATGAAACACAAACACGTGGAGGGATTACCAAAAATAAACTTGCAGAGTGCCTGTAACATTGGTGCTTATTAAGTATATTGTTTAAAAAAAAAAATCTCCAATATCACCATGTCTATTTGGGGTCATGACAGCTAATGTTAGACTTCCTGTTCGGTTACGAAAATAAGTGCAGTGTATTTTTTTCAACTGATTTTTTTAAACAAAATTCACCCGTTCTAACATACGTGCATTTGAGTAGTCAGATTTCCTGGTGTGATTGTAGAAGCTGTTGACAGTAAAATTGTGTATTTTTAGCTGATTTTACTAAGCGGAAGGATATTTGGCAGAAATTTGGCTAGTTGCAACTAGCCAAAGTTCTGCGTAAAATGTGGTATTCATTTTAGTAAATCATAGTAAAACGTGACAGTTACCATAGTAAATTGTAATAAAATGTGGTATTCACCATAGTAAATCAGAGTAAAATGAGGTGTTTACTATAGTAAACCACAGTAAAATGTGATATTTACCTTAGTAAACTATGGTATTCACTGTAGTAAACCAAAGTAAATTGTGATATTTACCATAGTAAACTGTGGTATTCACTGTAGTAAACCATACTAAAATGTGATATTTACCATAGTAAACTGTGGTATTCACTGCAGTAAACCATAGTAAAATGTGATATTCACTCTAGTAAACCATATTAAAATAGGGTATTCACTATAGTGTGGTGTGTGATTCTGTCACAAGGGTTGAGTGATGCGCCTAGTGCTGTAGCGAAGTGTAGGGGTTGGTAGCTTGCTTCAGACCTCCCGCTTTCAGCTTCAGCCGCCAGATAGCCTTATCCGGGTGAAAAGAAAGCCGAGTGCGTAAGTCTTTCCTTCTGGTATATAGCCTCTCCTCAATCAAGACTTATGCAGTGCCTCCTTGCGACACCATATGGTAACTGGACACCTTGCGGCTCCAGGCCAAACCTGCATGGGATCTAGTGGTCCAGCCACGAAAAACCTTGGCGGAGCAGCATGAGCCCGATATGTGCAGGGTGCAGGGCCCACCAGTGTGTGGACACGTCCCGACCCTCACAAATCATGTTCCAGCTATGGGGCAAATAGCAAAGCAGAGGATGTGATGGACAGCATGTCCCCTCAGTTCCGGCGGCGGAAGATCCAGTTGTATGGACAACGACGGCGAGCACAGCTCAGTACGAGCTACTGTTCTTTGGAGTAAACCAAATCAAAAACCGGCAGAAGGCAATGGGAAACCACTGCTGTATCTTTCCCAAGACAATCATGACCCACAAAACCACAGAAGATAACGTTAACAGCGTGAACGGTTGTTCTGACAGTTCTGACAGGACCACCTCGCTCGGTAGGGATAGTCATGTGCGACAGGTGACGCCAGATCGTCATCCAGCTACTGTGTGCAACAGAGAGATTTTGAATATTGCTACATGGAATGTAAGAACTCTATATCAGAAAGGAAAACTAGAAAACATCAAACAAGAAACGACAAGATTGGGGATAAATATAATGGGAATGTGTGAAGTTAGATGGACAGGGGCAGGTCTGATAACATCAGATAATAACACAATAATTTACTCAGGAGGCGATAAACATGAAAGAGGAGTTGGAATTATGTTGGATGAAGAAAGAGCAAAATGCTTACTAGGATACTGGACCATATCGGATCGCATCCTCTTGGTGAAAATCAGTGGCAAACCATTTAACATTAACATCATACAAGTGTACGCACCAACCGCAGACAAATCTGATGAAGAGCACGATATATTTTATAATGATCTTGAATTAGCAAAATCACATTGCAAATCACAGGAGATTGTAATAGTTATGGGAGACTTTAATGCTAAAGTTGGTGAGGGAAGATGCGAAGACATAGTTGGACCATATGGCCTGGGGAGCAGAAATGAGAGAGGAGATAAAGTAATAGAGTGGGCAAAATCTCATGACATGATTGTAGGAAACACCTGGTTCCAACAACACCCAAGAAGACTTTGGACTTGGAAAAGTCCAGGAGACCGTACACGGAACCAAATTGATTATATCCTGGTCAGTAAAAGATTTAGAAATGCCTTACTGGTGGCAAAAACCTTTCCCGGGGCAGACTGCGATTCCGATCATGTGCCAGTGCGAGCCAAGTTCCGATTGAAACTGAAGAAAAGGAAAAGAGCAACAAGGAACCTGAAACTAGATATGAATATACTAAAATCAGATTCAGCGATCAAAGAGAAATTCAATGTAGCAGTACAAAACAGTTTCAATGTTCTGAATGACATTCAAGATGTGGACGACCAATGGGAACAAATGAAGGAATCAATAACACAGGCTGCAGAAGAAACTATTCCTAGGCAATGAAGAAAACCAAAGAAAAAATGGATGACTGACGATATTCTAAAGTTGATGGATGAAAGGAGGAAAATTAAGCAAAATCATGATGCATATGTAGCAATGAACAAGGATATAACGGCCAAATGTAATATAGCGAAAGAGGAATGGCTTAATGAAAAATGCAAAGAAATTGAACAGAAGAATAAGCACGACACAAAATCCATGCATGCTAGAATAAGAGAAATCACAGGGAAAAGAACATGCTCAGCTACAGGTTGCCTGAAATCTAAAGAAGGAAACATAATAATGGACAAAGACAAAATACTCGAGAGATAGTCAGAATATATTGGTGAACTGTACGATGATGAAAGGGGTGAAAGACCATCAATTAAGAAGAACTTTGATGGTCCTCCTATATTGAAGGACGAGGTTCGAAAAGCCATCAGATCAATGAAAAAGGGAAAAGCTGCTGGACCAGATAATATTACCATTGAAATGATTGAGTGTTTAGAGGAATTTGTTATTGATATAGTAACAGACTTCTTGAACAAAATATATGACAGCGGACGAATCCCAACTGATTTATCCAGATCCATTTTTGTAGCAATACCAAAGAAACCAGGTGCGATTGAATGTGAACTACACCGTACAATTAGTCTCATGAGTCACTTCACCAAGATGTTGCTTAAAATTATTATGACCAGAATGAGAAACAAAATAAAGCCAGAAATTGCTGAAGAACAATGTGGATTTGTAGAAGATAAAGGTACAAATAATGCAATATACATCCTTCGAACACTGATTGAGAGAGCACTGGAAGTGCAGAAAGATCTGTATGTATGTTTTATTGATTACACAAAGGCATTTGACAGAGTTCGTCATGAAGAAATCATATCAATGCTGGAAAGTTTGAACATTGATGGGAAAGATCTGAGAATTGTGAGAAATCTGTATTGGGAACAAACAGCAGCAATACGAATAGAAAATGACATCAGTAAATTTCAAGAAATAAAACGTGGTGTAAGACAAGGGTGTGTCCTATCACCCGATCTCTTTTCACTATACAGTGAGATTATCTTACGCACATTAGAAGATATGCCAGGCATTCAAGTAGGGGGATACAACATGAATTATTTACAATATGCAGACGACACGGTACTGATTGCTGAGAACGAAATAGATCTACAACAGATGCTAGATACAGTAATAAGGGAAAGTGAGAAAAAAGGTCTGTCCATGAACAAAAAGAAAACATAAATCATGGTCATCTCAAAGAAAAATTACACTCCAACATGCAACGTGATAGCATATGGCACTGTTTTGAAGCAAGTCCGAACGTTTAATTATCTGGGATCACTAATAACATCCGACGGTCGATGCAACGATGAGATAAAGAGAAGAATTGCTCAAGCCAAAACAGCTTTTCACCACATGAAAAACATTTTAACAAATAAAAATATATCAATTGAAGTGAGAAAACGTGTACTGCAATGTTACATAGAGCCCATATTGCTATATGGATGTGAATCCTGGACAATAACCAAAAGATCACAAAAAAACATAGAAGCCACTGAAATGTGGTTCTTAAGAAGAATGCTGCGAGTGCCATGGACTGCAAAGCAAAGCAATGAAGTCATCCTTAGGACAGCCAAATCAAAAAGAAAGATCATCAACAAAGTTAGAACACAACAAGCACGATTTATAGGCCATGTCATGAGAAAGAAAAAGTTAGAACAAATAGTAACAACAGGAAAGATAGAAGGAAAAAGATCCAGAGGACGCCAGAGAATAAAAATAATAGATAGTCTCTCAACATGGTGTGGAAGGAGCACAACAGAACTGCTACAAACTACACACGACCGTGCGGTATGTAGGGCCATGATCGCCAACGTCTGTGACAGACATGGCACATAGAAGAAGAAGATTCACTATAGTAAAACGTGATATTCACCATAGTAAGTTGTGGTAAAATGTAGTGTTCACTATAATAAAATGTAGTATTCACTATAGTAAACCATAGTATTCACTATAGTAAAGCGTAGTAAATATTCCGCAAAAACACTGTAGTTTACTATAGTAAGATTTTACTATAGTAAACCATAGTAAATTTACTGTAGTAAACCATAGTAAATTTTTAGCAGGATGACCCTTTAGCCGGATTACTGCATGCACCATTTGTAAATATTGATGGGTGTCACATATTGTACAGGCATTTTATGAGAGCTAGAAATATTAGATTTTGACTAAACTCGACCAGCGTATCAATGAGATTATACTAACAGCAGGTGAGAAGTTTAAGAAATTTGGTAGGTCACGTTTTCTTATAATCACACAAAACGTTAACATGGTTGCCAATGGGAAAACTAACAGTGGGCTGAGCCCTTCATGTCAACATACTCGCCCCTCCTAGTCCTAGTGAAATTCCTACTATAGATTCTTTAATATTGTAAATGTTATTAAAATCTTCTTGTAGTATTTCATAGAAGGGCCGGCCAAGAGGCAGGCTTTGCTGACCTCGCCTCCGTCCTTGCCGGCCCAGACAGTCACCGCAACAGCACCGACCCCGACAGACACCGCATCAGCGCCGGCGGCGTCAACGGTCGATAGCCCGACTACCCCACCTCTGCTGCCGCCCTTTGTATGCTGCATGTGCGGCAGCACATTTACAAAATAACACAATTGGCAGCGACATATCAACAAGGGGCGATGCCAAAGAAAAATACATATAAGAGAAACAGCGGGAACCGCACATTGAAGAAATATTGGTAAGTTCATCATCTTGTTTAAATTTGTTAGGCACTGCTACAAATATCATCTCTATGTTTTGTATACCATGATTAAAAGTCAACTTGTATTTATTTTCAGGTGCTCTGCAAATTTCTTCGTCTTCTTCCTTTTAAAGGGCTGGGCTCTTGCAAGCGTAATTAGCCATGAGATGCATGTGTAGTTGCGTTATGGTGTTGCGGCCTGTGCGCCAAATATTTAATATCATATTAAAACTATGTTAGATTAAAATAGTTTAAAATGCACTTTGGCATGTTCCTCAGGGTGTTGCTGGCGGTGGCTGCAGGTTGTGTAAGCCGAGTATTTTAAAGAAGTGTTTAAGTGAGGATGCTGATGTGGTGGAAGCTGGAAGATAGTTCCAGTCTGCTACTGTCCGGGGAAAAAAAGAATGATAAAGAATGGGTGGTGGACATGTTCCTGATACAATCGTTGAGTTCCTCTTGTTCTTGGGTCAGAATGGTGGTAGTAATTTGAGCGAATAATAAATCTACTAGTCCATTATTAATTCTAAAGCTAGAGCATTCCTAGTCTACTGTGATATCTTCACTGTTGGAGTGTGGGCCATTTGAGTTGTAGCAGCATGGATGCGACACTGCCAGGTGTCCTTTCTGTGTAATTATTAAAAACATATCTAGCTGCTTGACGTTGTACTCTTTCTAATGTCTGAATATCTTTCTGCTTATGTGGGTCCCAAATGGATGATGCATATTCTAAAATGGGGCGCATCATTGTGGTGTAAGTTGCAGACTTTACCTGAGGAGTACATTGTGGAAAATTTCTCCTCAAGAAGCCTATTGTTCTGTTCCCCTTTGCTGCTGTAGCTTCGATATGGTTGGTCCAGGATAGGTTGTCTGCTATGGTTACACCAATATATTTATGAGAACTAGTTGTCTCAAGATACTAATTGTGCAAAGTGTAGTTAGTTAGATAGAATAACCTTCTTGGACTTGTTAGGTAAGATTCGAATGACTGTACATTTGCTGGGGTTAAACTGCATCTGCCAGGTGTTTTCCCATTTTTCTAGGGCATTGAGATCTTGTTGAAGCAACTGTTGGTCTTTTATGCTGTGAATTTCTCTATAGAGGAGGGTGTCATCAGCATATAACCGGGGTGTTGAGTTTTGTATTGCAGTAGGGAGATCATTGATATAGGCAAGAAAGAACAGTGGTCCTAAGATTGTATCTTGAGGCACTCCTGAGAGTACAGGAGCAGGTGATGAGTGTGTTCCTTCCAAGACAACTTACTGGCTTCTATTGGTGAGGAACGATTCGATCCAGGTAAGGGTATTATGTCTCACTCCATAGTAGTGTAGTTTGTGAAGTAGGCGTTTGTGTGGCACTTTGTCAAAGGCCTTAGAAAAGTCATGTAGGATAACATCAGTCTGTTGATTCTTGGCTAAGTTCTTGGCTATATGTCGTGGACGGTGATGATGAGTTGAGTTTCACAAGACCGCTGTTTACGAAATCCATGTTGTGCTTCAGATAAAACACGATGTTGGTCAAAATGTTTCATTACACTGCTATGAATGATAATGTTCCAGTACTTTGCATGTAATGGAGGTAAGGGATACTGGGCGGTAGTTTTGCGGTTGGTTCCTGTCCCCTTTCTTGAAGATTGGCACCACCCAGGCATCTTTCCAGTCACTAGGCACTTCTCCGAGATCTAGAGAAAGCTGGAATATCTTTGTCATCATTGGGGCTAGTTCATCTCTTTATATTTTTGTATAACATTATTGAAAGTCAATTTGTGTTTATTTCAGGTGCTGCTACAAATCCCGTCTCTTTATGTTTTGTTACCTTAATTAAAAGTCAACTTGTCTTTATTTCTCCAAGAAAAGGAGAGCGTCGCTGCTTCTGCTGCTGGTGTTCCCGCTACCTCTGCGCCACCTGCATCGGTGACCGGAGGCACCACATTGAGTGATCTTTGAAGATGTCGGGTATTATCACGAACCACGTATGTATTCGTTGGATCTACCAACTGAACAGATTGACTACGATAAAATCGTAAAATATTGTAGTGTTTTTCTATTTTGTGTGTTTAATTATTTGAATACTTTGCTATATGTTTCACTATCCAAGTTATGAACTACTTTCGTATTAAATTGTTTTATTTTATCAACTTAATTAACTTAACCTAACAAAGCATTTTCTATTTTCAGCAAAAGGAAATTATGCAATATATTACTATTGGACAATTAACTTAAATTGTATTGTAAAAATACATTTTATTGTAGAAATCCCGAAAACGCCGACGGTCGCCGACATCGGCCGTGACGTCAGCCACGCTAAATCACCGCCTTCCGCGTCATCGGGCGTGACGTCAGCCATGAGTAATTCGTCGCCTTCCGTATCATCATCTTCGGCACCTACATCCTCACCTCTGGAAAAAGATTCACTTGCACCACCAGAGGCTATATTGACTTTGTACCACATAACTTTAATAATTTTTACTCATCGCATTGGAGCAGTATTCGTTCCACTTACCGAGTGGGGCCCATCCAGGCCATTTTAAATTTAAGACTTACGGAAACTGATTTAAATTCTTCTAATTCTACGTTGTGGGATGTCTTTAACCGGCAGAATACTGCTTTTAAAATAAATTTGAGTTTCGACTTTATTTTACGTAAACGGAACACTAATGAACTTCTTTATTTTCATCCTTCCCATAACGTTTCTGGCCTATATCTGGACGCGCCTCATTTAGTTCTAAACCGTGATGATTTCGAATCTTTTATTAATAAATTACCAGACGAGTATCATACAACGCCCTAATTCTGAGTGTGTCTGTGAAATGGTAACAGATGTTACCTTTTATATAAACATTATACCTGATCATCCTATCGGTTGCCCACTTGTCAAACTTCCCGACTATGTGCGAGACAACCCAGGTTTGAATTGTTTGGTGAATGACAGGTCCCGTAGTCCAGCGGATATGTACAGTAAAATTACGGAATTGTGCATTTTTTTATTAACGCTCATATATTCTACATACCAAGGGGACCATTTTAAAGATTGGAGGCATCCCAGATTTTGCTGCGTTCAAAAATTGCGGCCATTTAAAAAAATAGCCGCCAAATTCAATTTCCACGTATCTTAATAACTGCGTTGCATAGAGCAATAATATTTGTGTCGAGGTGTAGGTTTCAGGGGTCAAAGATTTCGTATTTGTTACTTTTGGACTTCTCCGACATTCATATCCACCATTTAAAAAAATGGCGCCCTTCAAAGCATATTATTCCCATATCTCAAGAACTACACAACATCGAGCCACAAAGTTGATGTCAAAATGTATGCTTTTTAGATTTGATTATTTCTAATACATTACTTTTGACCTTCGTTGACTTTAAATATACCTCTCATTTTGATATATCCGGCATTTTGACAGATGGCGGCAGACATAATTTGTTATTCCCGTGTTTTAATATTTACATATCATTGAGCCTTGAAGTTGGTGTCAAAACATGTTTTGAGATGCGACGAAATTAAGGGTGTTACTTAGATATTCTCTAAAACGGGCAAGGTCACTTCAAACGTTAGATTATGATGCCTATACCTTCTAAATCTACAGCAACGATTTCAAAACATTTCACACATCTCACTGACATCCGCCGCATTGGCACAGCATTGTGCAGCGCAGGTTGGTTTTGAAACACAGACACTGTCCTCTGCAGCTTTCGTGCAGCCATAGTTGATGATCGCACGGCAAGCTGTGCTTGCAGGTGACAGTGTCATCAACTGCACCTCCCATTCAGACACGTTCTCCTTTCGAGTCCAGCCGAAGTCTACTGGACTGGGCAAGTGTGGTGCTTTCAGCAGGGCCTGGCCCCGGACGTGGCAAACCTGGTAGCTCACTCACAGCAGATGTTGCATGAGGGCTTCCTGTGTTGGTGGAATCTTTTCGATCTCCCATCCTTTCTGTGTGAAGTGGATCTGTCTGGTCCGGTTCACGTGGACCTCAGAACTGCCCCGGTCGTACAGTACAATAACGTACCTCTCAATGGTTGGAAAAACGTATCTCAGGATATCTGTCGAGGGATTATCTGCATGAGCACACAGTGCAGGCGCTACAGCACTGAAAACCTTCCATGATGCCCAAGCGTGCGTTTGCTTCTTTTAACGAAACACGATGTTGTATCACACCCGGTCAGTGCATTGAAGACAGGCAGTGTCTTGCACTTGTCATGTTTAACCTCCATTGACACAAGTGCTGTGGAAAACTCGTGAAATTATCATACCTAATTTTTCAGAAAAATCCACCCAAATCTGACACCCCTCAATTTCGCCCCAATCTGGTGAAGGATTTTGAAATATTGGTGCATGCTGCAAAATAGCCACTGTGCGAATACGCGAGCGACTAGCGTATATTTATTGCTACCTCGTGAAAGATCTAATGCAGTAGTACATTCAGTATGCACTGGACTAACATGTGCCATGTCAAAGTGCTCGAAAAAATATCACACATCACACCAAAACGGTATTGTCAAGGGCACTCTTTCGGTAATGGCGGACGAATCCTTAATGTGGTCTTACCTCAAATAGATCTCCTGAATCTTGCACATCTTCACGAAAGTTAGATTTATATCAAGCTATGCATATATATCTAGATTAACCACAAAGGGAAATTTACTCTGTCTCAATAACAATTAAAATATGCGTCATCATACTGTGCACACCTCCAAGCTAAACAGCGCCTTGAGTTGATTTAAACATACTTATTCGATACCTTATACCATATATGACGTTTGCCTGCCACGAATGGTACTGAGCAAAACATACATGCCAACACAGTATCTTACCGATATGGGAGTAAAATATATAGAATATTAAAGAAATATATTTTTTTGTCATTTTTCATAAAATGTTGTAATTTTTGGTAAAAATACACAAAATCATTATTTTAAGCAGCATTTTATGGGACATGCAAGTTGCACATCTTCACTAATTTTGGTATAACGTAATGCCCACAAACTATGCTAAATAATATGATGCAGTCATGAACTGTGTGTCACTCGTGTACGACACCAGTAGGTATCAAAAGCACAAGCCAGGCATTTCAACAATATTCACAATATTGAAAAGCACAGAGGCGTCTTTTGATGGTAACTACAATTATATTGTAGATAACGCACTAAATCGCTGGGTATAAATTGAGGTATATACATAGTACATTATGAAACCAAAACTGGGATGCCCAGTAGAACGTACATCTTGCGTCACACAAATTGTCATCCTAACCCCCCTTAAAATAACCATACTTTTACACAGGCGCAGATCTCTGTTTGATACAGAGTGTCCAAACATCGTCACATGTCAATTACTCGTCCATTATATGTTTCGCTGATGTACACATATTATTGGAAACAAGAGGTACAGCTGGCAAAATAGATAATTTCAGAAATAAACAAGCGTTTGACAGGGACATCCAAGACACGTGATAAAGGTTGCTGACAGTTATGGCACCCAGTATCTCTCCAACTACATCAACTAGTCCGTTGTCCTAATAATATTTTATTCAATCATCACCAAATTCAATTTCAACATATGGCACTTTTGTTAGGTGACCAGTTTTAATTTTTATGGCTAAAATTCGGATCATTGCGTTCGTTGCATATTTGGAGTCACAGACTGCTGTGATATTCTCAAGCACATTCGGGGTAAATTTATGCAGATTCTCAATTGTTCTTGTTGTCTCAGTTAGTGTACGGATGTTACTGTAAAAAACAGGTGCTAGATGCCTGATTGGTAGAAGTGTGTGGACAACCTGCTTCCTATGGTGGCCAACTTTTCACTAAAATTAGGGCTGCGTTGGGGGAAGGGGGGGGGTGGAATCAAAATGTTGCCTGCTTGCCCATTATTGCTTATTGTGCGATCCAAGTATGATATATGCAAGTGCCAAATAATTAGTAAGGACAAGTTGGTTCAGGAGAAACACTCACGATAGTATTGAAGTTTAGAAGCACGCATTTATAGATGTCGCTTACAAAAATATAAATGATATAATTGAGGCGAAATTCATCTTACTGGAAATGACTGGAAATGACTGGAAATGACTGGAAATGACTGGAAATTACTGGAAATTACTGGAAATATGTCAATATTGTCGCACCTGGTGCAGATTTAAAAGAAACTCCACGCCCTGACACATTTGTACACAAGCTTTCGTGGTACTCAGTATCATATAACGTTCACACCACCTAAATTATCACTTTATTTACATATCACCTAATAACTGGCTTACTAATGACTGTTAAAACCTCTTTTAGATGTAATACTAACTAATGCAATAGTTGCACAGTATTCTGGTCTACATCAGTCACCCGTCGCTCAAATAACATTTTGGCGGTTTTCGTGATAAAACGGGCCGTATTTCTAATCTGGGATTAGACCACATTTAAATTTTATATAGGCGGCCATTATAACGTTTCCTTCATTTCCTTCAAAATTTGTCTTAGCATTTTCTTCAAAATTTCACAGCATATTTATCCTCCATTGACACAAGTGCTGTGGAAAACTCGTAAAATTCTCATACCTCTGTTTTCAGAAAAATCCACCTAAACCTGATACCCCTCAATTTCGCCCCAATCTGGTGACGGATTTTGAAATATTGGTGCGTGCTGCAAAATAGCCACTGTGCGAATACGCGAGCGACTAGAGTATATTTTTTGCTAACTCCTGAAAGATCTAATGCAGTAGTACATTCAGTATGCACTGGACTAACAAGTGCCATGTCAAAATGCTCGAAAAAATATCACACATCACACCAAAACGGTATTGTCAAAGGCACTCTTTCGGTAATGGCAGACGAATCCTTAATGTGGTCTTACCCCAATAGCAGTTGCATCGACGTATCGGAATGATTTCCCTGTGCCGATCGCTACCACAAGATTTTCACAGGCAAATCTGCGAGCGAAGCTGACGGCTATCACGTCAACATCAGGGTCCATTCTTCTCATGACAGTCTTCCTTGCGTGACACTATCTGCAGCATGCAGCAGCATCGGGGTGTTTGTCTCTTCGTGTGGACACGGTGATAGCTGGACTATTACCACATTTTAAACAGCTTTCGTTTTCTTTGATTCAAGTATGCAATTGATGTATATATATATATATATATATATATATATTATAAAATGTAAAGATATTACATAAAATGTAAGGCTAACAAAAACCTAACATACATATACTTTAATTAACTGACGAAAGTAGTAGTACCGCTCATTTGACATACCCTACAGCGGCGATATGTGCATCCTCATGGACCAAATCTAAGATGGCGGCGCCTTTCGTCGGGTATCTATATGTGTATGTATGGGCGTGTAGTCACGTGACCGGATGCAGGGGACCCCCCTGGCGGAAGAGAGCGGAGTGAGTATCCATTGAAGTTCCCATCGTGTATAAGGAAGATAGAAACGAAAGAACAAAGAGGAATGTTTTAAAAGGTGTGTAAAGGTGGGTTATTAGAGATAAAGAAGTATACTGAATGTATTGATAACGTGATATGTATGTATGTATGTGTATGAAAGAATTAAACCTAATATAATAATCAACAAACAACACATGTTAAGTTGTGAATAATATTTATTCAAGGAAATCCATAAAACCCTCATCGTCATAGGGGTCTTCATCCGCCCAACTCTCTTTATCCCTGTGTCAATCGGGGGTGGGGAAGGCGGATCATACAACGGGATAGGTGGTTCGATTCGGGGTCTTGTGTTGAGTAGTTCTCTCATGACACAGGTGAAAAATATATCATGTTCGATTCGTAACTCTTCGTCTCTGAAACATATACAAAAATATTGAAAACATTCGAGGTACAGTTGTATGGAATAGACCAGCGATGTAACCAGACACCACGTAGGTAGCCGACACGAGAAGAGGGCATGCTAGGTCAACATACGGGAGAGATAAGAATGGACTATGACACAAGATGTAGTTGTCTGCTGTTGCAGCCGGAGCGATGTAACCAGACACCACGTAGCTAGCCGACACGAGAAGAGGGCAGACTAGGTCAACAGATAAGGAAGGACTGTGACACAACATGTATATGCACATTGCAGAGAATGAGAATCATGGTAAGTAGGTCATAAAATAGTGATATTAGTATTAGTAAAAGTAGGTATATAATCGTTGAAAACTTACGTGCATTCCGAGACAGTGGAGCTGACACTGCCAGAGTCATCGTCAGAGTCATCGTCAGATCTAAAAAGTAAATATAAACAACTGTTACACATAACGAATGAAGTGAGTATAAATAAACGTAAGGAAGGCTAATGAGATGATCAGAAGAAGAAGAGGTAACGACGTATCACAAATAGCGTTAGATACACACGGTAGGTTGCGTGAAGAACACTGTGTAAATATTCATATACTATCTATCGAATGAATCAAAGCAAAGAGAGAAAGTTATATAGCTATATACTGTAATGAAAGAAAGTACTTACATTTGTGCACTGTACGCATCTCGAAGTCGCCATTGCGCCCGAAGTTCGTCCCAGGGTATCAGAGAAAACGTCATTGTTTGTGAATGGAATAATGTGAATGTAAGAAACGAGAGATATATATAGGGTAAATGATATGCAGACACACTGTGTGGAAAGTTTCGCTGTATGAAAAGTGTTAAAGTACAAACCCATAACAGTGATATGGCATGATAGGAACCACCTGGCAACGTGGAAAGTTTTACGATATGCAGACACACAATGTATGGAAAGTTTCAAAAGTGTAAAACCATATCAGTCATATGTCATTGGAACCAGCTGGCAATGAGGAAAGTTTGCAGACACACTCTGTGGAAAGTTTCGGCGTATGGAAAGTTTTAAAGTACAAACCTATAACAGTCATATGACATAGGGAGCAGCTGGCGTTAAGCGCGTGATGTCCAAAGGACAGCTATCAACAAGACGACAATGCATGTGGAATGCGCCTTATCGGAATGCAGACTATGCAGGCGAGGACGGGTTCACGATAAGAACTCTGTATGTTTGTAAGCGCTCGCGGTCAGTGCTAAATATGGAACATATGGTGGTCAGCGGCAGCTTGGACATACAATTTAGAGGTGCTGGACATTACCTATCAAACTTCCATCCGTGTGATATACATATATGGGGCGAAGACTTTGCTTGTGCAGGGTCAGCGTATCAATTAAAAAAAGCAATGTATTTTGATGTTGACGTCACAGCGATAAAGATTCAGACTGTGCGCAGTGGATTACAGGCGAAATACCTGAGTAAACGCATTCAATGGAGGTCAGACCGGGCTGGTACGTGGCTAGCACAACGACGATCCGTAATGTATGCGATATTAGCTGTGAAGTTTCGTGCTTCTAAACTACATCAACACTTGCTTGCCATAGGTGACGCGCGTCTTATTGAAAACGTACCCAGTGCAGAAGGATATTGGGGGAAAAGTACTCGACGTAACAAAGTAGGTAAGAATATACTTGGATGTATTCTGATGGAGGTGAGAGACTTCATTAGACAGTGCTCTATACGGCTTACGTAAGGTGTCCATTACAAAAACAGACACACAGACGCACTGTGCTAGAGTACGAGAGAGATAAGTCACGCGCCTCGGCCAGGGACGCATGATGTCATCGTCTAGGGTATCAGGTGAACGTTGCCTGGAGGGAGCGTTTACGTATACAATCCTAGGCTAAACCTACCAGGACAAACACTCTCTCTCTGATTCTCTGCCGTTGGAACACATTCACGCACACCGACTCCTGCACGAACGACCGACAAGATGGCGGCGCCTAGCTACAAGTCAAGCCCCGAGCAACTCGACCTGGCAGCACTCGAGAAAGTAAGTGATGGAACTTATGCATTTGAGCAAACACTCACAGTCATAACATGCGCTCTGTCATCTAAATACGTATGTTATTCAGCGTGTCGTCTCTGTAACCGCAAAGTACTGGTCGAAATGAAAGAACACCATAGCGTCAGTGCATGTCCGGTACATGGGCGACAGAAGGGGGCTCCTGTATACAAATACGCTATGGGTATTCTGTTAGCCGACCACAAAGGCACCGACTTGTGGGTGACAAGGTTCGGGTCCCGAAGTGTAAAACGTCGTCTGACATACTCTGATGATATAACCGACGACGACGAGGCAAGTGTTCTGTTGTGTGGGGACTGTATGTGGTCTAGCGACGATGATGATGATGTTGATGTGAAAGAGGAGGAGGACCGTAGGCGTAGTGATTTACAGGAGGCGGTAGCGAAGGTGAACGCCATTCAAAAGCATATGGAGAAGATGATGGACGAAGAACTATTTATGGCTGCTCTAACCACTGCCGGCAAACGCTACACAGCTAACTCACTGTGTCGTCGCTATGCAGGCATTCACGAGGAGCTGTACATGGTTGATCGCTCACGTATTGATAAGGAGCTGTTTGATAAGGAGCTGTACATGGTTGATCGGTCACGTATTTATAATGGTCTCCGTATGACAGTGACCGAAATGGCGTGTGCATCGTACACACCGGGTTGGGCTATTGACAATATACCACGGGTGAAAGAGAGCCTGCGTAGTCGAGGTATAACCGTAGTGAATGAGCCGGAAGACGAGGACAGGACCATGAGGAGACGAGTCGGAGGAAATGGTGGACTGGGAGTTCCTTCATACAACAGCAGTCGACGCCGTTGTTCATTTCGTGTCCAACCAACTGTGGCGCACGTTCGAAGGTGAACAAAACGACATATACCGGATAAACGGTCAGTTGATATACGACAGTGTGAGGTGGTCAGTAGCCCATTACAGGTATTAGACGGATGCGCCGGAGTGGACACGTGACTCCATAACACGTGTGCAAGCCATCCTGCGTACGCGTGGTATATCACTATTGAAAGAAGAAGATTGTCACGAGAAGTAAACAGAGTGACACACTATGTAAATGTGGTGTTGTTGTTGTTATTGTTGACAGGACGATGGTGCTGCTTCTAGCGGACTAGATCGTATACGGGACGCCTATAGCAACCCGCCGTGGCCCATGGTACCCCTCCAGGCGGCACCACTGAAAAAAATACCGCGTCGATCCCGTGTCGACGTGCCGTTACGTCGCGCTCTGTTGATACACCGGCATGAACAACAGCAGCGTCACACGTCATCACCACCACTGGATATGACGTGTGACGATGTCACGTCACCGGTAACAACGGACACACCTCTCGAGATGATATGCGATGACGACGACGATGATTATGACGTCACCATCTCGTCGTCGGAGTACACAGCCCTTCGAAACGACACTTCTATGCTCGACCTAGAACCCCACGGTCATCTGACCTGGTCACGAACGTCTACCCCTCTTCCTTGGGGGTCTACAGGACCGTTCGAAGGATTACGGAACATGGAGATAGAGATCGAACGTTTAGCCGGTGTCGTACTGGCGACCACCTCAACGTATACCGTGAATGAGTCTGTACGCCTTATATGCAATGAAGTAGCGCGTAACATTATCCGCGACGAACACGTGGAGTACATATCCAAAATTATCTGTAACAAAGATGATCCTATGCTACATAACATACTGTAAAGATCGATGATATAATATAGCTAACAGGTGACATATAAAAGAGGAAATGCGCCCCTACGTCAGTTGGGGTTATAGGCGTCTCTAAGTGTCACGTAATAGTAGTAGTAGTAGTAGTAGTAGTGATCGATTTGCTTGAACGTTAGTATAATAAAGATACATGTAATCCCGGTTTCTGGTGTCTGTTGTTCTTTCAAATCGACGAATGACTTTGCGGTCTAACACACGCTTACATACAAGGTATAGGTGTATACGTAGCCACGCCCCTTCTGTTCACACGCTGATATCCACGTACCTTTACACACACACACACACACACACACACACACACACACACACACACACACACACACACACACACACACACAAGGTATATGTAGCCACGCCCCTTCTGTTCACACGTTGATAACTATATATGTAGTCACGCCCTTCACTGTCCATAGGACGTCACGTATTATATAGAAACATGCAAGGAGCTTCCATCTCTCAGTTGTAGTTAGATGCACGATGAAGCAACACTCATGTCGCCACTGTGGAAACGTCCTCGATATATACGACGACTTACAACGTCACATCGAACGGACGCATACATTCCAGTCACCGCGAGGCCACGACGATCATGCCTACTGCAAACCTCCGTCGCGAGTGGCGCCATCTGACGAACAACCGAGAAGCACTAAGCACCCCTGTCCGACATGTCGAAGAGACTTCACGAAACGAGATGCCTTATTACGTCACATCAGGATGTCATGCAACATTTCCCAGAAAAGCGATACACACCGCTGCGAGAGGTGTGCACGTGAATTCACGAGACGTGATAGCCTGTTACGTCATATCAAGACGGTATGTAGCAGACGTGTAGAGGTCACCGACCCACCACCACCACCCAAGCGAGCGAGACGCGTAGAGCGGCCACGTAACGATGACGACGACACCATACGTCCTCCGCCTCGACTGCTAATTGCCGACACTCTATCGAGGGAACTACGAGACGTCGTCCGAGATCACTGGTCGACCATCCGAACCCACACGTCCAGAGGACCCGTACAATCCAGATACAATTACAGAATGCCGACACCGGACACGTCTGTTCTAGAACCGTCACTGAAATTTATGTTCCGCGAACAGACGCACGCGTTTAAGATTAACCTTAGTTACGGGTTCGTGTTGAGGAACAAGATCACTAACCGATACAGATACTATCATTCGTCCTGTAACTGTTGTGGTCGGTACCTCGATGAATCGTGTCTTATCAACAACACCGAAGACTTTGATATATTTCTGGGGCGTATACGAGAAACAGATTTGTTGCAGTGGGTGATCAATCAACGTCCGGACAGTCAATGGGTATGCGAGGTGGTCACGAATGTCACATTCTTCGTCAACCACATCGTTGATCATCCGATAGGATGTGGGGACGTCACACTTCCGAGGTACATCAAACGGAACAAAGTCGTCATCGGATTGGAAAGACCACCCAACGAGAACAAGAAGTATACCGACAATCTGTGTTTCTTCCGGTGCCTGGTTCTACATCGTGGATGCGACAGAGGCTACATGGAATCCACTGTGAGGTTACTCTACGCGAAGTACGACCGAGACGGAGTGGCTATAAAAGACTTTGATGGGGTGTCGATGGACGATCTCAATCGCGTCGAAACCATCGTATGCGTCTACACACTCGTCGCACCGGAGGAAGAAGGTGGAAAGGCGACCGCCGAACTCGCACGTCGGACGTTGTGTCACTATCCCGAAACGTTGTACATCAATCTTCACGAGACACACTTCTCCTACATACAAGACGTGAACATGTACTGTCATTCGTATCGATGTAAGAAGTGTGGCGACTCGCTATGGAAACGCCCAAGAGAACTAGAGCGACATGAGCGCGGGTGTACGGGAGGCGTACACAAGATCTATCCCGGCGGCGTCTACCGTCCGTCGCCGACAGTCTTCCAGCGGTTGGACGACGAAAACATTCGCGTTCCCGAGTGGTTGTGCTACTACCCTTATCGCGCCACCTTCGATATCGAGTCCTGGTTCGATACGTCACACCTTCCATCGGACAGCACCGAGGTCCACTGGGTGGCTCGTCATGCACCGTTGAGTGTGTCCCTGGCGAGTAACGTTCCCGGATTCGAACAGGTTCAATGTCTCATCACGGACGGTGATAGCAACAAGTTGGTATCCGACATAATGACCATCTTTCAGTCTATGAGCGAAACAGCCTACGACGCCATCATAGACGAATACGAGGGCGTCCTCCAAAAACTCGCGGAGGCTAACGTGACATGGGACGAACAGGAGGCACACGCCACGGAGGGGGACAGAGAGTCACGACGACAACCGACCAATCCCTACAAAACACTCATGGGTCAATTGTACGGTTGGCTTCATCAGTTGCCCGTCATCGGATTCAACTCGGGCAGGTACGATTTGAACGTCATCAAACAGTTCCTGGTACACTACTTCCTGTCCACAAAGAAAGACGCAAAGGACGACCAGGAGGAGGAGGAGGAGGAGGATGCCGGATCGATCCACGTGATCAAACGTGGCAACACGTTTATGTGTCTTTCGACGGACGACATGAAATTCCTCGACATGACTCACTATATCGCCCCGGGATTCTCGTACGACAAGTACATCAAAGCGTACGGTTGCGAGGTCACGAAAGGTCACTTCCCGTACGAATACATGGACAGTTTGGAGAGACTCGACGACACCGCTCTACCTCCCAAAGAGGCCTTCTTCAGTCGACTGAAGAACGAAGGTATATCCGACGACGACTACACACGATGTCGGGAGGCGTGGCGAGACAACGACATGGAGACGTTGCGGGTCTTTCTCTTCTGGTACAACAACAGGGACGTCTTGCCGTTCTTGGACGCCATCGCCAAACAGTTCGACTTCTATCGGCAACACAGTCTTGACATGTTCAAATAGGGATCAGTATACCTGGTTTGACCTTGACCTACCTGTTCAACAACGTGCCGGAGAAGATCTTTTTCACACTCTTCAACGAGACGAACAAGGACGTCAATCATCTCGTCAGAGAGAACATCGTCGGAGGATCGTCATTCAACTTCACGCAACATCACGAGAAGGGGTCTCGAAGATACGTCGGAACGACTACGGAGGTGCGGCTGGAACGTGACAGTCCATTGTCGGCTACGTTGCAAACGCATTGTGTCTGTGGTCGTTATCGCAAGAGATGCAGACGGAATGGTACACGCGACGACGGGAAGAGAAGGAGTTCCGACCCGAACCGGCACAGCCCACAGGTCAGATGGCCGCCGAATGGCTGACGTGGGAGTCCGAAAGCACGGGACGCGCCATACGTCACCAGTCCAACGGACGAGAGAAGCACATCGGTAAACTGCTGTTGGACGGTTGGTGCAGCGAAACGAAGAAGGCCTATCAGTTTCACGGATGTTTCTACCATGGCTGTCCTTGCACCGGTCGTGAGGTCAACGAGGTCAACGGGAAATCCATGACGGAACTGCTAGCCGAAACGCGAAAGAACACGGCCTACCGTCGTCACTTTCTGTTGGTCGTCGATATGTGGGAATGCGAGTGGAATGTCGCGAGACGCGATCAGTGCGTGAAAAAGTTTCTGGACGTGACCTTTCGCCGCCGCCGTCGATAAGTGCGCTGGAAAATGACGCCACAACAGATCATGACGGGCATACGCAACGGTAGCGTGTTCGGTATGATTCAGTGCGACACACGTGTACCGGAGGAACTGCGCGCGCACTTTGCCGAGATGCAGCCCATCTTCAAGAACATTCACCTGACCCGCGATGACCTCGGACCGTTCATGCGTCGATACTCCGAAGAACACGACATCATGGCAACCCCGCGTCGCATGCTCGTCGGGAGTTATCGTGGGGATAAGATATTGCTCGGCACACCTCCCTTGCGATGGTACCTCGAGCACGGACTCGAGGTGACGCACGTCTACCAGGTCATCGAGTACACACCAGTCGCCTGCTTCCGACGATTCGGCGAGGCGGTGTCCACTGCACGTCGCGAAGGAGACGTCCACCCCGACAAGGCCATGATCGCGGACACCAACAAACTTATGGGGAATTCTTCCTACGGGAAATTTATCACCAACGTCGATAAATACCGCGAAGTCACCTACAGCATGGAGAAGAGGGCGTCGATCGCGATCAACGATCGTCGCTTCCGTCAACTCGACGTCGTCACAGACGATGCGTACGAGATCGAAATGCACAAGCGCACCGTCAAATACACCCTGCCCACACATGTGGGACTCTTCGTGTTGCAGTGGGCCAAACTGCGCATGTTGGAGTTCTACTACGATTTCATGGTCAGGTACGTGGAACGTCCGCTGATCGAGTACTGCGAAACCGATATGGACAACGTTCAAAGACGCACGCGCCTCATCTCTTCAGTCGCAGCATGTCAGAGGTCGTGAAGAGCCATACAACAGCATGTCCGAGCGTGTGAAGAGACACCTCCTCTGCATACAGGCGCTGAACAGGTACAAGAGCGCGAAATTCAGACGAGCCATCATCCAAAACGCCGACGCCGATCTCTTGTGCGCATTAGCCGAGTGCGCCTACAACATATTGAAGAAGAACATTCCCTTGACCGACGCGCAGAGACGTCATATGAGTAGGTACAAAGTGAACCTGCGCTCCTTGGCACGGAGAGGCGTGCCGGCGGCGAGGAGACGTCTCATCTTGCTACAGGGTAATAACCAGGTCGGAGCGGGACAGACCAGCGGTTTCCTGTCGGCTCTGCTAGCACCGTTGGCCGGTGCGGTCTTTCTACCCTTGCTCAAAGAGGTGCTACTCACGTAGATGGAACACGCACGGAAAATGGCCTTGGTAGATCCACGACTGTTGGACAGTCTACGCGCACCACCACCGCCGACGGATACACTGGGTCGCAAGGTGCAGGTCCTCGACGACGAGATGAAAGACATACTCGACAGACGCGATCTCACCGACGGCGACATGTTCGTCATGTGTAATCAAGTGTTGCAACGCTACAACGCCTTGGCCGATCGACGCACGCGCGAACCGGTGCGCGTGATGACGGTGAACGACAACAAAGATACTATGTCCCCAGTGGCCACGGCGGCGGCGACCCCGCCGGAGGCGGGGGCGGGAGGTAAAGAAGCGGGCGTCACCGACAGCGTTCCCAAGGCGCTGCAGCCCAAAGCCAGACGACTGACGGAACGTCTGAAACGTGGAATGCGCGCGGAGAGCTTATGCACAAAGGAGTAGCGGTACCCGGAAGTAACGCGGTGGACCTAATGAACGATCTGTTGCGCCGCCAACGCAAGACCGTCGGCGATCCGACGGGATGGCAGGTGTTTGCTCGTCAACTCGGCGATATGAATCTGCCCATGGAGTTGGTGGGTAACGACGCCAGGAGACTCCACATTCAACAGGGACAAAGGAAGAGTGCCGTAGCGTCAGCGGCCACACGATCGATCGGTAGAGCACGTCGAACGCTGCAGTGGGCACCCCTCGCGCAGCAACGAATGGGTCCGTCCGCCAGCGCCCTACCCACGCCACCGTCGGAAGGCAAGACATGGGAGCGTCTGTAATAAAGGAGGCGCAACGGTCCCAATCGAAAACATAATGTGCGATCCACTAGACAGTCTAACACGTCTGTTTACCGGCGTCGCTTACGCCGGACTACACATCGTGTACGGGATTACCATCAATCATATCACCCGTACATCATCTTTATGGGCCGCCACTGTAAACAGTTGCAGGAAGTCTACTACGATCCCTCCAAGGTGGGAAGTTACGGGGGAATCGAGTCGTTGCGCCGAGTCGCCTTCCGTCTCATACAGCGCGTACCGAGAAAGGTCGTCGAACGATGGCTATCGGAACAGAACGCCTATACTCTGCACAAACCGATCACAGTACATTTCCGACGGCGACGCGTGGTCGTCGGCGGCCGGAATCAACAGTGGCAGGCCGATCTCGTCGACGTGTCCAGTTTGAAACGAGACAACGACGGTAAGACGTTCCTACTCACGGTGATCGACGTCTTCTCGAAAGTCGCCCGATGCGATCCGCTGATGACCAAGTCGGCGACGTCGATGACGTGGGCGCTGGACGGACTGTTCACCGGCGACTGCGTTCGTCTGCTAACGTTGCAGACCGATAGAGGTCTGGAATTCCTGAACCGTGGCGTTCGGGGTGTATTGGAAAAGTAAGGTATCCAACACTTCTCCACCTACAAGAGGAGACCAAGGCGAGAATTGTGGAACGCTTTACTCGCACGTTAAAGACGCGCATGTGGCGATACCTTACGAAACACGAGACGTGGCGATACATGGATACCCTTCAGGATCTGGTACGCTCGTACAACGACACCCCTCACCGCAGCATCGGTATGGTTCCGTCGCAAGTGAATGCGGCGAATCAAGAAGAGGTGTGGCAGCGCCTGTACGGCGGTCATCACGGTAAGGGCGTGCCCAAGTATCGAGTGGCGGATCGCGTGCGTATCAGCAGGGTCAAACGACGCTTCGATAAAGGATACACGGCGAATTGGACCGATGAAATTTTCACCATACACGAGGTGCATCCGTCCGATCCGCCCGTCTATCGCCTCATGGACGATCTCGGCGAAACACTGGACGGTAGGTTCTACCAACCGGAGTTGCAGAAGGTGACGCTTCCGGCCGATAAACTGTACTGCGTGGAATCGATAATGCAGCGACGCAAGGTGGGCAGGCGACGGGAGGTGTTGGTGAAATTGTTCGGATACCCTTGGATCGATGCCAAGGCTCTCGTTGGCTATAAAGGCTAGTCGCGCGTCCGACACGATATCAGTTGTTCACTCATGACGGACGAGACGTCATCACGGGTCACCGTTAGCGACATCGACGAAGAAAAAGAAGAAGAAGACGAAGTCGACGCCGCTCCGCCTCCACAGAACGAGAGGACTCCGTAGCACATATTCGGCACCGCGTGTCCCAAAGAGGAGGTCGTGTTTCTGTGTCAGGTCGTCGTCTTGAACACGGTCATTTTGTTCAGTATCTACAACCTGTCGTTCGGACACCACGAGAATCCGACTCTGTGTACGGCCCTGTTGAGCAGTTCGTTGGGTTACCTGCTACCCAGCCCGACGTTAAAACAGCATGACAACGAGTGATTTCTATCTCACGTTGCCTAGCAATGCTTCCATGCACACGCACCCCAATAACACCCTGACCATCTACGTCACGACGCTACCGAAACGTATCCTACTACTACCGGGTCAATGGGACTGCGGACTGGTGGAGATACAGTACCCGCACAGTTGGAACAACGTCGTATGCGACGACGTGGAGTTCGCTGTAACGCTACCGATAGAAGAGGAGGAGGGCAACAAGTGGCCCATGCATACGAAGACTATCAGAATCGGGAGCGGATAATATAAAGATGCGTGGTCACTAATTCTCGCCATCAACGCCGCTCTACGTCGCGTGACGGGGGAGGGACGGGTGAAACTGAGCTACAACATCATCACGCATAAGATAATGGTTGCACATGCTACCGAATACCGTCTTCCGCGCCCCTATGCTGACCACCGTTCTCGGCTTTCGTAAGGATACGCTGTCGGCTCTCCCGAAGGATCACACGGCTCACGAGATGAAGGTATATTTCACGAAGCCGACACCGTGGTCAACATGGAACGAGGACTCGATTCGCTCTACGTCTACACTGATATCGTGGAACCGCGAGTTGTCGGTGACAGCCTCGTACCACTGCTACGCATCGTCCCGGTGAGCGGTAGCCACGGCGACGTCGTGTCGAAGACCTTCGACAAGACTCCCTACGTACCCGTGCTCTACAAAGAGTTTGGCACGATTGAGATAGATATAAGAGACGACACCGGACGACGCGTCCCAATCGAGGTCGGTAAGGTGACGGTGACACTTCATTTCCAACGGCGACGGACGACACTGTTCTAGAGAGATGAATTACAACGACTACTACGCTCGTCAAGCGGGCGGTGCGCTTCCCTATTTCGCGGGTGCCCGATACTAACGAGGACACGGACTATGAAGTGTGTTCGGAGGTCTACTGCGTAGCGTCATGCCGCTCGTCAAGAGAGGTGCCGTGGCGATGGGAAAGAGAGCGGTGTCGACCGGCGCACGCATAGCCGACGACGTCCTGTCGGGTCAGATCACCAGAACGGCCGCCAAACGTCGCGTCACCGCTGCCGGTAGAGACATGATGAGCGAACTCTTGACCCCTGGCGTTCGACCGCTTAAGCGTATAAGACACGCATCCGCCGCGAAACGAGTCACTACAGGCGGGAGACGCAAGAGGAAGCAGACGACACGTCGTGAGCCCGATATATTCGACGATGGCGTTCGTGCATAAACTGTCGTGTGAGGGACTCAAGAGCGAGCTCGATCTATTCACCGTGCCTCCGACTCAGACCAGCATCATCGATTGTCACACGGTACAACACCAACCGATGTCCGGGCGGACCGATCGAATTCGTCATACCCGGTTCGGGAGACGATTACCTGGATCTCGCCAGCACAATGCTACTCGTTCAGGCGAAGGTAACGCGTGTCGACGGATCCGACCTCGCCGCCGCCGATCCCGTCGGGCCCGTGAATAACTGGCTCCATTCGCTGTTCAGTCAGGTCGACGTCTACCTGAACTGAACGCTCGTGACTCCGTCGACCAACACGTACCCGTACCGCGCCTACATAGAGACACTGCTCAGCTACGGCGACGATGCCAAGGAGACGCAACTGACGAGTCAGATGTGGCAAAACGACACGGGCAATCGTATGGAGGCCGTCGAAATAGATGTCAGCGACGCGGCCATGGCGGGGTTCGTCACCAGACGCCGCATGATCGCCCAGAATCGCGTCGTCGACATGATCGGTCGTCTCCACGTGGACCTGTTCCTACAGGATAAATTCCTTATCAACGGCGTCGAAGTCAAGATACGTCTGGTACGCAGCAAGGATTCGTTCGCGCTGATGGCCGGCGGAGCCAACCCCGACTACAAGATAATGATCGTCAACGCTACACTGTTCGTCAAGAAGGCCACCCTGAATCCGGGCGTGCACATGGCTCACATCAAAGCCCACGAAAAAAACACCGCCAAGTATCCGATGTGACCCGTCGACTGCAAGGTCTACTCCATTCCCACAGGTACCCGCTCGCACACGTACGAGATTCTCTTTCTCGGCACTCTTCCGAAACGTCTCGTGCTGTGCTGCATCGATAACGACGCCTACAACGGAAGCTAGGCGTCTTGCATATCCCTTTCACGCTAAAAACAACCACATCAAAATCCTCGCCGTGTACGTCGACGGACGACAGATACCCTCCAAACCTTTTCAGCCCAATTTCGTCGACAATCTCTTTGTCAGGTGCTACCACAACCTGTTCACATCGACAGGTAAGGTGTAGCAGGAAGAAGGCAACGGTTTGTCTCGCGCCGACTTCCGACACGACTACACCTTCTTCGGCTTGGATCTCACCCCCGATGCGTGCGACGACTACTGCTCCCATCTGGTACAAAAGGGCAACCTGCGCATCGAGATTCATTTCCGCGACGCGCTGACGACCACTGTGAACGTCATCGCCTACGCCGAGTTCGAGACCGTGCTGGAGATCGACAAGAGTCGCAACGTCATCTACGACTACTGATGGAAACCTTGCAGCTCGTCCGCCTACTCACCCGTGATTCGCACGCCCGTGCCATCATCCGTGGGATCGTACCCAAAAACGTACTACTCGCTCTCCAGATAGACGCTTACCCCGTCGCCTTCGTGTGCAACACGCACGACATGGGTAAACCCGGTGAACACTGGATAGCGCTCTACGTCGAAGCCAACGGTTGCGGCGAATACTTCTGCTCTTACGGCTTGCCGCCACGACACGTCGAGTTCCGTCGATTCTTGGATAAACATCGTGTAACGTGGACTCATAATTCGAAGAGACTGCAGCGTCCCGTGTCTAACGTTAGTGGAAAATACTGTGTTGCTTATCTCATGTTTCGTTGTCGCGGACTTCCCATGAAGGAATTCGTGAACGGTTTCGGCATTGATCTGGTCACAAACGACTGCCGTGTATATGATTGGCTTAAACAACTGCACTAACCGTGTTTCATTAACGGACGGGTATCATCATCATCATCATTATATGATTCGAGCCTATTGTACGGTGGTCACACACTCGTAAGCTCACGGCCTCTGCCGCGGTGTTCGCTCACCCGTAAGTCGTACTACCATCCTACGAGCCACTGGCGCGGTCGTCATGACCCCTGACCTCACGACCTCTGTCGCGGTGTTCGCTCACCCGCAAGTCATGTCACAGTCCACTTGTCTTCAGTTAATAAGTTTCATGTATGCTTCGTCAATAAAATCCGTGTGCACTCGTATACTCTTGTGTTTCGTTAGTTCTTTCATACACGCGCACACACACACACACAATCACACACACACACACACACACACACACACACACACACACACACACACACACACACACACATATCTGTAACCCCCCGCAGGAGGCACTACCTCCATTACCCCCACAGCTCGTAACACGCTCATTCACATATATCTACAACACAGCAGTCGCCAGGTGGCGCCACTCGTTACAATTCTTTCCGCTAGGGGAGATAGGTCACGTGTGCGCCGCCATCTTAGATTTAGACCATGGAGATGCACAAATCGCCGCTGTAGGGTATGTCAAATGAGCGATACTACTACTGACGAATATACTTTAACAAATGTAGATCCAGGGGGGAAATTGCCTCCCGCGGATAAAACACAATGGACGGCCATGTACCACAGCACCAGAATCTTCACCAACCACTTCGAAGATATTCACAAACAACTAGGTATCCTGGCTGCTACAGCTTCTGGCAACACCAGCCAAGATGCACACCAGTTGCAGTGCGCATCTGAAACATCGACATTCCTGCTGTGCCTGGTCATCATGGAGACATATTCAGGGATGTTGGAGCCTGTGACACAAGCTTTGCAAGCTGTTCAACTCGATGTTCTCAAAGTTCACGACTACATCCAGCAGCTGTTGCTCATATTGGAAACTCACAGAAGAGAAGCTGAAGAACACTTTAAGGAAGACATAATGGTGCAAACTGACTAGATTGCAAAGGCACTTGGAATTAAGTTGCGTATGCCTCGCCAGTGTGGATGTCTAACTCAACAACCAAACTACCAGAGCAAGACAGTGGAGTAGTATTATCGGGTGGTAATATTCATTCCATACCTGGATTCCATAATCAAATCTCTAGGAAGTCGGTTTGCACTCGTAAACAAGCATCACTTTGCTCTGTTCTCCCTCCACTCTACACTGATGTCTCAGATGAACCACAACCGTTTCCGAGATCACATGGTCCAGGCAAATGTTCTGTACACACAACTCTACTACAATATGCTTTGAAATACTAAAATCGTAATTTATTGAAATTATATTGACCTGAACTGTACATATATAGATCACACCAACTTGAAGGTTGCGGATGTGAATGTCGGAGAAGTCCAAAAGTAACAAATGTGAATTCTTCGATCCTTAAAACATATAATTTTATGTAGACACAATCTTTATTGCTCTATATAACGCAGTTATTAAGATATGGGGAAACTGAATTTGGCGGCCATTTCTTTAAATGGCTGCCATTTCTTAATGCAGCATAATCTGGAATGCCTCAAATCTTTATAATGGTGTATAGAATAGATAAGCAAAGTGTCTTGCTTTTATCTGTGCTTTTATGCACAATATGTTCACCTATCCGCTGGACTATACGGGAATAATGCCATCTTTCAAAATGGCGGATCTATTGTAAAGTCAATGAAGGTCAAAAGTAATGTATTTGAAAACATCGCATATAAAACACATATTGACATCACCTTTTTTGCTCTATGTTGTGAAGTTCTTGAGATATGGAAATCATGCTTTGAAGGGCGCCATCTTTAAAAATGGCGGATATAGACATGTTGACGAAGGTAAAACTTTATACTTTTTCAAATCGTTATCCTCCAGGCTATTCAAAAACGTAAACTATACGGCTCTACGTAACGTACTTATTAAGATATGTTTACATTTATATTGAAGACCGCCATCTTAAAAATGGCGGACCGCCATCTTAAAAATGTGAATGTCGGAGAAGCCCAAAAGTAACAAATATTAAATCTTTGACCCATATCACCTACACCTAGACACAAATATTATTGCTCTATGTGACACAGTTATTAAGATATGGGGAAACTGAATTTCGCGGCCATTTAAAAAAATGGCTGCCATTTCTGAACGCAGCAATTTTTGAAATGCCTCCAATTTTTAAAATGGTGTATAAAACCGATGAGCAAAGTGTTTTCCTTACCGTATCAAAAAGCGCACAATCTTTTCACATATCCGCTTGATTAACGCTAACCCTCCCTATGAAAATAATCTTTGTTTTTTCCGTGCTTTCGCACTTAGTCGAGGAGCCAACATTTCAAATTTAGAGCCGCACGTTGCGATATTATATAAAATGTATAAAGAGGACACAAGTGAAGCCCCACCTATGAAGCATTTCCCCGGTTTTAAGTTAAATGATCTTTATGACATTGAAAAGATTTTTCATATCAATAAACATGTCTATGAATTACTCGATCATCACGACGACGACGACGACTTGCTAGCGTGTAATTTACTGAGATGTTCAACTTGTAGATTTCGCGATACTTAAAAAATCTTTTCGAAACACTTTTCTTATATTCACGATCTTAAAACATACACACGTTCTTTCAAATATATAAAATGTGACAAACTTTGGCATACGAGTTTTGTTTACTAACAACACAACAGGAATCTTACGATGTTGAGGTGAAGAGAATTTTCCCTGGAGGTATATTTCACGTGCAGAATTTTTTTTCTTCAAAACCTACAACAATTACGTATACATGTCAGTAGTAATAGAGGTTAAGTACAGGGGATCGCGCCGCGGTGCAAGTGCAAGCCCCATGTTAAGAGATAGGGTTTTTGCACTTGCACCGCGACGCGACAAAGTTAAGGATTATGCAAATAAGGTCGCCTCATTTGCATAAATGCCCTTATTTGGGCATTGTGAGCGTGGTTAGTTATACAGTTGACCAATCAAGAGCGAGCTAGGCATTGTGGGTAAAGTCGAATTGACCAATCAGGATCGAGCTGGTCATTGTGGGCGTGGCTAATTATGCAAATGACCTTATATGGGCATGACTAGTTATACAATTGACCAATCACGAGCGAGCTGGGCATTGTGTGCGTGACTAGTTATACAATTGTCCAATCACGAGCGAGCTGGGCCTTGTGTGCGTGGCTAGTTCCGACCCCGGGCTAAAGTATAGGGAATGTTATCGCAAAGGTATCCGACCACTTTTCGAATTTTTATCCCATGTTAAAGCATAGGGGATTTTCACCCCATGTTAAAGGATAGGCAATTTTCATCCCGTGGAAAAGGATAGGCCATTTTATCGCAAAGGTATCCGATCACTTTTCGAATTTTTATCCCATGTTAAAGCATAGGCGCTATTATCGTAAAGGTGTGCGACCACTTTTTGAATAAAATAAAATATACCAAACAGCATTTGAATATGTCACATACGAGATTGCTTGACCCGTAGGCCGAGGCTTCGCCAACGGATCGACCCCTTATTTGGTTGACAATGACATGTCGAAAATGTGGTGTTATAATAAAGCGTAATTTATATAATAAAAGGATTATAAATTCAACGGAGATCGTTTTGTCTGAAGTAATGTATACGAAATGTAGACTACGTATAGGACTTTGTTATATCAGAGCCCATAGCCTCGTTTTTCGAACAGAGTGATCATTTTGGGGTTAGCCCTTTGGTATCTGTTACAAAACCCGTACTCGAGACGCGTCTGGACATGTTTGTTTGTCGCAAGCACGCGCATCCTGTGTGACATCATCAAACTGCAATGTGCAGTAATTTTGTAGGTCTCTCCTAGTCTATACGTTTACATAGGTTCAAAAACATAGAGCCAAACCGGATAAAGCATAGCCATAGGCATAGGCATAGCCATAGCCATAGGCATTGGGGTTAAACGGCTATCTGGCCTACAGTGCATAACCACCGACAAACAGCGCATAACCACGGACAAACAACTTACAAACACTGACAAACAACTTACAAACACTGACAAACAACTTACAAACACTGATATACAACTCAAAAACATCGACATGCTATAGGCTATAGTATAGCATGTCGATGTTTTTGAGTTGACAGGGAGATTTTTCACTAGCTATAGTATAGCTAGTGAAAAATCTCCCTGTTAACCGGTATAAACTGGTATAATTTAACTATAAATCAAGCCTCAAGGGTCTGTGTATTGGCCCCGTGTTAAGCCATAGGGAAGTTATACGAACTTATCAGCTAAAACATTCAAACTATCAGCCATCTGTGTACAATTTTGGTCAAACTGTTTGTTGTGTAACAGTATTTGACAGAATATCATAGTACTTACCAACGGTCACCGTTGAAAGCCTGCATACAAAACGGTTCCAAACTGGTGTCAAACTGTTTTGAAGGAGTATTTCCTGTTCTCATCTGTATTTCAGCTGAGCCTAGAGATATAATTGCGTTCAACATCATTATTAAATAAATAAACACGCTATGTCAGTATGTGCAATGCACAATGGCGACTCGACCATCTTGATGCCAAAGAGCCTATACCAATAAAAAGACAGCACAGTCTTTGCTATCTTCATTGGCCGAGGAAAGTGAAGCGTTATGTTAGAACAGTACAGCCACATAATAACCTCCCAGATAAGATGTACCAGTATCTATATAGTTTACCGTATTAAGGTTCAAGTGTACACAGGACCATTAGAACGTTTTTATCCTTTTTCGTACTATAGTATTTAAATTCGTGCTTCTTCGGTAAAACCTTCGAAACCAACTTCTGTCGTAAAACAAATAACCTGGCATGGGTAATCGAAAATGAACTCATAGATTCATACATATATATATATATATATATATAGATACATCAAGAGACGAGACTGTGACCGTGATGTGTGATCTATGACCGAGATGTGTCACGAGACTACGGATGACACATCACACGATAAAGTACTCAGACCAACTAGTGGTGCGAACGAAACACTACAGTTTGACCAACACACATCACGAATCGAACTATAGACACGAGTCGGACAACCGAAACACTATAGTTTGACCAACACACGGTACGAATTGGACTCAGACCAACTAGTTGCGTAAACGAAACAGAAACTTAACCGATTACGCTGCACAAATTGAACTCAGACCAACTAGTTGCGTAAACGAAACAGAAACTTAACCGATTACGCTGCACAAATTGAACTCAGACCAACTAATTGCGTAAATGAAACAGAAACTTAACCGATTACACTGCACGAATTGAACTCAGACCAACTAGTTGGACAAACGAAACACTATTCTTTGACCAACACATGTCACAAATTGAACTCAGATCAACTAGTCACACAAACGAAACACTATGCTTTGACCAACACGCTGAACGAATCGAACATCGAACTCAGACCAACTAGTTGTACAAACGAAACACTATGCTTTGACCAACACGTGTCACGAATTGAACTTAGATCAACTAGATACATCACACGAGACTATGACCAATATATGGCACGAGACTTCGGATGACACGTCATACGAGAGTAGCAACGAGACAAGAGACGAGACTATGACCGAGATATGTCACGAGACTACGGATGACACGAGACTATGGATGACACATCACACGAGAGTACCGACGAGACAAGAGACGAGACTATGACCGAGATATGTCACGAGACTACGGATGACACATCACACGAGACTACGGATGACACATCACACGATAAAGTACTCAGACCAACTAGTGGGCAATCTCTTTAGCAGCCTGTTTCGAAGCGCCATGCCGCTCATCAAGAGAGGGGCCGTGGCGCTTGGCAAGCGCGCTCTTAATACGGGCGTACGCGGTAATTTGAAACAGTCCGTAAAGCGACGCGTGAAGGAGGCGGGCGCCAACCTTCTCGACGGACTGTTGAACTCGCCGCCGCCGCCGCCGAAAAAGCGACGACGACGCATAAAACCGCCGGCCACGCCGGCGACGAACAGTAAGAAGAGGCGCC
The DNA here is from genome assembly GCA_020002185.1 of Paraescarpia echinospica. Taxonomy (NCBI): domain Eukaryota; kingdom Metazoa; phylum Annelida; class Polychaeta; order Sabellida; family Siboglinidae; genus Paraescarpia; species Paraescarpia echinospica. Next base: position 16,478,811 of record CM034540.1, read on the forward strand.
GTTGAAAGGTACAGACGTCGAGCGACGACGTATTCCCCGAGTAGAAGAATGGCGTTCGTGCATCGACAGTCGTGCGATGGCTTAAAGAGCGAACTGGACCTGTTCAGCGTCCCGACGACGCAGACGAGCATCGAGAGCGGCCAGTGGATCGATCACCAGCCGCTGACGGCCCTCGACGCGGGCGGCCCTATTGAGTTTCTCGTCCCGGGCTCCGGAGACGACTATCTGGACCTGGCGAAAGCTAGACTGTACGTGCGCGTCAAGGTGGTGAACGGGGAAGGCACAGATCTCGCGAACGACAGCGTCGTGGCCCCGGTCAACAATTTCCTGCATTCGATGTTCAGTCAATTAGACGTGTCGCTGAGCGGCACGCTCTTGACGTCGTCGACCAATACGTATCCGTACCGGGCCTACATCGAGACCCTGCTCAGTTACGGGTCCGATTCCAAACGCACGCAGCTCGGGGCCGACCTGTTGTGCAAGGACACCGCCGGGCGCATGGAGACGGCGGGGAACAACAACGGCGGGTACGCGCATTGGCACAACTACATATACGGCAGCCGCGAGTTGAACATGTTGGGACGCCTGCACGTCGACGTGTTCATACAAAACCGGTTCCTGCTGAACGGCGTCGACGTAAAGGTCCGACTGGTGCGAAGCAAGGACGCCTTCACGCTCCTAGGCGACGTCGTCGATCCGGGGTTCAAGATCGTCCTGTTGGAGACCTACCTGCAGGTGCGAAAGGCCAAGCTGAACCCGGCCGTCCAGTTGGTCACATCAAAGTGCTGACGAAGGGGACGGACAAGTACCGTTGAGTCGCGTCGACTGCAAGGTGTTCTCGATACCGCAGGGCATGATGTCTCATACGCACGAGAACGTCTACCTGGGCACGCTCCCGAATCGCGTGTTCATGTGCCAGATCGACAACGACTCCTATAACGGGGCCTACGATAAAAACCCGTTCATCGCGAAGCACAACGACATAAACTTCCTCGCCCTCTACGTCGACGGGCTCCAGGTGCCGAGCAAGCCGCTGCAGCCGGACTTTGCGCATCCATGCTACATCAGAGGCTACATGAACCTCTTCGCCGCGACGGGGAAAGCGTACGAGGACGAGGGGATCGACGTGACGCGCGCCGAATTCGGCGACGGCTACACCGTGTTCGGCTTCGACCTGTCGCCCGACTGCTGCGACGGCGATCACTTCAACGTCGTGCGTAAGGGGAAACTGCGCGCTGAGACCCACTTCGCGCATGCGCTGCCCCGGACGGTGGACGTCGTCGTGTACGGGTTCGAGTTCGAGAAGGTGAACGAAATCGACAAGAACCGGAACGTCGTGTACGACTACTGAGATGGACACGTTTCAGCTGATACGTCGCCTGGCGGTCGACGCGTACACTAAAAACGTCGTCGTCGGCGTCGTTCCTAAAGACGAGCTACCGGGACGGCGGCTCACCGCTTACCCGACGGCGTTCGTGTGCAACACCGACGACGGCGACGAACCGGGGGAGCTCTTGGTGGCCGTCTACGTGGACGCCGACCGGCGAGGCGAGTACTTCGATTCGTACGGCCAGCCGCCGTTGCACGCCGACTTCCGCGCCTTCCTTCGCCGCAACTGCGACTCGTGGACGTACAACGACAGGAGACTACAGAGCGGCGTAGCTAACGAGTGCGGACAATATTGCGTCGCCTACCTTCTCTTTCGGTGCCGCGGTATGCCGCTAAGCGGCTTCCAGTGCCTGTTCGGCCCCGATAGGGTGGCCAACGACTGCCTCGTATTCGACTGTCTAAAACCGCATTGAACGCTTATCGCTTTGAACGCTTACTGTGAACGACGACCGAGTATCCGAACCGACATTGTCGGACCCGCTGGACGCGGGCTCCTCGCCGTACTAGGCAGGCAAGACCGAAGTTGTGAGGTTGTTGTTGTGTAGTAAATAAAAAACGATGAAAACTGTAACGCTTGTTGTTGTTCACTAATTTTTTATTAGTCATCGTCGTCCCTACATACATACATACATACATACATACATCCCCCTTAAGTATGTAGGTTTTGTTATTACCCTACATACATACATAAATACCCTACCCCTACTAGGGAGGGGAGCGGCGGCCCCCCTTAGGTAGGTAGGGGTAGACCTTAGGTTTAGGTAGGCAGGCGCGCTCCTGAATGTATGTCAGCACGGACGATTCCTTCACTTGGAAGCCGCTGTTCCAGCGGCCGGCGCTTCGTCGCCCGCACAGCACGCCGAGGAAGTCGTCCTTGTCGATGTCGTTCTGACGTTTGCTCAGCCCCTTCGTGCTGTACTTGTCACCGGTGGCGCCGCCTAAACAGAAGTACGTCTCGCTGCAGAGCGCGACGATAACGCGACCGGACCATTCCTCTTTGAAGAGGCCCGCGCTTCGCTTGTCGTATCTGCGCCGTTTCGCGCAACATTCGTCGGGCGCGTCTCACGCTCGGCTAGCGTGCCGGCACCGCACGTACGCCTCCGCGTGTGCGTCGTAGTGTTCCGACGGGAACAACTCTCCGCGGTGCCGGAAGTAGTGCTCGCGCCTAGCCGTCGCCACGAGGTCGTCGAGGTCGCATCCCGCGAGGTTCAAATACGCCGAATCGTTGTCCATCGCGCAATACTGGAACAGGGGGCGCGGTACGTAGGCGGCGATGGAATCGTAATAAAACTCCAGCATACGCAGTTTGGCGTACTGGTATAAGAAGTAGCAGATCTGGTTGGGCAGCGCGTACCGGACGGTTCGCTTGTTCAGTGCCACCTCGTAGAGGCCATCGGGAACGACGATGTCGAGCTGCCGGATGCGCCGATCGTTGATCAGCTTCGCGGCGCCGGAGGACGTGCAGTATTGATGTCGCTGTGCAGATCGACCCGCGTAGTTTTCCGGTAGGAATTGTTCCCGAGAAACTTGAACGTACCGGCGATGATGGCATTGTCGGGGTCGGCGTCGCCCTCACGTCGCGCGGCCGTGACCGCGTCGCCGAAGCGACGAAAGCACGCGACCGGCTCGTACTCGATGATATGGTAGACGCGCGAGGAGAATCTTGGCGCCGAAGAAGCTCCCCACGAGAGTCCGCTAAAGGCGGGCGAGGAGGTCGTGCGTTTCGGCGTAGCGACGCATGAATGGGCTGAGATCGTCGCGCGCCATGTAGGCGTTTTTGAAGATCGGCTGCATCTCAGCGAAGGTGTCGCGTCCGGAACGGCGATGTCGCACTCGACCAGGCCGAACAGAGTGCCGTCGAGGAAGGCCTTCAGGATCTAGGACCGCGTAACGGCGCCGTTGACGCCGTCGGTCCAGCTACACAGCGGCGGCGGCGGCGGCGGCGGCCTCGTCGCGCGCCATTGGCACTCCCACATCTCGACGACGGTGACGAAGCGGCGAAGGTACGCCGAGACGGCGGCCGTCTCGGCTTACAGTTGACTCATCGGCTTGCCGTTCACCTCGTCCGTCTCCTTTCCCGTCAATGACAGCCGTGGAAAAAGCTGCCGACGTGCTTCTCGCGCCCGTTGAGCTGGTGTCGTATGCGCGCCCCCGTCCGCGCCGCCTCCCACGTCAGCCACTCCACGGCCAGATGGCCGTAGCGGTGTACGTATTCCGGCCGAAAGGCGTTCTCCACGCAACGGCGCGTGTACCACCCCGTCGGCATCTCTTGCGTGATCGCCCGTAGGTAGAGGACGTTCGCGTCGAAGCCAACTATCGAGAGGCAGGGCCGCGCCGACTCGCCGTACTCGTCGCGCCGAAGAACGGTCACGTCGGCCTCGTGGTTGCGCGCGAAAATGATCGAGGGGCCGCCGACGATCTGCGATTGCAGGAGCCGGTGCAGGTCCTTGTTCGGCTCATTGAAGAGCGTAAAGTGGAGCGTCGACGGTAGATCGTTGAACAGGTACAGCAGGATTAGGCCCGGTACTCTGATGGCGTCCTTGAACATGTCGATGAGGCGCTCCCGGTAGAAGGCGAACTGTTTGTCAACTGCCTCCAATAACGGCACCACGTCCCTGTTATACCAGACGAGGTAGTCCCGCAGCGTCGTCATCCCTTCGTCGCGCCTTACCTTCGCGCAACCCTTGTACTCGCCGGCGGAGATGCATTCGCGCTTAAGGTGGCTGTAAAAGGCCTCGCGCGGCGGTAGTTCGGTGTCGTCCAGTTTTCGCAGGTCGTCGAGGTACTCGTACGAAAGTGGCCCTTCGTCGTCTCGCAGCCGTAGGCCTTCAAAAACTTATTGTAGCTGACACCGGGAGCCAAGTAGTTTGTGATGTCCAGGAACTTGAGCATCGGCGTCGTTAGACATGAAGTTGTTCTGACGCTTGATCGTAAACGCCGACGAGACGCTCTGCGCCTCGCTGGTCAAGAGCAGGGGCGTGAGATATTTCTTGACGACGTTCAGATCGTATTGACCTGAATTGAAGCCAAGAACGGGGAGGCGGCGCAGATGCGTCCACAGGTGGTCGGCGATCACTGTTTACGTTTATCGCGCGACGCCTCCTTCTCCTTCACGCGAGCTCGCCATTCGTCGTCAAGCGCGGCGATAGCCTCGAAAGTCGCGTCGTACGAATGTCGCAGAGCCGCGCACGCCGCCTCGCTGATGGCCTCCAGGGCGGCGATCAGGCGCTTCACAAGCTCGCCCGAATCGCCGGTCGTGACGAAGCAGCGCGCCGTCTCGTGCCCGGGGACGTTCGAGGCGACGCTCACGTTGAGTAGTTCGTGTCGGGCTATTGACCGGCATTTGGCGCTGTCCGCCGGCAGGTCGAGAACGTCGAAGTAGCACTCGAAGTCGTACGTCGCCCTGTACGGGTAGTAGCGCAGGCGTTCGTCCGCGTAGACGCCCTCGTCCTCCAGCTGTTGAAATACGGACGGCGTCGGATGGTAGATGCCGCCGAGGAAGACCAGGCGAACGCCGCCCTCTCACGTCGCCTCGTGACGCCGCTGTCGACGGGCGGTCGGCCACAGCGTTTCGCCGCACTTGCCGTATAGGTACGAGCGACGGAACATCGAAACGTCGGTTATATCCGAATAGTGCGTCTCGAACTGATTGACGATCATAATAGTCGGGTAACGGTGGAGGGAGCGGCGGACCAATTCAGCGACCCTATCCTCCGCTGTCAGTTGAAACACGGTCACGTTCGTTTCGAAGACTGTCTCCACCCGGTCGAGCTCGTTCAGCGGGACGCCGGCGAACGCGTGGTAGGTTTGGCCACCGGCGCTGTAGTCGGCGTACAGCTTTAAGGCCAAGGTCGTCAAATCGTCTACGCGGTAGTTGGCGGCCCGATGCAGCGCCAGACAGCGAAAGAGGCACAGGTTATCGGTGTACGGCTGATTGTGTCTGTCTTTCGCTAGACCGTTGAGCGCCCTGTTGGCGTGCAGGTAATCGGGGAGTCGATGCCGCACGCACCCGATAGGATGGTTGATGATCGCGTTGAGAAAGTAGGTAACGTTCGTCACCAATTCTGCGATCCACCCCGATTCGGGTCTCTGCGCTATGACGTACTGAAGAACGTCGGGCTGTCGGACGGCGTCGAGAAATCGTTCGAACGACGCGGCGTCGGTAACGAGGACGGGCGATTCCAGATAGCGGCCGCAACTGTTGCACGACGAATGGTAGTACCTGTAGCGGCCCGTCTCCTAGTGACGAAGAATAAACCCGAAACTTAAATTTATCTGAAACGCCCGAGTCTGATCCTCGAACGTCAGTCGTAGTCGGGCGTCGAGCGCGGCCGTGTCCAAACAGTCGGTTATTTCGAACTTATATCTAGACTGGACGGGACCGCGCGCTATAGACGTGCGGATGATAAACTGTGCTCGCGAACGGTACGCCGTAGGCCGTCGTCGTCGTGCGGTGGTGGTGGCGGTGGTGGTGGCGGCGGCGGAGTACCGCAGTCTTTTAGATGCCTCAACATATTTGCACGACGGGAGAACGTTCGATCGCATTTCGGACATGCTTGATGTCCCCGTGGTGGCTGATTACTACCGTCGCAGTTTTTCAGATGCCTCAACGTTTCACAGCGACGGGCGAACGATCGACCGCATTTCGGGCATTCGTGCATCGTCGGTGGTAGCGGCGTGCCTCTAGTGCGGTAGGCAGCAGCGGTGCACGCGCGTCCGTCCTAGTCGATACCGGAACGATATTAACTACGACGAATCACCGACACCGACTATAAAGCAGCGCGCAACGACCTTCACGTGGCGACGACGACGCTATCTCACCGTTAGGCGGCGATTCGTTATCGATAAGGCCTTTAGACGGCGACGCTTTGTTTTCACCTGGGGTGACGTTAGGTGACAGCGCTGACTACCGTTTGATGGTGATGCTTTGTTTTCAATATTTTCTCCCTACTACCGTCGTTAGGTGGCAGCACTGTCGATGCCGACTACTGCTAGACGGCCGCTGGTTTTCGTCGTAGGACTGGGCGCAGAAGGCGGGTTTTCTCGTTCAATAATCTGTTCCTTTCACTGGGTCTCTAGTGCCCTACTAGGTGGCAGCGCTGTCGATGCCGGCTACCGTTAGAGGGAACGCGCAGACAAGCGGAGGCATAAGGTTTGTTTTGTCACTGGGAATAAGTGGCGGGCTTTTTCGTACAGTTCTCGATAAGGAGTGTTCTCTTACCGTTAGGCTGTGACTCACTTTCTCTTACCGGGGATGTGTTGTTTCACTGTGCCCCGACAGGTGGCAGCGCTGTTGTTGCCGACTACCTTTAGAGGAATTGTCATTCGTCGTAGGTCAGGTGTGTGTTTTCTCACTGGGATAGAGCAAGTAAGAAGAAAATGAAGAGGCGGGTTTTTTGTACGTTTTCAACATTTTATTAAGCATCGCACGCAAACATACAAGTAAGACTTGATGCCACAATCAGCAAACATGTAAGGCTTTATGCCACAGTAAGCATCATCATTGCTCGATCGATTGTTCACGGCGACGCACTATAATATCAAGCAAGCTAGCTCTCTTCAGTAAACGGCACTACATCGAGGCTAGTTCTTTCCCTCGCATAATGAAAACATACATGTAAGGCTTTATGCCACAGGTCAGCATCGCGTGTTATAATGTTCGTAGTAAACGGCTTGAGGTAAGCTCTCTTCACCTATTAGCAAGCATGTAAGGATTTATGCTACAATACTGTTTTTCCAGTACAAAATATTCGTAATGAAGTCGCGATATAATGTCAGGATCTCTCTTCACCATCCCGTGGTGAAAATATGTACTAAATAAGCAGCGCTACATAATGTCAATCACCGAGACACACTCTCTTCAGCAAGTATTGCTTCACCGCCGTCTCCAGAATCGCGCTATCAAAGGACGACGTCCAATCGGTCCCCATCAACCAATCGGCCACTTGGTGCACGGGTGCCCTCTCCGTCGCTCGATTCGCGCCAGGAACGCATTGATCTCCAAGCACACCATTCAATCGCATAGCGGACGGTAACAGCGATCCCTGCAGAAATGAGTCGAGCGCTGGCCGATAAAAGCGATCGGTTAGGGCCGACACTTTGTCGTACACGAGGTGATATCGACGGCTTGGCTTCCTGCCACGATAGCAAAAAACATATGCACGAAGGGGCAGCCTTCCTCAGGTGGACATTCACTGCAGTTTTCGCGCGCTTTCTCCGTCACCTTTTCACCGATTAACTCGGCGAAGGTGTTCATCATACTGCGATGTCGGCCCGCATACGAATGTATGAGGCACCACTCCAGGTCGGGTTTGCGGGTGCCATCGAACACCGGTTCGTCTCCTTTGTTGCTGGGAACGGCATTCGGATTAAAATCGTCCGATGATATGGACACGACCTCTAGCGGTGGCACCGGACACAAGGTAGCGTACGTCGGGGACGGCTGCGGCGGCGGCGGCGATTGCGTATCTTCAGTGTACGAAGGCAGGCGAATCGGCGTTTCCCTCGTAAGCGGATATGGCGCGTCGATTTTGGCGCGCTTCTCGGCCGAAGGCGCTGTGCTCGAGACCTCCTCCTCCGCCATCTCGGGGTTGTGCAAAGCGGCGGCGATTGCGGCATCCTACAGCAAGAAGTGAGGCGTTAGTCATTCAGGGTGAACGTACTTTATTCACAAAAAATGACACAAGGTATCGTACGTCGGCAGCGGCGGCGACTGCGTATCTTTAGTGTACGAAGGCAGGCGAATCGGCGTTTCCCTCGTAAGCGGATATGGCGCGTCGATTTTTGCGCACTTCTCGGCCGAAGGCGCTGGCTCGAGACCTTCTCCTCCTCGGGGTTGTGCAAAGCGGCGGCGATAACGCCATCCTACAGGAAGAAGCGAGGCGTTAGTCATTCAGGGTTGAACGCGCTTTATTCACTCGGCTTCGAGATAACACTCACACTCCGGACGTTTTATGTGTCCATAAGGCCCTCCCATACGACCTTTTGCAGGGTCACCTTCAGGATTGTACCGACTAGGGTCGTTACAATTTCATGCAGCTTCTCTGGCAACATGTCAGCCAAATAGTCGGCATCATAATCGACGAGCATCGATGTCAACAGCAACGATGCTCTGCGAAGACAACAACACACAAAGTTACCACACCGACAATAAGTGAATATAGAGGCGTTCTCGCCCGCCACTATTTATATTAGCATAACGCATAGCTCCCGTGCACTCGCGCACGCGCGCCAGAAAACAGCCGATTCTCACAAGATTACTAAAACTGAAAAAAATCTCTCGGTCACGTTAGTGCACAAACGGAAAGTCGCTTTTATAGAACATTATTTTCTAATATAAGTTTACCATAAGATTCTCCAGTCCTTACTTGATATTATAGACCGTTTCGTTTACGCATTTAACTAATTATTAAGGCTTTATGCATTTATGTAATCAGTTACGTAAGCGCTTATGTAAGCCTACGTGTCAATTGGTATGCCTCCAAAACAGCGTCTACAGTCACTGCGTAGACAAGATCGCGTCATTCCCTCGAACACTAAGCAACAACGAACAAGCAGGTGCGCGTAATGAACGACGACACCCAACGACCAGGAGCGAGGTACGTTAAGTTTTCACCTATAGATTTCTATACGTTCCATCAACGATTTATATGTTTCCTCCTTTAAAACGATACTAACTAAAAAAATACGTTCCTTCAACTAACTACAATTTACATGTTTCCTCCTTCAACAAAACTAACTAAAATATACGATCCTTCAACGAAATTGATATCCCCTTCAACGATACTAACTACAACTTTTATTTAATTATTTATTTACAAAAGACTGAATAACGGATTTGAGACTCTCTACTAACTAAAACATACGATCCTTCAACGATACTAACAACAATTTATATCCCCTTCAACGATACTAACTACAACTTTTATTTATTTACAGAAGACTGAATAACGGATTTGAAACTCTTTACAATGGACGGGGACAAACCATTATAATTCCGTCTCGACGCAACGGAGTCGCACGACCTCCCGGTATTGGCCGGGATGACATGGCGATGATAAATATACCGCCAAATCAATTGGGAAGAACCGGGCGCAGATTCGGCAGGGCCACTTTGCTCCTTGCGCGACGACGCCGTACGCCAAATCAGCCTAGCGTCGACCGCAGCTTGCCGGCCGATTCTCCACGCCAAACGACACCATCGGGCATCGGCCGTGGCCGCGGTATAGCTGCTACAGCGGCGGCCGCCCCTCCACGGACACCATCGGGCGTCGGCCGCTGCATGGCTGATACAGCGTCGGCCACCCCTCCACGCCAAACGACACCACCTGCTCAGCGACGACAACAACGAACAACGCGCCCAATCGAATTTCACGAATTCAACGAACCTCTTCCAACATGTGTTGTGGCGCCTGTGAGGCGCCCTCCTCCAGCGCCAGAACCTGAAACGCTTCCTCCTCCAAAACAAGGATTCGGCCTCCCCCCTGATCACGTGCCTTCTCGATTTCCCACCGGAGGTGCTCCACCGGGAGTACATACAGAGGCTCGGTATACTCCACGATACCCGTGGCCCCGTGATTTCTTCACCGAATAAATGTTGAACACTCCAAGTACAATGCCTAGTAGTAGTAGTAGTAGTAGTAATATAATTCACTAATAAAGCCTTTCAATACATCAACAACAGGCTTATTTATTCAAATACCTTTCGTTATGATTTCTCCGCGCTATGCCAATATACCCAGCGGCCGCAACATTTGTCTATATCCCAACTATTGCGTATACATTAAACATCATCCAGCTAGGTTTCGTTATAAGCCATCTACAGCCAGTGACAGCTGTAACAACTATGCCAGTGACAGCTGCTAGCATCGCCAGCTAAAGAATGTGACGTCACTGCCTAGTGCATACACCATAATAACGCAGCGTTATCCCGTTAACTTTCATTATAAAATGCGCCGCGCAACGCCAGTCTAACGCATGGTCTACATAGCCACATTTATTACAGCTAAAGAAACGACAACAACAACGTATTCATAATTTCACCACTACCCGCAGAACGCTAAAATTCGATATCCCGTTTGGCAGTGAGGCGAGACACATCGACGGCAACCGATAACCTCTGACATCCAACTGATGCAAGCAAGCTGTTCTACAGTGCAGGCGGCCTAATTCTACCACACACTCACAACACATCACCATACGCCCGAATAACCACACCAAAACACATATAACCACAAAACCAGTACTAATTAGTCACTAATTAGTCACTAGACTGCTAATTAGTACTAATTAATACAATTAATCACTAAGACTGCTAATTAATTAATCAGTAATTAATATACTTACTTAGTCACTAATTAATACTAATTAGACACTAAGACTGATGGTGCTGCCCTCTAGTGAATAAACAACTTGCCAATTAGTACTAATTAATTAAATACATTATCGATTATCATTATCGAATTTCTCACTAGAGGCGCCGACAGCTACATTATCAATCAAATGTTTTTATAAGTAAGCTGTCAAACCCCGGCTTTACGCAATTTTGACTCACGGCTGCTCATTGCCGACAAATCCTTTGATCTTTCCTTTGATCTTTGCCGACTTTCCTTTGATCCGGGGTCATGACCCGTCCAGAAAGCAACATGATAACTACTCATATCTGCTCACTGAAACAATGTTACAGCAGCTAGCCGATTACTTTTTTCTGTATCGACTCCACACTTTCTCACCACATACAAATCTAACACAAACAACACAAACTTAATGCTCAGTTAAACTTTTTTGAAAAGATTTTGTCATATATTAGACTGGTTTTGAATGCAATCCAATTTAATTTCCAGTTAATTTTAATTTCCAGTTAATTTAGTAGAAGCTGTGCGAATAATCTCATTGAAATAGGTGGGCCGAGATGTTTATTCTCTACACACATGCATACGCACACACACATATATTTATTTTACATATCCTCCCCAACACAACTACCTATTTTAACAACTATTCAGGTGGGCCGACTTCGACGAGGGCCGAGATCGACGTGAATCCGCATATCTGGTCATAGCCTCGATTACCCAGGCGCCGTGAGGTGGCAGCACTTTTTCGCCCCTCACTATGGCCTGGAATATTAAAGGTCTGCCAATGTTACCGATTGGTGGCTTTACCCCAGATTCGGGTAGAGACGAATATTGGCTCTCAGGCCAACTATGAAATAACAAATTAAATAAGGATACAGTTTTATTAGATTATACTATACTATAACAACTATTCAACATTAAACTGTACTATAACAACTATTCAACATTAAACCACAAATGAATAGGCTTTTAATTGCTGATGAAATGAATGATTTCTACAGACGGTTTGATACTCAGGACTCTTCCAGATATGATTCTGTGTTCAGTGATGTGTTTGTCAGTAATGCCGATAGGTTTGAAATTGATGTTGATGATGTCCCTAAAGTCTTCCAACATGTATATAGTAGAAAAGCAGCAGGTCCTGATGGCATTTCGGCTTATTTATTGAAAACATATGCCGAGGAGCTTGCACCAGCTTGGTGTCCCATATTCCAACTTTCTGTCAATAGCCACATGGTAGCAATACTCTGGAAAACCTCACATAATATTCCTGTACCAAAGAAATCTTGCCCAAAAGAAAACAATGATTACAGACCTGTTGCACTTACAACAATTGTCATGAAATGTTTGGAACGAATAGTGGTTCGTAAACTGCAGCTAGACGTTCACGACTGTCGATCTTGACCCATTTCAATGGCAGAGGAACAGATGACGCTGTCAACACTGTTGTCCATTTAATTTTGAAACACTTAGACAACCCCAAGGCTTATGCTAGACTATTGTTCATAGACTTTAGCTCGGCGTTCAATCTAATCTAATTCGAATTCGAATTATTTACGTCGTAAGTAGCCACTGTTGGCTATGGTTTACGACGGGGTGGGTGCGTATGGTGTTATTGAGTGTTTGAGCCGCAGGATAGGCGACTGAAATCGTTTATGGTTTCAGCCTGGACCTGCGACTCGTTTAGTTTATTCCAGTCTACTATTGTCTTTACAAAGTATGAGTTTTTGAATCGGTCGGTGTGGGATGCAGGTACTGTACAGCACCTGGTGTTATTGGTTGTTAGGTGTTGTACAAAGTTTGAGGATACGTGATCTGGGAAATGTTTGGGTTGGATGCGTCTTTTATTTATTCTTTGGTGTCGAAAGTATGTTTCTGCGGGGATGGCTGGGATAGATCCCTCAGCTATTTTGTACATGAATTTAAGTCGTAGGTCCCGACGTCTGCTTTGTAGGGTATTGAGTTTTAGGTCTATTAATGTTTGTGATCGAGCCTGTCTCGGAGTGCAGGGGATAGGGTATCGGCACAGTTCTTAAGCTTAAGGTAAGGACAGCACTGGGGATCTGGTCAGGGCCACATGCTTTATTATGCGGTTTACTGGACTTGAGTCATTTACATACTCCGCCTCCGGTGGTGTCAATTCTAATGTCACATACATTGGGGTGTTGTAGGGATCAAGGTGTGGGGGGGGGGCGGATCTGTCTTCTTTCGTGAAGACACTCTGGAACTGGTCCAATAGGATCTCAGCCCTTTCATTACTTTTACACACCAGTGATCCATTCTTTTTAGGGGAGCTACTCCGATGTTGTCTTGTTTTCTACTTTTTATATAACGCAAGAATGGCTTTGAGTTTTTTGTTTGGAGGCCTGTGATGATGGTGTTATTAATAAAGTCCCATTCTGCTTTACGCAAACTTCGTCTACATGTTTTCTGGTGAATTTGTAATTTTCTCAGTTGTTTGTTTTCTTAGCTTTATTGTACAGTCTTCTCTTTCGCTTTAGTAGCTTTCTGTACGTTTAGCCATGGAAGGTTGCACCGACTGGAGCTGAGGTTTGATGGGATATGTTTGTTGATAGATTTCGCTAGTGCGTTTTTTAAGATTGTCCAAAGAGTTTCTGTGCACGCACCTAATGTGTATTGAGTCTTTGTTTGATTAGACAGGGCGATGAAATCAACATTTAGATTATCCCAGCCAGCGCGAGCAAATTGGTAAATCCAACCTCACATTCTGCTCACTAAGCTGAAACAAATTACTGTCAATCTATATGTCATCATGCAAGTGGTATCGTTCTTTTCTAACATACAGAGTGCAGCTTGTTAAAGTAAATCAGACTTTTTCCCAAACTGTGGTAACAAATACCGGTGCACCCAAGGTTGTGTCAGTTCGCCGATTTTGTACACTCTGTATACAAATGACTGTACCAGCAGCAGTACTAACAACTACATTATCAAATTCTCTGATGACTCGGCTATTCTTGGTCTGTTACATGTTGATTCTGACATCAGTACATACATGTCTGAAATTGAAAGCTTTGTACATTGGTGTGACTACAACCACCTAAAACTCAATGTCAACAAGACTAAAGAGATGATTTTTGATGCTAAATGTATTGTTGCCGATCACTTGCCTGTTGTTATCCATGGTGAAGAAATTGAAATAAGAGTAAAATTATTTCACAACGTACACACGTTTTCAAATGTTTTATTAAATAAATGGGATTGCCAAATGTTTACGTGAGTGAACGAATATATCAATCATAATTCTTGCAGGATTATATTAAGTTTACATTATGTTATACATCTACAAGAACACATTTATTATTTTTTGCTAAAATATTTTTTAAAATAACTTTAAACAAATCTCAATTATTTTAGCACCAAATATGTGTTTTGACAGTTTGTAGATTATTTTTGCTGAATTTAGCTTACAACACATTAGTTGGCTAGCATTTAAAAATATTTCCACATATATCCTTCTTCGAAATGAACAACATTCTAATAATTTTCACACATCCCATTGCAAATATTCATAATAAAGTTTGAAGACCGCGATTACATTACTACATTGAGAATAGTCTTCCCTAATATGCTAGCTCGATTAAAGTCAAATTAATTAGTTATTAGTTTAGTGCATGTTCTACAATGTTATTATATAGAAGCAAAGGTAATTGTTATTCCACATTGCACCTATTTGCTTCGTGTTTACAATGTGTTAAGATAACACTATGACAACATTTACAATTGTCTTAATCAGTATCAGTCTAAATTTAACGCTAAATAATATAATCTGGATGAACGTATGTATACGTAGGGCCCTGCCTACCTGTTCGTAAAATTAGTATGTGTACGTATACCCCCTTGGTAACATATAACAAGCCTTGACGTCTCCCCGCGAAAAACAAAATGAAACGCGCCTGACACATGTGTCAAACGCTCCTTGCCCTAACGACCAATCACGAGCGCGCTGGGCGTGGCTTAAAAGCGCCTGTTGTTCATAAGCAAAGACGCATACGGGATAGTTGACAGCCACGAGAGCTGCCACCTAGTGAATATGCATGTGATTAAAAGGCACTAAACTACGAAATAAGTTTAATGTCGGTTTATTTGTGTGTGGCATAAGATAAGATAAGATAAGATAATGCTTTATTGTCTCAACTTTGGAGTTGAGAAATTTGTCTCGGGTGAGAACAGACATGACTTCAATATGTACATAAAACCATTCGATAAAAACAGCAGATAAATAATACAAGCACACACAATACTTATTCTAAAACGATAAGTGACACTGTGGCAGCAGGCATCATGAATTAAGTTGTTTAATAGACAGTGGCACGAATGAGTGTTTGTATCTATTAAGCCTGCACCGAGGAGTTATATAACGTCTGCCAGATAACAGGAGCTGAAATTCATTATGCAGCACAGGTTTAGTATCATAAATAATCTTGACTGACTGTCTTCTTAGTGTCTGTTCAAAAATCTCCTGAAGGGAGATCATGGGAGATGTGGAACCAGTGATTTTCGTGGCAGTTCTCATCAATCGAGAAAGCTGTGATTTTAACTGAACAGACAGATTGCCAAACCAAGCAGCAATCCTATAGCGCAGTATGCTTCCAATGATGGAGCAATAAAAAAACAAGTATTTTCTCATCGACACCAAAAGCTCTCAGTCTGCGGAGAAAGTACAACCGCTGGTGGACTTTGGAGCACATGGACATTCCAGCTAAGTTTGTTATCAAGATGGACAATAAGAGTAAAATTATTTTATCCGTGTGACAGTCACACAAAATATAATGTACACTATGCACATCAATTGAAATGTGTATATAGTCCTTTATACAGTTGGTTTGATGCTAGTAATGAAACAAAGATACTGTATACATAGTTACTTATTCACTACCCAATTATGCAATCCACATACACTGCATTAATTCATGTATATTTAATGCATACCATACTTTTGTTTTCAAATAATTAAAATTCTAGTAATTATATAATCCATGTGCACTGTAATACAATTGGGGTAGGTTTAATACACACTGTATACTCGTTTTCAAATGTTTTATTAAATAAATGGAATTGCCATTATGCACCATTACTGAGACTCTTCCACTTTACGAACTGAATAAAGTGCAGCCCAATTACCATATGATATTTACATATTTAATTATAGCTAAGTATGCATGTGTACATTTCAGAATGTCTGCATGGACATATGAATGTAAGAAAAACCCCAGTGGAGTCGAACTCATCAGTAAACATGCCAAATGGGTACGTGAGTGAACGAATATATAATAATTCTTGCAGGATTATATTTAGTATACATTATATTATACATCTACAAGAACACGTTTATTATTTTTTGCTAAAATATGTTTAACTAACTTTAAACAAATCTCAATTATTGTAGCACCAAATATGTGTCTTGGCAGTTTGTAGATTATTTGTGCTGAATACAACTTGCAACACATCAGTTGGATATATTGTATCTTTTTTTCCAAATGAACAACTGTGTAATAATTTTACACCCATCCCATCGCAAATATTCATAATAAAGTTTGAAGACCATGATTGCATTACTATATTGAGAATAGTCTTCCCTAATACGCTAGCTCGATTAAATACAAATTAATTAATTATTAGTTTTGTACATGTTCTAGAATGTTATTATACTTGTAATGCAAAAGTAATTGTTGTTCCTCGTTGCACCTATTTGTTTCGTGTTTACAATGTGTTAAGATAACAGTATTATAATATTTACAATTAATGGATATCGCGACTGTCCTAATCAGCATCAGACTAAATTTAATGCTAAATAAAATGGATGGATGAATGTTTAACAAGATTTAACAAGATAGCCGTTCAGAGCTATAAGCTCCAGACGGCATGCGGACAATTAAGGAAGCCTTTGGCTTATGGAGAGTCCAACAATTTTCCACCTACGTATAACCCGCCCTCGCCAGATAGCTGTAATTTTTATTTTTGAGCATATTCACACTGCTAGCATTAACACAATCATGAGATAATTTGATCCACGCGAATTTGGGCGAGACTGACCTCTGACCCTCAAGATTGATGCCTCGATCAAGCCGTTTTTGTTTTCGCGAACACGATACTGTTATATGAAGTTTCCACTTCCAGGTGCATGTCCATGTTCAAGTAAGTGTTGCTAGTTTCGACTCCTTCGACTCGAAACCAAATTCGAAATAGTTCGCAGTTTGTTTATTAATTTCAACAAAACGAAGTAGCACAAGTGCACCAACGAACTAGGATATTATAGTGGATACTTGATAGCTTTGCTTTTTCGGGAAATTAGTCAGAAAAACGAGGAGCATAACAATCGAACTGATATTGCAGCTTTAATGTCCAGGATTCACATCCATATAGCAATATGGGCTCTATGTAGCATTGCAGTACACGTTTTCTCACTTCAATTGATATATTTCTATTTGTTAAAAATTGTTTTCATGTTGTGAAAAGCTGTTTTGGCTTGAGCAATTCGTCTCTTGATCTCATCGTTGCATCGACCGTCAGATGTTATTAGTGATCCCAGATAGATAAACAGTGCCATATGCTACCATGTTGCATGTTGGAGTGTAATTTTTCTTTGAGATGACCATGATTTCTGTTTTCTTTTTGTTCAGGGACAGACCTTTTTTCTCACTTTCCCTTATTACTGTATTTAGCATATGCTGTAGATATATTTCGTTCTCAGCAATCAATACCGCGTCGTCTACATATTGTAAATGATTCATGTTGTATCCCCCTACTTGAATGCCTGGCATATCATCTAATGTTCGTAAGATGATCTCACTGTATAGTGAAAAGAGATCGGGTGATAGGACACACCCTTGTCTTACACCACGTTTTATTTCTTGAAATTTGCTGATATAATTTTCTATTCGTATTGCTGCTGTTTGTTCCCAGTACAGATTTCTCACAACTCTCAGATCTTTCCCATCAATGTTCAAACTCTCCAGCATTGATATGATTTCTTCATGACGAACGCTGTCAAATGCCTTTGTGTAATCAATAAAACATACATCCAGATCTTTCTGCACTTCCAGTGGTCTCTCAATCAATGTTCGTAGGATGTATATTGCATTACTTGTACCTTTATCTTCTACAAATCAACATTGTTCTTCAGCAATTTCCGGCGTTACTTTGTTTCTTATCCTGGTCATAATACTTTTAAGCAACATCTTGGTGAAGTGACTCATGAGACTAATTGTACGGTGTAGTTCACATTCAATCGCACCTGGTTTCTTTGGTATTGCTACAAAAATGGATCTGGATAAATCAGTTGGGATTCGTCCGCTGTCATATATTTTGTTCAAGAAGTCTGTTACTATATCAATACAAAATTCCTCTAAACACTCAATCATTTCAATGGTAATATTATCTGGTCCAGCAACTTTTCCCATTTTCATTGATCTGATGGCTTTTCGAACCTCGTCCTTCAATATAGGAGGGTCATCAAAGTTCGTCTTAATTGATGGTCTTTCACCCCTTTCATCATCGTACAGTTCACCAATATATTCTGACCATCTCTCGAGTATTTTGTCTTTGTCCATTATTATGTTTCCTTCCTTAGATTTCAGGCAACCTGTAGCTGAGCATGTTCTTTTCCCTGTGATTTCTCTTATTTTACCATGCATGGATTTTGTGTCGTGCTTATTCTTCTGTTCAATTTCTTTGCATTGTTCAGTAAGCCATTCCTGTTTCGCTAGATTACATTTGGCCGTTATATCCTTGTTCATTGCTACATATGCATCATGATTTTGTTTAATTTTCCTCCTTTCATCCATCAACTTTAGAATATCGTCAGTCATCCAATTTTTCTTTGCTTTTCTGCATTGCCTAGAAATAGTTTCTTCTGCAGCAGGTGTGATTGATTCCTTCATTTGTTCCCATTGGTCGTCCACATCTTGAATGTTGTTCAGAACATTGAAACTGTTTTGTACTGCTACATTGAATTTCTCTTTGATCGCTGAATCTGATTTTAGTATAATCATGTTTAGTTTCACGTTCTTTGTTGCTCTTTTCCTTTTCTTCAGTTTCAGTCTGAACTTGGCTCGCAATGGCACATGGTCGGAATCGCAGTCTGCACCGGGAAAGGTCTTTGCCACCAGAAGGGCATTTCTAAATCTTTTACTGACCAGGATATAATCAATGTGGTTCCGTGTACGGTCTCCTGGACTTTTCCAAGTCCAAAGTCTTCTTGGGTGTTGTTGGAACCAGGTGTTTCCTAGAATCATGTCATGAGATTTTGCCTACTCTATTAGTTTATCTCCTCTCTCATTTCTGCTCCCCAGGCCATATGGTCCAACTATGTTTTCGCATCTTTCCCCACCAACTTTAGCATTAAAGTCTACCTTAACTATTACAATCTCTTGTGATTTGCAATGTGATTTTGCCAATTCAATATCATTATAAAATGTCTCGTGCTCTTCATCAGATTTGTCTGCAGTTGGTGCATACGCTTGTATGATGTTAATGTTAAATGGTTTGCCACTGATTTTCACTAAGAGGATGCGATCCGATATGGTCCAGTATCCTAGTAAGCATTTTGCTCTTTCTTCATCCAACAGAATTCCAACTCCTCTTTCATATTTATCGCCTCCTGAGTAAATTATTGTGTAATTATCTGATGTCATCAATCCTGCCCCTGTCCATCTAACTTCACACATTCCCATTATATTTATCCTCGGTCTTGTCGTTTCTTGTTTGATGTTTTCTAGTTTTCCTTTCTGATATAGAGTTTTATATTCCATATAGCAATATTCAAAATATTTCTGTTGCATACAGTAGCTGGATGACGATCTGATGTCACCTGTCGCACATAACTATCCCTACCGAGCGAGGTGGTCCTGTCAGAACTGTCAGAACAACCGTTCACGGTGTTATCGTTATATTGTTTGGTTTCGTGGGTCATGATTGTCTTGGGAAAGATACAGCAGTGGTTTCCCATTGCCTTCTGCCGGTTTTTGAACAGTAGCTCGTACTGAGCTGTGCTCGCCGTCGTTGTCCATACCACTGGATCTTCCGCCGCCGGAACTGAGGGGACATGCTGTCCATCACATCATCTGCTTTGCTATTTGCCCCATAGTTGGAACATGATTTATGAGGGTCGGGACGTGCCCACACACTGGTGGGCCCTGCACCCTGCACATATCGGGCTCATGCTGCTCCGCCATTGGAGCCGCAAGGTGTCCAGTTACCATATGGTGTCGCAAGGAGGCACTGCATGAGTTTTGATTGAAGAGAGGCTATATAACAGAAGGAAAGACTTACGCACTCGGCTTTCTTTTCACCTCGGTTAAGGCTATCTGGCGGCTGAAGCTGAAAGCGGGAGGTCAGAAGCAAGCTACCAACCACTACACTACGCTACTGCACTAGACGCATCACTCAACCCTTGTGACAGAGTCATACACCATACCATATCGCCGCACGATAATGAAAATTTATTAATGTTCTAAGACTACTCATTCGTATGTATGGATTGCTTTTTATTTGCGTGACATGCGGGCGATCGTTCGACCGACGCCCCCGTTTGCGAAGACACGCTGATAAAATCAACGGCCAGCACCGTTCGACTGCCCAGTCTGCGGTAGAGGCTTCCGCCAACTGGACGAGTTGAAAAGCTACCTTACCACGTGTCGACCGACGCCGAAACGACGCCGTTACGACTGCGACGAGCGCGATCATGCTTTCGGCCTGAAACGCAGCCTACAGGCGCACGACGGAAAGGCCTGTCGAGGAGCGGAAGATGAAGCACTGCTCCGGCTGTATCTACCACCCGAAACAGTCCGTCTTCCAACAACTCGAGGACGGAGGTATCGGTCGGAATGCTGCGACGCTCATGAGGAGGCCGACAAGAAGTGCTGCGCGCCATATCGGGCATATAATAAGAGAACGCCCGGATTTCTACCTCTGGGCTTTGACACAGGAGATGTCAACCGGCTGGTACACGTACCGCTGCGAAGAGACCGGCTTTTGGCCGGAACGGGTGCACCGGTACGATCGCATGACCGCGGAACTGTGGTAGTGTGAGAACGCCCCAACGGGGCTGGTGTCGAGAAACGATGGCTGGTGTCGAGAAATGAGAACGGCATACCAGTTCCACATGTGCTTAGTACAGACCACAAAACGACAACAAGTTTTAACTGATAAACAAATTTGCACTAACTAACTCTATGGTGCCGGTTGTATTGCGAAAAAACGAAAAAAAATGATAAGCGAATTTAATAAAACAAAAAATTTATAACAGAGAATGTCATAAAGCGAGACACGTGTTTCGCAAACGCGACTACAAAAACGACATATTTGTAAAAAAATGTCATAACGCGAAAGATATGTTTCACAAAACTGACCACAAAACGACAAAGTCGCTCACGAGAAGGCCTACGTACAGCGTCGGCTCGCCGGATGAGCGTGGGATACCGCCGACAAGTGTTGCGCGCCACGTCGGGCGTACGATAAGAGAACGCCCAGGCTTCTACCTCTGGGCTTTGACACAGGAGATGCCGACCGGCTGGTACACGCAGCGCCGCGAAGAGCCAGGCGTTCGGTCGGAACGGGTGCACCGGTACAGTTGCCTGGCCGCGGAATGGTTGTCGTGTGAGAGCGCCCGAACGGGAGCGGTCTTACGCCACCAACTCAACGGTTCGGAGAAACGAGTAGGCAAGCACCGTGTCGACGGCTGGTGTCGAGAAACGACAACGTCGTATCAGTTCCACGGGTGCTTTTTCCACGGTTGTCCGTGAACGGGAAAGGAGGTGAACAGCGGTAGGCCCATCACCGAGCTCTTCGCCGAGACGAGCGCCACCACTGCGTACTGCGAGCACTACTTCCGTCACATAGGCAGGTGGCTCGCGTCGGAATGCAGCGACGCTCACGAGGAGGCCTACGAACAATGCCGACTCGCCGGACGACCGTGGGACACCGCCGACAAGAATTGCTGCGCGGCACGTCTGGCGTATGATAAGAGAACTCCCGGATTCTTCAAGGAGGAATGGTCCGGTCGCGGGATGATCGCTCTCTGCAGCAAAACATACTACTGCTTCGGCTCGACCGACAAATACACCACAAAGGGGTCGAGCAAGCACCAGAACGAAGCCAACAAAGCTACCTTCCTCCTCGTGCTGACGGATCGACGAAACGGTAGCGGCCAGAACCGGAGCTTTCAAGTGAAAGACTCGAGCGTGCTCAAAGCGAGTGGCTCCCGTCGGAATGCTGCGACGCTCACGAGGAGGCCTACGTACAGTTCCGGCACGCCGGACAAGCGTTGCGACACATAAACGTTAACGTGTAGACGACACGACCGACACATAAACGTTAACGTGTAGACGACACGACCGACACATAAACGTTGACGTGTAGACGACACGACCGACACATAAACGTTGACGTGTAGACGACACGACCGACTCATAAACACTGACGTGTAGACGACACGACCGACACATAAACGTTGACGTGTAGACGACAAGACCGACACATAAACGTTGACGTGTAGACGACACGACCGACACATAAACGTTGACGTGTAGACGACACGACCGACACATAAACGTTGACGTGTACACGACACGACCGACACATAAACGTTGACGTGTAGACGACACGACCGACACATAAACGTTGTAGTTCACAAAGTGGTTGTTGTTGGTGAAAATTGTAGACGGTAACAAAACAATCTCCAAAGTAACATCGTACAACTTCACGTTGGGTTTGTGTGTAATAAGGGTCTGATCATATTATATAATTATATTCTACAAATAGACTCTGACATTTTTGCTTCACTACAAAAGAAAATACACAGATAAATACACATTCAAATATATTCGTCAGCTTCTATGTAGTTTGGCTGTATTACCGGCCTTAGAATCCAGCAAAATAAAAAAACGTATTCCCTTATTAAACCATCGCATGCACTCGGCAATAAACATTTACTCTGATTAGTTTGATATATTATATTAGACACAGGATACCTACTCGTGTAATTCCACAACTAAGTCTCGCATTAAATGACACCAGAAAGACTAAATTGTGTGTATGTATGTGTGTGTATGTATCAGTTGCCTGGGGAATCAGTGCGATTCTCCAGGAAACATCTTGGTTACATCGTTACATGCGTGCGCGCGAATACGTGTGTGCATGTGTACATGTAGAAGTTTCCCTTCCACTCATAGGGCCTATATGACATATAATAATGCAGATATATATTTTAAAATAAAATGATTCCATTAAAATGGTTTATCTAATATTTTATACAAAAATAGAACGGTTATTTGGTATTAATCATCTACCGAGTTGGCTGTAATTCGGTGGATCAAAGATATTTATCACTGGCTCGTGTTCATCATGCCCTTGACTTAGTAAATAGACTCCCGTCCACTGTGTTGTATTGTGTTGGCATAACAATATAATTTTCACTTCACAGCCAGAGCATTAACATTGTAAGGAGGTACTATTTTAAAACACCCTAAAAGGTCAAACTTATGCTGGGATGTCAAAATACTGCAAACGTACACTTCAGAAAGGACAATGCCAACTGAGTGCAGATGACCCCAGAGTAAAGGAGAACATAGCAACTGCGAAAAAAGTGTAACCAATATAAATGTCTTCATCTCCACCAGGAAACGGCGAAGCCTGTGTAATAAGGGGTTATAAGTTAAGACTACAACTTACACGTACCAAATATAAATACTACACATCACAATGGTTGTCATAAGTACAAGTAAATGTTGCAAGTACGAACTATATGAATATAGTGCAAGTACAACGATTGTGTATTTGTGTGCGTGCGTGCGTGTGAGTGCGTGTATGTGTGTGCGTGAGTGCGTGCGTTCGTGTGTGCCTTCGTGCGTGCGTTCGAGCGTGCGTGTGAATAACGTCCTGTGCAATCATGAACGTTTGTAAATTAATAAATGTACATCATATGTAAATGTAAACGTGTTTCACAAAAGCGACTACAAAAACAACAAGTTTGAACTTATAACAGAAAAACGTCATAACGTGAGACGTACGTTTCACAAAACCGACCACAAACCGACATGCAAAAAAATTCCGTTTTATGTTTCTTAAGGACGGTATAGTAAGCTAAATTAGTAAATAGGAATAGAGTTTTGAAGAAACTAAACATTCTTAATGTAACACATATGCTGCATTTACAGGAATTGAAATTTATTATAAATATGTGTACATGACAATACCAGCATATTTGCAAAACTTTCCATTCACGCAAAATAAAAATGTTCACAGCATTAATATACGGATACATGACAACATCCATACAAATAGGGCAAAACATGACTTTGCCAAACGATGCATTAGGTTTGATTCCATTGCTAATAACCAATACTGCACCTCACATAAGGAACAACATTTTAACACATAGCTTACAAGGATTTATTAGTTATGCCAAAATATGTTTTCTACAACATTACAGAATACAGTGCTCTTTGCCAAATTGTTATATATGTTGACATTCTGAATAATCAATAAATAATCATATCTTGTTTTAATTTTAGTATCTCTGTTAATTTACGTACTCAATGTACTGTAATTACTATGTCTGATTTAATTGTCACTATTTGCTAGTTTTAAAATTAAGATAACTTTTTATGTTTTTTGAGATTTCGACATCAATTATTGATATTAAAATTTAAATACTTGTGTAACCGTTATTGCATTAGAAAGTATGCACTTGTGTTGTTATAATTTTATTGAAAGTGTTTAAGTAAGTCAAATATACATCGTTGACAATTACTAAATGGGGTGGCTGCTACGAGAGCGACCAACAATGGTCTTAGTGGCAGTCTCCCTGACCCCTGTTTTTGTTTATCTACAAAAACCTGATAGTTCATGGTCAGGGTGTTGTTAATTGATTATATCATACATTGATTGTTTCTACTTCTATGTTATATATTCTACTTAATAACACATGTATGTACTACTTGTTAATTTAACACATAATCAGTATTTCATAATTTAGCTGTAGATGTCACTATTTTTTAAAATTATACCGTTTTGTTTTTGTTTGTGGGTCAAATAAACACTTCCGATTCCGATAACAGTGTCCGTGCAACCGACGACGTTCAGTCGTCGAATAGGCGGTTCAAGTAGGCCTCTACAGCGTCTCTCGGAGAGGGAGCGTCAACACACCGAGCCCAGTCTATCGTCAGCCATGAAGTTACCTTTCCGACGATAGCCTCCTGCGACAGACGATCGCTGAACATCTCGCAAGTGTCGTACAGGACAGAGAGGGTGCAAATAGTCGACAGTAGTAAAGGAGGTGGTTTACGCTAGGCAGTGGATTCGGAGTGGTGCAAGTGCAAAAGTACCCGGATGTAGGTCAAAGGTCACGTGGCGCCAGTGGCGGAACTAAAATAAATTTAGAGGTAGCGCCCCTAGCGGATTTTTAGAAAAATATAATCTCTCCACGTGGCGAATTTTTTTTGAGGTAAAATAGGTTGGCCCGCAGCGCCCTAGCGGAATTTCTTGGAACTAAAATTGTTTGACCAGTAGCGCCACCTTGCGAATTTTTTTCTAACTAAATGTTCGAATACTGCCCAAATTCGTGCGTCTTAGTTTGACCAGTAGCACCACCTGGCGGATTTAAACTAAATTGACCCTAGCGGTTAGGTCGTGAACTACAAGTGGTGCCACCTTGTGGACAAGTTGTGAAGTAAATGTTCGAGTACTGCAAATATTCGTGTCTCTTGCACGCTTGCGTGCAATGGAGCCCCCTGACGGATATATCACGAACTACAAACATCATCCCCTAGTGGACAAGTGAGCGAACCACATATGAGTACTGCAAATATTCGTGTCTGTTGTTTTTGTCGAGTGCTTACTCCTGGTGGGTATATCATCATCAACTGAAAGCACCCCTGTTAGATAAGTGGTGAACTAAATATAGGTCCAAACCTGACGAATCGGTTGCGATGCACGAGGTGAGTTGGTTATACAGGTAGTGATCTGGTTAGCCATCATTTTGAGCTCTCGTCACAAAAGAGTATTAGCTATTCTCATAGGTTAGACATTTCGTGTTCGTTCGGCACGACCACGTGACCTTTATGTTCTGTCGAACTATTATAAAAGACCTGCGTCTGTTTTTTGTGGTCATTATATCTTACATTTTGGAAGATGAACAACATGACTAGTGATAACATCCGACAAGGGATTTTGCTACCGAAGGAGCAGCCTTCTCCGGTTATGGGACCACTCGACCTCTCGACCCCAACAATCAACCCGGACCAACAACCAACGACCAGTTCAACGACCAGTCCGACGACCAGTTTGACGACCAGTTCGACGAGCAAACCAATTTCGTCTCTGTCATCAGCTCCGGCAATCAACCCAACCATCAACCTGACATCGTCACCTCCGACGAAGCGTCAGAAGCTGTTGCCTCGTTATACTTGCTGTATGTGTGGCAGTACCTTCAAGTATAAAGGGAATTTTTCATAGTGTTCAAATGGTATTCATGCTATTTTGTTAGAACATTTTCAAAAGAACGTAATATTATATTTTTTCTTATACATACCAGTTGACCATTCATTATTAAGCTCATTCCTTCACTGTTTCAGCGTCAAGAAAAGGAGTGTATTGCTGCAAACGTCGCTACTTCTCCCTCTTTCCCCCTGTTGCGGCAAATATCGGCCCTCCAAGCGACTGTCTCTACTGCTGAACACACCCAAGCAGTGCAAGGAGAAACGACGACAGTCTTTACATAGTAGAGTTGAACTTACTTCAAATGGTTGCCTGTTTGCAAACTGGTTTGAACTGGTTGACTGTCTGGAACAATACCGCAACCAAGTATCCGAACCGAGTTTGTTGGACCCACAAGGGCTCCTCGCCGTATGGCAGGCAAGACTGAAGTAGTGAGGTGTGGTATTGTCTTGTACACGATTAAACTTTGCAAGACTCTGTATCAATGTCTAGTCTCTGGTTCTTTTAGTTATGGAGCGTGACATGTAAATACGTTTGTGTTGTTCACGAATAAACTGTGCAAACTTCATCTTGTGTCTTTGTCATAGTGTAATGCAAAGCATACGTTGGGAACCTTACTAATAGTCTTACACTTCACAAGTATGTCTATGTGTAGTTCAGTAGAGATGATGGCGAGTTACCTATGTGTAGTTCAGTACAGAGAAGTTAACCACTCATGTCTGTGTAGTTCAGTACAGAGATGTTAATGTACTCAGACCAACTAGTTGGACAAACGAAACACTATGCTTTGACCAACACGCTGCACGAATCGAACTCAGACCAACTAGTTACGCAAACGAAACACACACTTAGCCGATCACCCTACACGAATTGAACTCAGACCAACTAGTTACACAAACGAAACACACACTTAGCCGATCACCCTACACGAATTGAACTCAGACCAACTAGTTGGACAAATGAAACACTATGCTTTGACCAACACGCTGCACAAATCGAACTCAGACCAACTATTGGAGCAAACGAAACACTATGCTTTGACCAACACGCTGCACAAATCGAACTCAGACCAACTATTGGTGCAAACGAAACACTATGCTTTGACCAACACATTGCACGAATCGAACTCAGATCAACTAGTGGTGCAAACGAAACACTATGCTTTGACCAACACACGGCACGAATCGAACTCAGACCAACTAGTTGTACAAACGAAACAGAAACTTAACCGATTACGCTGCACAAATTGAACTCAGATCAACTAGTCACGCAAACGAAACCCTATGCTTTGACCAACACGTTTCACGAATTGGACTTAGATCAACTAGTTGGACAAGCGAAACACTATGCTTTGACCAACACGTGTCACGAATTGGACTTAGATCAACTAGTTGGACAAACGAAACACTAATCTTAACGTGTTATCACGTCAAACCCCTCCTTTTTCAGGAAAATAGACGTGTTATTGCGTCAAATCCCTCCTTTTTTAGGAAAATAGACGGGTTATCGCGTGAGATTCCATCAATTTGATGGAATTCCATCAGAATAGACGGGTTACCGCGTGAGATTCCAGCAATTTGATGGAATTCCATCAGAATAGACGGGTTACTGCGTGAGATTCCATCAATTTGACGGAATTTCACCAGATTAGACAGTTTATCGCGTGAGATTTCACCGATTCGACGGAATTCCACTGCAATAACATTTTTAGTGACGGTAGGACTTAGACATTTTTAGTGTTGGTAGGACTTAGAAAAGTTTAGTGTTGGTAGGACTTAGACATTTTTAGTGTTGGAAGGACTTAGAAATGTTTAGTGTTGGTGGGACTTAGAAATGTTTAGTGTTGGTGGGACTTAGAAATGTTTAGTGTTGGTCGGACTTAGACATTTTTAGTGCTGGTAGGACTTATAAATGTTTGGCGTTGGTAGGACTTAGACATTTTTAGTGTTGGTGGGACTTAGAAATGTTTAGTGTTGGTCGGACTTAGAAATTTTTAGTGCTGGTAGGACTTATAAATGTTTGGCGTTGGTAGGACTTAGACATTTTTAGTGTTGGTAGGACTTAGACATTTTTAGTGTTGATGGGACTTAGAAATTTTTAGTGTTAGTGGGACTTATACATTTTTAGTGTTGGTCGGACTTAGACCAACGAGTGACATGTGATGGTACGACTTAGATATTTTTAGTGTTGGTGGGACTTAGATATTTTTAGTGTTGGTAGGACTTATACATTTTTAGTGTTGGTAGGACTTAGACATTTTTAGTGTTGGTGGGACTTAGAAATGTTTAGTGTTGGTCGGACTTAGAAATTTGTAGTGCTGGTAGGACTTAGAAATTTTTAGTGTTGATCAGACTTAGACATTTTTAGTGCTGGTAGGACTTAGAAATGTTTAATGTTGATCACACTTAGACCAACGAGTGACAAGTGATGGTACGACTTAGATATTTTTAGTGTTGGTAGGACTTACACATTTTTAGTGTTGGTGGGACTTAGAAATTTTTAGTGTTGGTCGGACTTAGACATTTTTAGTGCTGGTAGGACTAGCGGAAAAATCCGCTAGGGGCGCTGTTGGTCAACCTGTTTTAGATCCAAAAAATGCCGCCAGGTGGTGCGATTTGAGTTCAGAAAAAATCCGCTAGGGCGCGCTACTGGTCACATTATTTTATTTCAGAAAAATTCCGCTAGGGGCTGCTGTTTTAGTTCATGACCTATCCGATGTGTGGCGCCACTGGCGCCACGTGACCTTGACCTACACCCGGGTACTTGACCTTGACATTTGACCTTGGTATATTCCCGGGTACTTGACCTTTGACCTTGACCTACATCCGGGTACTTTTGCACTTGCACCACTCCGAATCCACTGCCTAGCGTAAACCACCTCCTTTACTACTGTCGACCGAATGATAGGGCGACTGCCGACCTCATACATGACTAACCGGTACGGTCTATCCAGGCACCCGCTGAGATGGTCGAAATGGCACGAACACGGCACGTTACAGGCAGCGCATGTACGGTTTACTCTCGCGATGATGAGTTCGCCGATCTCCTCGGCGAATACCTGCAGCAGTCGACGCTCCAGTTCGGGCGACTACAAAACGGCGGTGAGCTCGGTGTATCGCTTACGACTGTTGTGACAGCAGGGAGCATGGTAGTCGTCCGCCTCGGAGGACGGTCGCAACGGCGGGAGCGGCAGCGACGGCGAAGCCGGTAGGGGTGCCACCGGCTCCACGGATGACTTCCGAAATTATACTAACTAAAAGGCGTCGTCGTTATTTAGAGCGTGTATGGCCATTAGATAGATTGCGCTATTGTAAGCAATGTCACCTCTGTAACAGACAAATGGCTAAAGCTAAATCAGATTATTTAACAAATATGGTCATAAATAAGTATGATAACCCGCGTCAGTTATGGAACTGCGTCAATAACATTCTACACAGACGGCCTACTCCACCCTACCTGATCATGTGTCAATTAAGTATCTATGTGATTCGTTCTCTAGTCACTTTAAGAATAAAATCAGTATTATTCGTTCTGCTTTCCCACGTCATAATATAAGTAATGTCAGTGTGGACTTTCCACAAGTAAATTCTCCACTTGTATCATTTGAACCTGCAACAGTTGATGAAGTTATAAAAATAATTATGTCCTCCCCAAATAAATCTTGTGCACTTGATCCATTTCCAACAATACTGCTAAAAGCATGTCTTGATACACTAATTGGACCTATAACAAATATTATAAATGCATCACTTTGCTCTGGCTGTTTTCCTGATGATTTCAAGTACGCCCATGTCACACCACTTCTTAAGAAGTCATCTCTGCCTAAACAAGACCTAAACAGTTATATACCTATTTTTAATATCAGCTTCATTTCCAAAATACTAGAAAAGGTTATAGCAAGTCGTCTAAGGTCTCACATTAGCACAAATGTCTTAACTAATGTGTCACAATCAGCATATAGGCAGTTTCATTCAACAGAGACTACCCTCTTAAAGGTTCATAATGACTTTAACTTGAACATTAATAATGGTAAAGTGACTGCACTTACCTTACTAGATCTCTCTGCCGCGTTTGACACGATTGATCACATAATTCTCATTGAACGCCTATTAAAGTGGTACGGTATATCTGGCACAGCTCTAAGCTGGTTTACTTCAAATCTAACTGATAGATATCAAACTATAAATATTGGGAACTGCTTTTTAGCTGCACTGCCGGCTTTATTTGGTGTTCCCCAGGGTTATGTTCTTGGGCCTTCGCTTTTTACTCTTTACACCACGCCACTAAGCTCTGTTATACAAAGACATAACTTGGATCATCATCTTTATGCTGATGATACTCAGATCTACATTTCATTGGCTACCCCGGATACAAATCGCTCCCTTAGCCAACTTAGTGATTGCCTTCAAGATAT
Source organism: Paraescarpia echinospica (assembly GCA_020002185.1). Classification (NCBI taxonomy): domain Eukaryota; kingdom Metazoa; phylum Annelida; class Polychaeta; order Sabellida; family Siboglinidae; genus Paraescarpia; species Paraescarpia echinospica. The sequence goes on from CM034540.1 coordinate 16,509,423, forward strand.
CTCCCACCGGATGACTGACAGCAAGTTGAAATTAAATGCAAATAAAACAGAATTGATCATTATTGGTACTCCAATGCAGCGTAGTAAACTGGATGGTTTTTTCCCTACGCATATTTTGAATCAGTGTATCACGCCAGCAACCTCGGTGCGGAATCTAAGAGTGATCTTTGATAGTAACTTCAATTTCCGACAACACATATCTCAAACATGTCGCTGCTGTTTTTATCATATTCGTGATCTTCGCCGTATTCGCCGGTATATGTCATTTTCTGTTGCTAAGACTATTGCAACAGCGCTTGTTAGTAGCAGACTTGACTATTGCAATTCCCTCCTTTATAATATCGCTAGCAAGGATATCACAAAACTTCAGCGTGTCCAAAATTGTCTAGCAAGGGTAGTTACAAGATCTCCTCGTTTTTCTCGCTCTGTACCACTTTTGAAGCCTTTGCACGATACGATATCGTATAATATTTAAGATCTGTACCATTACATACCAGGCACTGTCCAATAAGCAACCATCTTATGTGCATTCATTGCTTACTCCTGTAAGAAAACCTATCCAGCTTCGATCATCTAGTTCAGACCTACTTTTTGTTCCTAGAGTCAACACTAACATTGGAACTAGGGCTTTTTCTGTTGCTGCACCAACTCTTTGGAATAAGCTCCGTCTTAGTGTTAGATCAGTTGAAAATATTAAAAAATTCCGTCGTCATTTAAAAACGTATCTTTACAATTGGAAAACTACTGATGGATTTTGAGATTGACCAATCCTTTTGTTTTGATGCGCCTCTGAGCTTGGTTTCCAAGGATTTAGGCGCAATAGAAGTTATCTTATTATTATTAACACGGTGTCTACGGCAACGAAGGTCCAAGCGGCGGCGACGACGACGCGACGGGAAGGACTTGCTCTGCGAGCACCGTCGCCTTGACAGAATCGTCCCAGATGTCCGGTAGGGGTGCGATGTCGACAGCGACAAAGCCGCCGGCGACGAAGCCGGCGGCGGCGGCGGTTAACATTTGCCGACTTCAACAGCAAGATGAGGAATACTTGAGAGTGACATGGAGAAGGCAGGTAAACCCGGGGACACATGTTTTTATAGCCACGGGCGACGGTAACGCGCAAGCGCAATTTCGTCAGAAAAACAAACAAGTCCAGACACTTCTCCGGTAACGTCGTTTGTTTTTTTCGACAGACGGAGTTTTAAAAAATAACGCATTTCTTGTTTCGTTAAATTCGCTTTAATTGTCGTTTTTTTCGTATTAAAATTCAAAATTACAGTATAGAGTTAGTTAAGATGAGCCGAAGAGGGACGTACTTCGAAATAATATTTTAATAGTCATTTTCGATGTTTCACGTCTGTTTACGATATTTAAAATGCCCCTTTCTCCAAACGTCTTCCCATGCAAGTCCGATCGCTTGCATACGTCGTCGCCACGCGCGTCAGCTGACGACGCTACGGAAAAAGAGCGTCGGTTGTTGTTTTTGTAAGATGGCGAGTTTTAGAAAAATAAGGCATTTCTTGTTTCGTTAAATTCGCTTATAATTATTGTTTTTTTCGCATTAAAAATTACACCATAAAATTAGTTATGACGAACCGATCATCCACGTACCAAAGTATTATATTGATTTAATAGTCGATTTCGATATTTCACGCTTCCACACGATATAATTTTAATTATCTCACACTTTTCCTAACGTCTCCCCAGCCAAAACCGTGCAAGCGCGTCAGCCGACGACGCTACGAAAAAACAGCTTTGGTTATTTATTTTAATTATAATTTAGCGGGGGGATTTCCACACAGAAAAGTCCCGAATTTATCATCATAAACGTCTCACATTAAAACCCACACCCTATATTCATTTATAAAACGCAGGTCGTTCTTAATGGAGTGGTGACGAAGATGATGGGGGACGAGTTACCGCGGGTTGCGTTAGTGGCGCTAGGGGTCAATGACTTGGACTCGAGGTCGGAGCACGCGCTGTTGGTGGGCATGAGGTTGTTCGAGTTGGCACAGTCGTTACTCAGGAGGGGTGTAGAGAGAGTGGTGGTTGTACAGATAATTCGCCGGCATAGCTTTCGCCATATTTCCTTGGGGGAGGTTTCCTGTAGAGTTTTAGACATAAACGCGTGTTTGGCTGCCGTTTGTAACACTGACAGGATCAGTTTCTGGAGGCATAAGGGTTTCTGGAACGCCCAGCAGAATTTTTTTAGGCGGGATGGGGTGCACTTCAATGACTTGGGGAATTATAAGCTGTTGCGCAGTGTGCGGGGTGCCGTCTTTGTCGCCGTGAAGGGTCTTGGGGGGCGATAATTGGGATGCAGGGAATGGGGCGAACGCAGGTGGAACATTTTAGCCAGTGAGTTGTGTTCTGTGTGCTCGATTGGTTAATAAGGTACTTAGGCAAGCAGGCAGCAGTGTACCTGTGGTTGGTCTTCGTATGATTTGATTGTACTTGTAGTGCCACTAGTGGCGGTTGTCGTACGGCAACTTCTGTAATGCTGAGAATAAATAAAAATAAAAACAAAACAAAAAACAAAAATATATATGTGTATATATATATATATATGTATATATGTCTAAAACGGAGGTTCCACAAGGGATTATCCATGGTCATGCGACATGGGGTGTGGAAGTTGGGGTTGCAATTAACTATGGAAAGGGGGTATCCACAGTTAAATCAGTCAGGTGGACACTTGCATCTTGTGGTGAAGACGAAGTGTAGTATTTTTGGATGAGAATAGCATTTGTTGGAAGGAACGGAGTTGGGCAAATATGTAGTATGCACATCTACGAGATGGGGAGTGTGCATTATATATATATATATATATACATTTTGTTATAATATTACTTGAGGGATGCATAAGGAGGGCTCTTTCATCGGGAGGTGGTATATTGAATCTTTGGTGTTCATATCGGTTAAGTTGATGACTCTTCTGTATTCATATAATTGCATTTAAGAATCTATGGGGTTGATATCAGGATCAATTTGAATTTTTCGGATCGTTTCAATGGATGAATCTGTGGTGTTCGTGATGGTACATATGAATCTGGGGTGTTCGTATTGGTTCATTTGTTAATTTTTTTTCTGTGTATATGAATTTTTGGTGTTCATATCGGTTCAGTGTATATGTATCTTTGGCGTCCATATCGGTTCGGTGTATATGAATCTTTGGTGTTCATATCGGTTCAGTGTATATGAATCTTGGGTGTTCGTATTGGTTCACTTTCTAAATCTTTGTTTTTTTGGTGTATATGAATCTTTGGTTTTCATATCGGTTCGGGGTATATGAATCTTTGGTATTCGTATTGGTTCGGTGTATATGAATCTTTGGTGTTCATATCGGTTCAGGGTATATGAATCTTTGGTGTCCATATCGGTTCGATGTTTAGGTAGGATTCATCTCCAGGCTTTAGAAGGATATTGACATGGATGGGAGTGGGAAGGAGAGAAAGATACTTGAAGAGGTCAGTAGACAGACATGGGTCAAGGGATATATGCCTAGGGATGTTTGATTCGATGTGTAAAAGCTGCCATATAATGTTGTAGAATGCCTCACGTGAGACAATCGGCCAGGCAGCGTGCCAGGTCGGCAGCGCAGAGCCGTCCCCCGCGGATGGCTGGAGACGACCCAGCATCAACGCAGGTGGATCCTGCCGTACGGTGGCGCAGCGTCAACTCGGGTTGGTCGAGGCGCGACGGCAGGAGGCCACAGAGGAACTGCGTCGGGAGATTCGGGAGATGAGCTGCTCCAGTCGGCGCTCCATGGTATGGCAACATCGGGCCATCAGGTGTCAGAACCGACAGCATCTGCGTCCGCGGCACGTGAACCACCTGTTCAGGTGGCAGAACCGATCGCTGGACCATCGACGGTGGACATGCAGGGAACAGGTATGGTTGACTCCCCTTGGCCAACCGTAGAGAGAATGGTGGAGGCAGTAGCTGCCCGACCCATGGCAGGTGTTGTAGAGCTAGTGCAGAATCTCCCAGGGCCGACGCAGACAAGAGTGTCCAATATGATCACAAATACCCTTTCCACCCACAGTCTTGTGTCCGAAAAAGTCCGGGCTAAAGAATGGTCGGGGGAGTTTGTTGACTTAGGTTCCCTTCTGCCCGAAATAAGCTTAGCTCAGCCGAGTATGACTCTGGCAGTTCGTCCGGGAGGGGATAACGGGGACCCTACCGAAGGCAGAAATCCGCACATTTTATATGTGGCCAAAGGCATTCGACATTTTGTCTTCTGTTTACTTGTTAAAGCCGGGTAACAGCGGGGATGCACCAAAGCTGTTGCAATACAGACTTGTGATTAGGAGCTTGTATGAGAGGGGAGGGGATTGGCGAGGGTACGACGAGTCTTTTCGCGCTCTGAGGTCAGTAGAGGTATGGGAGTGGGACCAAATGCATTCACAGCTTTGGCTTATGTCAGCACAACAGCCAGCAACAAAAGTGGTCCCGCAGGTGAGGCCTCCCTTTCTTAGCAAGGGAGCATGTCCACGAGGAACAGGTATCTGCTTCACCTTCAACTCATGTGGTCAGTGTGCCTTTAATCCCTGTAGACTCAAACATCTGTACAAGTGGTGCGGGGGCGGGCATTCAGGGGTCAGGTGTGCTACACAGCTCAAACGTAGACCGATCCCAAACCAGCGTAGGGGGTTTATGCTATGCACGAGTCGTGCCTTCGCCAGTGTCGCCTGCAATGCTTAAACATGTGTTACAAGGGTACGATGATGTGTAGAGAAAATATGTGGTGAACGGTTTTACGGTAGGGTTTGAAATAGGTTGCTTAGGAATGCCAGGACAGAAAGATGACAAAGTGGTAAACATGAAATCCGCGTTTGAGTTCCCACATGTGATAGATGATAAGTTACAGAAAGAAAAGTCATTGCAGCGAATCTTAGGCCCCTTTGATATACCACCAGCTGATCCTGCATTCACCTCTTGGGGTTGTTCCTAAGAAATTGCCAGTAGAATTTCGCATGATCCATAACCTATCATACCCAGAAGGGTCCTCAGTGAGTGATTACATACCATCCGAATTAGCTACAGTGCAGTATGCGACAATTCAGGACGCCATTTCATTTGTCAAATCAGCCCAGTCAATAGTATTCATGGCTAAAGTAGACAGCTGTCAGGATCATTCCGGTGGCACCGAAGGACTCACCTCTGTCAGGCTTCTGTTGGAGGAATAAATATTACATGGACGCAGTCCTGCAAATGGATTGTGCCTGTTCATGTTCTATTTTCTAAACATTTAGCACAGCGTTAGAGTAGGTGACCGAGAACAAGCTGGGAATGACAAAGGTAATACACGTCCTTGATGATTTTCTCGTGTTAACTGAAACAATGGACAAGTATGAGGTGGATTTGCAGGTATGTATGGATATGTGTAGACAACTGGGATTGCCGTTAGCGCCGGGAAAGACCGTGGGTCCTTGTACAACGATACAGTGTTTAGGTATTACACTTGATACAGTGTCTATGGAGGCCCGCTTACCGGAAGACAAGTTAGACAAAGGCAGATGGTTATTACGTTCATTTTTGAGCAGGCACAAAGTAACACTTAGGGATGTTCAGAGTTTAGTCGGGGTACTCCAGTTCATGTGCTGTGTCGTACGATTCGCAAAGGCTTTTCTCCGCAGAATGATCGATATAACACTCGGAGTAAGTCAACCGAACCACCCTATTAGGGTGACAAAGCAGGTCAAGTTAGATCTAGTAGTATGGCAAGCATGTCTGGAGGAGTTTAATGGTAAATCCTTCTTTATAGATGATGATTTTATGACGGGGGGTTATCTACAATTGTTCACAGATGCCTCAGGGGGCATAGAATATGGGGCAGTATTGTTGCCGGAATTGTTTTTTGATGAATGGCCCCTGTCGTGGCATTTGCTTAACATATCAGTGTTAGAGTTGTACCCCATTATGGCAGCTGTGGAGATGTGGGGGACAGCCTGGGTTAATAGTAGCGTGTGTTTTTTCACGGATAACGAGTCCTTGGTTTCCGTAATTAATAAGCAATCGTCTAAGGAGCCGTCAGTCATGGTGTTGCTACGTAAGTTGATTCTGACATGCATGCGATATAATATTAATTTTACAGCTAGACATGTACCTGGTCGAGAGAATAGCTTAGCTGACAAATTGTCACGTTGTCAGATAAACGGGTTCCTGGCGCTAGCTCCATGGGCCAATCGCAAACCTGCAGAACTGCCACCACACATCTCCCCAGCGGCCACAGGGACACTGTAGAGATGCTCCTGCATGCGTCACTGGCACCGTCATCCAGAACACAGTATGAGAGGGCTTAGGCGAAACTGGTAGGATTTTGTTAATCACTAAGCATAGTTCCAGTATTGCCAGTGTCAATATCTGTAATGGTAGGTTTTATTGCTCATTTGCTTAATGAAGGTTTAGCACCAGCTGCCATAATTACCACTGTGTCAGCGGTTTCATACTTCCATAAGATCAATGGATTTCAGGACCCGGCAAAGAATTTCACAATTTCCAAACTTTTGGCAGGAGCTCAGAATTTAAGGACAGTATCGGATGTACGGATGCCGGTGACGCTGCCAATCCTCACACAGTTAATTAGGGCAGTTCCGTTGGTGATTACTTCTCATTACAAACGTATGATGCTGCGAGCCATGACGGTATTAGCATTTATGGCGTATTTACGGGTCGGGGAAATGGTCCCACGAACTAGTGGGATGGAGCAGGGTTGTCTGCAGTTGCAGGATGTCACGGTAAATGGGGAACTGATAACTGTCTCTTAATTTTAAGCACAGTAATAAACGGGGCCCGCAGTCATTGCAGATTAACGGGGGTTGTGTCCCAGGCACATCCATTCACCCAGCTAGGTGGCTTAGTGAATTTCAGCAGGCTAGGGGGCCAGTATAGGCCCCGTTATTTGCATATATGGATGGGACGCCGATGTTGCGCAGGAAATTGAATTCGTCGCTAAAGTGTTTGCTGTAATTTTGCGGTCTTAGCAGTAAAGCTTTTAAGGGGCATAGCTTCATGATAGGTGCTGCAACGTCGGCAGCATTAATTAGAGCTGCAGGTCGTTGGGCTTCAGACGCGTTCAGGAAATATATTAGTATAGCGAGATTAGTTAGGGGGCAAACTATAGATGGGGCAGTGTTTCTAGAAGGTAGATATAGAGGTCTCTGACAGTGGCGGAGACAGCAGTGGTATATCTTACTTGTATAAGGGGAGCAGTGTTTCTAGAAGTTAGCAGTAGGGATATGTCTCTGACAGGGGCGGAGGCAGCAGCGGTTTCTTAAATATATGGTAGCGTTAAGATATACCTACGTCTTTGACAGTGACGGAGACAGCAGGGGTATCTTAACTATATGGTAGCGTTAAGGTATACGTGCGTCTCTGACAGTGGTGGAGACAGCAGGTGTATCTTACTTATATGGCTTATATTGATGAAATCGGTTTAATAGCTACATTCCAACGGTGGTGGTGTTGTTTTTAATGACATAAATGTCGGTAAGAATGCATGACGTTTAGTTGGTGGGGGTCGGTTACATTTGATTTTAGGTGACCTGGTGGCAGAGTGACCCCCACCGATACGGTGTCAATGGTAAATATAGTGTCGTGAGATAGTTAGTACTGGTGGTTGGTAATACGTCTAGGACTTGTAGGCATTAGTTAACAATACCATTGGGGCCGGCATGCTTGCTGTGAAACATGTATTGATGTATTCATGTTGTAGTTTATGAGTTATGTAAACGAATAAAGCTAAATGTCATTAAGTTGGCCTATTTCAATCTACACTTGTCTTGCATTGTTGCTTTGTATGTGTCAGGGGCGCATACATACATTTATTATATGTATTATGTATATATTATATATTATCTATAAAGAACTCGTTCTCGTATGTTGTACGCTTTTGTAACCGTGAATAAATCCCACACCTATCAAAACACATACGGCTTACACTATAACAACGCCCTATACATATTCCAACTCACACGCATACCACCTCCGATAAATAACGTTTCGTCGAATTCGCCCTCACAACTTATCATAACACCTCATTCTAACCTCCGCTCCAACAACCATATCGCTCGCTCGCTTCTCCTAACGCAGTCGGAATCTCAACCGACCTTCGCAGAAAGGTAGCAAAATAAACACCGCTAGACGGCAACACCACCAACCTTAATCACATTTCTTGACCCACCTTCGCTAAGCCACTCCAAACCATCAGCGTCACAAAACAATAACCCATACACCGCTAATATATTATATGTTATGCATAAAGAACTCGTTCTCGCATGTTGTATGCTTTGTAATCGTGAATCCCCCAAAATCACAGCCACGTCGATCTACCTGTAGCGGTTAGCTCGTCAGTTGATGGCAAAACAGCAAAATTGCGCCATGTTAAAATATAGGAAAACATGGCAACATTTATGCAGCTGATATCAGGGTTGATATGGACACCTATTACTACTCACGATGCACATAATTAGTCATGCAGATTTATAGCGATAGTAAGGCGGTGCCTACATTACACCACTTACTCTCAAAGCTTTGCTCCTGTTCAAAATTTGTTATCCAACAATGTCCTTAATATTTCACAAATTTCTAAATATTCAACACTCGACTTCGTAAATAGCGCCAAACAAAAAACAAACGTACATGCGTGCGCAATCGTTTTTTTTAGAAGGACCAAAGTTCAGCGAATGGGGCGTGGCTTAAAAACACTCACTCATTCACTCATGTCGGCCACTGGGGTCGAACATTAGTGGCTTCAATCACCCGTCTCCAGTTCCATATGTCTGCCATTGCCGTCTTCAGTTCCTCCGTCTCTAGGTCCACATCTTACTTTAAGCAGTCGATGTAAGTTGCAGCTGATTTTTCTGCCTTGGTTCTTCCATGTGTCGGTTGCCACAAGATGGTCTTAGATGCCATTTCATCCTTATGTCTGTAGAAGTGTCCGTCTTCTTCTTATGTTATCATTGACTTTACACATTCCACTGTATAGTTTTATGTTTGTTAAATGCTGTTGCCAGTTAATGTTAAATGCGGCTCGAAGCATTCTTGTACAACACCCATCTAGTTGTTTGTCAAGTTTTTCGTTATTGTCCATGTTTTGCATCCATACAGTAGCACTGACTCCACTGTTGCAATAAACAATCGCTGCTTGATTTTGTGTGGGAGTGTAGATTTCCATATTAGGTTTAGTTGGTTGAGTGCTCTCCACGCCGTTGCCTTTCTGGTTTTAATGTCTTTGTGTGTTGTGCAGACCCAAGGTAATTGTAGTTGAAGAGGTATGACGCCAGCGTGTTACCCTGTAGCACTCCCGCCGTGATATCAAACGCTCAGTTTCTCCATCCGGTGATTGTACTTTGGCACGTGCGTTCCTGTACATGTTGGAAATAGTTGTTACTAGCTCTTTGGCGACACCATAGGCTTCAAGAATCTTCATCATCTTGCCACGATGAACCGTATCAAATGCTTTTCGGAAGTCATACGAATGTCATAATTGCAGGAAGATGCTTTGCTCTAATTCCTTCAATTAACTTTCTCAGGAGAGTTAGTACATGACCTACTGTTGTCTTCCCTGTCCTGAATCCATTCTGATTGTCTCTTAGGTGGTGGTCAATTTCAGGACGTATTCTGTTCAATATCATCCTTTTGAATGTCTTTGCCACAATAGAGTTCAGGCTACTGCCCCTGTAATTCCCTGCTATGCTTAAATCGCCATTCTTGGGTATTTTAATAATGTTCAGAACTGATCACTGTAGCGGTATTTTTCATTCAATCAAAGCTTTGTTGCAAAACTCTAGTATGATACTGTCCAGATCGCAGAGTTTTATCACTTCAGGTGGTATACCATCATCCCCGCAGCTCTTTCCATCATTCAGGGATTTCTTGGCTTTCTCTCTCGTCTCTTTCAAAAAGTCCTTCCTTGATGTTGATATTTGTGATTACAGATTGGATCTCTTCATCCTAATCTTCTATGTCTAGTGGACTGTTTAGTAGTTTGTGGAAGTGATCGTACCAGTTTCCACCCTTTGTTCTGCAGTTTTGCCCTTTAGTTGTCCTTTATGCTGTCTTTCTACCACTTATCTGGATTATAAGCTTCTAGCTCTGTCCGTATCATCCATTAATATGTGCATTTTCGACTTTTGCAATGTTGCTGCACATGTATTCTTCCTGCACAATGTTATAGTCTGTCTCCATGTTCTTCTTGGCCTGCTCATATCTCACTCTGTTGTCGGCTACAGTGTTTTGTTATAAGACCCTACAGGCCTCTTCAACTTTCTCTCTGGCTGATGTTACTCGTGGATCATCTGAGTATATTTTCTTTTTCTGTTTCTTACTGACAGGAATTTTCTTACTGACAGGAATAATGTTCTCTGTTGCAGCTCTATTTGCTGAAATAAAACGCTCATATCGTTCCGTTTCTGTTTCATCTCTCATTTCCAGAATCTGTAATCTATTCTGTACTTCACATGTGTACTGTTTTTGCAACCAACAGTCCTTGCTTAGCGCACTCCAGTACTTCACTTTGCTTGGTGGTGACTTTTTCTTAAGTAGACTAAGTCGTATTGTGTGACAATACGATGATCAGATCTGACACTTGCAAAGGTACTGTACGGTTCACAGTTCATCATGCTATTTCTCCACTTTTTGTTGACAAGGATATAATCAAGCTGTCGTTTTCCTCCATGTTGGTCCATAAACGTCCAGCGCTTTCCATTTCTCTTACAATATCTGGTGTTTGTGACCTCTAGATTGTTCTCAGTGATAAGATCGATAAGGAATTCCCCATTACGGTTTGTATTATTATCGTGAGGGTCTGTATGGGTAAATTTGGCATCCCCTTGTCCAAGTCGTGCGTTAAAGTCTCCTACAACCAGCAACATGTTGTGCACTGGTACTGATTCGACCACCCTTCTTAAGTCGTTGTAGTGGTCCTCTATGCTGTCTACTTCACCAGAGTTGGTCGGGAAATCAGTATTCGTTTACTGTGTGTTGTAATGTTCTCTAGGGCTCCCATGTCCCTTGTGTTGAGCAGAATGCCTACTCCTCCCTCTGCTGGGTGTTATAATGTTCTCTAGGGCTCCCATGTCCCTTGTGTTGAGCAGAATGCCTACTCCTCCCTCTGCTGTGTGTTGTAATGTTCTCTAGGGCTCCCATACCCCTTGTGTTGTAATGTTCTCTGGGCTCCCATGTCCCTTGAGCAGAATGCCTACTCCTCCCTCTGATGTGTGTTGTAATGTTATCTAGGGCTCCAATGTCCCTTGTGCTGTAATGTTCTCTAGGGCTCCCATGTCCCTTGTGTTGAGCAGAATGTCTACTCCTCCCTCTGCTGTGTGTTGTAATGTTCTCTAGGGCTCCCATGTCCCTTGTGTTGAGCTGAATGCCTACTCCTCCCTCTGCTGTGTGTTGTAATGTTCTCTAGGGCTCCAATGTCCCTTGTGTTGTAATGTTCTCTAGGGCTCCCATGTCCCTTGTGTTGAGCAGAATGCCTACTCTTCCCTCTGCTGTGTGTTGTAATGTTTTCTAGGGCTCCCATGCCCCTTGTGTTGTAATGTTCTCTGGGGCTCCCACGTCCCTTGTGTTGAGCAGAATGCCTACTCCTCCCTCTGCTGTGTGTTGTAGTGTTCTCTAGGGCTCCAATGTCCTTTGTGTTGTAATGTTCTCTAGGGCTCCCATGCCCCTTGTGTTGAGCAGAATACCTACTCCTCCATCTGCTGCTCTAGTAGTCGCATTTCTCCAGTCTGTGGTAGTGATCAAAGGTTAAAAGCGCCTGTTTTTTTATAAGTTAATAGACTAGCTGATGCCGAAGTGAACAGATCGTAACCCGAGTCAAACCGGGAAAGCTCGAAGGTACTATGAAATGGCGACTGGGTAGATGGGTAGATTACGTCACGTATATCAACGACTTGTAGGTCAACTTGTAGGTCAACTTGTAGATCAACTTGTAGGTCAGAAAAAAAAGAACTATAGAAAATGTGGGGAAATCAGGGGATGTCAGTCGGCAGGACATGGTGTGCAAATGCACAGAATTGTATTATAACACATGACCTGCCACAAGTACTCTATTTAGAATGAAATACGGTATGGTCCTCTCCAGCGACACCCCATTAAATACGTCACTGAGTGCACCGTCGTGTTCAAGTGGCTTCCAAATGTGGATTTTTACACTTTAAATCTCATCGTCATCACACATAAACTTATTCGGATATGGGGATATATATAATGAGTGTCACTACCTGTGGGTTTTGCGAAATTCATGTGCTATTGTAGTGAAAACTGTTTCACATCAATCGGTGACGGTTAATGTAAAGCGCTCCGTCGGAGAGACCGCTGATTGACTGTCTAATGGTGCCTCGGGATGTCAACGAAGGTCAAAGTTTTCCGAAGTTTCTGATTCTGGTGCCCGATTACCACGCCTGTTACAAAGACGCACTAGGGCGCCGAGTCCGAGGGGCTCCGAATCGACGGTAAACTCGCCCACCAAGTGGACAACATCGTTTTGAACGCGCGATTATGCTCTTAAGTTGTGACAATCATAGTTTTAAGTTGGCTAGTGTTCGTTTTGACAGTCAGGAACCACTTATGAGTTTTTTGGGGACAGTTGAAATGGTCTGTTTTCCGCACGTTCACCTGTGCGATTGGAGAAATTGAGACGGACTGGACCGACCGTAACAAACGGGGGTTCGAAACCTGTTTGGACCCTTGGAGTGCCAGAGTGGACACAATCATAGCTATTATCGATAGTTTTAATGACATTGTGGGACTGCTTGAGAGGCTGTCCGAGGATCCAACTGGATCACCAGAAACCACGGGGTGCGTACAGAAAGACAAGGAATGATGTATGGACTAGCAAATGCAAGTCCAGAGAAGGATATATGGCGATCGAAACAAATGTACCGAGAACTAGCATGAGACGTTAATCTCCCGGCCAAACAAGCACTGATTGCCAAAGTTGGCTTTCTGCAAGACACAAGGTACTTCTCACAAGTGTTGATAAGGCTTTGACTGATCCATCCTCCGTAAAAATGTAAGAATCTTAGCAGTATGACGTACTGATTTCGATGGAACCAAACTCCATTCACAGATCTGGCACTCCCCGACAGATGCATTCTTTCATCGCGTCAAACGGTGAAGATGTATTACAGAATATTTGCGTCACGCTATAAATTCAGATCACGATAGCGAATAGATGTGAACACTCGTGCAGTAAGATCATCCTCATGTATCTGAATGCGTCTGTGAGATAAGATCGCCTCTGCGACTTGGCTCTCCTCATCAAATAGAAGCGAGGCAGCCATAGAACAAATACACTTCGAGCAAGAGATTGATCTGTTTGTAATAGCAATCAAAATAAGATATGTGTTCTTGATTTGTTTGAAGTTCCAATTTGGTGCACAATAACTGTGAATACATATTTGTTAGTTCAGTTTCCTCGGAAAGGAAGCGTCTTGAGGGGCGGGGTCGCTAAATTATGTTTTGCACCTGGGCGTCAACAAATCTCGCGACGCCGCTAATCTTCTGTCGGCTTCTCATTCTTCCTTCTGGCACAGTGCTTAGCAGGATGGTTTTTGCAAGGCCGGTTAATCTTGTAACATGACCATACTACTTTAGCTTCCGTTTCTTGATCGTCGTCAGAACGTCTTCAAAGGGTCAAATGGTTTGCTTTTGATTCTCTTGCGGACTTCGTCCTTGCGCATGATCTTGCGATATAGCGGTAGCATCCCATTTCCATGACCTCGATTGTTCGTTGCAGGTCTGCTGTAATGGTCCACGCCTCGCAAGAGTAAAGGAAGATTGACATCACAGGGGAGCGCATCAGTCTGATTTTGGAGCTGAGTGAGATATTTTGTCGTTCCATGTGGTTTTTAGTCTTGTTAGCGCTGCTATTGTCTGTGCAATCCCGCATAACACTTCAGGTTTGGATCCCTCGTCTGTGATAATTTCATCCAGTATTGGTTGTAGTTGGTTATTGTTTCAAGCTTTTAGCCATTTGCTTTGATTTCTGGCTGGATGCCATTGAGATGGTTGGTCATCAGGTTGGATTTTCAGAACTGCTCTCCATGATAAAGGTTGCAAATTTTTCATCAATTAAGGCGCTCCTCCATGTTGATAAGTTCTTGTTCTTTGCTCGCCAAGCATTCAATGTCATCCGCATAAAGCAGGTTGGTTATTGTTATTTCTGCTATGCTAAATGTTCCAACCTGATCTTCCATTGTATCGATAATTATTCGTGTGGGTTCGCGCGCGCGCGCGCGCGCGTGTGTGTGCTAGTTGTGTGTGTGTGTGTGTGTGTGTGCGCGCGCGCATATGCGTGTGTATGTATGTGTGCGCGCGCGCGCGTACGCTATTTGTGTTTTACATTTACAACCCTCTAAAATATAAATGCAATCTTCCCAAATTTTGGGCGGCCTCGCTGTTTCACTGCTTCCTTTCATTTGGGTGTCCGCCTACCTACATCCACACCATCATCCGGCATACATTATTTGGCTTCCGACTAGTCACCTCTCTGAACTCAACTGCATCCCTGCCATCCTATATGTACCCTCAGCTCATCTGCAACGAGCGGTGGCTGATAGCACTACAGTTGGAAAGATCAAACATTCTGTTTCGCATTGAAACGGGGGCAGACGAAACTGTTATCCCAGAAGAAGTGTACAACGAACTGCAAGATGTCAGTCCTAATAAAGTACCAGACAAGAAACTCTCTGGTGTTGGCAAGCAAAGCGTGGTCATTGCTGGGCAACTCAGCAATAGAGGCACTCCACCTGATTAGAAGAGCTGAGTCTGTCGAAGGCACAGATGACTACCGGAACGAATTCCCGGATCTCTTCGAAGGACTAGGCAAAATGGACGGTGCTGCTGCAAATGCAACCAGATAGTGAATTATGACCAATCGCGTATACTTCAAGAGCAATGTCGGCAGTCGAACAAAGATATGCTGAGGAAGAAGAATTAGCAATAACATGGGTTTCCGAGAGGTACAACAACTTCCTTGTGGGCACGTCATTCCAAATGCAGACGGATCACAAGTCTCTAGTTTCACTTTTTAGAAAGAATACACTTCAGCCAATAATACAGCGATTCCGGATGAGGCTGATGCGCTTCAGCTATAACATCTCACACGTCCCTGCAAAAGGACTTGATCACTGCAGACACGTTGTCGCTGGCTCCAGTTAAGGAAAACTTACAGGCATATGACAAGAGTATCCAAGATGATTGCCAAAGGTACGTCAATGCAGTCATTGATGCACTTCCTAATACCGACAAGTGACTGCAGGAAATCAAGCGAGCACCGATAATGGGCCACAGTATTCGGCAGAAACATTTCGTGTTTTTGCCACGCAGTATGGATTCATACACATCACAAGCAGTCCGGAGTATCCGGAAGTTAATGGAGAGGCAGAGGGAGCTGTGAAGACCATCAAAGAGATGTTGAAGAAAAGTGATGACCCATACACAACATTACATTATCGATCAACATCTTTGCGGAATGGATATAGCTGAGGAGAACTGTTGAAGGGTCGGAAACTGCGAACAGCCATGCCAATGATATCATCGTCATTGAAACCAAAATGGCCGTTCTTCCAAACGTTGAAGAACAAACAAAAGGGGATCCAGGAGAAACAAACGAAAGCATTTGATAAGCGTCATCGGGTAGCTAATCTACGACCGCTGAGACCAGGCGAAAATGTATGGATTAAAGACTTGTACAAGCGCAGACACCACGTTCATACATTGTGCCTACAGGAAGGGGTGTTGTGCAAAGAAATCGACGACACTTGCTACCAACTCTTGTAGCTCCTAAATCTGAAGCGGTACCGGACAATGTTGAAGTATCGGACGATGTTGAAGTTCCTGTGGATCAACCTACAGACGAACTAGTTGCGGTCAATTCACCGGTGATTGACGAACCTGGACAAAAACGAAATCCAGCAAGAGACAGGAAATACCCGTCTTATCTCAGTGACTACAATGTGGCTGTGTAGAGTGTAGACAATCGATTGTAAACATATACCTGGACTGTGGCTATGTGCTACTAACCTCTGGCCAATTGGGACACTGAAATGTTAATGTATGTGAGCATTTCTGAGAAAGGAGGATGTGGCGTGGGCGTCGACCATTGTATATGTGGGGAGACTATCTGTGACGGAACACCGCTGCTTGGAGAGCGGGGAAACTGCAGTCGTGTTTCGTGAACCTGTGTCCGTTTTAATAGAAGCTGAACAGAAATCAGTACAATCCTTTTGGTTTGTTCTGTCAGGTCTATGACCTTTGTTTTCTCTCTTACCCACATATTAGTTTTTCTCTCCTAATATGTGACGTTTAACACACGTCTTTCCACCGTAGAACACTATGTGATTATGGTGCTATATAAATTTCGTATTTTATTATTATTATTTGTCTTTGTTTGTGCGGCTGCTAGCTTGTTCTTTGCCTGGTTGGTGAATGCCCAGGTTTCCGCGTCGTATGACAACGCTGGAAATTCGCATGAGTTATGCACTTGTCTCTTCAAGGAGGTTCCAAGGTTACCTTTAAAGAAATCGCAATGTTTGTTTGGCGAAATATTTCTATCTGATCGTGATTCTTCTTTGAATATCCTTGTCTTGTTTTTTGTCTCTGATGCTGTATCGTTGTAGACATAGCTTCCAATGTTCTCTATCTGCGTGATGTTGATATATATTGGTGTGTCGTTTTCTAGCATCACTTTTGTGTTCGAAATGTTCATCTTCATACCTTATTTTTCACTTTCATTAGCCAACTCCTGGAGCATTTTTTGTAGTTATTTCGGTGTAGTAGCGCATATGGGTATGTTGTCGGCGAAGCGAAGACGACTGAGATATTTTCTGTCTATCCTCAAGCCTCTGGTTTCCAGGGTCAGTCATCGGAATATGCTTTCGAGTGTTGACGTAACAGCTTGGGCGATATGTTGTTGCCCTGTCGTACTCCTCTCTTGATGTTGATATTGTTGTTTTCTTTGTGTAGCTGGACTGTCATCGTAGTAGATGTCTTTCAGGAGTTCGATGTACACGTTTTCTATCCCCTGTTCCTGAAGCGAGGTCAGTATTGCCTGAGTTTGCATCGAGTCGAAAGACCTCTCGTAGTCGACGAACGTAATGCACAGCGGGATATTATATTATCTGCACTTCCTCGTCAGTTTACGACGTGAATGTGGTGTCGTTGAGTACATGCTTCTGAATCCTGCTTGCACTCGTGGTTGGTGCCCGTTGAGTGTCTTCTCTAGTTTATTCGTTAGTACGTTTGTGAGTAATTTGTAGATGTTTGATAACATACATATTGGTCTGTAATTCTTTCTCATTTCCCTTCTTGGAGATTATCACCATCTTTGCATTCTTCCATGCAGTGGGTATTCGTGTTTCTGATAAGCACTTAGTATACAGCTTAGCTAGTGTCTTCGAGATGGTATCTTTTCCAGCTTTTAATGTTTCAATGTTTACATGGTCGTTGCCTAATGCTTTCCCATTTATCATATATCACAATTAAAAAGAGGAATTTCGCAGTATACATACAGCAGGTTGTCACCAGGAGGAACCCGTTGGCGTGACGCAGGAACATAGACAAATGTGTGTCCTAATGACCCTGATGATTGTCAACCCAATGATTGCCAACCTAGTCAATGAGAAGTCGCCTCTAACCTAGTCCTTCTTTCCATGCAATATGTTATTATCATTCCTTTTCCAAATGTATATTACCAGCATCCGATGTGATTTACTTTGTCTCCTAGTCCCATCTGCTCATATGACCTCAACCATTTGTGATATCGTCAGCAAATGTTTGCTGAACACAACTTTATATTTGAAATATATAGACATGTGTGAACCTTTCTGTGCGTACATATACATTTGGATAACGAGTGCATCCACAACATTAATTAAATTACAAATTCACTGTAAGTTCATGTGTAGAACCAACTTGGAAAAACCCAAAGAAAATGAAACCAGTAATCATAATCGCATCATCAAAGTTTTATTTTTTATTAGTGATGCAAATATAGTAACAAACCGAATATATTATGACACCAACTTACTGCTACATATGAGTGAAAGATTGCGGCAGACCTTCTTGATTAAAACTTAACATGCATCTAAGTAAATATATGTATATAAAACACACAAACATATAACTGTGTGTCATGAACTATATTAATGTTCTACACTTGCACACTGAGTGCAATGTAGAACTAGTGGAAGTGGATACAAAAATAAACATTGTTTTAAAAAACATCACAAAATTGCCACCCATAACAAAAACCTCAGATGACAATTGGGCAAGGAGGCCATTAACTTATCACGTGTTAAATCTTGTAAAATCAATAAAAATACATGCTATATATACACACACACCGGGTATATATACTCAAGGTACATTAGTTTTATAAATATCAGTTTGTGGTTAGGTTAACAATTTGTACATCACACGATAGAAAAGTAGTAGTAGTAATAAAATATGGCTAGTCTGACTAAAAAAAAAAATTATATTGTGGAAGGAAGTGAACTGCCCTTTTTCCATTTAAGTGAATACATTCCTATTCCTGCAGTCATTCGAATGCTTTGCCCTTCTTCCATTTATGTGAATACAAATCTATTCTTCCATTTATGTGAATACATTTCCCTTTTTCCATTTATGTGAATATATTATGCATCTTCTAATTATGTTCATAGAGTCCCCTTCTTCCAATTACCAGAAGGAGATAACACAAACATGGACTACTAAAAATGCAATGGATAAGTGTCACATTTAAAATCCTCCTTAGTATTGATATTCAGAATATCCCAATTCTTGTGTCAATGATATCTCGTGTAACAGTCGAAAATGTCCTTTACATGTTCATATTGAAAATTACTAGATTAAACTGTTTAGGTGTACATTTATTAAACAAAGTATGGATTTCATTACTTTAAGCAGATTCAATTTCTGGGAAACGAAATATAACCTGAGTAAATTTGCCATATTAATACAAAATTGTACTTTAAATCCAGAAAAGGCAGATTGTAATAGTTGTCTTAGAGCCTACTGTGTCAAACATGTGTAAAGATGTTCCTAACTTCTGAATGACAACAAAGGTATACAAGACCCAATTGCAAACGTAACTTTGTGCCAGTTTTGCACATTTGTATTCATTCATCCAAAGTAACACCTTCTATGCCACACTACCAAACTTCTGTAGATGTGCCATCACCTTGTCCTCCCAGAATGCAACACTGCTTTCCCACACGTCAATGCTGCATTGACATCTTGAACATTCTACCGTCTTTCCACTGCCAAGACGATGTCTTTCTCTGGCACCAGAAACATGCTGTTTTTGAACGTCAGAGGGTGCTAAAACAAACAAAATAGCATATTTATTATTACGAAATACAATAATAAACGTATGTTGTGCTTAAATATTTGAGAATACAATAGTAGGATGTCTAAGGGATAGTATCATTATTTGCCGGATAAAAGCATGAAAATTGGACCATATATGTAAAATTTCACGACGAATCCGACTAAAGGAGGCTCCACGTCAGATTTTGTGTCCATGACCTTGAATTTCAAGGTCAAATGTTACTGAGCGTGAAATATAACTTTTTTCAATACCATATCTATTTTTGTATATATGTACGAATGTATGTGTGTAATTATGTATGCAAGCATGTATGCATATATGTGTGCATATATGTGTGCATGTATGTGTCCATGACCTTGAATGTCAAGGTCAAATTTTTGTTCACCAAAAACATCGCTGTTTTTGTTTATATCAATATATGCGCGTACTTATGCATGCATGTGTGTATGTAAGTATGTATATATGTGTGTATATATGTGTATGTATGTATGTTATGTACCCTAAATATCAAGGTCACACACACACACACACACACACTACTATATTAGTAAATATGTAAGTAAGTATTCTGTTTACATTTTTATTTCCTCGCCCAAACCAACAATAATCACTTGTCATTTATCGACACAGGAACATGTGCAAAGGTCCTTGCACGGCAGGCCAGACTTGTCATACATTGTGATGACGAAGTTCTCTATCAACTTAAAGTCTGGACTAGCCACGTCTAGCTTGCCAAACGGTGACCTCGTTATGTTTGCAAATGCCTCTGTCACGTCAAGGACTTCACACCAAGCCTTCCAAGCCGACCTTTTCACCACGCCATGGAACGCTGAAACTACATCGCAGCCCGTTATGGCATGGAACATCAGGATTCCCTTAGCCTTCCGCTCTCCAAGGCTGTCAGAAACGGTGTTGACGTGTATGTTTCTGAAGTTTCGCCTTCTCTCGAATGCCACCCACAGTTGGAAGTTACCAACGGTCGTTGTCAAACAGAAGAACAATCCAACAAAGATGACGACAACATCCGTGTCTACAGTGCGCACCACGTCTGTCTTCGCCCCTTGCTTAAGAGCGTGTAGTGAGTGGTACACTACTCGCGTGTCTGCCTCCTCAGGGAAACACAATTCACCCATGACTGTCTCATGAGCAGCTACACTGTCTCCAGTTGTCATGCACACCACCTTGTCTGCTGGCCATTGCTCCGTCTGGATTGCTTCTCCAAGAAACTTGAAAAGGTCCTCCTTATTTTTTGAGTCCTGCAGGAACTCTGGCCATTTCTTCGGAATCTTGGCTTGTCTTGTAATTCGCACTCTTCCACCGTGTCCGTGCTTCTCCCTGGCTGCTAGTTTCAAACTGGTTCGACATATTTATCCCAAACAATGTCCATCCTCGATGTCGATTCAAGTTCCCTCTTGATGACTGGTAAGAAAACTTGCTCTGCGTATTCCTGGAACGTTGCGCAGCTTGTGGGGGTCAACATGTGAGTTAGGACCGTCAAAAATATTTGCGTCTACAAATGGAGACGCTTCGGTTTGGTTGTGAACATGAAGACAAGACAGCAGGTCCGACTTTGTACCAAACCTCACTTCCCTAAATTGTGATGGAGAGGGCGGGAAAGGTAGGTTTTCGTGCGCAAAAAACACAGCGGGGTCGCCATCGCGGACTTGGTTTGCAATGTACAACTTGCCAAACAGTGATGCGTCTGACTTGATGTTCGACAGATGCGTGCCTTTCTTCTTCTCCAGCTTCGGTTTTTTTTTATAGTTTTGAGCGTTTTCTGTCTTCCCTGACAGCTTCCGTTGTTCTTTTCCGCTTCCTTGCTCGTTCGAGTTTAGCGTTGCTGAATTTGTATCAACATATATAATGCCACTTCCGTTCTTTATTCGTAAGCAACTCAACAGAGTATTGACATGTTAGATATACTGGTAGCTGTACAATATCTTGGAACCCGTTAATGTTGGACACAAAAGTTTCGTAAACATTCTCCGCAGAGTATTGTCCATCTGGAATTCTCAGAGGACACCGTAATTTTTCTTCAGATGCTTCCCAACAGATAACGCATAGGTTTCACTTGCTAGAATAGCTATTTGTCTCGTCAATGTGTGTGCTTTCCATCTGAAACAAAATAGTATTGAAATAGGTCGATTTGTTTTATCGAGCACGCGGAGTTTACGTTAGGTCTATTATAGCATATTGTTGATATAGCATAACTTGACGAATCTGTTGATTGTACATTGTGACTGGGTAAGACATTTCCCTTAACTGTCTTACATAATGCTGGTCTGACCCCATTCAAATCGTCGCCGTTCCATCATAACACTCTAATATCGCTCACATTTTGATCAAAGTCATATAAATATATTCAAATGCGAGTACTTTTGGTAGTAGTCATTTATGTACCATCACACAGTGAATATCTTAGCAGTGATTTGAATGAAGATATATGATCAAATCGGAAACCACACGTGTAATTATGCACTTACGTTTCATAGCGTCTGGTATCGCGTTCGTCTCGTGTTTGGCAGGTGGCTGACAACATCATCTAGACACTACTAAGTCCAATTCATTAATTTTACCTATTTAGAAGTAGGCCTTGAAGTAAAACAATTAAACCAGCACATAAACTTACCTTGCATATATGCACAAAAACAATCGCCCTGCTGAAGATTACAAATTTCCCTTTCATTGCCATTTGACCTTGACATTTCCAGGTTACTGACATGTAACCATGACATTCACGGTTAAGAACACATCATATTTGGATCCGGCATGCATGCGTACAAAAACAGCGATGGTACTAAAATTATTATTATTATTATATTTTTTATCAATAAAAACGGATGTTTTTGAGAAACAAAAATTGACCTTCACATTCAAGATCATTATATATACATACATGCATACATACATAATTATACACACACATTCGTACACATATAAAAACAGTGCTGGTATTGAAAAAGATATATTTGACGTTCAGTAACATTAGACCTTGGAGTAAAGGACACAAAATCTGACGTGGAGCCCCCTCAAATTGGATTCGCCGTGAAATTTTACATATATGGTCCAATTTTCATGCTTTTATCCGGCAAGTAACGATTCGGCCAAAAATTGGCCTTAACAAACCAGACTACAAGCTCAAAAGCGCAACAAGCCAGAATCGTTAAGCATTACATGAAGAGGGTGTACAAAAATCATACAAACAACATATTGATGATAGACAAGGTTTTGTGTAGCAGATATATCAAATGTATACACATTTCCATGTGTTCGATTCTATATATACATTATTCAACACAACAGTACACATACACCAACATACAGTGGTATGCAAATACATGCATGTACATTCACACCAATGGGCATGTGTACATGCATGTATAAATATTCAATAATCTTTAAATGTATCAATTAAATAAAAAAATTATTGAAACATAGACAAATCCACAACCTGCCATATTCACAAGACCGAAAGCTTAGCACTTAGATTGTCATGGTAACTTTCTAGTTTCCATTTTAGTTAACATATGTACAGTCCACTCTTCATAAGTAGAACCTACAGGAGCCCGTAGGAATACTTCTAATTATTACAAGTTCCACTTATCACAATCTATGTTTTTGTTTTGTTAACCTTGCTGCACTTTCCTGATCGACACAACAAAATATGCACAAATAACGCTGTGCCAGAAATATCGATGTGTAAGAGTAACTAAATTCTTTAACAAAATACGGTAATAGCGTTTTATATCAGTGCGTCTGACGAAATTTCAATGTTTAGTAGCAGAGATTTACAAAATTTGAATTAACCGACAGAAATTTGAGCGTGCATGTGAAATCGAGTCAAATTCCTAAACGTTGATTTTTGCAGATTATAATATACTATACGAGATGCAAAGGCAGCTGGGGCTGAGGAAATAGTTGACTTAAGCGAGAATTTATTTAACTGAGTTCAAGTTATGTGGAATGCACTCTACGTTGTCAAGTTATTGATGTTTAAGGCAAATGTACTAACGGGCGTCTGCGGGCAGGGAACAAAGCGAAAACGTCGCAGGACGGCGGCCATCATGATCTTCATTTCTTGCTGCGCCAGTCGCATCCCGATGCAGCCGTGAGGGCCCATGCCAAACGGCAGGTAACAGAACGGGTTTCTCGCTGCCTTCGCTTCGGCTGTGAATCTGATCAATGCAATGGAGTGATGTTACACCATAGGCAACATAGGTTCATTTATTTACTTTTTTCATAGCACATCAAAATTATATTTTATTATACTAACGAAACTCTTTAAAGGCCATATGTCCTCCAAATGTATTCTCCAGAAAACTCTGTAAATATACTTATACAAGTGTGTTCTTCAATGTTATAACAAATTTGAAACCACGTTTGCCAAACATTGATGAAATTGTTCTTTAACACCAAAATAAAAACACATGTTTAAATCTGCCAGATAATGCACCATCTCGATTTAAACGAAGTGTAACTTTGATCTGGCCACATTAGGGCCACAACGAATTTCCTCTGCCTAAAAGAGAGTTTACTTCCAACTAAGACACTATGTTGTTACGCTGGCGCTGAGCGTAACCCTGCACCCTACAGACCTCGCGCGCCGCGTCATTTTTTTTGATATTTAGTGAGAGTAAAGTTTATATTGATGAGGAATGGTTGTTCGACCGATCTATGATAAGCATTCGTCCGAACAAAGAAAAATGTGCCGGCCACATGCGAATGTAACATAAGCCTATGCATAGCTGTCATCTTTTGCTAATAACTTCACTATTTCACCAATCGATTCGGCAATAAATTCGGAATCAAATCAATGTTATTTTGTGAAAATTACATTTAATTTGTTGACGTGTTGACACTTAAAAGGTGAAAGAATTTTACCCGAGTATCGCGGCTTCTGTAGCTCATTCGCTACTCGTGGCGTTAGTTAAGTTTCTAATATTTTATTCGATGCATATGCAAGATATTTCAGCATATGTGGTTCCTAACTGCAAACAAATATGATTTACACAACAAATAATATTATATTGATAACTTGTAGCGAATAATTTGAGTATTTATTTACCGTTAAAAGTGGATCTCCCCATCGCGATAAAATAGACCTATCCACACAACCTTAGCAGTGGATACTAGTACAAGTCGAACTTTGGTGTGAGGGGCATACCCGTCGTTAACTGACATTTTGCTAAAAATTCTGTTTGCTATTTTCGCTGTTTGTTATCCCATTTTACATGATCGAATATGTTTTACGTATACTGTAACAGGTATGTATTATGTTAAAAACGATTAGGGAATTACGAAATATAGTAAATAACAGGAATGTCGGCAAACGACGTTGCTACGCCCATGTCCGACCGGCGAGAATATGTTGGCGTGTCGTTGCTATTTAGGCCAACTTTCAAATTGGGTTTACGATCTACGGATACGCATGGGAAATCGTATTTATTATATAACATCTATTTACTCTACTTTAGAAATAATATTCATAAGTAGTAGGTAGGTACAGTATGAGGCCGCATATCAGCCAAATTGAGTACCACCACAAGGCCCCACCACTTCAGGGCCCACACAACAGCTGCTGGGGAGCACCGCCAACGCCACTGATTGTGGGGCCCCCCTCACACCGAACTCGTGAAAAGTTGAAGTTCCGAGTGTACCTCGTGAAAAGTTAAAGTCAAATGAGCTGCCGTTGCACAAACAAGTCCAGACACGTCTAGCGAACGAGTCTGGGCAAGGTTGCCATCGCCTGACACGGTAACGCGCATGCGCAGCCCCTCCACCCAAATACGGCAACATTCTCGATAAAAGAACACACCTTCCGTTGCAAACAGGGCAACATTCTCCATAAAAAGGCGCCTTCCTTTGCAAACAGGGTAACATTCTCCATAAAAAGACACCTTCCATTGCAATCAGGGCAACATTCTCCTTAAAAGAACACATATTTCGTTGCAAACAGGGCAACATTCTCCATAAAAAGGCACGAATTTTCGAAAATTCAGAAAGATGTACTGCATACACGAATAGAAGTCGAATTTTAAAAAAATTCGGAAATATGTACTGCATACACGAGTAGTACATAGCCAATGTTTAGACTTTTCACGCAAAATGAGTAGGACTTAGTCGAATTTTCGAAAACTCGGAAATTTCTACTTCATAGACGAGTAGAATTTAGCTGACTTTTCACGCAAAACGATTAGAATTTTTTTAAATTCGGAAAGAATAGAACTTATCCGATTTTTCAAACTTTTCGCGAGCACGACGCCGCAAACCGCGTCTCGACAGCTCGGCGGATCACAATTCTGTGGCGGAACATTCAACGCCGATCCGATATAGATAGAAGAAACCCCTGTCTTGCTGTCGGCGAGCCGTCGCTAGCCCGGGACCTGTTGGCGTCATTGCCGTCGCTGCCCGGAACCTCTGCCGTGCTGCCGCTACGCTTGGACCTGGTGCCATCGCTCCCTAGATCCTGCCGTGCTGCCGTCGAGCCGTCGTTAGCAAGGGACTTGCTGCCGTCGCTGCCGTCGCTCTCCGGAACCCTGCCTTGCCCCCGGCGACCCGTCGCTAGCCAGGGACCTGCTGCCGTCGCTGCCCGGTACCCCTGCCATGCCGACGATACATATATATATAATATCATTATATTACGATAACGACCTTCCCACGGCTGTCAAAACACATACAGGTTACACTATAATATCGCCCTATAACTATACCAAGCCGACATACACCACAGATAACGACTCGTCGAATTCGTAAAACCTTTCAGTCTTCGCAGCACCTTATCATAAACACCTCAAACCTACGCTCCACCAACCATACCGCGTCAGCCTCACAAAATAAACACATCACCGCTAGGCGGCGACACCAACAACACCAAGTGCACACTTTCACTAACACGACATCGTTTCGGTGTCGATCGATACGTCGTAGCTGTACGTAGGGTGACTTTTGAACCCTTCCCGTTGACGGAAGCCTCAAAAACACAGGTTGTCTTAACCATTTCAGTACTACAGGCTGCCCTGATCAGCTGTGACCACTGGATACTGCATTCCCAGTGAATATGCAACATAATGGACTACCTCACTTCAAGTCAAAATTTGAGCAACAAAAATGCATTTTATGAATAGGAATATTATACATTTTCGGAACGTATGATAATCAGCGAATAAAATGAGCCATATCATTTTACATTCCGTAGTCATGGTAACCAACAATCCAAGATGGCCACCAAGATTTCAACGTTTTTGCAGTTGCTGAACGCAATTATATACTAAGTTCGCTGACATCGTTATTATGAATTTTTATGTCGACTGTCAACATCCGACAAAGATTCTTTGTTAAAACTATCAAATAATCTGTCCAAAACATACGGTGGTAAATCGCTAGTTGAAGTAATGCAGTCCGCCATTGTGGCCGCCGCAGATTTTGATAATCCATCATTAAAAACCGTGAAAATCACAGTTAACTATTATTGAGCGATAATAAACGATGACCACTGCTGAATAGCTAATTTATTCGCCTTGACAACCGTACAGAACAAGTGGCTCCACGTAGTGGATTATTATGAATAAAAACGATTTTAATAGCAGACATCGTCAGGTCCAGAACAGTTTTAGTTTTGAAAATGTTCCCTGACTCAAGGTGATCAGGGACAGGAAACCTATTCACAAAAAGTCAGATAAAAAGCAAACAACATGACGTAGCTCAATGAAACTTGTTTTAATGTCCACATATCAAATTTATCTTCCAAGTGAGTGACACAAGTGTTCATGTTTTTATTTGCCCGAGTTATATTTTTCAATTTTGTGCTTGTCTCCTGCCAGGTGCAAAACTGCCAAAACAACACATTTCCTCATTTTGAAAAACATACTGTCTCGAAAACTATTATTCACATCCATCTCATATTTTGCACACTAATTGTATATGTTGTTGTCCTTGGACAGGTGTAATATTAAGAGATTCAAGATATTAATTAAAAAGTTCTATTAGGTAAAAAATTGCATTTTTATAACAAAATACTTGCCCGATCCTAAATGATAACAGTTTGAGGGTAAAAGAAATGGGGGTGACATAACTGCGATACACAGCTCACCTCTCTGGGTCAAACTTGTCTGGTTCCGGCCAGACTTCTGGATTGTGGTGTAACACATAGATGGGTATAAACACCATCGTGTTCTTGCGTAAAACCACTCCATTCACAAAGACGTCCTTATACACTTCCCGTGTCAGACTTCAAAGAAACCATCAACACATTCAAATTTTATATATTGTGCAATATTAGTCATTCATACTTTAGAAAATACAATATCAAAATCACAATTTTGTGTTTGGCCAAATATTGTATTTTAGTGTGGGTAGAAGTAAATACCTGACTGCTGGTACAAATATGTTAGTGTGGGTAGAAGTAAATACCTGACTGCTGGTACAAATACTTTAATGTGGGTAGAAGTAAATACCTGACTGCTGGTACAAATACTTCAGTGTGGGCAGAAATAAATATTAAACTGCTGCTACAAACACTTTAGTGTTGATAGAAATAAATACCTGATAGCTGGTGGGTACATTCGCAAAGTTTCTTGGATGCATTTGTCCAGGTAAGTCATTTCAGTCAGCATCTCATATTTTACTTCATCCTGTGTAGGAATATTAACATCGGAATATAGATAAAAAGAACATCTAATAAAACAATTAATACTCATTTGAGAAACCAACTGATTTGATTAATTCAGAAGAATTCAGAAGTAAAGATGTAGGAATCTTAACAAAATAAGTGTGCAAATTAGTAATAAATATCAGACGTTGTTGCATATGTAGAGTATTATTTCAGGAAGCACCATTTATTGACAGACCGTACAGTTCCCCTTCCATAGGCAGTCAACTACATGTACATTTCTATAACAAAATTACATGTAGCGATTAATTGCATCAAACCAGAATTATTAGGAAAGTGTAGGAATGTTTTAAAAATTGTATTAAATTAATTCTTGAGCATCATGACTTTGAAGTAAAACTGTTTGCAGCTGTGGCAGTGACAATGAAAAAGAAATGAGAGAGACACAATGAGAGAGAAGGAGAGAGAGAGAGAGAGAGAGAGAGAGAGAGAGAGAGAGAGAGAGAGAGAGAGAGAGAGAGAGACAAATGACAGAGACCCACCCCCTCTCCCATGACCCTGTCAATCTCCTCAGCGACCCGCTGCTGGCAGTCAGGGTGAAGGGCAAGGTTGTACAGAAGGTACATCAAGGTCGCTGAGGTCGTATCGTAGGCAGCGATGAAGAACAGGGTAGAGTTGGCCAGGATCTGCGTGTTGGTCAGACCTACACTCGCAGGTAACAACATTTTACAGAGTGAGAGACATTGCTTCATATACAACGACAATACACTGTATATTATATAAAAAGGAAAGTATAACGATTTCTGTTAATTAAAATAGTAATGCAAAAATCTTAGCGACTTCATGAATGACAAATTATGATATGCAGGAATGGCGACCAAATATTGTCATTGTGAGTGATTTTTAAATAATGGGGCCAGCTGGCAAGTATAAAGATTTGCCTAAATCTATAAACAGTGCTACTCCAAAAGCCCTGACCCCTTTGTGCCAGTGGCTGGGTGAAGAAAATCATCATTCAGTTGTTACAATTTATCAATGAATGTTGACAATACCAGATGAAATTACCAAAAGATCAGTCACTGCAATCGGGTGGTTGTAATGGTCTAATTTTAGTGATGGACGCCTGGCAGAGCAGGCTGAGAATGTTATCATTCACTTGAAAAAAATTAGCATTATAAAGTCTACCAAGTCACTGAAGTCAGTATGTTTAAAATTAATTAGTAACT
Organism: Paraescarpia echinospica; assembly: GCA_020002185.1. Classification (NCBI taxonomy): domain Eukaryota; kingdom Metazoa; phylum Annelida; class Polychaeta; order Sabellida; family Siboglinidae; genus Paraescarpia; species Paraescarpia echinospica. The sequence goes on from CM034540.1 coordinate 16,538,599, forward strand.
TCCTGAAAGTAACAGTATTCTCAGGTAGTGTGAATGGGGGCTGGCTTGTCATCTGGCCGTGGGGTGGGAAGCGCCTGCAGGGTGGGGGAGTTGTGATTACAGAAATTGTGTTTGTTAAGTAGGCAACACTGCATTTATGTTTTCCATGACTCTTGAGCTTTTGAGAATGACTATTTTGAAATGTATATAATTATATTATAATATATTTACCACTATAAATATTATGGTTATATAAGCTTGAACCATTTTGTTATGGTAATTCACATAATTACTAACTTTATCAATTGATATTACTGTGTGTTTGACTGACAAATGTTCACATAGCAATCAGGCAGTACAACTTTTATCTGACCCCTATTTTTTGTTGGCCCCTAAATTTGAAAGTTCAGGGGCCAGCTGGCCCCTAAATATTTCAGTGAATTTTAAACCCTGTCAATATGTTTCTGTTATAAAAGAAAACTTATGCGAGATAATGACCTGATCAATCAAAATAATCTGTTTTCTCAAAATGTTTCTTTCTAAAGTTTACTTAAATTTAGCAATACATTAAAAACTACTGAAGATATTTCAACAAATGAGGTATCATGTTAAAGCTTATGATCTGTGAAATCCAAAATGGTATAAAACTCATTTTTACAATTTTCCAACTTAAAGCCCACTTTGCTGTCGTAGGTCAAATACATTACACTTTAATGTCAACAGTACAGACCGGCCAATATGTTTCTGTTAAGAAAGAAAACTTCTGTGAGATATTGACCTTTCTGGTGTTGTTTCCCGGAGATGTCCTGTTCAGTCTTCCCCCCGTCCTCTCCAATGGCTGCCTTTGCTGCTTCGTTACACTTCAACATCTGCTGCAGAAAATCCACTCGGTCCTAAAACACAGACGGACATCAACATTATTTTCGATCTTTACCATTTTGTAATAATCGACCCATTTTGTAATAAACCAATGTAATAATAATATATAATGACATTGAGGCCTATTTTCTAATACTTTTTCAGGTGTGCACATTTTTAAGAACATGCAGGCCGGCATATTTTTTAATAACAACTGGAGTTCAACACCAATCGAAAACTATAGTGAAATGGCAAGGAAGCATCATAAAATTATTCCTCGCTATGCCAATGGAGGCTGGAAAAGATTAATTGTTCACCTGCATAGGAAACAGTGAATCACATTATCAAGGGGAATGCAGCTTGTATTTTCTTGAATCAATACTTCAAGATTGATTGAAAGACAAACGGAAACGTTATTGATTGTAGCTTTTGTAATTTTTATGTTTAATAACATTTCATTCTACCAGTGCATATCACAAATATCACAGTGAAACAGAGCCAGGTCAGTCAATACATCACAAATGTCACAGTGACACAGAGCCAGGTCACCAAATACATCACAAATGTCACAGTGAAACAGCGCCAGGTCACCAAATACATAACGAATGTCAGTGACATAGAGCCAGGTCACCTACATAAAACAAATGTCACAGTGACACAGAACCAAGTCACCTAAACATCACATATGTCACAGTGAGTGGGGTCACCTACATTGGTGCCTTCTTTCCGTGCCCTTATGGCTTCCTCTATGACTTTGTTGAAGAAGTCCTCTGACGTGTTATCGACTGTTGACATGTTTAGCCAATAAAACAAAGGCTTCAGAAATGGGAAGATAACTGTTAAAAGAAACAAAATGGTATGAACACTTAGAGCATCAGTAAGGCGACACATAGCAATTGCACATCGTTTAAACAAATTAAGATAGCGACTATGACTATAAGAAGTGAAAACGCAAAGTTAAATAATGATTTTTAATCGTGGTATCACTCTGCACTCTACTATTAATGCAAAATCTGAGACGTCACCAATCTATTTTCATCATCAGCTGGCTGTCCTCAGCACATCAAAAGCATTTCTTGGTTTGGGCTGAAGCTCAATGCTATACATTATACCATGATAAATGTGTATCTGAATGCTGATACCATGTGTGTCACGTTATCATTATGACTGGCGATGACCGATGCTGATGTAAACAATGCGTCGGTGTGCGACAATGTGAACGGTGCCCAGAGTCCTTGCTTTCGTTCCGCCCGAGGCGCAGCTGTACTACACGATCCAACGCTGCAGCCATGGTCTTTAGCAATGCTATAAAATGTTTAACAGTATAAGAAATTTCCTTGATGCCTTTCTATTATGGAATATTATATGCACTAGCGTTTTATCATGCAGACAGTTGAGATTGCCTGCCATCCATAGCCAACGTGTATCAAGATAAGATCATTTATCTGGTGAATAATTAATGAACCCCGCCATTCGCCAATCACGCGGGTCGATACAAATGAGTTTGGCAGTGCATACATATCATCGTATACGCATGACTGAGTTTGTCGTCATTTAATTAGTTATAACAGAAATATAACAAAACAAACATTGATTTAAATATAAAATTTAAAGATTAGGCTTTAGGGTTGTCCTATTTTTCTAGGTAGGGTCGGGTTACCAGAAACACGATGGGGGTCAATCGGATTGAAACCAATGGCCCGGTGGGCCAGTAAAATATGAAAACTGGTAGTTCAACAGCCTCAAAAAAGGCGCCAGGCCAGCATTACCGTCGAGGCCTGCTATTGCAATAGCCTATTATTATTGGTTTGATGCTATCGTAATATAACTGCAAATGTAATACAGCTTTCTTACTTACTTACTACCTATTACACCCCCTGGCATTTAGGGCAGCAATAAAGTTCCTCCACCTCTGTCTGTCTCCGGCAATTCGCGGTATGGTGCCCCAGCTCTGGTTCATTTCCCTCAGCTCTGCCTTCAGTGTTTTCCTCCATGTTGTCTTTCGGTGCCCACGTTTCCACTTCCCGTCTGGCAACCACCAGACAACTGTTTTTGTGATGGCGTCTGCATCCATGCGAAGGACATGTACAATCCACCTCCAGCATCTTCTTTGAATGATGGTGGGCATATCCTCTAGCTTGAATTGGGCAAGCAACTCCTGGTTGGATATGGTTCGTAGCCAGAAGATCCTGAGGATTTTTCTGGGGCAGGTCGTGTGGAAGGTGGACAGTCTGTATAGGTCCTGCTCTGTCATTCTTCAGCTCTCCATCTTGGCTAATGACAGCTTTCTTTCTTACTTACTTACTTACTTACTTACTACAAAAACAATTTCAAAAATTACCCATCATCGACCCCACCCTACAGAAGTCAATCAAGCCTTTCTCAGAAGTAGCCACAGTGACAGGCCAGCCCATTCACAGACCTGAATGTAACTGAATCCCAAATCATTAAAACTCTGATAAATTGTTGCAAGAGAATGATGACATTTTCTTTCCCTGGTCATTGGGTTTGCCCCTTGCCCAACCGCTCAGCAGTGACAGCTTCATTTACTAACAAATTGTAACGAGTGAATGATGACATTTTCTTAGGCACGGCCACCGGATACAAATTTGTTAGGGCATTATTTATATGTTTAGCAGTTCTTTGATGTGTATAATTTTCTGTAGTCCGATAGGTTTACTTCCATAATATACGCGCAGTTTCCGTAACGCCGTAATCTGAGGTCAATTTCTGTAATGATTATGGAAAATCCGTAATGGTAGGCAGCCCTGAATAACTAGCAAAAATGCCCTTGATATAGTTGAGTCGTGATAGTAATATTTACCAAATGTTAGAAAACACACAGCATCGTTACATAAACACCATAACACATTTGCAGATATTAGTTGTTTGTTCAAAATGATAGCGTCAGAGAGAATGTGAAGTTCACGTCATTTGATAATCGTAATAGTGTAGAATTGGGAAATTGTGTCAGTCCTACTTCATGTTGTCAGGTCCATGACACAGGGGCCGTTTTCCTCAAGTATTTGCCACACGCGTGTTGTTCCTATGATCGTTAGGTTACATTTGACGTATTACTCACACATTATATTTTGTTTTGAACAACTGATTTACCCATAAAAGGTGAGAATTTTGACATATATGGGGTACTTAAAAAAGATATATGTTTTACGTCCTATTCGTGGGGTCGTAGATTAATCCCTGAAAGTTTGGCATTCAAGGTTCCAACCGTCTAAGAGGAACCCTTTAACCTACCCGCACATATACATAGGTTTCCTCGATTGTAATTAGATTACCACTCAGGCTATTTCTGAGCAAAGCATCAGACAAACAGCCTGTACAAAGGATTATTCTACAAGTTATGGAATTAAATGAACCTACTGCCAAGAATGATGGTGGGATTTTGTTTCTTGACATTACTGAAGCCTTGTTTGGCATGCAGCACAAACGGACTGTCAGCTTCTACTTGTGAGTCGACCTGCAGACCGAAGACTGTGCGAGCTATCACATCTATGGCGAAGGCTCCACTGAATCTAGGAATCACCGAGAAAAACAGAAAAGCCAACTAACAACCAGTATATTTCTGAGGTGGGGGATTATGCCTAATTTCTAAATTGTTTTGTAGGAGTATATTATTGTACTTATTTTGAATGCGATGAAAACAATACAGAGGAGAAACTTAATGTTATATTCAATGTTTAAATACCAGGAAAACATCAATGATAAACTTACAACAGAAGTTCCACTTTTAATCAATAACATGAAAAGGTCAAAACTGGTAAGTCACAAAAATTATATTTTGTATTTCAGCTTGTTCTAATTTGTGTATTGTTTCATGATTGTACTGTGAAGATATTTTGAATATGATGGACAAAATATTAAAGAGAAAGCTTCTAAGAAAGACTTGCTTGATAACGTTAATTCCGGTCTTGTTGTCAACTTCTTCCTCCAGATTCTTTATCAGTAATGCAGCACACGCATTCATGTCTGATGTCATCTAAACATAAATGTATTGGGAAATCAATGTCAGAAGGTGACATCAGATTATGGTTGGATTACCTCTGATCACAAAAACTGAACAAACTGTGACATTATCAGAAGACAATTTCTACAAGACTTTCACATCCTGAATCAAATACCAGATTCTGATAAATAACAAGTTGCATAATCATGTCGACATAGATAAAGACTGATTACTTATCTTTATACCTGTCTTAGTTTTGTCAAAGACTGTTTATTTGTTTTTGTACCTGTCTTAACTTTGTGAAAGACTGTTTATTTGTCTTTGTACCTGTCTTAGTTTTGTGAAATTTTTTTTTATTTATCTGTGTACCTGTCTTACTTTACTTAAAGACTGTTTATTTGTCTTTGTACCTGTCTTAGTTTAGAAAAAAATTGTTTATTTGTCTTTGTACCTGTCTTAGTTTTGTTATAGGCTGTTTATTTGTTTTTGTACCTATCTTACTTATGTCGAAGATTGTTTATTTATTTTTATACCTGTCTTACTTTTGTCAAAGACTTTATTATAATTGTACTTGTTTTAGTTTTATCTAAGACTGTTTAGTTGTCTTTGTAACTGTCTTTGTTATGTCGAAGACTGTTTCTTTGCTTTGTACCTGTCTTAGTTTTGTTGAAGACTGTTTGTCTTTTTACCTCTCTTAGTTTTGCTGCACTGAATCCTGGAGACAGTTGGACGCGAACATGTTTCCATGAGTCGTCTTGAAGGGCAAATAGCGTCTGGCTGAATGTCTCACTCATGGTGATCAAGTCCTGTAGCATATAAAAAGTATAATAAAATACGATTTATAATTTATAATGTTCACAAAAGTTAACGTTACATACTCACTCGCTTGCTCACTTGCTCGCTCATTCACTCTTTCTGTCTATCCCTCTCACTCTCTCGCTCGCTTAATCATTCTCACTCACCTACCCACTCACTCACCCACACACCTACCCACCCACCCACCCACCCACCCACCCACTCATTCATGCACTACTGACACGCTCCATTCACTCTCTCTCTCATTCATGCACACACACACACACACACACACACACACACACACACACACACACACACACACACACACACACACACACACACACACACACACACTGTTGCATTATAGAGATAGTTACTTACAGGACGGTTGTGGAAGGCAGCAAAGTCTTTAACCAGTACATTCTTCAACATATCAGGGTCAGAGGTCATCAAACATGGAAGACTGCCAATGAATACCCTTCAACAAGAGCAAAGTGGTTTCATTCAGTTCCTCGCATTAATGGCCTCTGGTCTACAAAATGGTGGCGTATTTGATAAAAAACGCACAAAAGTTGTTATTTTCAAGTTTTATTTTTTTTCAGTGAGTTGTCAGTCATTCCCCAGGTGTGTGTGCATGAATGAGAGAGAAACATTAAAATTATTATCTGCTGCATACAATAATTGGTAACAGCAGAAATTAAACATTCAGGGGACAACTGCTTTCTTTGGTTTGTTGCTCCACAGGTGGATGTAAGCCAGTGAGAAGAAAGGTACACTGAAGGTGTGAAAGGTAATTTGTCTTTATTATATAAGCAGAGATCAACAGGTATGGTCTGGATAGATATTTTCTTATTTTGTGTATAATGCTAACATACATAATATATAAACATTAAAAGTATATAAACATTAATAATCACTACAGTATAGATAAATACTTACTGGACATTATAAATCACCAATTGCCGTCAGATGGCACCACTGTTTTGATTTTCCAAGTGAACATTAAAAATGCGGGTAATAATCCAGACTCTCTTCTTGGAGAGTTCATGAAGACGAGCGAGACTTGGATAAGTGAGACTACGTTCACACTGCATGGCTCTGGTGTGACTATCTAGGTCACATAATAGATCTAGTATTTTACTGACTGCATCAACACTCACCCACATGTTGTACCATATTTCTCAGTCCAGTACTGGTGCGCTTGAATGAGTCCCTAAAACAACCAACCATGACATTTACCAACTAAAGGACCTTCCTACATGTAAAAAACATGTATGCATGCATTCACACATGCACGCATGCACACACACATTGATAATATATATATATATATCTGTTATATACACACAAATATATATATATATACAATGGTAGAGCCACAACAAATAAGTGGATGAAAGTCTCACAAGAGGGCAGTACTGAGGGATGTTCCCACCAGAGGGCATGGTTTTTATAAATGAGTCATGTGACTGTTTTTGCCGCCCAAGGGGGAGATTATAAATAGAGCAGGTGGGCTGAACTCTGGGCTTTTTGCTGGTAAGTCTCGCGGGTGGATAAACCATGGTTCGGGTAGAGAGTAGCAGAGCTATGTATAGTTTTAGGTGTATTTTGTTGTAAATGTTTAGTTTCTGTAATTGTACTTCTGTTAACATTGGCGGCTATTAATAAACATTGTGATTGAGATAAGTACCTGTGTTACGTGACTATATAGATATATATTTTAGTAATGTAAGTTAAACGAAATTGAGTCCTGAGAAGTTAATCCCCCAATGCTGTCTGCCGTTGCCTAACTGGAATGCAATAGTTAGCGGTACGACAAATGGTGGAGAATCCGTGGTTTTGATCGTCAAAATTCGAGTACATTGGCACTGCACGTGGTTGGAAATGATGGTCTGCTGACAATTTACTGTAACGTTGAGTGGTAATTTTTATAACTATGATTACTCATCATGAGCATAATTTTTGTTCATACTTACAATGTTAGCAGAGAGATTAGACAGACAGAAATGACTATACCAGAAGTAATCTAATAAATGTAATAGTAATTGATCTATTACTTTTCTATTGCAATTGAGCATTTCAGTTGCATAAAAATTCAGTTAGATTTCCCTAGTTAATATCTTCTCTCCCCAGAGAGGCCACATCTTCTGCTTACTGTAGTAGTAGAGTTATCATTGTGACAGGCTCTTGGAAGCACTGCAGTAAATAAGCCTCCCTACCATGTTGCTTTGTAATATTAGAAGCCATGCCATGCCACCTGTAGTGTTTGCACAGTTAGTATGGTGTGAATGACTGGTCATGGTTCCTAGCTCCTGACTGGCTGGTTAGCTGCTAAACCCATATCTATTATGTCTAATGACAAACCTACATAAGTTCACCATTGTATTCTGTATTTGACCTATCTGATATGTAGCATATTTGAATCTGACCCTCAGTATTTGAAATGTTATTAGTGTAATGATCATGTGTATTTGTATTTGAAATTTTAAAAAGAGAAGTTGAACCAACTAGACACTGTACACAAGCTGGCACACCATGACAGGATTCTGTTGGGAGAACTGTGTGAAATCCTTATTCCTTTGAAGCTGCAACAGATTTTGGTGTGCGTGGACTCAGGTCTTGGCTGGTGCATTTCAAAGCAAAGTACAACTGTAAGATGGTAGAATCACTGACGAAGTCCACTGAGCACCGCCTGTCTGTCTATGAAGAACAGACTTCCTTCCAGTTGGCTGCCACACTCGACCTTCGCTTCAAGTTGGTCTGGTGCAAGGATACGTGTGAGGCACAGAAGCAGAGGACATATCTCCTTGCTGCAGCAAACATACTGGCTCCTCATCCAGTATCATCTGCTCAATCCCAACCAGAATCATCTGCCTCTTCTCCACCAGCCAAACGGTGCAAGCTGTTCGGCTTCATGGGAGTCCAGGAGGCCATACCATCATCCACTTCAAGCACAGCTGAGGAGATCGAAACATATTTTCCTGCTACTTCAGCACTTGTACAGAGGTTTTTAGTATCACAGGAAAATTCTTCAGACCAGACCGCTGCCGCCTGACTGATTCAAAGTTTGAGGCACTACTGTTCATCAGATGCAACAAGAATTTCATTTGACTGTCATTTACAGTCCGTAAACTATCAGAGCCACCACCAATTCCAATGGTGAAGTCAATGAGGTCAACTCAACAACTAAGACAATGCCCAACATTCTGAATGGCATGTGTCCTCCAGTTGCTAACTAGATCAATTGAATTAGCCCTGCCCCCAGTCCCAGGAGAAAGAAGCCAAGATTGACATACTACCAACGTTTGTGAACATTTGTTAGTGAGTCATGTGAAAGTTGTGTAAGAGTCTGACAAAACTGTTATGGCGAAAGATGATTTAAAAGTGCTAAGATGTGACATGTCTACTGAAGTGCTCTTCTATGTACCATGCTGGTTAACTATGTGATTATTCTATGTTTCATATTAATAATAAAGCTATATGACATTCTTTGACTGCTTTATTATTTCATATTGTGATATGCCTAATATGTCTAAAAACAGTTTTCATTGTGTCAGTTAATAATAATAAATCCTGGATAGCAATAATCAGTTAGAGCAATAGATATTGTCATAGCAACAGAAAAAGATCAATGCCTTTGAATTCAAAGAAGGTCACATACATGGTAGAAACATGATTTGCATATTCTTCAAAGTAATCATGATTACATGCTAACGTAATCATAATCGTAATCAATTACATTTGTTTTCTAAGTAATCTTACTCGTAATCGTACTCATACATCTTTGTTGTAATCGTAATCGATTACATTTGTATTGTAATCACCCCCATCTCTGATATACACCCACTGTTGTGTATATATATATATATACACACACATTTGTGTATATATGTTATAATATTATATATAAACGTATGTGTGTGTGTGTGTATGCTATACATAACAGTATCTTCAAAGTTCATTATCATAACATACATCATCGTAAGACATATATGTAGTTAATTTTAGACTTATTATTTATACCTCTACTATTATCATTAACATAGTATTGATATATTATTCATTTTGGTATTACTAACGTATTATTTTGTTCATTATATATACATAATATAATTATTATATTTAATATAATTATATATAGTACTATATATATAGTATATACAGCCCCCTGTATATATATAACATATATATTAATATATAAATATATATACAGGGGTGTATAATATGTGTACATTTAATAGTAATAACTAAAGTAAATAACTGACTATTTCAGTCAGTTATTTCACAAGTCATACAACATTACATTATTCCAGGTGCAGTGGTTTACTGTAATGACAGAAGCAATATTTGCCCTGACACATGACAAGTGAGGTGAGCCACTTGCTGCTTTCTCACCTGCCTCGCCAAGTTCTTGCTGGAATAACCACTTCGCACAACTCTATCTATTTACCACACTCAGAAATGTTTGTTATATTCTGATGAACTCATAATTTTAAATTTAATTTCTAGTTCACTTTGGGTGTTCCAGTTAAATCAAACTCCCTAGGTGCATTATATATGGACAGGAGACTGACCATCTTGAATGATGTAAGTACGTTTCCAAAGATAGGCCACGGACGTGGCCCTGCAATTCCTTGGTCCTTGAAGCATCCAAAGTGACGTGTTGAATAGCTGCAATTGGCAGGAAAGATGAGATAAAATACATTTGGTTAGGGGTGAACAGCAATTAAATTTATCAGTATCATTTAATTAATAAATAATTTATGAAATTTTGTGACAGCACCTGTCATTCAGTTCATATAAAAGGTACTACGATTTTTGTTGGTTCACCAAATTAACAATCACTGTTTCATTTACAATGTATGCCAGTATTAGTGTAAATACACAAAGAATTAATAAAGAAACATAGTCCATGTTAAATTGTACTAATTTATTGACTTTTATTAGTTTTACTGGAAAATTAATTGTGGTCTTACCCCACACATACTAGCAACAATAAGGTGGCGCTACCTAGCGGAGTTTCGTGTGAAATGTATGTACACAAGACGACTTAATTTCTTGTACATTTTGATTGATGAGACTGTTACTTCGATTACATGACAAGTGTATACATGTGTAGTATAGGTCTAGTAGATATACCGTGTGATGTTTGGCGATAGTAGGTGACCGTTTTCGTGTCCGCACGAACAGTACTGTCATTAATAAGTATAGGGCTTCCAACTTCCAAGCCAGTCTGAGACAGTGTCAGTGAGAAGGGCGGGAGCCCGAGGAAAACTAGACTCGAGCGAATAATCGCATGTCATGTTATCAGATTCATAAATACGTCCTCCCTAGAGACCTTACCGTCTTTGCTTTGCTTCGGTTTAAAGGAATATTCCAGAATTTGAGCGAAAAATAAACAAAACAGTGCGCACATCAATCACCAGTGGGGTGAATGGGCCAATGTCATAACCGAACTCGAACAAGAGAGGACGTCGTAAAACAGTAACAGTAAAACATCGCAGACCCAGCTTTGCACTCACATGACATAGATGATGACCAAGGCAAGTACCACCAAACCGACATCAGTCGCTCTCAGCGGTAATAGATTCAGCGACATGCCCATTTCAGAGGTTTATAGCTACCACCGACGACAGTACGTGCAATCAACAGACTTTCGCGAACTTGCAGAGAAGATTGCACAGTGCGCATGTCTGCTCAGCGTCTTTTGACAGGTAAGTGTTTATTCAGTCCTAGAGGGCGGACGAAGAACGGGCGCACTGGGCGGACCAGGGTTGCCAGTATATCAGACCCGCCACATTTTTTGGGTTGCAATCTGTATTTTTTACCTAAAATTCTGTATCAATCGTGTGTGCGTGCGTGCGTGCGTGCGTGCGTGCGTGCGTGCGTGTGTGTGTGTGTGTGTTTGTGTGTGAGGGCGATCTGAGCGGCTGGGAAGCGGCACCCGTTGGCACACAACAGCCGCCTGCCAGCCGCTCTCCAACCGCCGTTGACCCAGTGACAGTGTCTGTTAATCATTTATCAGCAGTCGGGCCTACCTCGGCTGGAGCACTGGGGTAGTGACATTTGACATTACGGTGTACCGCCATTGTTAAACAGAGTCCAGACTGACAGTTAGAGGAAACAGTAAATGCAGAGCTCCGGGAAAATGGTACGTTTTAGACATTCTTTGTATATTTCTAGATTATTCAAATACATTAATTATGACATGACTTTATAAGCACACATTTGATTACGTGGAAACTTGTTATTTATGGGTAAAACATTAATTAGAATGTGGGGCAGAATAATCTGATGTCATGATTGTGGCCGCCCTATTTAGGCTATGGATGACGATGATATGATGACGATCGATGACCATGTCTCATAAACAACAAATGCTGTCCCTGTGCTGCGTGATCCTGTTTGTTAGTGTGACAGGGTAAATGTGTGAGGGATGAAGTGCCTACACTAGGCGCCTTAATCTGTCAGTTTATGGCCCACACCATTTCTGCCATTTATGTCGCAATACTTTAGGGCTATATAAAACAATTCCAGGTTTCTCATCAGAACTTTATTTATTATGTAAATGAGGGGGGCGATTTATGGTAAATGTGTGTATGTTGATCCTGATGACGGTACTAACAACTATCAATGCAACTCATCGTCAACAATTAACAACTTAAGTCTTAAGATGTCTACTGAATGTATGTCTTACAAATAGGCACATTCCTTTGGTTTGGCATGAAATATAGTTTTCTCTTTTTGCGCAGAATTATTGCAAGCATATTTAATCAAAGGATAATTATATTTCAAACAAAGTTTTGTGGAAGCTATTTAAAAATTCTTGTGCTGATGAGAAACCGGGAATTTATTTTATAAAAGTAAAGTAAAATTATTTTATGTGACCTTATTGTGAAACAAAATATGTTTAATATTTTACACATTTTATAGATACTATGCATTGTACAATGTGGTACCTTCATTGAATAAATTAAATATGTGTACGTTAATATTCCAGATGCTGTCAAAAAGAATGAAGTGGCAACATTGCCACTGACTACAACATCAGGAGAACATCCGAAAGTACTCCAAGACGGCCTCTGACGGGAATGGTGTTACACAGTACCGGATAACAATTGCAGCTGGATGTAGCAGAAAAGAGTTTATGGACACTAATAATTAAGCAGCCTTTTAATAAAACAGTTGAGTTGTCATGTGCCGCATGAATCAATGGACACTAATTGCTTTGATTTTCTTGTATTAAATTATGTGTTTGTTATGCGCATAGGAGTTGTTTGCGTATTTAATTTTAGTTTATAATAATTGGATGGGATACTCGACACCCATTCTCTTTTTGAAGCATATTCCATTTATGTTCCTAAATAATATATTACACTGTACTATATTATTTTAGTGTTTTGAACTTCCAAATTCCAGTTAATCTCAATAAATTGATGAACGTGTATCAAATAGTGTTCATTTTAATATTAGAGTGACAATGCATGATGATTAGTATTGAAATGTTCAAGTTATAAGACCAATACACATAAGTGTATGTGTGTAATTTGGTCTTATTACTTGAAAACACACACAATAAACACATTTAGCAAAATTAGGCACAGTCGGCATATGAGTGGCTAACCATCGGCAGAGTATCGGCGTCCGACTATGAGCCGCCCTCGGCCCGCAGGCGAGCCGCCGGACAAAAATCCCTCGGCCCGCAGGCGGATGCCGACAGCGGGCCGATGACTTTGCCGCTGTCGGCCCGCTGTAGTTGTGCTTTCTGGGAAGTACGTAATTTTATTACTAATACATTATACCCAACATCTGCCACAAACTACATGTATCACTATGACTCGGCATGTGTTGCAGATTTAGTCAATCTCAGCATATCAGCTGACACACCCAACTGGTGGCAGGGGCTGTCGATGTTCAGTTTACGTGCGTGCGTCTGTGTGTATTTTCCGCAAGATGGAAAACAGCCTCTCTACATCAGCATTGCTGTGTGGGAGGCAGAGAAGCGGTGCCACCACCTTAGGCTTTGCCAACAGCCGTTTCGGAGGAGGAGCCATCTTGAAAAGTGATTAGCTGTTTACCGTCGTTGAGCCACATGCCGCATTTTTTAGAACTACAATTTACGAGCGCACTATGTGTTGGCTATTGCGCGCTACAACGAACTAAATCACTGACAATCGTCAGTGATTTAGTTCGTTCTTTTGATGTAATTAGTCACTAAAATAAACGATTACTGCATTGCATCGAAAGCTGTTGTTTTTTTGACTGACATGACTGCAACATGGTTTTATGATCGACGCATACAAGTAAATAGTGTGGAGCTCCTATATAAAGGTTTTTCTAAATTTTATTGAAATCCGTATCATAATTGAGTACGGCCGTATTACTCAAAAAATCTGTCAATATATACGTAGATAATTTAGAATGATAGCACACATTGTATACATATTCTTAATTACTGACCGAATGTTGTAGTGGGGGGAAGGGGTGTCCAAGCGCCCAGCGCCAAAGCCAGTGGCGTTGGGGCCGGCTAGCCCTATGTGGGTGGATAATGAAAATAGTAGCCTGCTGGTAAACAGTAGAACACCCAGGTCAACCCCTCTCTTTGTCGTTCCCCCTGGGAAACCACTACGTATACCTTTTCAAATACCTTTATTGTCCCTCATTTATTTGCGGTAGTGGGCAAACAAAGCTCTGACTAGGGGAAGGAAAACCCCAAAATTGAACGTACCGCGGAGGGCTAACAACCCCCCAGTTCAATAATTGTTACGGAAACTGAATGTGTGACTACGCCAGCACATGCTGGAAACCATGTGCTAGTGAGCAGGCAGCACAGAAATCAGTTATGGACACCAGAATGATGAGGGGAGCAGACAGTGCGAGTGACCACCAGTTAGTGCGCTCGAAGATCAGGCTGAAGCTAAAGAGGAAGCAAAAGACCAGTGAGAACAGAAATAAATTCGATACAATCAAGCTTCAAAAACCAACCATAAAAATGCAATTATCGTTGAAGCTACGGAACAGATATGATGTATTACAGGACTACGACGAAACAGATAATAAAATTGTTGAGAGAAAATGGCAAGAATTCGAGGTGGCCTACAAAGAAACAGCTGAAGAAGTACTGGGTTACAAAAAGAGAGGACAAAAACCATGGATCAACAAAGGGTCATGGGAGCTGGTAGAAGACAGGAAACGACTAAAGAACAACACAGAACAAGCAAAGTCAGAAAGGATAAAGCAGAGCTACAAGGATAAGTATAAACAAAAAGACAAAGACGTAAAGAAAAGCATGAGACAAGATAAAAGAAAGTGGGTAGACAACCTGGCCGCAGACGCAGATAACACAGCCGGGAATGGATGGATGAAAGAAGTATACAACATCACAGAGACACTTAGTAACGACAAACACAAGACAGCGAATACAGTAAAAGACAAATCTGGAAACCTAATAACTGAAGGACCAGCCAGGTGGGCAAGATGGCAGGAGCATTTTGAAGATATCCTTAATAGACCTATGCCCGATGACCCCGTGATAGATATTGAATTAGATCCGATCATAGATTAAATCAGCTCGGACTATAACAAAGACAGAGATTAGAGCAGCACCGAGGAAGCTAAAGAATGGGAAAGCCGGAGGTAAAGATGGCATTACAGCAGAATTGTTGAAAGCAGATATGGCGACAACAGATAATTGGCTTCTAAGCTTATTCAAAACAATTTGGGAACAAGAAAAAGTACCAAAGACGTGGAAACAGGGACTGATTGTTAAAATACAATAACTGGAGTTAAGCAAGGAGACATAATGACCGGATTTCTTTTCTTGATGGTAATCGACTGGATAGAAAAACAACTGAAGAAAACAACACAGGGATAAAATGGAGATTCATGTCAAAACTTGAAGACTTGGACTTCGCAGATGACATTGCGCTTATGTCATCAAGTTACAGAAACATGCAAGCAAAGACAACACAGATTAGTATGACTGAGTGAGTGAACGGGTGCCCGTATGCTTCCCTGCCGACCGATCGCCGCAAACGCTACAATTGGTGGTAGCTGGGGTGAGATTTCATTTTAGGTATACCCGACCGAATTCCTCTACGATTCGTAGTAACGGTTTCGGATATTCTATTTTGGACATCGATCCTATTTAAAAAGAACACACACGGGCTACGTTTACTCACTTCAGATAGAGTAATTAGGATAGATTAGTGAGAAGTTAATTATCTGGTGGCAGCGAAATGTTTGATGTTTATTTTTGGGACACTGAGCAGAGTCCGGGTCCAGACAGTAAGGTTCTGTTACGATTCCACAGGAGCAGTCGACTACCAGGTCAGAAGTAGTCAGTCATTTTCAGGAGGCTAATGTTGCGGAAAAGCAGCATGCGTTAGTGACTCTGGTGGATAGAAAGGCGATTCTGGGAGAGAGATTGTCAAAGATAAAATGGCAGGAGGAGCAGTTGAGATTGGAAAGGGATCAGTTGACAGTATAAAATGATCAGATGACATGGAAAGAAGGTCTATTGAGAGAGAACACTGCCAAAACATGTTGGCAGGCCAAGTCACACAAAAAACCTGTACACTTTACAGGAGGCGATCATGAAACTCCATTTAATGTAGGACATGTGGGGAAAATATGGCTGGGAAGTTGGACCCAACCGAATTGATCCACAATCTCATATGTATACCAGCGTCGAGTTACTCTCGTCGTTACCAAACCCCAAAGGGTGGGGACAGTTTGCTATCGGGTCAAGAGACGCGAGGTGCAGGAAATGACCAGCCAATGTTTACGGCCTACCGTCCTATGTATGACACGGGCTGGACGGAGGCTCATTGTGGCCAGCATGAGGAGCTCCAGCCAGACTGCTGGCCCGTTAACGACCGTTGGGGCTGTAGACAGGGTTATGCAATTGATAACACGTCAGGTCATGTGGTGTCACATCTACCCAGCGTTAGGTTCTGCGTGCCAACTACTCAAGTCAACGCACCAAAGCCAAAGAGCCCGGCGTTGTATGATGACAAGAGTAGCTGTCGTGATTACCTGGTTCAATTCGAAATGGTTTCGGATTTGAACAAGTGGGTCGAAGCTACTCGTGCTTTGGAGCTAGCCACCAGCTTACGTGGGCAAACTCAGGGGGTCTTGAGTGACCTAGAGGCCCCAGCAGGGTGAACTATGAAAAATTAGTACGGGCCCTGTTAAACCGTTGACGTTTCGAGCCAGAACACCAGACATAGGCGTTTCGGGCTCAAAAGAAGGCTCGGCAACGCCGGAGGTGAACCACTTGCCACATTAGCGCAAGATATTTTATGCAATAACCAGCACAAGCCCAATGTAGTTTGAGAATTGAAATTGGCCTAAGGATAACGTTTTTTTATTGGAAAGTGGATTGCTTCTAATGCAGCCACTTTTGGGCATAAAGATAGTAGGAATGTGATGTCTAACATGCAAACCAGATGGGAAACTGAACACCTGGACAGCCCCATCAACGTTTCTCAGGTACACATTCCTACAACATAACGACACTATTACTGACATACATTATTTGTCGCTATAGAGGTAAGTAAACCACTGGTTTATGTTGGCTCGTTATGTGCTCTCCTGCTAAAACTAGGGACTGCAAAGTTCTGGCAGGAGAGCACATAACGATCCAACATAAACCAGTGGTTTATGAAATGTGGATAGGAAGAAGAGGCAAACAGGGAAGGAAGAAACAAAGACAGGTAATAAAATGGTGGAAATGTGAAGGAGAGATGATGGCCCAATACAAAACCGAAGTAGAGAGGAAGTTCAGGCTACTCCAAGAACAAAGGGAGGATGTGGAATCAGAGTGGCAAGCACATAAGGAAGGCTTTGTTAGAATAGCTGAGGAGATATGTGGCCGAACATCAGGAAAGCCGACACAAAGCCGAAAGAAGAAAGAACAGTGGTGGTGGAACCAGGAAGTTGAACAAGCAATACGAGAAAAAAAGGAGGCACTGAAGTGTATGGAAGAAGCGAGTGATGAAGAAAAGACAAGGCTAAAGCAGAAGTACCGGGAGAAGAAGAAGGCAGCAAAACAAGAGTTGATAAACAGCAGGAATTATGTTATAAGAATGAAGAAGATGGAGGGAAAAACTGATCTTCAAACTTGCCATGGATAGAGATAGAGACAGCAAAGATACTATACGAACATCAGCAATGAAGAGAAGCGACGGGACACTGGTCACTGGAGCAAAACAAGTGTTGGGTGTTTGGGAGGAATACTTCAAGAAACTACTAAATCCGGAGGAAGAATATGAGATAGAGATACCTCATACTGTAAGGAGAGAGCTGGAGGTGAGGACAATAACAGAAGAAGAGGTGGAGAAAGCAGTAAAAAAGAAGAAAACTGGAAAGGCTGTAGGAGTGGATGAACTCTCTGTAGAAATGGTAAAAGCAAACAGTCTAGTTGGAATCAAGTGGCTGACGAGGCTGTTTAATGCGTGCTTCACAGCAGGAGAGATACCAGCAGAGTGGCGAAGAGGAGTGATTGTGCCGATATGGAAGGGGAAAGGGGACATTCATGACCCAGGGAGATACAGAGGCATCACATTACTAAGCCAAGCTCTGAAATTGTTGGAAAGGATACTGGATGCTAGGGTGAGGCTTACAGTGGAGAGCAAAAATCGGAGAGAATCAGCTGGGATTTAGGAAAGAGAGAGGAACAGATGATGGATTGTTTCCATCAGACAAATTATCGAGAACAAGAGATAATTTAAACAGGATGTAGCGTTCGGTTTTGTAGATCTGGAAAAGGCATTTGACACGGTGCCAAGAGAACTCGCATTTGCAGTCATGAGATGGATGGAGGTTGGAGAAGCAGAAGCCAGAATGGTGGAGGAAATGTACAAGGAGACAACAGCGGTAGTGAGAGTCGAAGGAGAAACATCGGAACAATTTGGAGTGGAAGTAGGACTCAGACAGGGAAGTCCCTAGAGTCCCCTGCTTTTCATTATGGTGATGAACCTGATCAGTGGAAAGATATCGGAGCAGGAATAATTTAAGAAGATACTGTATGCAGACGACCTAGCAGTGGTGGCTGATAACAAAGAGGAACTACAGAAAGCTTTACAAGAATGGAGTGACACCTTCAGAGAACACGGCCTCCGAATGAATCTGGAGAAGACTGAAGTAATGTGGATAGGTGAACAGGAGGTAGATCTGCAGGTAGTTATTGACGGAAAGATCATTAAACAAGTGAACAGCTTTGTATACCTGGGTGGTACAGTATGCGAGGATGGAAGGAATAGTAAAGAAATACAGAGGAGTGTGCAAGCAGGAGCAGCAGCATGGAAGAGGGTAGAAGGCATTATGTGGGACAGAAAACTGAAGAAACAACTGAAAGGAAAAGTGTTAGAAGCCTGCGTTGTACCAGCCTGTATGTATGGGTTGGGAACACTGCCACTGACAGAGAGACAGGAGGAGAAACTACAGGTGGCAGAAAACAACTGGGTCAGACGAATATATAGAGTAACATGAGAGAATAGAAGGAAGATGAAGGAATTGAGAGAGGAGATTGGAATGAAAAAACACCTAAAGAGGAAAGTAGCCGGTAACAGAATGAGATGGGCGGGACATGTACATAGAATGGGTGAAGACATACTGACGAAAAGAGCGTGGAAAATAGAAGAGGGTGGCAAACGAAGGAGAGGAAGACCAAGGCTGAGATGGAACGACGGCATAAAACGAGACCTGGGGAGGGCTGGCGTGAACAGCCATGAACGAGACGAGAGAGAGAGAGGTGGAAAGAACTGACAAGAAAAGTAGAAGACGCTACCAGGTGACGTGGACCCCACCCCGCAAGGGAGCAAGGGAAGACGAAGATAGAGGTAAATAACAACTACGAATATAAACCTAAGCAAACAATACAAACAATTCACCCCCAATAGACACATGCAATTACAAAAAGGTGGGGGCCTTTCCGCCACAAGGTCACCAAGAAGAATCTGTGACCACCCCACCGTATGAAACACATCAAACCTTTGACCCAAGATACTTACGCAAGTTGGATATACTTTCTAAAAACATCCAACTGCTGCCCTGATTTGTACGTGAAATTCTCCTCGCAAGGCTGCTGCTGTAGCTGCACCTGTGCGAAAACTGTGACCTTTAAATGAACTAGTTTGGTAGCCACAAAAAGGAGCCGTTTAAGGGACACGTCAAATTCACTCCGCAGCATAGGCAAACCATCCGGGTACACAAAGAGGATACCCTGTACAGGGCCCCTGGCATGAATGAATTGCCTTAACACTGCTGCTGTGTGGATGACAGAACCTTGTAAGCATTCACCCCTTACCTGTAGAGAGTGTGTGCCTTGTCGTGCACTGTGCTTAAAACGACGAAAGGACACTGTAATAAGGTGACCAGATAGTATAACATCTCCTAAATGTAAACAGCCTTATACATTGCCCTCGGTATTTGTTAGATCTATAATCGTCAATCTCGTGAATACAAGCTAAAACTGAGGTTTGACACCCTTGGGACAGAACGCCTAACATACTGGTGATATCATAGGCAGGCTTGGGTTTTATTACAGACTATATTATTTCTTAATATTGCTATTACTATTACATTAAGACCAATCTTACCGGGATATTTATTACTGTTACTATTACTAAATTGTCAAATTGACCGATTCTTGTTGTTGGCCGGTTCTTGTGTGTGACTCAAAACGATCTATGATATATATATATATATATATATATATATACATATATATACATATATATATATGGGTGTGATGAACTTCCTTTGAATTCAACACCAGGATGCAGCTTCTGCTGAGTGTGTTAGGAATGCGTTGATGTTGAAGCCATTATTAGCCTCCCCAATGGTGCACCCCAACAATAATTATTAGTAACCAGCTTGCTAATCCTTCAGTGTTTCACTGAATAGATATTCGCTGAAGCCATCAAATTATTAGCGCACTGAACTTTTCCTGTTATCTAAATACCAGTTCAGTAATTGTGTGTACATTGTGTACACATCCCTTGCTGTTACCACATACACGGTTGGAATAACGTGCAAAGAAATCCAATGTTTGGACATTTGCAGCAATAGATGTAATAAAAATGTAATTAAACTATTATCGATTACTTTCGGATCTATTACTATTACTTTGAATAAAGGCTCATCCACTATTATGACATAAGAAACGATATATTACCTATTAAAATTACCATTACCTGTACTGTTACCCAATGTCTGATCATAGGTCCTGCGTTGCATAGCTAACGTCCTCCACCTGTAACATAAAATATGTTGTATGTACCCTTGGTTAACGTGTCCCACTGGTACTGCGTCACCTCCAGTCAAGTGTCCGTTGCCGGACTGAAACCACTTGCAGGTGCCATACGTGTAGCAGGATGGATTGCTGTTACAAAAGTATGTATCCTAGCTGTGAAGCAGCTTCTCAAAATATGTCATACAATGTTCTATATCCTGCTCCAACAAATGCAAAATGTATCCCTGCATTCGACTAACTGTCCACAACCACCTGTAGTCTGAGTGTACTGTCATGGCTCCTGTGTACGGGACTCGAACTACAGAGAAAATTACTCCCAGCGACATGCAAAATAATTGATAATGTTGTACTGGCAACACTTGTCAACCATATTAAGCATGTCTGAAAACACAGAAACGTGGCCATGACG
Organism: Paraescarpia echinospica; assembly: GCA_020002185.1. Classification (NCBI taxonomy): domain Eukaryota; kingdom Metazoa; phylum Annelida; class Polychaeta; order Sabellida; family Siboglinidae; genus Paraescarpia; species Paraescarpia echinospica. The sequence goes on from CM034540.1 coordinate 16,559,866, forward strand.
CCAAGTAAACGCACGGTAGTAATAAATATGTGTGTTGGCATATGTGGGTGTTGTTAATGTTAGTATCTGTACTATCTGTACAATGTGACATTTTACTCATTCATGTTTATGTTTATATTTGTAACTCTGTGTTGCACAGACAGAAACACAATATCTGTGCGAGGATCAATAAAGCATTCTTGATCTTTCATCATATTATTTCACATGCCTCCAGCAACGCATGGCAGTAATCATATTATTTCACATGCTTCCAACAACGCATGGCGGTAATCGTATTATTTCAAACACTTCCAGTAACGCATGGCGGTAGTCATATTACTTCACATGCCTCCAGTAACGCATGGCGGTAATCATATTATTTCACATGCCTCCAGCAACGCATGGCGGGAATCATATTATTTCACATGCCTCCAGTAACACATGGCGGTAATCATAATTGTATTATTTCACGTGCCTCCAGTAACGCGTGGCAGCAATTATTATTTTTAGTAGCATTTGTATTTACGTTATTTACTATTATCATTATTTTTGGTAATTATTGATGGCGAACGGCCAATAGACGTTAATTTGGCAAACGGCTATGATATTATTATTGGCGAACAGCCGTGACCAATTAATACTTGGCAAACGACCATGATCAATATTCTTTTTTTATTAATGGCGAACGGCCAAGAGACGTAAATTTGGCAAACGGCCATAATCTTATTGTTTTTAATATTGTTTGCGAACGGCCGTGAACAATTACTAGGCCATATGAACCGTTAATATTCGTGGTCTCTTAGTGGGAGGCTTCCTGTAACACACAAAGTTGGACAAAACAGTATTGAGTAAACTGGGTGAGTTTCTTTCACGTTTTCATGAAAACTGTTAATGTAGGCTATCAAGTTAAAATATTAGTTGCCCTAGAGAATTCGCACGGCCAGAAGACATTAATTTGGCAAGACGGCCATGATATGTTGTTTGTGGCGAACGGCTCTGAACACTGAACACTGGGCAGACAGGCATGATAAGTATTTTTTTAATTAATAGCGAACGGCCAAGAGACGGTAGTTTGGCAAACGGCCATAAAGTAATTTTTAGCAAACGGCCGTGAACATTTAATACATGGCAAACCGCCATGTTAAATATTTTTATTAATGGCGAACGGCCAAGAGACGTAAATGTTTCAAACGGCCATGATATGTTATTTTTGGCAAACAGCCGTGAACAATCAATACTTGGCAAACGGCTATGACAAGCATTTTTTATTATTGGCAAACGACCAAGAGACGTTAATTTGGCAAATGGCCATGATATGTTATCTTCAGCGAATGGCCATGAAGTTGGCAACCCGCTGTGATAAGTATTTTATTAGTATTAATGGCAAACGGCCAAGATGCATTTATTTGGCAAGCAACCATGATATTTATTAATTAATTATTTGTTGTTAATTACTTTAAATTTTAATTAAACTGTTATTAAAATTTGTTTTAATTCCCAATCATTGATATGTTATTAATGGCGAATGGCCTAGAAGTTAATTTTAGCTCAAGGCCATGATAAGTAATATTTCCAGCCAACAGGCGAGTAATTAATAACTGGCAAACGTCCATAGCCTTCACTGGCATTAATTGTCGTCAACAATAATAGGTGATAACCAGTCAACGGGCATCTTAAAATAGCCATCTGTGGACACTAGCCAATTTAATTATGTCAAGCAAACACCAGTTTTGCTAATCACCCTTCAGAAATTAAACATGTTAAAGCCGCATAAACTTTGTGAAATTGGCAATCCGTACATCAATATTAACTGCGCAAGTAGTACTGGGACATACACTAATATCGCCGAGGTACTAATTCTCGCATGCATTCATAATGTTAACTTTGGCAAACGGTCTTTGAAATTTCCAATTGCAACGGTCATCTTTAAAAAATTGGCGCCAACAATTTACCCGTCATGCTATGCCCGCGGACAAAGAAAAACAGTTAACCGACAACTACCCGGCCTACGGCTTTAAAAATTGCCCCACGGATGCTACGATATAAGCGAAGTTTCTCGATGTTAGTAAAGTGAACACCGTCAGATCAAAAAATGTTAGCTTAGCTGTTCCAGATATATTTAAGTCGCCAATAAAACAGGTCCTGGCTCCCACTCGATTGGACCCATTTTCGAAATCAAAATGGCGCCATCTTCGTCGGTGCTCGATTTGACACATACGTACTTGCTTAACTCTTCTTGCCAACAATTCGACGGCAAAGACACAAAGCCGTGATCCAACGGACTGCGGAGTAGAAGAACATTTTCTGTCTAAATCATTGCCACCCAGCAAAATATTTACAATGTCGGGTTGTGTCGCCGAAATCTGCGCCATTACATTTGGTTGCCGAAAATTACCTACGGTCCCGCCGCGGTGACCCATGAATAAAATGTTGCATCTACGGTCCTGCTTTTCGAAATTAACAAATAACCCAGGGGAACCAGCGGACTCGACAAACTCGCCCAACCAATATGCATGAGAACGCAGCTGTAATTGGCACTCGAACGGTCTTCCTTCCGCGTTTGAGTAAACGTCAAGGAAGTGTAACCGTATGTGTTTAAACTTAATCTAATTGATCTATAGGGTATACAAACAGCTAGAAATCAAAATTTAGAAGTATCAGGATATACACGACATGACACACAGATACCCAACGCAGAAGTGGCGGCTTAACCGCTAATCCAATTCAAACGCTGGGGCCTAAACCTGACATGTCATGATTGGCTGAAGGCGTTTGGTACGAAAGGCGTATCCTGAGGCCAGCGGCGATGTGAAAGAGGCGTTGGCGTGTGACGCGTTCACAGATGTTGTGGGTGGCGCAGACATGGAGTGGACGATTTTCCAGGGAAAACCCGCCAAATCATTGGGCAAAATCGTTAACAGGGACAAACAAGAGTCGTCATTAGAGCAAGGGACCGCCGAATGCGAAGGTTAGGATGGGGATGCAATTTCAAATAAATAAGTCTTTAGTTTTTTACGGAAGATATTTATAGTCTCAGATGATTTTAAAGCGATAGGGAGTTAATTCCCGATTTTTGGTGCAGCTACAGAAAAAGCACGTTTGCCGATATTAAGCTTGGTTTTCGGAAGAAAAAGTCGCAATCATTCCGGCAGCCATGACGTTGCAACAATGTTGCAAAATATTGTGGAAGTTTATAAGAGTTACCATCGTGTGGTTACCTCAAACTCTCATTGGATCATCCAGACCACGAATTACCAAACATAATGGACTCTGAACACGGAGTATAACAGCAATACGTCTTTGTAGTTCCAAAATTAAGTCTCGATCAAACAAGACAGAACCAGTCGGTGGCAGCACCTACCAACATGTGGCTACAGCGGTGCTTCCACCTGGCGATTAAACACTAAGATAACATACATTAACAATATACACAATATACACCAACACGTAACACACAACACACTTACGTCCTTCCACATCCTTCCCCCATTTTTTTCTTAGGAGTTGTCTTTGGAGAAACTGAGCACATCCAGAATTATTTTAAAGTTAGTGATAATTATAATCTTCTGAACAATCACTAAACAATCCTTCCACATCCTTCCTCCGTTACATTTTTAGGATGTTGTAATTCTTTGGGGAACTAAGCATACCGAGAATTATGCTAAAATAACAATGTTTTGAAAAATCACTAAACAATTCTAATAAAATAGCAAATTTGACACAAACATTAGTTCTGCTTTGAGACAGCAATTACTGAAAAATTACAATTACATAATGTGCTACTAGGTCTAGTGTCCAACATTAATATTAATCGTTCAGTTTCAAGTGTTTACCAACACACTGGCTGTAGTATTCACATATGTCATACAGTACCTAGCAGTGGTGTCAATGTTCTGTCTGTCCGCCAACACTCTGGCCGGATTGTTCACAGGTATTACACACATGCTGCTAATGGTAGTAATTGTTCATTGCCATACATCTGCTACTAACTGTTCACTGTTCGTTGTTTGCCGATATTCCGTCCTTTTGCCAACACACTGGCCAGAGTAATCACAGTTGTCCTACACTGGCTGCTAATCATTGATTGGTTGTAAGGCAACTTCAGGTGCACATATCAGTAAAGATCAGTACTGGCATCCAGCAGTGGTGCCAATGCACCGTCTATTTGCCAACAAGCTGGTTGGAGTATTCACAGATGCCATACACATGCTCTTAATTGTTCGCTGCCATGCACTTGCTGCTAATCGCTCACTGTTCGTTGTCAGTATAGCAACGTCAGCTGCATGACATATGACAAGACTTGTGTTCGGCAGTCCTGCAATTATTAGTTTGTTTGCCAACACACAGGCCAGAGTAATCACAGTTGTCATACACATGTTGAATTGTTATACACTTGCTGCTAACTGTTAATCATTCGCTGGTTGTAAGGCAGCTTCTGCTGCATGTATGACAAGACATCTCTCTAGCATTTCTGCAATCCTCCATCTGTTTGCCAGCACACTGGCTAGTGTTCACAGATGTTTTACACTGTAACAAGTGCTGACACTTGCCTAACACCACGCTGAGTAACAGGATATTGTTCTGTTTTTTATGGAACATCCAAAGTTATGTGTAGTTGCACTTCAAGTTTGCATGCAGCAAACGCGTGTTTCTCGTGGCATCATCCTGTGGCTTGTCTTGCAGTAAGCCTGGCATGCCTCCGTTGGCATTGCCTTTGGTGCTTCCATCCAGTGGATGGGTGCTGCCAACTAGTCCGATTAGCACCAATGGCCGAGGGTGAACGTCAGGCATGCCTGGATGACATATCCACGTCTCACCTCCGGCAAACCAATGCTTGGACTCGGTGACTAATTGCTGGCGTCATTGTGTTTCACGTCCACCTTGACATCATGGACTGTCGCTTTCACCAGCGCGGTGCATGCGGCCAGCGGTGGGTGGCACATCACTGTCAGTGACATGGCGGAGCTTCTCGTGTGTTCTTTCACTACAAGCCTGCAACTATAAACATTGGCGGCGCAGTGCTGTCAGGATGTAATGTGGTCTAACATGATTTTTCATGTTTTACTATTTGCTGTTCCTGGCGTGGCGCCCAGGCAGCATAAATAGTGCTGTATACCGGATCATAACAGGGCGAAGTGCGTCTATCAGTTTGCTGCTCCCGGCGTGGTGCCCAGGCAGCATAAGTGGTGCCATACCGGCTCATGATATGACAAAATGCCCAGTGCAGGGAGTGCCTGACATGTCATCGGTGCAATCCTTAATGCCACTTGGCTTGGGTTTCTATACAGTATCCGTCACCTCCTGTCGAGGCAGTGCGTCTAAGGCCTCCTGTCGAGGCAGTGTGCCTAGGGCCTCCTGTCCAGGCTGTGCGCTTAAGGCCTCCTTCAAGGCTGTGCGCTCCACTACTGTCTCGGTGTCTGGGTGGTCCTGTTGTTTTGTCAGCATGCACATTGCCGGAGAGTGTACTCCAATCTACCTGGCGCTGCAAATACGGTGGTGCAGTCACCAGTTATGCCTGTGTGCTGTTGGCTCCGAGTTCAATAGGACGATCCGAAGTGTGGGTATTTGGCCTGTGAGGTTGTGTTGCGCAGTCGGTATACACATTGCTGGGGAGTGTACCGTGTTCCTTTTCCAACATCATAGTGGTATTTAGTGGGAATTGAGTGCTGTTGGCAAGCTAGAGAGATGGGTGGTTCAGCGCTAAGCTAGCATCTGCATGCAAAACTATAATTGTGCTCACTGCGAGAGGGCGCAGAATACCCACATTGACAACACAGTCATAGTCACGACCATGTATTTTATTCCCTGATCCGGATTCATAAACAGGGTCATAAATGCCAGTGTCATGCCTCATGAGATGTCTTCAATGCATTACGTTGTTGGTGTATGTGCAATCAGTAATTAGATTGTCATGTCGTACAGTCACAGATAATATTTATTTGTCTACGTTGGGGAATCTAGTCATCTATTATTAGTCTATGTTTAATGATAAAAAGACAGTGTACCATCGTGCTGCATTAGCAACCAAACAGGTACATTCGGAGAACTGGAGTCGACATGTTATAAGTTACTGATGTTTACGTCGAAATGCATGTTGTCATCAAAATGGTGTACGCAGCGTCGGGGCGAAATATCGTATCAGAACAGTTTTGTTTACAAAGACGCTTGCTTATCACTATCAGTCACTCACTCAGTCACTGTGTGACAGTAGCAAGCTCGCAGAAATAACACCGCTCTATTCTAAACGTATACAAGCCGATTTGGTAAATTCACCCGTACATGTGTGACAACAGAGTTTACCGCGTCAGTACGAAGTAGGCCATACGTCCGTCGACCCAACCGACTGTTTGTGTTAGTTGTGGCGTACGTGCCAGTGGCTGCAGAATCTGCACTTGCTAGATAATAGATACATCAACAACACGTGGCGTATGACGCGCTGTGCATCAAGCCTTTTCTCCCGCCATTTTGTTCAGCGAAAATTCCGAAGTCTGTCCCCGATTTCTTTTTGAAAATTTGTAAACGTAAATTTTGAACGACGTAACCAGTGTGACTGGTGTTATAGTCAATAATTTTCTATCGAAATGTAGCTAAAAACAAAGCTAAATTAATGAAATTAAGGTTGAATGGGTCAATTTCAATCAAGCCATGTCGTCGGCATGCTATGCGCAAACGACATTTGTGAAATTGTGAAAATAAAACTCGTAAGCATTACAAAATCGTTAAGCATACTCTTAGTCATTAATAGAAGGACGAAGTCAAGTCAGGAAAGGCTCACCACTGTGTCTAATTGATCCGGACTCCCAATGGGCCTCGTCCGTGTCAGGTTTGGCACGGGGAACAGCCAACTCAGCATCCGAAGATGAAGGCTGGCCAGACGAAGTTTTTAGCATGTGACCGACCAACTTGTCTCTTCGCGCAAACGTCAGTTTCCAGGCGTGGGTTCGAATCCCACTTCTGACACCAATGTGGAAGTTTATAAGGGTTACCATCGTGTGGTTACCTCAAACTCTCATTGGATCATCCAGACCACGAATTACCAAACATAATGGACGGAGTATAACAGCAATACGTCTTTATAGTTCCATGTCTCAATCAAAGTCATCCTACAAGACAGAACCAGTCGGCAGCAACATACATTAACAATATACACAAGATACACCAACACATAATACACAATATATTTACGTCCTTCTACAGTATGGCTGATAGACTTTCTCTTATAGAAACGAACATAAATCGCCCATATATGCCAGAGGGGCGAAGAACCCATGCTGGTCATCAGACCGAGAGGCATAAAGTGAGAAATTGTTACAGTTGTGGTGATTCTGGGCATTGGCAACCTGATAGATGTTCCCGTGAGATATATTATATCAAATCGGTATTTAAACCATTATTGAATTAAATACTTGTTTCCAAACCAGTACTGGCTGTGACCACTGACCGGTCATCCTTGTTTACTGGTCAGTACAGTCTGGGGCACCAATGCTATTTTAGGATGCATGCTGGCTTTGGAATGTGACACAGCTGTGTCTGATGCTGGATACAGTTACCCACTTCCTTATATGGTCCTAATTGCATAATCACAGTGGAGGGGTGCTTCACAGTTAGATCAGATTAGCAGCTCAGACTGACTCCAGTAGTTAAGAAGTCTAGTCTGCATTGTCAACGATCCTGCTAGTTTTTTTATGTTGAAATCCTGGCTGCCTTGAAGATATAGGGACAGCCTTGTGGAGCCGACCAGTGCTATTTTTCTTTACTTTGATTGTGTATGTGGAACCAAATTTGTGCGATCTTTGGTGAGTTAATTGACAAGTTCTATGATCTATGAGGAAATATTTAGCAAAGATAGACTGGAATAATACACTGAAGAATAAAACAGCAACAGAATGCTGGAATATCTTAAAGAATGAAATAGAGTGCGTCGTAGATAAATTTGTTCCCTTCAAAAAACAAGGGAAACGGACCAGAAAGAAATACTTATCGAAAGAAGCCATTAGAAAAATTAAGTATAAACAAATGATGTGGAAGTCATATAGACGTACTGGCAATGACGAAGAATACAACATTTATAAAGAAGCACTAAACCAAGCTACAGCTGAAATTAGAAATTCAAAGAGAAGCTATGAACATAAATTAGCTTGTAATATAAAACATGACAGCAAGAGTTTTTATGCGTATGTTCGAAGCAAACAGAAAGTTCAGGATAAGGTCGGTCCTCTAGAAGATAGTGCTGGAAATATAATATCAGAAGGATTCTTAATGGCAGAAGACCTAAATGAGTATTTTAGTTCAGTGTTTACCAGAGAAGACACTAGTTCACTGCCAGTACCAGAGGCTAAGTTCAAGGGGGCAGAATCAGACTATTTAAGACAGTTAATTGTAACCCCAGAAATGGTAGCTAAGAAAATTAGGGCTATGAAGGAAAATAAATCACCTGGAGTGGATGGTATTCCACCCAAACTACTAGTGGAAATTGTAGAACAAATTAGCATACCGCTTGCAACAGTTTTCAACTTGTCATTAGAAGAGGGAGTGGTTCCTTTAGAATGGAAAGAAGCAAACATTATACCGTTATTTAAAAAAGGTTCGAGAAACAAGTCAAATAATCATAGACCAGTTAGTTTAACATCGGTGATTTGTAAATTATTAGAAAGACTAATTAAAGATCACATGGTCGATTTTCTTGTTAAACATAACTTGATAAACCCATCTCAACATGGGTTTCTAAAAGCGAGGTCATGCTTAACAAATATGTTATGTTTTTTGGAAGATATCACTAAGTGGGTAGATGATGATCACCAGTAGATATCATCTACTTAGATTTTCAAAAAGCTTTCGACAAAGTGCCACATCAGAGATTACTGCTTAAACTAAAGGCCCATGGCATAGGAAATGGTATAATTAACTGGATAGAAAAATGGCTGATTGACAGAAGACAGCGGGTAGTTGTTGATGGGGAGGCTTCAAACTGGAAATCAGTTTTGAGTGGGGTTCCACAGGGATCAGTACTGGGACCTATATTATTCTTAATATATATAAACGATTTGGACGATGATATAGCTAGCAAGGTGCTGAAATTTGCAGATGATACAAAAGTGTTTAGAAGGATTGAAAGTGATGGTGATAGACAGCATTTACAAGATGATCTTGACAGGTTGATCAAATGGTCTGAAAAGTGGCAAATGCTGTTCAATTTTGGGAAATGTAAATGCCTTCACACAGGACATGGGAACGAATATGTAGAATATACAATGGGGGGAACTGTACCAAGTACTACTGTAAAAGAAAAAGACTTAGGGCTGACAATTAGTGCTGACATGAAGGTTTCAGAGCAGTGTGGAATTGCAGCTTCAAAGGGAAATCAAATCCTTGGATTGATTAGGTGAAATATAGCATATAAAGAAAAAGAACTAATAATACCGCTGTACAAAACAATAGTTAGGCCTCATTTAGAATATTGTATACAAGCGTGGAGGCCATACCGCAAGAAGGACATAGATATGCTAGAAAGAGTGCATAGGAGAGCGAGTAAAATGATACCAAAACTGAGGATCTTAGTTATGAAAAACGCCTAAAAGAATGTGGTTTAACAACACTAGAGACCAGGAGATTGAGAGGAGATCAGATAGAAGTGTTTAAAATATTGAATGGTTATGAAAATATTGATAGAAATATGTTTTTTTCAGTTAAGAAAGATAGAAAGACTAGAGGATATGAAGTTACATTAGTAAAGGAGCAGTGTAGATTAGACGTGAGAAAGTTCTCATTTTCACAAAGGACTGTGAATGAATGGAACAGATTATCTGATGATTGTGTGGGTGTTAGTAGTGTGAATATGTTTAAAAATAAAATCGACACATACCTCACAAGGGCTGGATATATGTAGATAAAAGGGTTGGACTCTCGATAAGCCAAAGGGGCTTCCTTGTCCACCTGCCATCTAGAGTGAATTCTCTGGATGGCAATCTTGTTAAATCTTGTTAAATCTAGCATTCTATCTGCTGTAATTACCAGCTCTGTTTTAATTGTTGTTGGTGTTCAACTTGTTATGCAAAAGTAGACTTTTGTCACATTATGGCCACATCTTTAGATACTGTTTACAGTAGATAATATGTTATGAATACATGTGCGGTTATTTAAGACATCAACACGATCGTTGACTGTTGATATCGTATGCTTTTGACTTGTCGCTCATATCGCGACAGTTTTACAGTAACCGGAGCCAGTGTTTGGTGTACTACCCTTCCTTGTATTTTCATCTGGTGATTATAAAATAACTTGCAGCACGGTTCCATGTCCATGGCATGATCATTGGGTCGGTTCACGGCCCGGCCGGTATCTGACTGTCTGTGGTTGCATGTTTTTCTTACTGGCCATAACTTTTAAGTAGGCTAATTCCAACCGCTTCAGGACAGTGCTGAGACAAGCAATGGGGGACTATCCGTCAGTGGTTGATCCTTGTCTTTCATTTGTAGTGCAAAACGCAAGGAGGGCTGCCCACAAGAGTTTTTAAGAGATTCATTATGTCAGACGTTTATTTATATTTCCATTTGTTTTCTCTATGTAGGTATAGGAATGACCAAATGACCTTGTTTCAGGTCATTACATTGAATGTCTACCATGCCTTGTATGGGCCCCTGTCAATGGGTTGTTGTCGTTGTGCCAGATTCCGTTGAACTCTGTCATTGGGATGGTAATATGGAAGTTTTGTGGAGATCCCTGCAAACCAGGAACTCGATCTCGGGTTGTACAACATTTCTTTGCAAGACACACTTGAAACAGCATGTTGGTTGGTTTCTTGGGAATGAACAACGCATAATCATATATTACATCTGAACGACACATCCCGCAAGAATCGATTGTATAATTGACACACCCAATTTGGTACATCAATGAAGATATAAAAATAAACTATTATAATCTAATATACATTTCTTTCCTATACCTGTTGGTCGGGGATGTTGGACTAATTTGGTAAAATCTTGGCTATGCAGAGGTCAGGTTGTTTAATTCTTAGACCTCTGATTTTGTACCGTATCTAATGTTGAGCTTTGTTTGGCGGTTAATACGGTCAAGCAGGTTCGATGAGTATCCAAATTGCTTGGGCGCCTGCTATGCATGGTCACACCTGAACAACGAATATATATGAGCCATGCATGTCCAAATTGTTTGGGTGCATGACGTAGTCGAATCGGAGCAATTAATACGAGCCTTGTCCAAATTGTTTGGGCGCATGATATGGTCACACCAGGTCAATGATTTTGTGCCATGTCCAAATTGTTTGGGCGCATGGTATGGTCTGACCTGGTCAATGGATATGAATAAGTCATGTTCAAGTTGTTTTGGAACATGATTTGGCCACACCTGGTCAATGAATATAATATTATATGAACAATGTCCAAATTGTGTGGGTGCATGACATAGTCGAATCGAATTAATTAATATGAGCCATGTCAAAATTATTTGGGCACATGATATGGCCACGCTTTGTTATTCATTTTGAACCATGTCCAAATTGTTTGACCCGGTCAGTTAGTTTGTCCAGTTTGGTTGGGCGCATGATAAGGTTATACCTGGTCAATGAATATGAGCTATGCCCAAATTGCTTGGGCGCATGACATGGTCGTGTTTAGTCAATAAAAATGAGCCATGTCCAAATCCAAATTGTTTGGACGCATGATATGGTCGGACCTGGTCAATGACTATGAGCCATACACAAATTGTTTGGGCCTATGATCTGGTCATGTATAGTCAATAACATGAGCCATGTTCAACCTGTTTGGACGTATGATATGGTCAAACCTGGTCAATGAATATGATATGAGCCATGCCCAAATTGCTTGGACGCACGATATGGTCAAACCTGGTTAATGAATTTGAGCCACGTCCAAATTGTTTTGGCACACAATATGGACGGACCTGGTCTATGAATATGAGTCATGCTCAAATTGCTTGGGCGCATGATGTGGTTATATACAGTCAATACCAATGGGCCATGTCAAAAAATTGTTGGACGCATGATGTGGTCAAATCTCATGAATGACTTTGAGACATATCCAAATTGTTTGGGCGGATGATATGGTCGGACATGGTCAATGAATATGAGCCACGACAAAATTTTTTGGACGCATGTTATGGTCATATACACTCAACAAAAATGAGCCATGTCCAAATTGTTTGGACGCGTGTTACGGTCAAACCTTGTCAATGAATAAGAGCCATGCCCAAATTGTTTGGGCGCATGAAATGGTCATGTATAGAAAATAATATTGAGCCATGTCCAAATTGTTTGCACGCATGTTATGGTCAAACCTGGTCAAGCCATGTCCAAATTGTTTGGGCGCATGATATGGTCATGTATAGTCAATGAAAAATGAACTAAGTCCAGATGGTTTGGGCGCGTGATATGGCCGGCCATGGTCAATGAATATGAGCCATGCCCAAGTTGTCACGTGCATGGTATGGTCGGACTTGATCCTTGTATTTGAATTGTTGTTGTTGGGCGTATGCTTTGATTGGACCTTGCATAAGAATATGAACCTCTCCCAAGTTGTATGGCCTGATCAATGAGTATGACCCTGACCTAGGTTGTTGAGCGTTTTTATGGTCGGGCTAGTCCCAGAGATCGTTTACATCACAACTGTTTCATTTATTGATGATGGTAAACTGCACGAGTACAACTACGAACACAAATGATAGATGTGAAAACGAAATCGAGTTGAATACTTTTGCTTTATATTCGTGATTATATGCATGACTACATTAAAGGCATAGTCATCGTATGTATATTATTGAGTGTGCTGGGGGCAAGCCTGTGTGTCAATAACAACTCGAGTGACAGCTTGACATGCACCATCGAGCAGGCGGATCTTCGCATGCAAATTCTGCAACTGCAACAACAGCTGCGTGAGATGAAGCAACAACTCGATTGTGCACAGGCAGTCCAAACTCGACCAGATACTGCCCCGTCACCTCCTCCAGCACTGGCACCTACTCTATCGTTTCCCGAATGTTTAGCGGTAACACCACCGATGCCACTGCAGACCTCACATACCTGCTCGCCTTAGCAGCAGCCAGGTACAGCAGCTATGGGAAGCCAGGCCACCGATGGACAAGCTATATGTCATCCGGTGTCTTCCAGCAAAATGATGGCATCAAAACAGCTTTGGGCCAGTCATGACGAGTCGCCCATGATTCCATTCTTGACCTTGGGGGCTACACTTGACCCCAAGATCAAGGCTATGATTTGGTCCCACCAGTACATTGATATCGGTGTGATGGCGTCCGGCTTCGAGCCGTCACGTATACTTTCTTCGACAGTCACTGGAGAGAGCCAGCAGCCCCATTTCGCAACAACGCCATCCCATATTTCACTGCATGGCTACACGCATTCTGTAAGTATGTCAGTGTATACGTGGAACGTCACGTACCCGGCAGCGGCCCCGTCCCTGTTCACGTATACAAAGGCCGCATCATAGACACGCAGAGGCATCACGGGGAATTGCTTGACGCGTGTATGATGAAAAGTTTCGCCGGGTGCATGCCCTGGTTTCAGTCATGCATGCATCTGTTGTGGTAAACAAGAACTGCCGGGCACAGAAGCCCAAAGGTACAAGCTCCAAGCCTGCTAATCCCAGGGGTACCCCACAGGCAGGGCCGTCTCTCAGTTCACTTCAATGAGGGGTCACGGGGATCGGACTAAACTACAGGGTTTGGATCCACTTTTATCTCCATTCAAGTAAATACGTATTCTTGCTGGTTTTCCAAATATATGTATATATATATATATATATATATGTATGTATGTATATACATTCATTATTCACCATTATACATTATAATAGTTAATGTGACTACCTCAACTAGCCGTACTCTATGCCACAGAGTTGGCATGCTGGTTTGGACATTATAATTAATTCTGTCGTCATATTGCATATTTTACTCAGCCCTTCCAATTCGGGTCTGGTGGTAATATATGCACAACTAAGCAAATGCTATACAGTTAATTTACCTACTTTGTTACATTATTTGTAAGGCACAAACACTATACTTATGTGTTTACATATAATCATAGAGGCATAGTTGTATTCAAAGAGGTGCATTTTATACATATCAGCTACAGTACCATATTTATACTGTGTGTATATGCATTGTTCTACGTAACAGTGGAGTGGAGCCGGAGGCATGTCCAACTCTTCAGCCTTGGGCTCGGAGTTGGCTTGCCTTCCTTATCAACGCTTGCCTCAAACTCACTACTGTGATATGAGTAACTTTGTAGATGTGGGGTGTACAACACTACAAGTCTTTGTATATATATATATATATATATTCATATATATATATATATGTTTACGATTTGGACATGACGACTTGAGGGGAGAGTTTTCTGCGTGCCTAGCCTTTCAGTTTTGGGCCGGAGGTTTGGTGCATGGAATTGTCTCTTTCCTTACCCAATAGCAACTTTGCTGCAGAATGTTTGAGCTTGGCAGTTGTATCTACTGCAACCGTGCTTTTGAGTTGTTTCACAATGTATGTATACATCTTACACTGATGTCTGTCCCTGTGAGTCAGTGAGGGAGTTACTGCATGCGTGCAAAATTCTCATCTTGTGTCCTCTCTTGTTACAAAAGTGACTTTTGAGGTTTTAATGCGAGGATGGCCCGCACTGCTCACAGGAGGCGAGGTCTGTACGTTGTGTGACAGACTCGCTGCCATTCCCAGGAACCATGGTGTTGCTAGAGTCTGCTGCGCTTTGTGTGGGGTTTTTGTGTGGGGTTAATGTTTCTGGACCCCACATTTATTACGCTTAGCTAGTTTTTCAATCATCAGCAATCCCCAATGACAGCTCTTTTGCTAATCTATCCTGTAAGGGGAATTGCCTTTGCTTTCTAGTTAAGTAACCAGCAATGCCCATGTCGCCGTTACTACCGTTTACTATAATGTATATATAAAGGGCATAGCCATTTACCAACCACACAATGTGTCTTTCTTTCATTTAGCATAGCGCAGCAGGCTACATCACACACCACCAAAGTTGCACTTATATGTCAACAGTACGACGGTGAGTAAAATCGGTATTTAATCCATTATTGAATTAAATACTTTTTACTAAAGTAGTACTGGCCGTGGCCACTGACCGGTCATCCTTGTTTACTAGTCAACACACGCTGGGGCTCCAAAGATATTTTAGGATGTATGCTGGCTTTGGAATGTGACACAGCTGTGTCTGGTGCTGGATACCGTTACCCACTTCCTTATATGGTCCTAATTGGATAATGACAGTGGAGGGGTGCTTCCCAGTAGGATCAGATTAGCAGCTCAGACTGACTCCAGTAGCCAAGAAATGTAGTCTGCATCGTCAACGATCCTGCTGGTTTTTTGATACCCACTCTCCGTTCCCATCTTCCCCAGTGAACGCTGCCCGGGCCGCATACTGATCACGACAATTTGTCTTTTCTCTACTGATGTTTATTGAAACACCGTAAAAACTGTGAACAGAAATGACGGACTACTTGCTGTTATATATATCTTGTAAAATACTAACAATGTACCATATATGCTAATTCATCGCATACATAAACTTAATGATCACACAGGTACATTGCACCATGAGTAAACTCAATAAATGCACGATCGTACACAGGATACAATTCTATAAAGATCTACACGTATAGTTGTCTCTGTGTATAGATTAATCTTATAGTTGACAATGACAGCATATGGGTAACATTTGGGCCTTTTCTTAACATCAAGTTTAAACTATGAAAAGCAATGCAATTGTAATAATAACATGTTGAAAGTGATCTCTCATTATTCTTTTCTTAATTACATACCTCGTCCCGCCTAATACGCGACTGGATATCTCGTTTTCTTTGTTTTCTGTTGTCTTTTTCTCAATGTTGCGGAACAGATTACCCGGTTGATCCAATGTTGTCTTTCTACTCTAATTTAGTCACAAATTTGGATAATACTAGTGTAAACTACTAACACATGTTCACAAGACTGATATGCAACTACATATTACATAACACTATTATGACGATTAGTAAGATACACATAGACCCTTAATACTAGATAACTTAAACAGAACTATACTATCCCGCATAGATGTCTCCCAAAGGGGTAAATTTACCTGTTACCAATCCCTGTTTAGCACATATAGGTGCAACAGAAGTTTCCCTCTGGTCAGTTAATCACCTTAGTTGACTTCCCAAATCCAAAACATGGGCTACTTCGCTATTGGCTCCCCAGGGTGCCTCCTTAGTGGCTCTGTGTGACACCAGTGGTGTTATGGCTAGACTGACAGTGCACCAGCTATTAGATTCAGTGTCATCTACACCCAGCTTTGGTGCTCATGTTTGCCGGTTGTTCGAGGACAGCGCTATCCGTATGTATGCGGAACATTAAGTCACGACCGACTATAAATGACAGTTGGCAATGAAGTATCTTTTGTTGTAACAAATCCACAACAAACGAGGTCTGCTGGATTGCAGAACCGAACATGGCGAATGTTTTGGTGTAATCGTGCACGCACTTTATATCGTTGTGACAATCTTTACAACACACAACAGTTTAGTTTCAAGAACTGGCAGAAATAAAGTGATAATTCAAAACATTTTTTGGCAGAAAGTTGCTGCACTTATTTGTTCAGTCAAGGTGGTCTTAACCACATGTTGTCTCTGATACTTTTATTAGGGTTGTAGGGAATAATTCAGTCTAACAACACTAGTTTGACCAGCCGTTGAACTGGTCAGTGTGGCTGATTCAGACAGAGAGGACATCTGGTTAACAGTTTGTGTTGATAAACATTGCAAGGGTGAAATGAGAGTGGTTAATTGGTATCCACTGGTGTTGCCCACCCAGTTCTGTCCTGGGCAGCTTTTGGCTTAATAATATATTTAATTGCCACATGGTGTGATCTGTTAGAACAGAGGGCAAAGTTAAATAGAAGAGAAAGAGTCACATTTACCATTTGATAGGCCTGATTAGTCTGTAGATTTCTTGGAAGGTGGTATTATATTAGGTAAACAGTAACACTGTGCTAAGAGCAGGCAGTTGTTTATCGGAATGATCAGTACAAAGAGCGGTATGTATTTCATTTTGAGATGTATAGGTGACCGCTATAAACCTGTATCAGCATGGCAGCTCACCAAGACTAGCCTAGGTGAGCTGTCATGAGGTACAGACGCTGTCTGAGGACAGAGATACTGGTTACCCTGGTCTAGGCCAGGCCAGGCCAGTGGACCTAAGATGAGTTCTTAATGGGGGTGTCAATGCCACACTCAATGTGTGAGGACAAGGCATACATGATGTGTTCAGTGTACACTGATTCTCCTAGCAAATGACAGTATTTCGACATATGTCAGGATAGGTGTTGCCATATGTAAACACCTCCAGCAGACTTGAAAGTCTGGAGCTAGACCATCAGAAGTATGGCACATGCTGACCGATGGTCACATATGATATCAACAGAGAGGTTGTCCTGTTGGTTGAGATGAACATCACAACTGGCACACTGCTTATATTGGATTACGCAATCTAACCTGTTGAATCTGGTGCCAGATATTACGAAAGTGAAAGAGAAGTTGTATTACGCTGCAATGACCTGCAATGTATTCAGACGGAGGTTGTACGTATTGTCTCACGGATCTCTGCAGATCTCTATGGCACCAATTATGGCAAACCACTATAACAGTGCAGATTACGAAATATGAGAAATCTGAAAGAAATAACGGTTGCAAATACCAGATTTCAATCTGGACACAACCTGATGCGCGGTTTGCAAAGAAGACGCAGACGACAATGAGCTGAGCGTCCACTACAAGCGATGAACTGACTTCAGTGATGTGACGCGCGTTACGACAGAGGACCCACCCGGCCGTCGTGCGATGACGCGAGTTATAACGGAGGATACAGCTAGCATGACGGATTCGACCGGCCATCGCGCAAGACAGACGGATGCCCCATCAATCGGGCGTGACCATTAAACAAATGAACGTTCTGTTATTCAGAACCTGATTGATTATATGTTTTATTTCAGCATTACTATTTAAGGCTCGATATTATATGTTGCATGTGTTTGCATGTGTGTTATCTATTATGATTTCGGGACGAAATTTTAAATGGCGGAGGTAGTGTAGATAATTTAGAACGATAACACACGTAGTATAAATATTCTTAATTACTGAATGTTGTAGTGCTCCGAAAAGCCAATTTATATGAAAATGGCTATAGCTGGGGTGGGGGATTTGTTTACATTTGAGGCCATCTGGTTTTGGGGAGGCAAGAGCCCAATACAGAGGGCCTTTGTTCAGGAGGTTACTGTAAGTTCACTGGCACCATGCCAAGATTTCTAGAGACCCCTAGATTTTGGAAATGACAATCAAGGGTCAGCGTCTGTCTCAAGGCTACAGATTTAGCTGTATATAATGTGGACTTTAATGAGGATCAGGACTGGCATTTGGGGGGATGTAGCCAGACACAGCGAGGGAGCTGTGTGTTAGAACAGGCCCGAAGATGCATGCTGGAGCTGAGTGTAACACAGGCCAGCGATGATCGGGGCGACTATTGGGGCACACTGCCGTAGGAACCTTTCTCGTAGAGCACTGTCACCAAGCGCCCTGCGAAAAGTACTATAAGACTATCGCAGTTCAACCGTGAAAACCAGACTCGGTGAATAACTCGGTTGCTGTATTTGATACACAGCAACCTATCGTTCTGACATTTATAACTGGGTGGTATTTAGCAGACATCGCCATATATTGTGTATTACATCTTGTATTGGTAAGGTTTTCCGCATATAATAAACTGTGAAAGTGTATAACCTGACTTATCATTAGTATGACTGAGTGAGTGAACGTGTGCCCGTATGCTTCCTTGCCGACCGATCGCCGCAAACGCTACACACACACACACACACACACATATATATATATCTTCTTCAGTTCAGCATATCTCTTCGAGACGTAGCTGCCCAGATGATCCCACGATACGCTGCTCTGTCTGCCGTTTGTCTCCCTGCTCTCACGATATCGTCTTCCAACCAGTCGCTGATGTCCTGCTCCCGTCTTCTCCTTGGTCTTCCCCTTCCTCTCTTTCCCTCCACTTTGCCTTCTAGGACTGTTTTCTCTAAGGAATTATGTCTTTTGATGTGGCCAAAATAACTCAGTTTTAGTCCTTTTATTCTATTCACTAGTTGACAGTTCGTTATGTATAATTTTGTTAGGATCTCTGCATTGGTTGTTTTGTTATCCATGGCACTCTTAGGACTTTTCTGTAACATTTCATCTCAAACGCTTGTATTCTTCTCATGTCTTCTTTGTTCTGTGTCCATTCATATATATATATATGTATGTATATATATATATATATATATAGTCACAGTGCATACAAATATGTTTATCTTATAAAAGACTATGCACATTGCAAATCTGGTGATCATACAGGCTCGTAGCATGTGGTTGTATTTTTGGGGGCTTGATAATACCCAGGCTCCAAAAACCCTTCAAATGCACCTTATTTTTCTTGAAAAATAAGGGTGCATTTGAAGGGTTTTTTGCTTGCTTGTTTCATTTTGAAATTTGCAAATAAAAAGGAAAGGACGGTATATACACGGCCTGTATCCTTGCCACCCTGGTCCGCTCAGTCCGTCCGGTCCGCCGATTCTTCGTCCGCCCTCTTAGTCTCGCTTAACCGACTGGCTGTGTTACTTCGCCAGGAAGAGAGTCTGGCTCAGAATCGCGTTTTAATAATAATAATAAGAAGATAATTTCTATTGTGCCTAAATCCTTGGAAACCAAGCTCAGAGGCGCATTAAAACAAAAGGATTGGTCAATCTCAAAAGCAGTATTCCAGTTGTCAACAGATGGGTCAAGGCGCTAAGGAGCTATGGTGGATAAGCAAGGTTGTAAAGATGAATTTTTAAATGACGACGAAATTTTGTAATATTTTCAACTGATCTAACACTAAGAGGGAGCATATTCCAAAGAGTTGGTGTTATTGTTGACTCTAGGAACAAAAAGTAGGTCAGAACTAGATGACCGAAGCTGGATAGGTTTTCTTACAGGCGTAAGCAGTGAATGCAAATAACTTACTGGACACTGCCTGGTATGTAATGATACATATCTTAAATATTATACGATATCGTACAGGAAGCCAATGCAAAGACTTCAAAAGTGGTACAGAGCGAGAAAAACGAGATCTTGTAACTACTCTTGCTAGACAATTTTGGACACGCTGAAGTTTTGTGATATTTTTGCTAGCGATATTATAACGGAGGGAATTGCAATAGTCAAGTCTGCAGCTAACAAGCGCTGTTGAAATAGTTTTAGCAATTATAAGCATATACCGGCGAATACGGCGAAGATCACGAATATGATAAAAACAGTAGCGACACGTTTGAGATATGTGTTGTCGGAAATTGAAGTTACTATCAAAGATCACTCCTATATTCCGCACCGAGGATGCTGGCGTGATATACTGATTCAAAATACTGGTAGGGAAAAAACCATCAAGTTTACTACGCTGCACTGGAGTACCAATAATGATCAATTCAGTTTTGTTTGCATTTAATTTCAACTTGCTGTCAGTCATCCAGTGAAAAATATCTTGAAGGCAATCACTGAGTTGGTTAACTGAGCGATTTGTATCCGGGGTAGCCAACGAAATATAGATATGAGTATCATCAGCATAAAGATGATGATCCAAGTTATGTCTTTGTATAACATAGCTTAGTGGCGTGGTGTAAAGAGTAAAAAGCAAAGGCCCAAGAACAGAACCTTGGGGAACACCAAAATAAAGTTAGCAGTGCAGCTGAAAAGCAGTTCCCAATCTTTATAGTTTGGTATCTGTCAGTTAGATATGAAGAAAACCAGGTTAGAGCTGTGCCAGATATGCCGTACCACTTTAATAAGCGTCCAATGAGAATATTGTGATCAATCGTGTCAAAAGCGGCAGAGAAATCTAGTAAGGTAAGTGCAGTCACTTTACCATTATTAATGTTCAAGTTAATGTCATTATGAACCTTTAAAAGGGCAGTCTCTGTTGAATGAAACTGTCTATATGCTGATTGTGACACATTAGTTAAGACATTTGTGCTAATGTGAGACCTTAGATGACTTGCTACAACCTTTCTGGTATTTTGGAATAAAGCTGAGGTTAGAAATAGGTCTATAACTGTTTAGGTCTTGTTTAGGCAGAGATGACTTCTTAAGAAGTGGTGTGACATGGGCATATTTGAAATCATCAAGAAAACAGCCAGAGCAAAGTTATGCATTTATAATTTGTTTTAGGTCCAATTAATGTATCGAGACATTCTTTTAGCAGTATTGTTGGAAATGGATCAAGTGCACAAGATTTATTTGGGGATGACATAATTATTTTCCTAACTTCATCAACTGTTGCAGGTTCAAATGATAGAAGTAGAGAATGTACTTGTGAAAAGTCCACACTGACATTACTTAAAGTATGACATGGGAAAGCAGAACGAATAATACTGATTTTGTTCTTAACGTGACTAGAGAACGAATCACATAGAGACTTAACTGACACATGATCAGGTAGCAATGGAGCAGACCGTCTATGTAGAATGTTATTAATGCAGTTCCATAATTGACGCGGGTTATCAGACTTATTTATGACCATATTTGTATAATAATCTGATTTAGCTTTCGCCATTTGTCTGTTACAGAGGTGACATTGCTTAGAATAGCGCGACCTATCTAAAGGCAAGCACGATTTGCGCCATAAACGCTCTAAATAACAACGACGCCTTTTAGATAGTATAATTTCGGAAGTCATCCATGGAGCCGGTGGCCTTTCTGACACACATTTGGATTGTATAGGTGCAATGTGTTTCGACACTAATGGGGTTATAGAAACGTTAACATTAGCAATGACAGTATGGTGATCTGAAACAGTATGTGCTAAGATAGCATTACTAATAGAACAGGTTATCAAGAGGTCAAGCCAATGACCATGTATATGTGTCGAAAAGGTAACATGTTGTTTCAAATCAAAGGATGCCAGAATATCATCAAACGTAGTTGTAGAAGGTATATCCATATGTAGATTAAAATCACCAAGAATGTAAAATTCTGAATGAATAATTGCCAGATTTTCCAACAGATCCTGAAAGTCTTCAAAGAAATTTGCCGGATGTCTTGGACGGCGATAGATCCTAACAAAGTATGCGGAGAAAGAAGAATCTGAAATTTCAGTACAGTTGGACTAAAAACTGGAGTATTCAAGGTTAAAATGTAATTTAACTTTGAACTGCTGTGATATTAGAAAGCCAACACCACCTCCACGGCCGACTAAACGTGGTCGATGGTGAAAGGTGTAACCAGAAGGGGAAACGTCAGCAATGCATGCAGATGTATCATGTGGTCTGAGCCAGGTCTCAGTTACAGCAAGAATGTATAGTTTCTTTGAAATTAATAAATCACAAAGTGGAGCAATCTTATATCGTACAGATCGAACGTTTGCAGTTGCCACACGAATATTTCTAACAGCTGGCCCAGGGTTGTGTGACGAAGTAAGGTATGCTCCCAATGTGACTAAAATACTTTACGCTCCCCACGAGAAGTTGGTTCGAGCCACGGTGTTGCTCACTGTCAATATGAGATATTACATCGTATTTAAATGTGTATCTTTACATGGTGGCAGCGGAAACTAGGTAAATATGGCATATTGACATTCACAATTCGGCAGCGGCAGATCCTATGTCTATGAGACAGGATTCTCGTCGGCATCACAGACGGTCGAGTACGGGAAACATTATTGTGCAAAGATGGCTTAACCTTGCTCAAGGTTTTGGACACTGTTGAGGAAGGCAGACAAGTCACTGACTTAAGAGCAGTTAGTGTCGAAGTTCCCAAAGGCGTTTGTGGATGGCAAAGGTAAGCTAGACGGAGAATATCACATCCGCCTGGATCCCCGCGTAGATCCTGTGCAGCACTCACCGAGACGTGTGCCGGTGGCGCTTAGATCACAACTACAGACTACACAGGACGACATGGTAGAACAGGACGTGTTGGCTCCTGTGACACAACCAACTCCATGGATATCGTCAATGGTGGTTGTGCCGAAGAAGAATGGGAAGTTGCGGATTTGCTTTGATCCAAAGGACCTCAACGCTGCTGTTCAGAGAGAGGACTACCCACTTCCCATGATCGAAGATATCGCGACACGACTGCATGGTGCAAAGGTCTTCACCATACTGGACGTCCGCAGCGGGAAGTCACCGTACAGACAGATCATAAGCCGCTGGAGTCCATATTCAAAAAGCCACGGAATAATGCCCCCATGAGGCTTCAGCGCATGCTGCTCAGGTTTCAGAGATACAACCTGAAAGTGGTGTACCACAAGAGTACAGAGATGTACTTGGCTGACGCTCTGAGCACGGCGTATCTGCCAGTGAATGTATGTGACAGAAGGCCATCTGTGGAGAACATTGATGCGACCATGTTTCTACCTGTCACGTCTGAGCGACTTCAGCAAATCAGACATGCAACATTGCAAGATCTAGTACTCTTCCTGCTGAGTGAAGTGATCCGGGCTGGCTGACCTGGAGAGAAGAGGTATGTGCCGCCTGCTATGCAGCCATATTGGGATCATCGTGATGAGCTAGTTGTGGAGAGCCAGCGTATCTTCAAAGGTCACAGGCTTGTGATTCCTGCGTGTATGAGAACTGAACTGATGGCAGTTACACACGCAAGCCATGTGGGTATAGAGGGATGTCTCCGCCGTGAGGGAGGCACTCTATTGGCCACACATGTCTCAGGACATGAAGAAGTACATATCGACGTGTGACGTCTGTCTAGCACACCAAGCCTCTCAGCAGAAAGAGCCACTTACGCAGCATGAAGTGATCATGCGTCCATGGGCCAAGCTGGCCGTAGACCTGTGTGCCTTGCATGCATGGGCGCACGTAGCTGGTGGTTGCTAACTACTTTAGCAACTACCTGAAAGTGGAGAGTCTCACACATGTGACATCGCGGAGTGTGATATGTGTGTTGTCATCCCTGTTCGCCAGACACGGGATACCAGACGTACTAGTATCGGATAATGGGCCACAGTTCGCATCCGTCAAATTTGCTAGCTTTGCAAAGAAGTGGTCCTTCCAACATGTGACATCTTCACCACACTATGCGCAGTCGAACGGTAAGGCGGGGAATGCTGTGAAGAGGCTGTTCACGAAGTGTAAAGAAGATGGTGTGTCCGAGTTCCTAGCTCTCCTCGATTGGAGGAACACGCCATCTGAAGGCATGGGCACGAGTCCAGCACAGAGACTGGTGGGTCGCAGATGCAAGACGTTGCTTCCCATGGCTGCTCCTCTGCTACAGCCGCGTCATTCCACTGTGAATGATAGTATTGCGCTGTTACCTGCCAAGGCAAAGCAGGAGCACTACTACAACGCGCACTCACGTCCACTACCAGGTCTGAACACTGGTGCTAGTGTGCGCATACGATTGCCGTGTGAGAAGACCTGGACCCTGGTACCCTGGCCCTATGTCATACGACATCCGAGTTGGTACGACCACATATCGTCGAGACATCAGACGTACACCATCCCAAGAACCAAGTTGAACGAGGACTTGGAGAATGCTGACGAGTCAGAGATGCATACGGAGCGTCCAGTAGCTGTCACTACGACACCTGTGAAGAGTGCATCTCCAGCACTCAGAGGCTCGAAACGTTTGCGTACAACAAATGTCAGACTTCGTGACTATACATGATGGTGTTTCGAATCCACTTGGACTTTGAACGTTTCGATTTTGAACATTAATTTAGAACATTAAAACTATAAACAATTAAACAGGGACATTTCGGTATTGACGATATAATTAAAATTTTGCTATACAATTCTTGTGTTGCAATAACTATTAGTTGCTGTTTAAATTACATTGATTGTTCTTTTCTGTTAGAGGGGAGGATATGACAAAATAAGGTATGCTCCCCATATGACTAAAATACTTTACGCTCCTGACGAGAAGGGGTAAGACCACATTTAAATATTTTACATAGGCGGCCATTATAACGTTTCCTTCATTTCCTGCAAAATTTGTCTTACGATTTTCTTGAAAATTCCACAGCATATTTAACCTCCATTGACACAAGTGGTGTGGAAAACGGCACTTGTGTTGAATCCGGACCCACCTCGATTTTGCCTTTGTAACTTGAGTTTTGCCTAACTTTGATACCTCAGTGGGTTAGTTCCATTATTAAAAATTATCCCAGGCATATTTACGTTTAAGAATGTTGCGCAGTAGCGTATTTTTGAGGCATAAATAACGCCCCGGTTTGCATCAACATATACCGATATATCGCTCATTTTACGAGCGCGATGCGGTAACGCACGACTGCAGCGGTGCAGACTAGCGCAAACCGGGTCACTATTTGGGCTTCAAAAGTGCCCTAAGACACAATATTTTCGTAATATAAATATGCGTGGGATGATTTTGAATGATGGAACTAACGCTCTGATGTATCAAAGTTAGGCAAAACTCGAATTATAACAGCGAAATCGAGGTGGGTCCGGATTCTACACAAGTGCCTGGAAAACTCGTGAAATTCTCATACCTCATTTTTCAGAAAAATCCACCCAAACCTGACACCCCTCAATATCGCCCCAATCTGGTGACGGATATTGAAGTATTGGTGCGTTCTGCAAAATAGCCACTGTGCGAATACGCGAGCGACTAGCATATATTTATTGCTATCTCGTGAAAGATGTAATACAGTAGTACATTCAGTATTCACTGGACTAACATGTGCCACGTCAAAGTGCTCGAAAAAAATTCACACATCACACCAAAACGGTATTTTCAAGGGCACTCTTTCGGTCGGTAATGGCGGACGAATCATTAATGTGGTCTTACCGGAGAAGTTGGTTCGAGCCATGTTGTTACTAGTCTCGCTTAACCGACTCTCACCTGGCTGCGTGACTTCGCCAGAACAATAATTTGGCTCTAAAAGGCGCTTCAAAATGTTATCCGCTAGATGGCAACACTTTAACTCAAGAATTAAAGCGTCATCAAATTATGAAGTCATAATGTAACGTATTGTCAGGAGTTGCCGAGTATTAATAATTATTAGTATCGCTTAACCGACTCTCGCCTGGCTGCGTGACTTCGCCAGGAAGATAGTGTGGTTCAGAATCCCGTTTTGAAGTAGTGCCCACAATGGTATTATATAAAATAAAATGTATCTTAAATTAAATGAACACAAACAAAAAGTGTTGAGTACTCTGTGGGATTCGAACCGAGGACCCTAACGACATGCTACCAATTTAGCACGTTTTTGCTGTATTTTGGCGACTACATATATTAGTTACCAGTCCGACCGTTGCGCGAGACATCGATTGCACTTTGTTTAGTTAAATGTTCCCTTGTTTGGTATTTATATCATGCTTATTCACATTTAGTCTTTTTTGTTTTTTCTCGAGCATATTTGCAAAGAAAGTCAATACGGAATCTTCGACATGCAGCTAAGAGAGCTGCCACTTAGTGAATATGCATGTGATTAAAAGGCACTAAACTAAAAAAAAAGAGTTTAATGTCGGTTTATTTTTGTGTGTGAAATGTTTCAATATTTGTATTTATATATTTCAATGTTTCAAGTTTAATGTTGAATAGTTGTTATAGTATTATCTGATAAAAGTGTATCCTTATTTAATTTGTTATTTCATAGTTGGCCTGAGAGCCAATCATCGTCTCTATCCGAATCTGGGGTAAAGCCCCCTATCGGAAACATATTGGCTGGAGCTTAATAATCTAGGTCGTCGTGTTGGGCCAAGCGAATGCTGCCACCTCACGGCGCCTGGATAATCGAGACTATGTTGTTACTCACTGTGAATATGAGATATTAAATCGTATTCAAACGAGTTTCTTTATACAGATTGAGACTTACATTTCCTGCTATTAATAAAACTATTGCTAATTTTAATGTTGGCTTAGAGCTGGGGTTTAGCAGTAAATTTATATTATAACAAACATGAAGACATGGCCGGCTATGCAAAATTGAAATACAATGATGTATTCTAGTGTGATTAGGAAAAAGCACATTGAAATTATTAGATGTCAATGGTTTGCATAAAAGAAAATCTTTATCCCTTATAGCAACAGAGCAAGACAAGCAGAATTTAAAACACCCAATACACCGTTTTGACTGCTCACTGCCAGTTAGCACGTCCATCCCCAGAATGGTTATATATTATGTATGTTTTGGATAACGAAATGAAATTTCGAAATAGTGCCCAAAATAATATTATACAAAATAAAATTAATCTTAAACTAAATGAACACAAACAAAAGTTTCGAATCCTCTACAGGATTCGAACCAAGGACCTTAAAAACTGTTGCTCAACACGATTGCATTATGGCGATTAAATAATGTGTGGCGGCCTATGGAAACCAAGGACATTCTGAAAAAAATTATGTGTATTTTTATTCAAGAAATGGAAAGCAACACTATTTCCAATTCCAATACAGTTTACTGTATTCAAATATTCCCACTAGAACCAAAGTTACAACCCAGCCAGCACGCCACACTCGGCCCAAGGGCGGATCTGAGCGGCTGGGAAGCGGCACCCATCGGCACACGACAGCCGCCTGCCAGCCGCTCTCCCGCCGCTCTCCAGCCGCTGTTGACCCAGTGACAGAGTCCGTTGGTAATTTATTAGCAGTCGGGCCTCCCTCTGCTGGGGTAGTGATATTTGATACTAGGTTGTACCACCATTTTTGGACAGAGTCCTGACAGTTAGAGGAAACAGTAAAAGCAGAGCTCCGGGAAAAAGGTACGTTTTTAGACATTCTGTTGTAAATCTGTGTATATTTCTAGATTATTCAAATACTTTAATTTTGGCATGACTTTATAAGCACACATTTGATTGTGTGGAAACTTGTTATTTATGCGTAAAACATTAAATAGAATGTGGGGCAGAATAACCTGATGTCATGATTGTGGCCGCTCTATAGCCTATGGATGACGATGTGATGAAGATGAACGTGTCTCATCAACAACAAATGCTGTCCCTGTGCTGCGTGATCCTG
The DNA here is from genome assembly GCA_020002185.1 of Paraescarpia echinospica. Classification (NCBI taxonomy): domain Eukaryota; kingdom Metazoa; phylum Annelida; class Polychaeta; order Sabellida; family Siboglinidae; genus Paraescarpia; species Paraescarpia echinospica. Next base: position 16,587,897 of record CM034540.1, read on the forward strand.
TTAGTTAGTGTGACAGGGTAATAGATGAAGTGCTTACACTAGACGCCTTAATCTATCAGTTTATGGCCCACACAATGTCTGCTTTACCTTAGGGCTATATAAAACAGTTCCAGGTTTCTCATCAGAACTTTATTAATATGTAAATGAGGGGTGCGATTTATGGTAAATGTGTGTATGTTGATCCTGATTACGGTACTAACAACTATCAATCATCAACAATTAACAACTTAAAAGTCTTAAGATGTCTACTGAATGTTTTTTTTACAAGTAGGCACATTCCTTTGGTTTGGGGTGAAATATAGTTTTCTCTTTTTGCGCATAATTATCGCATGCATATTTAATCAAAGGATAATTATATTTCAAAATAAAGTTTTGTGGAAGCTATTTTAAAATTCTTGTGCTGATGAGAAACCGGGAATTTATTTCATAAAAGTAAAGTAAAAGTATTTTATGTGACCTTATTGTGAGACAAAATATGTTTAATATTTTACACATTTTATAGATACTATGCATCGTACAATGCGGTACCTTCTTTGAAGAAAAGATATTTGTACGTTAATATTCCAGATGCTGTCAGAAAGAATGAAGTGGCAACATTGCCACTGACTACAACATCAGGAGAACATTCGAAAGTACTCCAAGACGGCCTCTGACGAGAATGGTGTTAGACAGCACCGGATGACAAATGCAGCTGGATGTAGCAGAAAGGAGTTTATGGACAATAATAATTAAGCAGCCTTTTTTTTATAAAATATTTGAGTTATCATGTGCCGCACGAATCAATGGACACTAATTGCAACTTTGCGTTTTGATTTTCTTGTATTAAATTATGTGTTTGTTATGCGCATTGCAGTTGTTTGCGTATTTAATTTAAATTTATAATAATTGGATGGGATTATCGACACCCATTCTCTTTTTGAAAATATTACATTTGTTACGTTCCTAAATAATATATGACTATATTATTTTATTGTTTTGAACTTCCAAATTCGGCCCGAATGTGAGCCGCCGGACATAAATACATCGGCCCGCAGGCGGATGCCGACAGCGGGCCGATGACTTTACCGCTGTCGGACCGCTGTCGGCCCGCTGTCGGCCCGCTGTAGGTGTGCTATCTGGGAAGAACTTAAAGAGGGCACCTATCAAAAATTAGTTCAGGAGAAAATCTGTTTTAAAGTCGAGAGTCATTATTTACATGAAAACAAAACTTCATGATGGTATAACAAAATATATGTTGCTATTACCATATACAATCCAGTAAGCAAATGTAGCTGTGTTTGTTGGCTTTAGCTTATAGAAACAATTATTCAATTCTGATGTTTACTTTAAAAATTATAAGAATTTAAAGAAGGCACCCGTCAAACATTATTGGTGGAGACAATTTTAAAGTACTCGTAAAGTAGTGTCTGGAATCATCATAATTAATGTCAAAATAAAATGTTGCTGCGGTATTATAACAAAATATCCAGTGCTATGAGCATGTCCAATGTAGTGAAGAAAATGTAAATATTTATCTTAGCTTTGGAACACTTGAACTATTATCAAATTCTGATGGTTACTTTCACAGTAATTTAAAGAGAGCACCCGTCAAAAAGTTGTAGTTGTTTCTTAACAAAAATGTATATTAATAATCAACACGCAAGAGGTAGCATTCCATGAATATGTGGTTAGCTCTGACGAGAAGCGTTTGTGTTTTTCCATCTCATCTTGCGCCTCGGGTCGTCATCAACAGTTTCACTGTCACCATTGACAGATCCGCTCATTTCTTCTGCCAGCTCCGGAACACAGTCGTCCTCGCTCGAATCAGACAAGTACGAATCACTGTCATCATTGCCGATCGGGTGTGTCACAAATAGTCATTCACAAGTTCATTGACAGTGAGGATGTCCCCACTTACAATATGCTGCATGTTCATCAATGCCAATGGCATGCGTTGAAACACCGAGCGACATCGTTCGACTTCGGTCCCTCCAGTCCATGGGCGTAGCCATCTTGGATTTTTCGAAGATCGTAAACACGAAACGAAATTCTTCTTCTTCTTCGTCCCGTAGTCTGTATTTCCAACGAAATCCGGTTCGATAACACGTTATACTGTTGAGAAATATGACTATAACATATATGTACAGATATAGGTATACTTTTGCAGTTTAGGCCCGCACCTCGAAAAAAACATGATAACGATCACCTACAGTCACAAAACTTCAAGTTTACCTTAAATTCAGTGTTAACAGGAAGTGTGGGTTTTGTTACGACTATTGGTTTGGGTAAATACTGGTGCATTGTAATATTGTTTATCAGAGGCAAATAGTCACAGCTATGATACAATACATTACAATATGTTTTGTGTTTTACAAACATTTTGCAAACAAAATGTTGTTTTATTTCCTGAAAATAATAAGTGAGCTTAATTATAAACAGTGACAGGTGAATTAAAAAATGTAGTTAACATGTGTGCTTGCCATGCAATTACTGAATGGTTCAACAGTTTTAAAAGTTATTAACATCAATAATATCAGCAGTATGAAAGACTGTTTAAAGGTCTTCATAACTATTTTTGGGGATTTAATTCTGATCCATTCCGGTTTGTTTTTAGAGTGCAATATATAAGAACACAAATTATCGTGTAAATAAACAGAAATACGTGCAGAAGAACTTGTTAACGTCTAAAACATGGGGTAGTGCAAAGTCTGGATGTTGCTTTTAAACGCATCCAGGCTGTTATGATTTACAATATATTGAGGGAGGGAATTCCAAAGTCGAATGGTACTGGGGAAAAAAGAATACAAGTGGTAGTTGCATCTGGAGTGAGGGATAAGGTAAGATAAGAAATGTTGTTTTCTAGTGAATCTATTTACAGGAATAACGTATTGGTTTGCTGGTATACCCGCTAGGCCATTTGCTATCTTGTACATCATACATAGTTTTGCATCGGTTCTTCTGTCTGATAGGGATCTCCATCCTAATGTCTGGAGCATGTATGTTATACTGGAGGTATTGTGGTGGCGATATAAGACATATCGGGCTGCACGGCGTTGCATCATTTCTAGTTTGTTTATTTGTGTAAGGGTATAGGGATCCCAGACAGTACAGCTGTTCTCCACGATGGGTCTGACAAAGGTGAAGTAGGCCTGAGTTTTTATTTGAATTGACGGAACTTTGAGATTTCTGCGGAGGAAGCCTAGTGATCTATTTGCTTTTAGACAAATGTTATTTATGTGGGCATTCCACCGGAGATCTGAGGTTATGGTTACACCAAGATATTTTACCTGTGAAACAGTTTTTAGTGTTTGACCATGAAGCATGTATTGATTGTTAATGACAGTTTTGTTTCTTGTTACAGGTATGACATGGCATTTTTGAAGATTGAATTCCATGTTCCAGGTTATGGCCCATTTTCCAAGTTTGTGAAGATCTTCCTGGAGCACAGCTGTATTTGTCTTAGGCTTAAGGGCTATATACATTATGGTGTCATCAGCAAAAAGTCTAACTGTAGATGTAATAGTGTCTGGGATGTCATTTATGTAAAAGAGGAATAGACAAGGGCCAAGAGCAGAGCCTTGTGGTACTCCTGATGTTACGGGTACCTCAGAGGAGGCCTCGCCCTCTGTTCTGTCTGTTAAAAATGATCGAATCCAGGAATTTGTTTTGCCTTGGATGCCATAATGATGGAGTTTATAAATCAGTTTTTTATGGCTGACCTTATCAAATGCTTTAGTGAAATCCATCACTATGACATCCGTTTGCGTGCCAGATTGCATATGGGTAACTAAGTCATGTATGAACTGAATAAGCTGTGTCTCGCAAGATACTTGGGAGCGAAAGCCATGTTGAAGATGATAAAGAATGTTGTGTGAATGTGCATGTTTCATTAGACTACTAACCAAGATATGTTCCATTAGTTTTGATGCTATGCATGTCAGGGAAATGGGCCTATAATTTGAAGCTATGTATTTTTGACCATTCTTGAAAATAGGTGAGACATTTGCCTTTAGCCAGTCTTTGGGGACTTCTCCTGTAGCATATGACTTCTGAAAGATTAAAGTTAGCGATGGTGCAATTTCAACAGCCAATTCTTTTAGAATCCTTGGGTTGATGTTGTCTGGTCATTGTGCTTTATAAGGTTAAAGATTTTGTAGGAGTTTTAGTACACCAGCTTCTGTAATTTCTATTTCTGGCATTTCTGGTAGTGTTGGATTGGGTAGTTTGGTTACTTGGTGAGATGGGTCATCTGTAAATACTGATTGAAACTGCTGATTTAGTATCTCCGCTTTGGCTTTAGGGTTTGAGTGTAGGATTCCATTTTGTTTGAGAGGCGATACCCCTGTGTGGTTTGTATGGCAGTGTTTCATGTAAGTCCAGAATCTCTTAGCATAACCTTGTTTTTGTTGTCTATCTTCAGTAGAGTTGACAATTTAATTTACATAGTTCCAGTAGGCATTTCTCAGTTCTTGCTGTATAGTTTGTTTTAGATGTTTGTATTTTGGAGTGTGCTTGTGACATTTGTACATTCTGTCCCTTTTTTGCATAAGTTTCTTTAGTGTTGGTGTAATCCAGGGGTATCCGTCCCTACATCTAGACATTCTGGATGGTATATACAATCCAGTACCTTTGACAATGCTATCCCGAAACTTACTCCACAACTTGTTTGCACTGTTTTGTTCATAGCAATTTTGAAGATTTTTGCTTACATCTTTCATGTTTTCTAAAGTTGTCCCAGTCTGCCTTATTGAAAAGGTGAATATTTCTAGGTTTTTGTTTGTGTTTCATTGGATTTATGCCTAGCTCTGTGTAGCAACAGTCATGGTCTGAGATTCCTGGTAATATCTCTGTTCAGTTGACGTTGGTAGGGTTATTTGTGATCATTATGTCTAGAATGTTTTCTCCCCTTGTTGGCTTGTCTATAATCTGGATAAGGCCAAGGTCATCTAGAATGTTTCGAAATTTATCATGAAGTAGTACGTTTTGGCAGTTTGGTTTTAACATTCCATTCTGCCAGTCCCATCCAGGAAAATTAAAATCTCCTGCAATGAATAAGTGTTGCTTTTGATTTACTCTGCCTAGAGATATTTCAAATTGTTCTATGCTGTGTTCATCATTTACATCGGGTCTGTAGTAGGCACATATATGAAGTAATTTACAACCAGCTATGCTAATCTTAGCCCAAATGATTTCGCAGTCTGTCTCTAATTCAAATTCCTATTCACTAAGCAGGTCAGAATGTATTGCAATGAATACCCCTCCTCCTCTCTGTTCTTCTGTTCTGTCCTTTCTATATACATTGAATTTATCTGGGAAATATTCAGAATCTAAAATGCTATTGCTAAGCCAGGATTCAGTGCCAATAAGTATGTCTGGTTTGGAACTATCAATGAGTGAAAGAAATTCTGCCTTCTTGTTTTTTAGTGATTGACAATTTAGGTTGATGATTCTCAATGGTTTTGTTTAGTGTTAGGAGTATGACGGTAATTGTGCTGTTTCCTTTGATTCGAAGGAGATGATGTATGTAGTGGAGGTCCTAACCCTGCTGGTGTTGTAGGGAGTTGAATGGAGTCATCATTTGATTGAGAGATGTGTTGATATATATTTTCAGAAAGTTCAATGTCGTCATAATTGAAAAGGGTACTACTGAAATTAGGCATTCCACGTTTTAGGCAATTCCATGATGTGTTGGTGTTTTGCATCGTTTCATATATTGTGTCTCTGACATTTTCACATTGCGTGTGGAACCAAGTATTGCAGGAGTCGCAACAAATTGCTTTCTGTTTCCATGTTACTGTTTTTTGGCAAACACCACAAGGGTACTTGGGTGCTCTGGGGTCGGGATTTAATTCAATGTCGTTTGCCAGTACAAGAAGATATAGCATCAAGTATGATGGGAATTTTTTGGGGTTTGCTCTGGACATCCTTGGTTTATGCAGCAAGTTGATGGACAATGCCTTGATGAGAGAAATCGATCCTGATGTGTTTACAGAAATTTCATGTGAAGTTGCATAACAGTCAATGGTAATATTTTTAATCTCTACAAATACAACCATGAGAAAAACAACACTCAGGTAAAACATCCTGTAAATGTAAAACGTAGTATTTCTGTTAGTCAGGAAGTGCTACAGTATGGATGGTACTGCTATGTACTAAAGGACACAAGCAAAATAGTAGATAGTGTAGAAGAAAGACTTGAAATGGAAATGTAGAGTCTTCGTTCCAGGGCTTACACTGGGCACACAAAGAGCAACACCATTTACGAGGCCATGTTAGGCAGACCCAAGCCAGGAAATTTTGTTTTTTTATATTTTAAACTTATACTAAGACAGGAGTATAACTAATTCCTATGTTTATGTACCAGTCTCAGTGTATTTTAACCGATTTGCATGTAGATTAACGGATCATAGGTGCCTTGGTTACCAGTTGTTTATTGGGCGATAATACAGTGTCTTGATAAATAATGTTCGTTTTAGAAAGAAATGGGTGTTTTTTTTAGTATTTGTGTTGGTCACAGGACGCCAACTAATAGCACTTATCGAACACCTTACCGTAATATAAATCAAATTAAAAACAAGTAAAATAATAACATTAATAGAGGATGATTTTTAATTGTCCTGTTCGCGCCACCAGCCTCGCTTTCTCGCTATCTGAGTGGACGTCCACGAACATATGCCCCCGACACGGCAAAATGGGCCAAATTAGACAGACAAAGACAGTACCCACGCATAAAGGTGTATTTCTATTTGGGAAAGACTATAATATGGAACGAAACAAAGTAAACAAACGGAGTTGGCGAAAGTGCCAGTGGACTGTGGCCGTGGGCCGTTGCCCGTGCCGTGGGGTCAGTCACAACGTCAACAGATGAGATGCAACGTTCGCAAAGGTTCTTCCAGACAGGTTAGTAATTTCGAATTATTCAGCTATAATCACGTATATTTAGGCATATGAGTATACATATTACTGTTGCTTGTTCTAAATGTATTTGATTGTTTACCATTTAGTCACAGCCAATGGCACTGGCGGCCTGGCAGGGCCCTGTTTACTATAGACTATATATCAACTAACAGTACAATGCTATGCCTATGGCATATACCTATGTCAATTTTACTATAATTATTATGTTTATGTCGTATTTATGGTAGTAGGCTAGTAGCCTAAGTAGGCTTTGGATAATAGTAATAGTGTAATTAAATGCATTATAAATAATCCTTAACGATTATAATTATTGAACCAATAGATTGAACAAAAACAATATGTACATAATTTACTAATAACAGTAATGTAATAGTAATTTAACTAATCTATTACTTTTATATTAAAAATTACTATTTTTGGACATTTCAAAATTTTATTTGAATTCAATTGTAATTGTATATAGTTTGGTATTTAATTATTTACAAGGAAAAGAATATTCCAATACTTTCAATAGGTTTTCTGTTTGTCCCTTCTGTGAGTTTTTGTTATGTTCAGAAAACCAGCGCCCCTCAATACCGTGAAAATTAATGCCCATAACATGTGTATATATATATATATATATATATATATATATATAGCTTTTGACCGTTGGTATTGGTTGCATTTGGCAGGACGTTTTAGAAGTACATGTACATTAAAATGATTATTGTTAGAAACAATCAGTGCTGACTATTAATACATGTACCATATTTTCAGAATTCGAGGTGTGTCAACACCACATGCAGATGTATGCATCAAAGCTCTTCACCTTCAGGTAAACGAGTGTTGTCAAATGTGGTTACTCTGTCACCAAATCTGTTATCAAAATTATAAATACAGGCAATAAACAAGTATGTCATAGGCGGATCCTGGTGGGCCTGGGGACAGGTGCCCCCCTAGACCATAGACCTTAGGAATTTGGCGTGTCTGCAGATCTTTTATAATGGGCCCACGCGACTGTCCTCCAAGACCGTTTGAAATGTGCTCCAGTTTGCTCCAGTTTAGGTGATGATAATAAGCTGAAGTTATGGCATCTTCCAATATCACCACTCCAGTGGAACGGCTGAAGTTATGGCATAACAATAGCGACAAAATTTAGATTACACCATTTCGTTCGGCCGCCAGTGAAGGTTTTTGTGCCCCCCAGATTCGATTTCTGCATCCACCCCTGCATGTGATAGTTTTGTTTGTCTGCACGACGATTTTGCAGTAATGTGTGTTCATTGTTAAATATTGTTGTTAGAAATGCATGTGAATTAAAGTAAAGACAATGTAAAGTAAAAACATTTTATTGAAACTATTTGATGAGATTGACTACAAAATAATGAAAAGCACAATACAACTACAGGTACAATCACTGCACTTGATGTGTATAATGTCATAATTTTTAATATCACATACACATAAAATGCATAGCAACAATAGAAAAAAAATTAGGAAGAGGTTGAAAAAATTTATGGTACATATAAAAAACAAACAGATACTTTTATTAAGATTCTTTGTTACAAATAAACAACACTAGTATACATGATGTCAAATGCTAGTTGTAGTTTATACATGCCTTGTATGTTTACAACTTACAAAATTAGTGACTAAACAATTATGTGTATTTAATAAACAAAAATAATTAATATTACATGCCCATAAAATGTAAACCAATAAAAAAGTTACTTAGGAAGATGTTTAGTTCAACAAATGTACATATTAATTTCAGTGCAGCTGAATGCTTCCCACATAAGTCGAGATGGGTTCGATTTAACAGGTCTGCCAGGGAGTAAAGTGTAAAGCGCTTTGATCAATCCTGAGGACTGGATACTGTACCATATCAGAACTAACTTTGCTCAAGTGTTGTTTATAACATAATTAGTACAATGTGTACAGGTGTATAATCATCATGCGAAGTGAAAATGTAATGTAAATTATTTGTGAAAATATAAACCAGTGATAAAAAAGAATAATTCAGAAATATGAAACGTGGCATGAAAAGTATAATAACAGTCCTCATGATACATAGAGAACTTAAACAAGGAAAATGCTGCTGTCATTGTATCAACAGATTGTTGTTGAAAAATGTGAAAAGGCTTTCAACACCAATACTTCATCACAAACTTGTGTTGTACATAACAAGTACCTGGTGTATGTTGCAAGAACTCAGCTGGCTGCCACTGACAATCAGCAACACAAAGACAATGAAACTCTACCACTGTAACAATGCTGGATAATTTATGTATTTTTTATGGACACTGCTAAAAGTTAAAGTTGAATTTAATACAAATACTGTGTATTATTGACTTTTGATAAATGTGTCATCGCATATAAATTATCATACATGTCAGAGCCATGCTAATTGTCACTTTGTCTATGGTATAGGTAGATGCGGATGTACAGCAAAATGTCAGGAAGCTGGTATGCAGTACCATCGAAGACAGCGAACACATATAGCGATGTCATCGATATCCAAACCGATGTAGTTCACCGAAGAATGCTCGACGCTGAACCTGTCTCACAGCGTCAAGAGTTGTTGCCCGAAGACTCATGCTTTATCTGCTAGACCCTGGCACCCACCGTTCCATCACCAACTGCAGAGCTAGTCAGGCATCACCATATTCGTATGTCGAGCAACCTGCATTCTACATTGGTTTCTAGTCCGTCAAGCTAACTGACTGACCTGGAAGCCAGTGTACACCCCACCGGCACTGGGGAATCTGTCATGGATGCAACACACGACACAATTGGGATCACTCGGTGGACATTCACATGACAAAACATTAATATGCAGCATGCTGCATGGTTGTAGAATCTTGTACTTGTTTTTTAATATTCAAAAAAAGATTTCTCGTTACACCGGGTATAGCTGCTGAAAGCCAATGGCGTTGTCGACCTCCTGCGCCATTTTGGTCACGTGCTTTACGCGAGATCGGCATCCCACGCATTCGAAAACAATAACAACACACACGTGCTTTGGTGTATCAAGATGAAGATTCCAAAGTGGTTGTACGAAGGTACGTATTACACTATAGCAGTTAACAACAAGAACGCGTAGCCGAGTATTAATTCAACGAGAATTGTAACTTGCGAACGTCTACACTCGACTCGAGGCTGACTAACTCTAACTAAGCCTCGATTAAATTTAAAGGGAATAAAACATATATGGCTTGAATTCATATTATATTACATCCTGCTAGCTATTTCCATGTCCACCAAGAAAAAAAAATCAAAAATTCAATGAATTATAAATTCCACATTTTATGCCGTGCATCCGGACATTTTCGAATATGCATATTTTGGCGCGCTTTTCGGGATGCCGAGATGTGACGTCACATATGACCCATACTCGCATCAGGCCGACCCTTTCCATGCATTCAGTGCATATTTACAAGAATAGCTTTCGGGTCGAAAGAGCGTCAAAATGAGTTATTGTGCGATATTCCGATGTAATACAAACACTAGTCACCATAGAGGAACAAGTAATTATCTGACGGTTCCACATGAATCCAATTTTATTCAAAACAATGAATGCGAATGGGCCTACAACTACAAGTCGACTAGGTTTCGCCGAGCTTGGGCTCGTTTTCAGAATAATTATATCGGATGCAACCAATCGTAATCGGGCGACGCCGGTTCAATCCCGACACCAAACCATTGTTTTTCTTTACACTTTTTTTGTTTATGTTTTCACGAAGTAACATAAACCAAATAATTGTTATACTATGATGCATAGTTTGTAAATATTATTTTAAATTTTTGTAGTAATTATTTATTCGCCACAAAAATTTAAATATGGAAATTATATAACGATGTTTCTAAATTTTATTTATCCAAACAAATATAATGTAATGGATATATAATTTATTAATTGTATATATATATTGTACGGTAATATATTGTAATTATATATGTGAAAATAAATGGTGATCTGTCTGGATAAATAAAATTTAGAAACATCGTTATATATAATTACCATGTTTTAATTTTTGTGGCGAATAAATAATTACTACAAAAATATTTACAAACAGTGCATCATAGTATACAAAATTATTTGGTTTATATTACTTCGTGAAAACATAAACAAACAAAAGTGTAAAGAAAATCAATGGTTTGGTGTCGGGATTGAACCGGCGTCGCCCGATTGCAAAATAAATGCCAAGGAACCAACGCGTTTACCAACTGTGCATTGTATTTGGTTACGCAGGATCTTGTTAATAAGCTATATTATTACGACAATACATATAAAGAGTAGATGACGTGAGGGTGCGAAATGACAAGTAACATTGGTTTGGCAGTAGGCCCGTGTTGATCGTGCAAGTAATTTAGTCAGGGAGCACCCGTAATTTCGTGCAACAGAACGTCAAACACGGGAGTATTATATTGATGATCATAATTATTAAAACAGTGTTTTGTGACTCACATTTTGATACTATTACTGCAGAATGTTTTTGATTTGCATTGTATTTTATGCAAAATAATTAAGATTTTTATATAACAACCATGATGGTGATGATGATTTTATTCAATATAAAAATTTAAACGTTTAAATACATAAAATATAAATACAGCTATCCAGGTAATTTCAAATTTATAACAATCAATCATGTATAAGTTATCAACAAATTTTAATGTGCACATTTAAATATACATTTGTTTTCATACACATTTTAATAATAACATCTTGGACATAGACAATGACTCAGAAATAAGCTTATGTAATAAATTATTAATTGTTGCAGAAGGTAGACATACATATTATGAACCTTTGAATACACGATAATGAAAATATACTGCTAGCATCACAATAACACCGATTTGTCATTTCCAATATTCACCTTGACCATTCAACCTCAGGCAAAACCTTAAAATGTCAAACATGAATATGTGTAGTAGTTACACATGCCAGGTACTGATATGAATTTGTACACTGAAAACAAAAAATATAAATGCGCTTTACTGATTCTTTACTGATTAGCAGAATTCAAATCAGTCTATACTATTGACTAAGATCAGGAATCACTAATAAAATTGAACAATTTTAAATGCTTGTAATGACAATGAACACCTTGTAAAAAAAATAGTTACAATTTATCACCGTTTTGAAAAAAGAGCATATTCTACTATTGTCTGCATGCTGTGTCAACCCACCACCCTCCCTCCCCTGGAACAACCCCTGTAAACACCGACTGTTCCTAAGATATCAACATGTATAAATGCAGATGTAGTAGAACATTTCTTGCAGCCTTTTTTCGTGTGAAATGCTGCAGGTCATACATGAAACATTATTTTATATTTACTGATTATGACAATGAACACTCTATAATTATTTACTCCCAACACTACTATGATACCCGTTTTTGTTTACTGAATATATGCTTTTCTTTACAGGAGTTTGAACATGTGTGCTCAGTACCACTAGTTCTCCAAGTTAATATGGCGTACTGGGCAGTTGTATCTGTCCAGGATCTCGGACAAGATTCTGCAGCCATGCAGCATGCTGTATATTAACTGTTTGTCATGTGAATGTCCACGAGTGATCCCAATTGTGTCATGTGTTGCATCCGTGACAGATTCCCCAGTGCCGATGGGGTGTACACTGGCTCCATGTCAGTCAGTACGTTACCTTGACTGACTAGAAACCAATGTAGAATGCAGGTTGCTCGAAATACGAATATGGTGACACCTTTCTAGCTCTGCAGTTGGTGGTTGGCAGATATGGCATGAGTTTTCGGGCAACAACTCTCGGCGCTGTGAGACAGGTTCAGAGTCGCACATTCTTAGGTGAACTACATCAGTTTGGATATCGATGACATCACTGTATGTGTTCGCAGTCTTCGATGGTACTGCATACCAGCTTCCTGACATTTTGCTGCACATCCGCATCTACTTATACCGGAGACAAAGTGACAATTAGCATGGCTCTGACATGTATGATATTTTATGTGTGACGACACATTTATCAAAAGTCAATAATACACAGTATTTGTATTCAATTAATTTGTTTGCAGTATCCATGAAAAAATACATCAATCATCCGGCATCATTAAAATGGTAGGGTTTCATTGTATTTGTGTTGCTGATAGTCAGTGGCACCCAGCTGAGTTCTTGCAACATACACCAGGTACTTGTTATGTACAACACAAGTTTTTGATGAAGTAATGGTATTGAAAGCCTTTTCACATTGTTTAACACAATCTGTTGATACACTGACAAAAGCATTTTACTTGTTTAAATTATATATGTATCATGAGGACTGTTACATTATATACTTTCATGCCTCGTTTAATTTTTCTAAATTATTCTTTTTTATCACTGATTTATATTTTCACAAATAATTTGCATTACATTTTCACTTTGCATGATGATTATACACCTGTACACATTGAACTAATTATGTTATAAACAACACTTGATCAAAGTTAGTTCTGATATGGTGTAGTATCCAGTCCCCAGGATTGCTCAAAGTGCTTTGCATTTTACTTCCTGGCAGACCTGTTAAATCGAACTCCATCTCAACTTATATGGGAAGCATTCAGCCACACTGAAATTAATATGTGAAGACTATTCATACACAGATGTCCACAGCTGTCTGTAGCCAGTACTCTTCATACAGCTGAGTAAACCTGAACAACGTAGCAGGTAGTCACCTGGTAGTGAGTGACTGTACATGTAATTCTCAGTCACATGGTGATGACCCTGACTAGTCTAGTCACTATTATCTGCGCGTTGTAAACATACCAAGCATTGCATAAACTACAAAATGTTAGAATTATGTTTTTTTAACAAAGAATCATAAATTATGTTTCTTTGTTAAAAAACAATTATGATTCATAATATAGTTATTTTTATTTGATATGTACATATAAAATTTGTTTAACCAAACATCTTCCTAAGTAATTTTTTCTCATTGGTTTACATTTTATGTGATATTAAAAAACTTTTGTTAAATACACATAATTGTTTAGTCACTAATTTTGTGTGTTGTAAACATACAAGGCATGTATAAACTACAACTAACATTTGACATCACGTGTACCAGTGTCGTTTTTTTTGTAACAAAGAATCTTAATAAAAGTAACTGTTTGTTTTTTATATGTACCTGAGATGTTTTCAACCTCTTCCAATTTTTTTTTTCTATTGTTGCTTTGCATTTCATGTGCATGTGGTGTGTATGTGATATTAAAAATTATTACATTATACACATCAAGTGCAGTGATTGTACCTGTAGTTGTATTGTGCTTTTCATTATTTTGTAGTCAATTTCATGAAATAGTTTCAATAAAATGTTTTTACTTTACATTGTCTACTTTAATTCACATGTATTTCTAACAACAATATTTAACAAGGACACCCATTACTGCAAAATCCTCATGCAGACAAACAAAACTATCATATACAGGGGTGGATCCAGAAATCGAGTATGGGGGGCACAAAAATCTCCACTGGCGGCCGAACCAAATGATGTCTAAATTGTGTCGCTATCGCGCCGCCATAAATTCAGCCGCTCGGCTGCAGTGGTGATATCGGAAGACACCATAACTTCAGCTTATTATTATCATCTAAACTGGGACACATTTCAAACGGTGTGGGGGACACAGTTACGTGGGCCCATTATAAAAGGTCTGCAGACTCCCCAAATTCCTCCTACGGTCTAGGGGGCATGTACCCCAGGCCTACCTGGATCCGCCTATGACATACTTGTTTATTGCTTGTATTTATAATTTTGATAAAATGTTTGGTGAGAGAGAAATGTGTACCACATTTGACAACACTCATTTATCTGAAGGTGAAGAGCTTTGACGCATACATCTGCATGTGGTGTTGACACACCTCGAGTTCTGAAAGTATGGTACATGTATTAATAGTCAGCACTGATTGTTTCTAACAATAATCATTTTAATGTACTTGCAATGCAATGAACTCCTGCCAAATGCAACCAATACCAAAGTTCAAATGCTATATATATATATATATATACATGTTATGGGTATTAATTGTCATGCCTTTCACAGTATTGAGGAGCGCTGGTTTTCTGAACATAACAAAAACTCACAGAAGGGGCAATCAAAAAACCTGGTGAAACTACTAGAATATTCTTTTCCTTGTAAATAATTAAATACCAAGACTACAAACAATTATAAGCGAATTCAAATTAAATTCTGAAATGTCCAGTAATAGCAATTTTTAATATAAAAGTAATAGATTAGTTAAATTACTATTACAATATTGTTATTAGTAAATTATGTACATGTTGTTTTGTTCAATCTATTACTATTAGTTCATTAATTATAATCGTTACAGATCATTTATAATGCATTTATTTACACTATTACTATTATGCCAAGCCTACTTAGGCTACTAGCCTACTACCATATACGACATAGACATAATACAGTCACATTATTATTGACATAGGTATATGCCATAGCGTCATACTGTTAGCTGATACTAGTCTATAGTAAACAGGGCCCAGCCATGCAGGCAGCCCGTACTGCCATTGGGTGGCATTGGCTATGACTAAAAGGTAAACAATCAAGTAAATTTAGTACAAGCAACATTAATGTGTATACTCACTCATACGCCTAAATACACGTGATTATAGCTAAATAATTCGAAATTACTAACCTGTCTGGAAGAACCTTTGCGAACGCTGTTGACGTTGACGTTGTGACTGACCTCACGGCACGGACCACGGCCACAGTCCCCAACTCGTTCTGTTTACTTTGTTTCGTTCCATAGTCTTTCCCAAATAGAAGTACACCTTTATGCGTGGATACTGTCTTTGTCTGACTAATTTAGCCCATTTTGCCGTGTCGGTGGCATATGTTCGTGGACGTCCACTCATTGCTTAAACTCGGTATTTCATAACATCAACAGCGCCAAAGGGTGGGGTCAAAGGTCAATATCGCCCATTATTCGCGATCACGAGAAGACATGAACGCAATTCCACACAAAGTTCAATGTCCTTACTCAGGAAAATTCGAAGCAAAAAACAGGATCCGGTTTTTACCAAAAACGAAAGAGTTCGCAGTTTTTCTATTAATTTAATAAAACGCACTAACACGTATGCATAAACGAACTAGGATAGCATTGGGGAGTTCTTGATGCCTCTGTTTTTTTGTGAAATTACTAAGAAACGCGAGGACCAAAACAATCGAATTGCTTGAGTTCCTTTAACTTTCACTGCCCACTCAATTGACTTCCAGTGGGATCAACCTGTGTGCTGTAAATAGCTTTCGAACGGTATGCCATCATAAAAAGCCCATATATGGTCAAAGATAGCAATGAAATCTCAAAATCAACCCAATAACGCTAAATCAACGTTATTACGTGTTTACGGGCAATTACGCCTGGCGACTTCCGACTGGTTTTCCTAGGCCGCCACATTATATTAGTTAGCAGTCCGACCGTTGTGCGCGACATCGATTGCACTTTCTAAGCGAGACTATATATATGCCCTTATGGGTCTATATGCAGGTTCGCAAACAAGTTTGTTGACACATGTTGTCACGTGATGTTGAGTATAACTTGCGCAGTTTAGGTTGATTGCTCAGTTTTCTCTGTCGTCGGTTGTAGATACAAACCTCTGTCTCTGAAATGGGCATGCTGCCGAACGTGTTACCGCTGTCGCTGACAGCGACTGATGTCGGTTTGATGATACTTACCTTGGTCATCATATATGTCATGTGAGTACAAATCTGGGTCTGCGATGTTTTAGTGTTACTGTTTTACAACGTCGACGTACTCTCTTGTTTGAGTTCGGTCACTTTTACATTCATTTTGAGACATTGGCATTTGCCATGGCATTGGTATTGGCATGCCCAGGCCATGGCTATGAGTATGATCATGGCATTGCCATTGGTGATTTATCATTTTATGTGCGTACATGGTACTGTTTTGTTTATTTTTTGCCAAATTCTTGGATATTTGTTTCTACCAAAGCAAAGGCAAAGACGGTAAGGTCTCTAAGGAGGATGGATTCGTGAATTTGATAACATGAATCATGACATGCGAGTATACACGGAGACGCGGTTCTACCATATATGGGCATCCGCAATTTTCGAAAACGAGACTCCGAGTAAATAAAGACACGTGCGTCGATATAGATAGATCTCTGTCGTGACTCATGTATGTGGTGTCGCGATGTGCTGGAGAAACCAATATCGGACTGTGACGAGATATCGAATGTTCGTCGTGTAAACTATGGTTTCACAATATTTGTGCTGGACTCATTGAATTGAACAATATTGATTAGTCCAACGACTGGCTGTGCAAAGACTGTGATGAGAATAGTGAACAATGTTTCTGATCTTTCTATTTGGGTGCATACAATTATATGAACCAATTATATTATCCACAAGTGGCAGAACATATTTCCATTTTAACACTTTGAATGATAAGGCCATTAATGTTTATTAATTGTTTCACAACAAAGTTTCCAGCAAAAATATGTGGAAAAGAAAATGTCAAAATATTGGGTTGGTCATTTAAAAAAATATCAGCCATGATGAAAGTAGATAAGTTGTGAATAATATTTACACATATATATATATATTGTATTGTGTAGTCTAGTGTCATTTATTCCAAATCCATCTCCTCCATTTGAGCATACCAGACTAGGAGATGGCGTACTATTTTATTAAGAAGTGGTGATAAAATTATTCTTGAATAAATTTGTTTGTATAATATCCATATTGTCTGGTTTTCAATCACAGAAACATTTGCCATATTAAACAATCATCTTACATGTATTTGCCCCATAGCTCCTCTCACATACTAGTATATGATATGACATGAATTTATAGATATGACATGATAACGATTTTTTTAAATTAAATTACTGCAAAACTTACTTACTTGCATTATAAGAATATTGTGACCTAACAAACATTCATACAATCATAATATATGAAGCATGGCATGCAGTCAAAATGTAATCGAACCAGTCTGTATTCAAGTAAGTTACTTCATAGATGCAAGACTTTGCACATAAAGTCTAAATTTGGGAATGTTCCTATAAACAAATGCAATCTTTGTAAAATGTCTTCTTCAAATTGCAAAATGCTGCACAAACTGTGACAATTTTATCCAGAGAAGGGATCAGAGAAATGGGGATGCCATGTTGTATAATGCGGAAACATTTCAACCTTCTAATGACCTGCTCCACTAGGATTCGTAAGTTGGCAATTCAACTTGTTCTGGTGATGGCCGCTTGGGACATCTGAGCTTGTCAGGAGGCACGTGGAGTTGGATCTGACGAAAATCACAGTCTTCCCGTATGATGAATCCTTTGTCGGCCTGGATCATCTCATATGGATCAAGCTTATCCAATAAACCAGAATCTAGAGTTATTGCCTTATCCGATGCTCTGCCATTATATGCCTTTGAAATGAAAGTGATTGCCGAGTTTGGTGCAATGCCAATAAGGATATTTGCAGTGTTGTGATGCTTGTATTGTGACCATGTTGATGTCTGTAGCAGAGGATCTTTCGGTACATCGATGAATATCTCTGTACAGTCGATGATTGTCCTCAGATGTGGCAGATGTTTGAACCTGTGGGGTTTTGTCGCAATTATGTGTTCTTTAGTCGGCCAAAATATTAGTGGTTGAAGCACTTGCTCATTGCAGTCAGCCATGCACTGAATACTTGGCTACAGATGCTGGGTGCAGGCTTGGGTTCAAATGCGAGTGATTGCATTTAAATGCTAATGTTTGAAAGCATTCAAGTGCAAGTGCAAATGCAAGTGCACTGATAGATACACGGCTGCATTTAAAGGCAAATGCTAGTGTTTGAAATTATGCAAATACAAGTGTTTTAAAACTATTAAAATGCAAGTGTTTTGAAAAAAATACAAATGCAAATGTTTTACAACTATTAAAATGCAAATGCAAGTGTTTTGAAAAATTCAAATGTCTTGAAAAAGTTCAAATGCAAATACAAATGTCTTGAAAAAATTATTAACTAGTAAGGAGCCCTCCCTGGTAACAAGGAAACTTCTATAAACAATTTCGAACCAATTATACAACTTGTCTTGACACATATATAAATATATTCATAAATGCAGCCTACGCAGACCACGCATCAGTCTTTAAGCAGACCACTACAACATTATTTAAGTATCCTAGAACAATGGAATATTCCATTAGTTTCACCAGATTTTATGATTGCCCCCCCCCCCCCTGTGAATCTTGGCTCTGAGTGAGTTTCACCCTGGAGGTTATGAGAGTTTACATAGCAGGAGACACTGGGGCAGTGTGACACCCTCATGACTAAAGGGATTCAGTAGTGCTTAGAAGTTGGTTCTCATGCCAAGTATCCTTTTCACACAAGCCTATGGGTCTACTGGGCAAACAGATATGTGAAAAACATCCTGATGTATTTGTACTTGTGCCAATAACTAACTGCCGGCCAAACAGCTAGTATCATTCTGCGGAAGACAGGTCCACCAGTTACTGTGATAAATGGACTGGGTTTTCTGTACGATAATTTATCTTTTTAGATACAACATTTTGTCAGTCTGGTAAAAAAACTAATATTTTAATGAAACAGTTTCTGACATCTTGCTAAGATAATTAACTATTAAAAAAAATAAGTTACAAGAATGTTTTCATCATCCACTCACTAAATGTGTTGACCGAAATAATATGTATTCTCTGCGTCCTGTACGACATGCCACTTTTTTACCAATAACATTTTCACAAGAAGTTATTGTGCACTGTTGGCAACTGAGAAAAGTTATCGTATGTTTATCACATAACAGTTGGCGTTTGCATTGTGTGTTCTAAAAATAAAACAATTACCTCAGAATGTACCGTAGGACACGCATGGAATCGTCCAATAGTAATGTATTACATTGTGATGTAATTGACCCCAGGCCTGATGCTACACATGTTCTCCGTTTTCTATCTGTTTTATTAATGTTCGACCACACAGTATGACACTGAACCAAATCAAGATAATGGATTCACTCAAAATCAATGTATTTCATATTTGGTCAACTTGAACACTGAAATAAACAGTTGTATCCAGGATCCTAAGGGTAAGGTGATGAGTAAGTGCACCCCTCTGGAATCATGGCCCTCCTTAAGTTTCACTCTGAAGTTTACTGATGCATTTGCACTTGAACCAGTACTTATCATTTCACCAATCACTGCATGCAGATTGCGGTGCAGTAGGTGCTAGAACAGTGTGGTCTGTTTATCATAAACACAATAGATACAATCAGCTTTTAAGCCGTGTAAAGAAATGGACTGGATGAAATACCTTTAATGTAACAAACAAGTTTTTTCTCATTACTTTCAATGGTTTTACCAAAACAGTATATTATTAGTCAATACTCAGCACAAATCCACTCCACTGAGCACAAACTGTATGTGATCATTTGTGATGGTGTTAAACTGGATTCACAGGTTACATAATAGGATGTATTACTTGCTCCAAAATGAGGTGAAGACAATATTTAATGGAAAACCAATTTCACTGATAACTCAACAAAACCAAGTTTGATGATTAAGATGAATATTCTAAAGAAAGTTATTCTGAAGAAATGTATTTATTATTTCCCTTATATTATAAATATATTCTAATACAAATAATTGTGTTAATCAAAACTGTTTTGAAATTTTCAATTAATTTTATGTTTCAAAACTGCGCAAATGACCCTTTTCACACTTGAGTACAGAGGAAACGACTGTTGAGCAAATAACCATTGGGTAAATAAACTACATCCAATTGCCCTGCAGTATTTTATAGTGTATGATCAATTTCGATATCTTAAAAAAGGTTGCATTATTCTTACAGTCACCAACCAGTATTAATATCAGTTTTAGACAGTTAACTCTCCTTGTTTGTATGTTGTGGTATTATAGATATTTAATCAAATCTACAGTAAAACAAACCAATCATCAACATTAATTTTATTATCCATGAGAAATTTGGAATCAGTACATAGTTCAAACCCTACAACCATATATAACAACCTGAACAGGTTACCTATTTAATTTCATTATGGATACAGGTGTGGCTTGAACAATACTAGGCTTGGACAAAGAAAGGAGCTTGTTCAATTGGGCCAAGCTTCCTCTCTCATACAAAGGTTGGAGCCCTTAATTGCAAAACTCTGCAAATATGGTCTACTGCTCATGACAATGCGACAAGGTTTCGCAGGTCTGACTTTGTCTTTACCCTCTGTTAGCAGAAAGTCAAATGCAAATGTGTTTTTTATTCAAATGCAAGTGTTTTTGGTCTTGACGAAGAAGAATTTGTTTTATTTGACCCAGACATTTCAAATAATACATACAATACATCCATGTCCAAAAAATTAAAATATTACAAATATATATAACCTTATGGTAAACGTGATATAATGTATGATAAAAAAACAAAAAGTAGGGTCATGAGACTCCTCTAAGAGTATGGTAGTCGCTATCGAGGAGCCAACTTTGGTAATAAAACTTTAACTGAATGAGTACATCACCTAATCAAATTCTTCCAGAAAAATGTTTGTCATTAAGGCATTGTTTTGTACTGTATCATGTTGGCTGGGGGTTATTATATACTTCATAGTTAAACATTATACTCCAGTTTTATAAATAAACTAGTAAGTCGTTGTGTAAATATTTATAGTAAAATTTTAATTGTTGTAATTTAAGGATGTCGTCTACTTTTAACAAGTTGAGTTGTTTGTGAAGTGGTTCTGTGTGGGAAGTATATTTACCTAAGGTAATAATTCTCAGGGCTTTTTTGAAGTTTTATTATTCTATTTGATTGAAAGCCCCATGGCATGATGTAATAAATAATGTGTGGCACAATTAATTAATTATATAATATTATATGAATATGAAGAGGTACGTTTAAATTTTTTTAAATGCAAATTTTTTTAGAACAAACATTTGATATTTTTTCAGTGCTTTTTCCAGTTTAGATTTGTATTTATAATTAAACACAACAAATTTAATTCTTTGACTTGTTCAATATCTACATTGTCTATCTTCAGAGTAAGTGTCTGTATATTTTTCTTTGCCTTTTGAAATGTTATGTATTTAGATGTTGCTATATTTAACGATATATTTTGAGCCATTCATTTATTTTAAAAAGTTCTTCATTTATTAAAGATTCTAAATTTTCGTCTGTATGTTATCAATGAAAGTGTTTAGTGTACTTGATAGAGTTGTATCATCAGCATAAATTATGAAATTAAACACTTTACTGGCTTGTGCAAAATCATTTATATATATGTTGAATAACAGAGGTCCTAAGATTGAGCCTTGTGGTACACATGTTGTTAGTGATAACATATTTGATTTTATGTATCATACTAGAGAGCGAATTAACTGTGTACCTATGTGTGGCCGCAGCTTGTTTGATGCAACAATACCAACACATGACAACAGTTGTAAAGTTCGAAAAATGGCAAATTTTATTGCCGGATCACCTCATGGTAACCGGAAATCATATAACTGGATCTATGCATTACAATAACGCATATGAATTAAAGGCAGCATTTAAAATATTGCTGTTTACATGCATCAAAAGTGAGGGGCCAACCGCCACAGGCACTGTTCCTTGGGAATAGTGTCCTCCCATCCAAGGCCTTTATTTGCAAGTTTTAATTTGTCTGCTACAATAGAATCGGATTCTTTAAAATATTTTGGAAATGATTTAGTAATTTTATGTTTACACAGGATTTCATTTATAGTTTTCCAAGTGTTTTTTTTTTATAAAATTTAAATTGATTAAAACATTTGTCAAAATATGTTTTGCGAAAACTTCTTTTCAAAATACTATTGTATGTTTTTAGATTAATCAATAATACACCATATTCGGAAGATGCAGGGTTTGTTATTTTTAATTGTTTGTAAAGTTTGTCTCTGTATCTTATTGAGGTTAGCAAGCCTTGAGTTATTCATGATGACTTTTTATGTTTATATTAATTAAATTTAACTAATTTGCTAGTCATATATTTATTTTTAGCTTGATTTATTTCACTGATGATAATTGTATAATTATGGTTTGGATCAGCATTTGAACTTGTATCTCTTTTTTATGTATTTCAGAAGAGATTATATAATTTTTGACTTTTAACATAGCCTCTTTATTGTGTACATTAACTCGTATAAATTTTGTAGGATGTTCCTCTTTTAGAGCAGTGTCCATAAGTATAAAATATGGTTGATGAACAGACATTTTTAAAATTAATATTCCTGCTGTACTTTGCAAAATAAGTTTTATAAAATTACAAAAAAATATCAATAAGTGTACCAGTACATGTTGTGAACCTTGTAGGAAGAGTGATTTGGGGGAAGAGACTAAATGAAGTTAACATGTCAAAGAAAGTGATACAGTGTTCTTGCTTGTTTCTTTTTAGCATATTTATATTGTAGTCCCCTCAAGAATAAGGTTGTTGTTTTGATCATGTTGCATAGATGATATGACCATTGTAAATTCATTTATAAATTCGTTATAGTTTTCAATTAAGGGCCTTGGAGGTCGGTATATATTTCCTATAGCGACTGTCTGTGTTAAGCCTCCTCCATTTACTTGTATTAGTTGTCTCTCCCATTGTTCATACATATTTAATTTAATCTTTACTTCATAATCAAAGTTTATATATATATATATATATATATTTATATATATTAATAATCCCCTTTAGTGCTGCAACTTTTTCCTTGGGATATACAGTCATATCCATTTAACTGAATTAGTGATAAGTCATCATTATCAGATAGCCAGCTCTCTTGGAGACATATTATGCTAAATTTAAAATTTTAAGAAGATAAGTCATTTACAAATGCCTCAAGTTCACTAAACTTTGTGTTAATGGACTGTATATTTGAGCTTAGGATACTGAAATATTTATTATTGTTTTGGATTAATCAATAAAAAATTCAAAATCATAATATGATGATCGGAGTATTGTTGGCACTTCATTATTTTCATCAAGAGTATTACTGATGTTCAAAATATTATTTAGACAATTATTTGTAATACCACCTGTAAATTAATACAATGGCAGAATTTAATTTTCTTGGAATAACTTTTAAGGAACAATTTAACTGGAAAAATCACATTGAAAAAATTTCAAATCGGGTTTAAAGGACGTTAGGTGTATTGAATAGACTAAAACAGTTATTACCTCTTAATATAAAGATTATATTGTACAATACACTGATATTACCGCTTGGGGTTACAAATGTGACAGAATTCAGAAACTTCAAAAGAAACTTGTCCGAATTATTAGTGTAAGCAAATATAATGCTCACACTGAACCACTGTTTAAAAGTCTTAAATTATTAACAGTAGAACACATATTGAAATCACAAGAACTAAAACTATATTATAAATTCGTATATAACAAACAAACTGTGTACCTTAAAAATTTACCGTTTCATCAAAACAATAGCATTCACAATTTCAACACACGTGGGCAATATATTATACACACAATCAGGGTACAACACGAATTTGTGAAACAAAGACTCAGATACACCTTGCCGCATACTGTCAATAATGCACCTAATTTAATAAAAAATAAAGTTTACACTCACAACTTACACAGGTTTGTAATGTATGTTAAACATTATTATTTGCAGACGTATCCACCTGTATATACATTACAAAATTGTTATATTTGCCATAATTGGTGAATAACAAACAGGAATACATATTTTATGTGTACCTCTTTGGATGAATAACCAGTCGTCCATTATCATATGTGATGTCATGTTATAGGCCTTGCTTTGACTTAATCTGTTGACCGATTATTGCTACTTTTTTTATACACCAGGACTTGTCATTACTATAACTGGGTGGCTCCAATGAGAGCGGCTTTTTTGCCTTAGTGGGAATCTCCCTGACCCTCACGTGATAATTTATATACAATTATGTGATCATTATGCTTTTATATACTCATTTATTGAGTGATATGTATATGGGTCAAAATAAAAACTACTGTCTGTCTGTTTGATCGGTGATAGGCCTATGTCCCTTGACTCCAATAGGATGCTAATTATGTGATCTTGTGAAAATGTCCTTACTGGTATAATGGCATTTTCATTATATAGGATTAAATTTAGTAATTTACATATCTCCACTACAATAATTGTCTTACTCAAAGGGAGGGTGACATGAGCATCCTGGTGCCCCATGAGGTACTTTTGCAGCACCTCGAAAAAAACATGAAAACGCTCACCTACAGTCACCAAACTTCACATCATATATCTACAACACGTATTCTACACATACATAATTATTACGTGATAAAAAAGTTAAATTTACTGTCTTTTATCGATCAAAATGTACAAGAAATTCACTCGTTTTTGCGTGTATTCATTAGTTCCATCGGAAACTCCGGTAGGTGGCGTCACTTTATGGTTGACTTCAGACATGGGGATAGGCTGAAGGCAACCATAAAGTGTCGCCACCTGCCGGAGTTTACGGTGGAACTAATGACTACACTCAAAAACAAGCGAATATTTTGATCAATAAGACAGTAAATTTAATTGTTTGATCACGTGACAAATGTATATGTGTAGAATAAGTGTTGTAGATATATGATGTGAAGTTTGGTGACTGTAGGTGACTATTATCATGGTTTTCTCGAGGTGCGGGCCTAAACTGCAAAAGTACCCCCCATGATGCACCCCATGTTGTTGGCAAGTCCTCCATCTCAACAGTCTATAATCCCCATTGGAGCAATCCAAGGCATTGCAATATCTGCTTGTTGAGCCGGTCTATGCCCATGGGCGTCATTATGGACCATCCATCGTGTAGAAGACGGATAGATGCTATAATTGAAAAAGGAACATAAATTAAGATATATTCTCCCAAATGTAGTTCCAATGTTCAGATATGTGCATATGTACATAAACCATTAGAATTGTAAGTTAGGACCTGATCATAAAATGGTGTTTAGGCATTGATAGGAATCAAATTATCGCCCAACGACCAAACATGGATGGATTTTAAATAGCCTCACATGAAACGATAACATCGAATATTCAGTCTTAAGGATCACTTAGAATAATGCAGTGTTCATTTATACACACCTTGGTATCTCGTAAGTCTAATTTATGTCATAAAATACTAGGCTTTAATCACCTGAATGAGCAACACCAAAGTCTTGTATCCTGTGTTTTGCTTTGTTCTAGTACCCACGTGCGTTTATTTACTCGCAACTCTGATCTAGGTCAAGATGGCATCGGAACTTGGCTTGGAAGGTGGCGCCACCTAATTATAGCACTGGCCAGCATTCATATCGTTTTTGCAAGCATAACCAAACTAGACAACCACTGTTCTGCCAGTTTCAAGGGCAACGTATTTCTTTAATTTTGGTTGCGTTCACATGGAATAACCCAGGTGCTGTCACACAATTTCATAAATTATTTATTAGTTAAATGATACTAATAAATTTAATTGCTGTTCATCCCTAAGCAAATGTATTTTATCTCATCTTTCTTGTCAATTGCAGCTATTCAACACGTCACTTTGGATGCTTCAAGGACCAAGGAATTGCAGGGCCACGTCCGTGGCCTATCTTTGGGAATATACTTACAGTATTCAAGATGGTATGTCTCATATCCATATATAATGCATCTAGGGGGTTTGAAGTCATATGATTTAACTAGAACATCCAAAGTGAACTGGACAGTAAATTTTAAATTATGACTTCATCAAAATATAACAAACATTTCTGCGTGTGGAAAATAGATAGAGCTGTGCGAAGTGACCATTTCAGTAAGAACTTGTGCAAGGTGATGGAGCATATCGTTCTTAGTCACATGTGGAAACACCTCAGTGCTAACAATGTTATCCTCCATCACAAGCATGGATTCCGAACTGGACTATCCTGCCAAACACAGCTTGTGGAAGTAGTCCATGACTGGGCTTCCTCTATGAACGACCAGAAACAAATAGACGTCATCCTCCTCGATTTTTCCAAAGCTTTCGACAAGGTTCCCCACAAACGACTTCTCAATAAATTAAACTACTATGGTATCACAGGTGACACACTACAATGGATAAAGTCATTTCTATCAAACCGCACCCAGATTGTATCAACACCATCTCAAACCAACCAGCTTCCCAAGACGATCCACACCCCTATCTTGGCATCACAATATATTCCAAACTGTCGTGGACAAAGCATGTTAACACCACTGTCTCTCAATCCGCTAGAACACTTGGCCTCCTTAAACGCTTTATATACTTACAATATGTTAGTAAGGCCAAAACTAGAGTACGGAGCTGTAGTCTGGAATCCCTATACACAAAATAACATTGATACCCTTGAAAAAATCCAAAGAAACGCAGCTAGATTTACTTTAAATGACCACAGCCGCACAACAAGCGTAACTAGCCTCATAAATAAAATTGGTTGGCAGACTCTAGAAAGAAGACGATTACAACATCAACTTACCTTCTTCTACAAAATAAAACACAACCTCCTGAACATTACCCTACCACAACATATTATAGTTCCATGCTCCCGTACACGAAACAGCGATCCAAACAAATAAATACAAATACATGCACGCATAAATACATATGTATACTCATTCTATCCTAGAGTTATAAGAGCTTGGAATCTACTTCCCCCAGAAACAATAAGCCTACCCACACTACACCCATTCCAACAATCTCTGAGTACCATCCACCTTGTTGCTCAAGCCCACCTGACCAGACTATATATAAAGACAGAGACTGTGTTTTTAATCTGCACAAATGATTGCATTTGTTTTACATAATTATTTGTTTTATTTTAATTTTAAAATTATTTGTCAAATTCAGTTTCACGCACTGCACAACTCCTAGGTTAGCCCCAGAAGGGGCTGTGTGGAGAAGCAACACATAAGACCTAAGAAAGCAGCAAGTGGCTTGCCTCACTTGTCAGGTGTCAGGGCAAAACATTGCTTCTGTCACTACAGGAAATCACTGCACCTGGAATCCTGTAATGGTGCATGACTTGTGAAATAACTGACTGAAAGTCAGTTATTTACATTGGTTATGACTATTAAATGTACACATTTATATATATATATGTATATATACATATATATATATATAAGGCTATACACCGTTTCAGGGGACCAGTGCGTAACACACAGCTTTACGGGGATTGGCTATATATTTGTATTATCGAGAGTCCAACACTTTTTATATATGTGCATCGCGCCCTTTTAAGGTATGTCGATTCTATTTTTTTATTTTTTAACTATATAGAACTGGAACATTGTTTGTAACACAATAATAATCAAAGTTTATTGTGATGTTTTAATTAATAACAAATATATACAATTTTAGTAATTTGTTCCCATGTTTATTTTGTCGTTATTTTCGTTGGTTAATGTCATGTAAATGTCATTAAAAAATTTGTTTTATTAAATAATTTAGTCATTACATTTCTTAATACGACATAATGGTTATGTTCAAACATCAAGTCACGTAATAATTCATGGATTTTTCGTGACACGTAAAGTAATTTTTTTCATTCCTTCATGCAAGTTACTCCATTTATGATGTGTATGCATGTTGTATTACTTGCATTTGAATATTGCATGGTTTTCATTAAGATGTTTAGAAATATTAAACATATGGAACTGCCTTCAACATGTTGCATATAGGGAATGTCTGTAGTTAGATAAGCTGTATGTGAACATTAATGAAAATGACAACAGCACATATAAAGTAACAGTGACCTTTTTATTCCATTTAATAGTTTATAAACAATACCAGCCTCATGTAACATATGCGTCGTCAACTCAGTTACAGATTACATATAGGAGACAGAAGCCTACTCACAACAATGTGTTGTAAAATAATAGAACACATCCTATACCACTTCATCATGGAACACCTAGACAAAACAGCAGCCTAATCAACACTCAACACGGTTTCCTGCAAAGAACTCGTGCGAAAGCCTGTAAAATACAGCCATTGATTTTCTAGCTACAGACAGATATTCTCATTTAGACTTCTCCAAAGTTACAAAACGAATTACACAATATGTCACTCTGGGCCCACAAATGTCATTTAATCCAGATAAATGCTACACACTCCATATGTATAGAAATCACATCCCATTAACACTGGACTATATAATGGAAGGTGATTTTTTATGAAGCCAGTCATCATTCCTATCTTGCAGTTGAGCTACAGAGAGACCTCAAATGGAAAACCCATAATTATGTGGGGCAAAGTTACCTGTATCAAATTGACAAACTAGCAACCGTGGCTAGTTTGCTGATGACAAAGAAGGCAAATGTGATGTTTTATAGTGATAAGTCAAGTAGTAATGCATGAATATATAATGCAAAAACAATCTATGCATCACTGTTACTTAGCTTATATATTAAAAATATAAAATACAAGCAAAGGTGGGAGATCCAACCACACAACAAATTATATATATTGGTAAACCACTAACAACTAACACATCACACATAGAGGTAGGGCCTAATAGCCACACAAAATACTCATAAAAGAGTATCCGCACTAAAAACCCAGTGTACACTACTGAAAATTCAGTGAAGGGAAAACCTTTAAAGCACAATCTCGTGCACAAACTAAAACAGGGAAAAGCGTCAACAAATTCCAAAAAATTGTATGAACTATCTATCTGTCTTCAGTGTAACAGTGTCGTCGTTACCTAGATTAGATAATATTAAAATATAAAACACCAGCAAAGGTGGAATACCCAACGTCATATTTCGTATTAATAAACAAGAATAAATTGAAAAGCTATATGTCTGTAATGACGAAATCTGCTTGTACACACAAAATCTGCATGTACTCTATAAAATGAGGGCCATGTACCTACCTCCGCCCTAAACCCCGCATCCATATAACAGAGGACTATTCACAATAGAAATGTCAACAGCAATGTCACTGACAATACAATGTAATTAGTTAACTTGTTGTAACTTATCATGAGAATATATACACAGCATACAAATTAAGGTATGTGTACAGTAAATGCATACCTGTACACATGGTCTCTGACGACAGCCAAATGTATCAAACCAGGCCGACCTGGAATTATGTTAAACACAGGTGCAAAAGGGGAGGAGGGTGGGAAAACAAAATGTAAACAACTAAGCGTGGAAAAATAGATTACCTTTTCGTTGTACGGAAATTGAAAAAGAGGCTGGATGATCTGATTTTGGAGGTCGGCCACCGTACCTTCTACAATAGAAGCGTTAGCTTTGCACACATAAATGCGGTTTGATTTAATTACATAAAATGTGTTTTTATGTGGGGCAAAGGTACCTGTACCTAGTTTGCTGATGACAAAGAAGGCAAATGTGAGTTTTATATATGGGCTTTATAATGATAAGCCAAGTAATAATGCGTGAACACATAATGCAAAACAACCTAAGCATCATTGTTACCAGCTTAGATATTAAAAATAAAACAAATCACCAAAGGTGGGGAAAAAACCACACCGTGTTATTCTGTAATATACAAGTTCATAATGGCTCCCCCACCCACATTGACAACACATGCACCTCCAAATCAAATAAAACTCTCGGGTTGATCAAAAGAAATCTAAACTGTTGTTCACAAGAAGTAAAGGCGAAACCATATACTACCCTTGTTAGACCTAAACTGGAATGTTCATCAACGGTGTTGGACCCATACCGTAATTGCCAAATAAATCAAATAGAAATAAAATCCAACACAGGGCTGCCCGCTTCGTGCTTCACGATTATGCAGGAGAATCACGTGTCACTACGATGTTAACCGCACTAAACTCTCCAGAACGTAAAGAAAGTCGAAAGACTTTCGGTCTTCCACAAAGCGCTGCACCACCAAATCGCCGTCAGTATACAAAACTATCTCAACACGTCTACTCGCCTCACCATATCAAACAGTCGTCACCACGCCATTGCCCCATCAGCTAAAACCGACGTATTCGAATATAGTTTCTTTCCACGCAGATTTACAAACTGTAACTCCCTCAGCCCAGAAATAACCAACTGTAACAACATTATAATCTACAGATGCAGAATAAAAAATAACTTTCAAAGGGATAGGTGTAATTAAAAAAAATTAATATTGTCTTATCTTGATTTTCAAATCGACTAAATGCTGACCATGGGGTGACCACGGGATTATATACCGAATGGTTCTTCCCGTTAAGCATGTAGATGAAGACCTTTCTATAATGCTTCGTCAACTCATGCCCTACGAAGTGTTGTTAGCGAAGAATATGATATACATACAACATATTTAAGGCTTCTTTCCTGTTAGTGTAAAATAATAATAGTAATCTATTTTATTAAGATTATGCTACACTTGAAAACAAGCACTGCCGTGAATCATGTCAACGCGACATAGCAGCCAAGCATGTCTTCAGTCGCCTGTGTTTAGTCTTGCGTCTGTTAAATAACTGTGCCCTTGTTTTCAGGTAGGCAGCTTGGGCATCCAGATGTTTCAGACAAGTTGGTGTTCCGTTTTCCAGAAAGGCCATGATTTCCCTTTTGCCTGAAACATAAACATATAAATTAAACTCTGTCTGTGCGGGTCATGTGCACGCCAGCATACGAGGTTGATATGCGGTGACGGTTTGATGTAGCCGTCAGTGACATGGCAGCCAGGGCGCATGCATATCTGACCGCATGCTATCCGGAACAGTGGCTTTTCGATGCTGTTCAATCACATATATCTTCACTTATAAATGGACATTATTACAAACACCACACTACCCGGAAAACCACTTCATGAATTTATGGAAATTAAACAAACAAAATTACATACAACAGTTAAATTATTACAAATAGTTCATTTCTACTGAATGAAGAAGCTGACACTTTAGCCATCAGCATAATTATGAAGTAATAATTACTGTTAATTTTATTCAAAATTTTATACATACTAGGTAATTCGCCTTTAGTTCCATTTTCAATGTCTTGCCCTTAGAAGAAGGAATGGGAGTGATCTTCAAGCATCATGTTGTCTGCATCAGTCCAATGTATGTTTTATGCTGAAAGTGACACCATCGTAGCAATGCAGACTTGGTAAACAAAAGTTAAGGTAAATTCGTATATAGTACAATACTCGTGTGTGTGTGTGTGTGTGTGCGTGCGTGCGTTTGCGTCCGTGTGTGTGTACAAATATAAATCACTGTTCTGCGTGACGAATTTACTAAGATATGGCGATTTTTTGTATTGACGACCTCCATCTTTAAAATATGGCAGATGCGAATGTTACAGAAAGTGAAATCACATTAGCTAAAGCATGGTAAAAAATCCCACAATGAGTTTGTGTGTATTTGTGTGTGTGTGTGCGCGCGCGCGCATGCCTGCGTGGGGCATCAGCAGTTGCATCATATTTCGTTGATTCATTATTCTTAGACTAGAATGTCACCTCTTTTCTTCGGTGGTGGAAGTATCCCCTCGTCGTCACTGCTACTTATGCTTGCCGCAGCTGCAACATATATTATGGTAAATTAATAATATTATTTTTGTGTAATTAACGTACGGTTACTTCTACCAATCCATCAACTATTACTCTGACATAATCGTTACATTAAAATACTTTAAAGACAATATTGATAATGCCGACTGACGAATAACTTTTATTAGTTTTACTAATTGAGTATGAAATGTTCACCAACTACATTGTAATAGGTGTGCTTCTGAAATAACACCTTACTTTGAAATTCAAAGTAACATTTTTGCAATCCTAATGAACCCAGTTAAGGAATTCACCTCTTTTCTTCTGTGGTGGCAATACATCTTTGTCACCACTGCTACTGGTGCTGATTGCAGCTGCAACATACAATATAATAAGTATAATAATAATAAAAAACAAACAGAACAGTTTTATTTATATAATCCTAATACACACAGTAAAGGAATTTTGAAATAGCCAGTGGTTATATGCTAAGGGGTTCAGGAGTATAACTACGCACACGGGTTGATTTTCAAACAGCACAGTTGTGAAATTACAAGTCTACTATAGTTGTAATAAAACTAAATGTACCTCTTTTGTGCGATGGCGGCATTTCATCATCATCACTGCTATCCATGCTGACCGCAACTAAAACATTTTTGGTAAACTATGAAATTCAAGCAACTGAAAGAATACATTTTATGTTGTGAATTAATAAATAAATATATCATGGTCTATACAGCGCCAAACAATTTATTTACATGAATATAAGTTGGGTTAGTTGTTGCCTTTCAATCAAAATGGAATGTCACCTTTCGTTTTCTGCACTTTCTCAAATCCAGATGTAGAAGCTACTGGTTCATTGATGCCTGGAATACAAACAAACAAAACAAGATAGTTTGTTAATCATATATTTATTGATTTGCAAAGAAAACAGATGTTCGGAGAATGGAAGAGGAAAAGAGGCTAGGATTTAACAAGATTGTCATCCAGAAAATTAACTCTAGATGGCAGGTGGACAAGGAAGCCTTTTGGCTTACCGAGAGTCCAACACTTTTTACCTATGCGCATCGCGCCCTTTTAAGGTATATGTCGATTTTATTTTTAAATATATTCACGCTACTAGCACCAACACAATCAGCAGGTAATCTGTTCCATTCATTTGCAGTCCTTTGTGAAAATGATAAATTTCTTATATCTAATCTACACTGGTCCTTTACTAAGGTAACTTTCTTAACTTTGAAAAAAAAATTCTATCAATATTTTCATAACCATTCAATATCTTAAACACTCCTATCTGTCAGGCGTATTTCGTAACTAAGATTCCTCAGTTTTGGTGTCATTTTAGTCGCTTTCTTCTGTACTCTTTCAAGACTATCTGTCCTTCTTGCAACATGGCCTCCACGCTTCAATGATCCAGACTGTGGTAGGAGGATTGTAAAAAAGAGTGGAGGAAATGGGAGAGGAGTGGAGAATGACAGCGAAAGATAGAGGGAGTTGAGACAGTTGGTGGAGACAGTAGTGTATGAACAGTGAGCGGCGGTGGAGAAAAAGACGAAATAGTATTGAAGCCAGGCCCACCCTGGATGGATTGCAAAGGAATACAGTTCCACTATACGAATTGCCTTAAAAGCAAGTTATTTCGCGAATTAGCAGCATCGAGATGCTCCAGCACTCGTCCCATTACGCAGTTGTCCAAGATGACTGCCTCAGCATGCTCCATATGTTTGTAGAAGCACTCTCTGTCAGTCCGGGTCATGTGCATGCCAGCATACAAAGTAGATATCCGGTGACGGTTTGATGTAGCTGTCAGTAACATGCCAGCCAGGGTGCTTGCACATCGGACCGCATGTCATCCTGAACAGTGGCTTTTCGATGCTGTTCAATCACAAATATCTTCATTTATAAATGGACATTATTACAAACACCACATTTCCTGGAAAAACCACTACGACTTTATGGAAATTAAAAAAACTTATCATATGAATATAGTGGTTAGCCAACATCATTTGAACTGTGTTATCAGACAATACCCATAATTAAATGCCCGTTTTGAATTGAAGCATAAAAAGTAATTTATTAAATTTGTTTTAGAACAACATGGAAATATCGAGTTTTGTCGTGATGCCCTTCATTTTTGTTAAACACCTACCCTTGCTGGCAAACAAGAATTTGTTTTCTGCCAAAATGTTGTTTTTATTTATGTTGTTGATCAGCAGTTTAATTGCAGGAACACAATCAATTTTATCAACACCGGGACGAACTCCGGCCTTTTCCATGCAGATTTAGAGTCAGTACGTATATATTCTCTAATGCCACACTTGTTAGGAATGTCGGTGAAACCACATGTATTTATTTTTCTCTACATCAACACAACACTCTCGTCCCGCCTCGCGAGACTCGTGCACCCAACTAACACGGGGCCTACAAGGGCCCCCTCCGAGTACATATACATCAACACAACACTCTCGTCCCGCCTCGCGAGACTCTCGTGCACCCAACTAACACGGGGCCTACAAGGGCCCCCTCCGAGTACACAAAGTGTGCGAAAACTCAAAATATAACTGAAAAGTCCGTACCTAATATTATGCCAACAAGAGTCCAAAACAGTAGGCTAACACTAACATAGTACATGTTCACACACGATAGCGGGCCGGCAACCTCACCATCCGACAACTGGAAGTCACTAAGGGGACCACCCCCGTGTTGTCATCTCCAGTGAGAGGTGGCCTCGCCGGGGACCTCTCTTCTGTGGCACGCGCCTGACGCACCGGTTCGATCGCGTCCGTTGCATCCTCCATGAACGCTGGCTTTATTCTGTCGAGAGAAACCGTGTCATGTCGGCTTCCTAGATCCAACTTGAAATACTTCTCGTGTCTCTCAAGCACCTTGAACTGCCCTTGGTACGGTGATTGTAACGGTGTCTTATGCGCTCCTACGCGCACAAAGACGTGTGTTGCCGACGACAACTCTTGCGACACATAGCTCCGTCGTGACTCACCTCCGTGCCAAATCGGAGGTACAGGCCGCAGTAGACGAATCTTCTGCCGCAAGTCGGCCACAAACCCCGGATCTGCAGCCCAATCACTGTCTGATGACACAAAGAACTCGCCGGGCAGGCGTAGATGTTCTCCAAACACCATCTCGGCGACAGAACAGTGAAGATCGTTCTTGACCGTAGCCCGCATACCAAGCAATACCAGAGGCAACGCATCAACCCAGTTAGGATCGGCCCCAAGTTTCGCCTTTAGAGCCGATTTCATCGTACGCACGGTACATACGTTCGACCATCCCGTTCGCTTGCGGATGGTACGCTGTCGTAGTGTTCGTGGACGCTCCGAGCAGCGATGCAGTTTTCTTCCAAAGCTCTGAGACGAACTGCCTACCACGATCACTCGTCAGAGTAGATGGCACACCATGACGAGACACCCAGTGGTATAAAAATACGCGAGCACAAGTCACTGCCGATATGTTACTCAGGGGAATGGCTTCTGGCCACCGGGTGAAACGATTCACTATCGTC
Source organism: Paraescarpia echinospica (assembly GCA_020002185.1). Classification (NCBI taxonomy): domain Eukaryota; kingdom Metazoa; phylum Annelida; class Polychaeta; order Sabellida; family Siboglinidae; genus Paraescarpia; species Paraescarpia echinospica. Next base: position 16,623,741 of record CM034540.1, read on the forward strand.
AATAGATAAGTGAAACCCTGCGATGCCGGCAATGGATCGACTAAGTCGACGTGTAGACTCTCGAATCGTTTCGCTGGCATCGGGAGTGGCATCAACGGCGCCACTATATGTCGCGACAGCTTAGCACGCTGGCAGCCACACATGTACGAGCCCAATGTCTTATGTCTCGGGCCATTCCATGCCAGACGAAACGGTCACAAATCATACGTCGCATAGCTCTGGCGCCCGCATGAGCCAAATCGTGGTTGATGTCGAAAATTTTACGTGTCCATGCAGCCGGCAGCAACAGGCGAGACTTTCCTGTAGATATGTCAACGATCAACTGTTCGTGAGTATCCGGTAACTCACAGCGAACTATCTACAAAGCCGAGTCGGAGTCAGCGACGAGTCGTTGTACTCCAGTGTCGATGGCTTGCTGACTAGCCATATCAGCGTAGTCTATCACTCCAGTTAACAACGCTCTCCATGTTCGCGATAGCTCGTGACTCCTCTACAGGTACTTTGGACAGAGCATCTGCCACTACATTGTCGGCTCCTGGAACGTAACATATGTCGGTGGTGAACTCGGATACGAAACAGAGATGTCGTTGCTGACGAGGCGACCACTTGTCCGATATGTTGTTGAAAACGAATGTCAGCGGCTTATGGTCGGTGAACAACGTGAACTGTCGTCCCTCGATGAAGTAACGGAACTTTTTCACTGCCAAATACATCGCAAGTAGCTCCTTGTCGAAGGTGGAGTAATTAGTCTCGGCTGCGTGTAGCTTGCGCGACAAAAACGATATGGGCGTCCAAACTCCATCTAGCCGCTGCTGTAGAACTGCTCCTACTACCGTATCCGACGCATCTGTGTTGATACTCGTTTCTGCTGTGCTGGAAATGTTCATCATGTCGAGTAGTCCACGCTGCCTCAAACTCATCGTCTTTCACGTTGACTAGCTCATACAGAGGTAACAACATAGTGGCAGCGTGTGGCACGAAACGCCTGTAGAAATTCAACATTCCTAAGAATTCCTGCAGTGCTTTAGTAGAACGTGGCCGTGGAAAATCCGTGATGGACTGTACCCGGCTCTGCAGTGGCTGAACCCCAGAAGATGTGACGCAATGCCCCAGAAACTCCGAACTAGATTGACCCAATCCACATTTCTGAGGATTCACCACCAGCCCGTAATCAGCTAATCGACGGAATAGTTGACTGAGATGCTGTCGATGGTCATCGACTGAAGAACTCGCTACCAAAATGTCATCCAAGTCAACATATGCGAACGAACAATCTCTGAACACATTGTCCATAAAACGTTGAAAAGTCTGGGCAGCATTTTTTAGTCCAAAAGGCATACGTTTATACTCAAAGAGCCCGAATGGTGTCACGATGGCTGTCTTAACAATGTCTGCTGCATTAATAGGCACTTGATTATAAGCCCTTACTAAGTCAATCTTGGAGAATATGCTTTTTCCTTCCAGCTGAATAGTAAAGTCCTGCAAATGCGGCATCGGATATCGGTCATCCTCTGAGACTGCATTTAGCGCTCTGTAATCTCCGCAAGCTCGCCAGCCGCCAGACGGTTTCGCCACCATGTGGAGCGGTGACGACCATGGTGAATTAGAAGGCTGGATTATGTCCATCTCCAGCAACTTCTGGAACTCTTCCTTAGCCACTGCTAGCTTGTCCGGCGACAGCCGACGAGCACGCGCAAACACTGGCCGACGGCAACGCGTGTCGATGTGATGTTCCACCTTGCCCTGCAGCCGACATTCTTTTATACACGGTGTCGTCACTTCCGGAAACTCGTTCAAAATGTCAGAATAGCAGTCAGTCTTAACCAACACACATAGTTTCGACACGGTAGAACGTCTGTACGAAGCAGGGACTGTCAAAAATGTCTCAGCGTCCATTAATCGTTTACGCCTCAGGTCGACCAGTAACCCGTAGTGCCGCAGAAAATCTGCGCCGAGGATCGGTTTTGAGACTTCGGCAATGGTGAAGCTCCACTCAAACGGCTTTGCCAAACCAAGCTCAACTATCACAGAACGTCGCCCAAACGTTCGAATTGCGGTACCGTTCGCTGCCTGCAACTGCATATTATTGCTCGGAGGGTGACCACGGTCCTCTGAACGTGGCGGCAGAACGCTGACCTCTGCACCCGTGTCTATGAGATAGCTCAACTTAGACACAGGGTCCTGAATAGTTAGTAGGCGCCATGAGCTTGTCGGCAGGTCAGTAATCGCCTCTACCGACCCGCGCGGCCGTTTCCCGCGCGACGACAGCCATCAGCGCATCTGCTTGCAGACGAACCCCACACTTGATGATACCAACAGAGATCATCGGCGTTGATCCCCCTGTACATCCTCACACGGCGTGGGGCATCTCGAGAACCGGCGCGAGAACGTCGATTGTCGGATTTGGCTAACGCCGACGATCTTTTTAGTTCAGCTACCTCTCCGGAAATTCGGTCGTTACTGGACACGAGCTTCGACAGTTTCTGATTGATTGACGCCAGCGTAACGGTGTCCTCGTCACGTGACGACTCCACTTGCGAAATCGCGAATTTCTGCGACATAACCGGCACGCTAACTAGCCGGTCTGCCATTTGAGCTAGCTGACTAACTGTGAAGACGTCCGTTTGAGCTCTGACGATCAGTTGCGTCTGCGCCGGCAACCGACGCAAAAATTTCTCCTTGGCGATCTCATCACCATCAATTGCCCGTCCGAGTATTCGCTCCATGAGCCGCAGTAGGTCAGACGGCCGCTGGTCTGACGTCAGCGCCCCCAACTTCCGTAGTCTATGTACGCGCTCTGCCGTGCTCGGTGTACGCCGCTCGATGTAGGCGGTCTTCAGGTCGTCATAGCACGTGGGCGAGGGACCCCTCTCCATCAGGTCCATCACCACGTCCGACTGCTCTGCCGTCATGGCCTGTATGCAATAATCGAACATTGTCTGCTGTGAGGAAATCCTGTGCAAACGAAATTTGCCCTCGCAAAGTAAAAACCACTTTAGTGGGTTGTCCGGCCATAGCGCTGGTAGCTTTACGGCGACTGCACTTATCGTCATGTCCACGGGCCGAGGTGGCGTGTCAATCGGTAGCCCTGCAGCAGCGAGCACCTGGCTGCTGGCGGCTATTGCTGCCTGCGCCGCCAACAGCTCGGCGTTCGCTCGCGTCACTTGCTGTGATATGTGAGGCTCCATTGTAGCGAACATTGACGGCCGGCTCTGCGAACGCCGCTACAGCCTGCGCGGTAGTCGATGTAGGTCAAACACAAAAGCGCCCAAATGTGCGAACAAACGACGTAGCACGACTTCATTTCCTAATCCAAGATAATGGCGAATACTATTCACAGATCACGTCAGGGTCACCACTTTAGAGTCAGTACGTATATATACTCTAATGCCACACTTGTTAGGAATGTCGGTGAAACCACATGTATTTATTTTTCCTCTACATCAACACAACACTCTCGTCCCGCCTCGCGAGACTCTCGTGCACCCAACTAAAACGGGGGCTACACAGGTATGCCAGCTTCTACTGGCCGGAAAGGTACTTCTCCTCAACATCTGCAACCTGGAGTTATGCAATTCATGTTAAATGCATATATGCTATACATTGTAATATTATACTAAAACTTATTGTAATATTGACCCTTATATACACATATCATAAAAACAATAAGTGGTGACAGCTATACATAAATAGTAACATATGAATTGCATAAATCAGCATAGTGGGTCCCAGTTGTCTATTCATCTATAAACATTTGCTATTTTACAACATGTTTGAGATTATTATTATGCCATCCCACACTTTAGAAAAAGTAATGTTTTGAGAAAATGGCTAATACAAAATGAGAACGTCATGTGTTAAACAGTACCAGCAGATATAGGTAATCCGATTATAGGTATTTATAATCAGTCTTGAAAAACGCAAATTGTTGGTAATGCATAACATGTAAAGCAGTTGGAGAATGATGAACTCCCAAGATGACAACATTTCAGTTTCAGAACTAGTGGCCACTCTCAACATAACAATTATTATTTTGTTTTGCAAACCTCATGTTTCCTGAGCCATTCGCCATTTTTAGCATCTTGCCGTTCTGACAACAGCATATGTGCTGGCTCTTCGCCTCTCCTGCCGTTGAACAGGGTGAGGCGACATACAACCAACGACCGCGGCAGAACGTAGTCCTCTCCTTGGAGCGTCAAGCTGTTGGACAGCCTTTCTATCTCTCTGGTGATGTAGACCTTCAGTTTCATCATTTCGTCATCTTCAGGAAGGGATGCTGGTCTTCGAGTTTTATCCAGGGATTGTGCAACTATCTGGTATCGTGCAGATGCATACATTTCATGCGATCTGCACTTGTACGCATCCGTGAAGAGGTCAAGTTCTCGAATCTTTGCATCATCCATTGCCTCAGCATACATCCCCTTTATGGACTTAATGTTTCGCAAGATGACTACATTTATGTTGAGATTGAGACCATATTTCTCACCAGCCAGGGCGTTGATTGCGTCACGCATCAAAGGGAGGTGCTGCCTTGAGAACATGTCCTTCATTCCCATTGTGGTTCCATCCAGCCCTTCAGCAACTGCAATTTGCTTGAACTGCAATAACAGTGGCCAGTTCCCGCATCTCCTGCATAACGCTTTTCTGGACTTCGTCAATTTTTGACACATGGCAGCGTCGCATGCAATAATGGCGATACCCAACATGTTGGATTAGTTTGTTCGTCAGGCAGAGTTTTCCAGCATTGCAATCGCAAAATCGGTTAAGGATTAATTTGTTTGTGTCGCCAGAAAGTGTGACCACACACGAATCTCTTTACGTTCTGAACAAAGTCTGATGCTGTCAGGATATTTTGATTTCCTCTCTGCCTGGAAATCTCTGTTGGGGATGAGGCACGGTTCTTTTGCATTTTTGATAAAGTTGGTGTTGTACCAGTAGATCCCTTGCCGTCACATTTCATCGATAAACTGTGCCATGGAATAAAAAAGTGTAATCAAAACACATACAATACAGTACGTCATTTCGATGCCATTCTGGTTAAGAAGATTTGGATCAGTCATGGCTGATGTTAAATGTAATACTCGGGAATTAAAAATTGAGATTTCCCTATGTTGCCATTTGATATGGGGCAAGGGTGTTTGCATGATTCTCACGGTCAGAATTACGATCTGTATAGCGGATCTTAATTAGATAAAATGGTCTTTTTGCAACACCCGATTATTTAAATTTATTACAACTGCATACACATTCAAATATATTTTCAAGAAACTTATGTAACAATATCAGCACAAAAACAATACAAAATAAGCATTTTGGTGTAAAAGCTGGTTACTGCATGTTTTATCGTTGTCATTAGTTTTGAATTAACCAATGCCCGGACATGTCAGATACTAGTTGATAAAGTAGTAGACAACTAGTACTTGATGTTGCTTTGATGTCAACACCGTGGCCTTGACATTGTCTTTGTGTCGGCGGAAAATGTGTCGCTTCAACTTCCCACCAACGACAACCGCATGGCAGAAGATGCAATATCGTTCCGGTTTAGCATACGCTGTTTAATCGAGACTGTGTTTGCTAGAATAATTACTCAAAGCTAATAAATAAAGAACATTTAGGGTAATTAACATGATTTGAACTTGCAATAATACCTAACATTACACAAAACCCAAAACAAGTACAAAACAAGAATTGGCTCTGCAATAACACTTAACATCTGCTTAGAAAATGTAAAGCAAATTTAAAATAATTAAATGGATTATCGCTGAAGAATGATTGTAAGTACAACCAAAATATGACAGTAATCAAATATCCCATGCTAGAATGCAACAGTAAATATTTGAAACCGAAGTATAAAATTGTTACAGTAACATGTTTGCTAAATAAAGGTTTCTTTATTAATAGACAAACAGCATTTATGGTATGCAATATGATTTGAACTTGCACAAACATTTAACATTAGACAAACCCGAAACAAGCACACCACAAAAATTGGCCCTGCAATAACACTTATAGCTGCTTATAGAATGTAGAGCAAACTTAAATTATGATATGGCTTACGTTTCATCTGCAGTGTCAGCTTCTGTAGTGGCAGTTGCTGCATAAATATCGCTGAAGAATATTTATAAGTACAATCAAAATGTGACAGTAGAGCAAACTTAAAATTATGAGATGGCGGACATTTCAACTGCAGTGTCAGCTTCTGCAGTGGCAGTTGCTGCCTCAATATCGCTGAAGATATCGCTGAAGAATGGTTATATTAAATACAATCGAAATATGACATTAATTAAACATCCCAACGAGGAATGCAACAGTAAAATAATTGAAACCAAAGTGCAAAACAGTTACAATAATGTGTTTTCTAAACAAATTACTCTTTATTAATAGACAGACAACATTTATAGTATGCAACATGATTTGAACATGCACAACCATTTAACATTAAACAAACCCGATACATGCACACCAAGATAATTTGTCTGCAATAACACTTAAAAACTGCTTCGAAAATGTAGAGCAAACGTAAAATTATGAGTTGGCTTACCTTTCATCTGCAGTGTCAGCTTCTGCAGTGGCTGTTGCTGCACCAGTATCGCTGAAGAATGATTATAAGTACAATTAAAATGTGACAGAAATAAAATATCCCATGCTGGAATGCAACAGTAAAATAACTGAAACCGAAGTATAAAATAGTTACAGTAACATGTTTGCTAAATAAAGGTTTCTTTATTAATAGACAAACAGCATTTATGGTATGCAATATGATTTGAACTGTCAACAACACTTAACATTAGACAAACTCGAAATATGTACACAACGAGAACTGGCCCTGAATAACACTTAAAAACTGCTTACAAAATATAGAGTAAACTTAAAGTTGTGAGATGGCTTACTTTTCATCTGCAGAGTCAGCTTCTGCAGTGGCAGTTGCTGTATCAATATCGCTGAAGATATCGCTGAAGAATGATTATCAGTACAATATAAATATGACATTAATCAAACATCCCAACGAGGAATGCAACAGTAAAATAACTGAAACCAAAATATAAAACAGATACAATAATGTGTTTTCTAAACAAATGACTCTTTATTAATAGACAGACAACGTTTATAGTACACTGCATAATGATTTGAACATACACAACCATTTAACATTAGGCAAACCCGATACATGCACACCAAGATAATTTGTCCTGCAATAACACATACAAAAACTGCTTCGAAAATGTAGAGCAAACGTAAAATTATGAGATGGCTTACCGTTCATCTGCAGTGTCAGCTTCTGCAGTGGATGTTGCTGCACCAGTATCGCTGAAGAATGATTATAAGTACACTCAAAATGTGACAGTAATAAAATATCCAGCCAGCCCGTACCCACTGCGCCACAGAACTCTTAGCTGAGGGGCGCAGAGGGCATCCATTCCAATTAACAGGCTTTCCAACATTCCTTTTTTATAGCCACAATAGTACCCTGGAATAACCTAGCCGCCCAATCAGTTCAATCTCCCTCTCTAGATGCTTTCAATCAATGCTTTGCCAACACTGCCACAAGCAAAGTTTAACTAAGAGTGACCCCTGTTTTGTTTTTAACATGCACATGATTTTATAAACAGTTACAACCAGCACTGCCACCTGGCGCACACAACAAACACCACACCATCCACGAAGTCGTCAGTAATGACGGTAGTGGATTAATGCAAGAAGAAGTAGTCTAGACACTACTAAGTCTAAGACAGTGTAAAAACACTGAAATCAATTGATAAACTGCCAAGCCTATAACACGAGCACTTTACCGAACGGGTCGCGGTTGACAGGAGACCAGAAATCCTTCTTTTGGCATGGTTGAACTTACAAATAAAAGAATATATCTATGCTGTAAACGAATGTTGGCTGGCATTTTTGAAATGTTTATTTGTATACAAAACAAGTAAAAAGAGTGTGACACAAAACAGTTCAGCTTGATACCCGTTAAACCGAGCGTGAGTTGAACATTTTTCGAAAAAAGCGAAGCTTGAAATGACGGTTTTGACACAATTTAACAAGATTTAACAAGATTGCCACCCAGAGAATTAACTCTAGGTGGCAGGTGGACAAGGAAGCCCTTTGGCTTATCGAGAGTCCGACCCTTTTATCTATGTGTATTCCGCCCGTCTGAGGTATGTGTCGATTTTATTTTTAAACATATTCACGCTACTAGCACCCACACAATCAGCAGACAATCTGTTCCATTCATTTACAGTCCTTTGTGAAAATGAAAACTTTCTTATATCTAATCTACTCTGCCCCTTTGCTAATGTAACTTCATGTCCTCTAGTCCTTCTATCTTTCTTAATTGAAAAAATTATATTTCTATCAATATTTTCATAACCATTCAATATTTTAAACACTTCTATCTGATCTCCTCTCAATCTCCTGGTCTCTAGTGTTGTTAAACCGCATTTTTTAGGCGTAATTCGTAACTAAGATCCCTCAGTTTTGGTATCATTTTAGTTGCTTTCCTCCGCACTCTTTCTAGGATATCTATGTCCTTTCTGCGATATGGCCTCCACGCTTGAATACAATATTCTAAATGAGGCCTAACTATTGTTTTGTACAGCAGTATTATTAGCTCTTTTTCCTTATACGTTATGTTCCGCCTAATTAATCCAAGGATTTGATTTCCCTTTGAAGCTGCAATTCCGCACTGCTCTGAAACCTTCATATCAGCACTAATGGTTAACCCTAAGTCCTTTTCTTTTACAGTAGTACTTAGTACTCGTTCCCATGTCCTGTGTGGAGGCATTTGCATTTCCCAAAATTGAACAGCATTTGCAACTTTTCAGACCATTTGATCAACCTGTCAAGATCATCTTGTAAATGCTGTCTATCTCCATCACTTTTATTCCTTCTAAACACTTTTGTATCATCCGCAAATTTCAACACCTTGCTTGTTATTTCATCATCCAAATCGTTGATATATATTAAGAATAATATAGGTCCTAATACTGATCCCTGTGGTACCCCACTCAATACCGATTTCCAGTTTGAAGCCTCCCCATCAACTACTACACGTTTTCTTCTGTCAATCAGCCATTGTTCTATCCAGTTTATTATACCATTTCCTATGCCGTGGGCCTTTAGTTTCAGCAGCAATCTATGATGTGGTACTTTGTCGAAAGCTTTTTGAAAATCTAAGTAGACGATATCTACTGGTGATCCCTCATCTACCCACTTAGTGATGTCTTCCAAAAAACATAACATATTTGTTAAGCATGACCTCGCTTTAAAAAAAACATGTTGAGATAGGTTGATCAAGTTTTGTTTAACAAGAAAATCCACCATGTGATCTTTAATTAATATTTCTAATAATTTGCAAATCACTGATGTTAAACTCACTGGTATATAGTTCTCCGACTTGTTTCTCGAACCTTTTATAAATAACGGTATAATGTTTGCCTCTTTCCATTCTAAAGGAACCTCTCCCTCTTCTAATGACAAATTGAAAACTGTTGCAAGCGGTACGCTAGTTTGTTCTACAATTTCCAATAGTAGTTTGGGCGGAATCCCATCCACTCCAGGTGATTTATTATCCTTCATAGCCCTTATTTTCTTAGCTACCATTTCCGGGGTTACAATTAATTGTCACAAATAGTCTGAATCTGCCCCCTTGAACTTAGCCTTTGGTACTGGCAGTGAACTAATATCTTCTCTGGTAAACACTGAACTAAAGTACTCATTCAGGTCTTCTGCCATTAAGAATCCCTCTGATATTATATTTCCAGCACTATCTTCTAGAGGACCGACCTTATCTTGAACTTTCTGTTTGCTTCGAACATATGCATAAAAACTCTTGCTGTCATATTTTATATTACTAGCTAATTGTTGTTCATAGCTTCTCTTTGAATTTCTAATTTCAGCTGTAGCTTGGTTATGTGCTTCTTTATAACTGTTGTAGTCTTCATCATTTCCAGTACATCTATATGACTTCCACATCATTTGTTTATACTTAATTTTTGTAATGGCTTCTTCCGATAAGTGTTTATTTTTGGATCGTTTCCCTTGTTTTTTGAAGGGTACAAATTTGTCGACTATGCACTTAATTTCACTCTTTAATATATTCCAGCATTCTGTTGCTGTCTTATTTTGCAGTGTGTTATTCCAGTCTATCTTTGCTAAATATTTCCTCATGTCCTTATACCTTCCTTTGTGGAAATTTCTCCTATACTGCTTTTTACTATTCCTTTCTGATTTTACTTTGATGGTAAAATGTATCTGGTTGTGATCGCTACTCCCCAGTGGCTCACGTATATTGACATTGTCAACTAATTCATTCTGTGAGGACAAAACTATGTCTAACACATTCTCACCCCTGGTTGGTTCTAGCACATGTTGAGAAAGGAAAGTATCTTGAACTAACACTAAACACTTGTGGTCCTCACTCCCCATACTCTGAAGAGATTTCCATTGTATATGCCCGTGGTTAAAATCCTCCATAATAATACAGTTCCGTTTGCTTACTTCTCTTATAGCTTTTTGTATTTTTTCATTTTCTTCTATGCTTATGTTTGGACTTCGATAAACTAACCCAACTGTTAACGTTGAGTTACCTGTAACTATGTTACACCAAACAGCTTCTTCGCAATCTGCTTCTCTTTCTAATTTTATTTCATAATCCTGGATAGATTCTTTAATATATAAAATAACTCCACCTCCCTTTCTTCCTATTCTATCTTTTCTAAACATTACATATCCTGTCAGTCCCAATTCGGCATCTGATATATCGGTGGTGGTCCAGGATTCGGTTATACCTATTATATGAGAGTCAATATCTTCTACCGTAATGTTTAGTTCATTTCTTTTGCGTACTATATTCCTTGCATTTAAACACACACACATTTATATCCAGCTTCAGAAGAGTTTTCCAGACTGTTATTTGCTGATTTATTTGTGTTATCTTTATCTATGCCTTCATTTTCAGGCGTTTCTGTGAGTCCCCCCTGCGAATCTAGTTTAAATAGATGCAACCTGTCCCACTGTCAGCAGATCGCAGCAGGTTCTCTGAGAAAACTGCTGCCCCCTTTCCACTAAGATGGAGGCCATCTCTCATGTACATATCTTCCCTCCAACAAAGTATCCCCATAAATTTGTGAATGCCACCCCCTCTTCTTCACACATCTGCTGAACTAGTGCGTTGATCGCCATCCTCTTGCAGTTTCTATACGTTGACCCCCTTCCTCCCATTACTGGCAAAATTCCTGACAGAATTACCTGTTCAAATCGTCTTCTTTAGCTTCCTCACTAACTGTCTATACTTCTGTACTATCGCAGTTGTTCCCTCCCTGTCTGCATTATTTGTTCCTACATGTACCAGTATAGACTCCCCTTGCCATGTCCCAATACCTTCTCTACCCTGTCAGTGACATGTTCAATTCTAGCCTCCGGTGGACAAACAACGACGTCTTTCCCCTCGCTCAGTGTCTTGTCCGTCTTTCTGTTAATGGAGTCGCCCATAAACACCCTCTCTTTCTTCATTGCCCCCTCAATCTCTGCCTTAGAATAGCTCCTTCTTCGGTTTGCATCTGTCTGGTTGTTGTCTTTCCCCCCTGTCGTCTTCTCTCCTGTCCCATTCTCTTCCGATCCATTCTTTCCTGTCGCTTTTTGTCTTGTCACCTTTCCTCATGTCAGCGTCCCTTTTATCGACTTCTCTTCTATCACATTTGCTCACACTTCCTTTCGTCCCTTCATCTTTAGTCCCATCTCATTTTCTTCTTTCCTCTCCCGTCCCATCTTCCCTCCCTCCTTCTCTACGGCCACTTTCTTCCCTGTCACCTTCACGCTTGTCACGTTTTTTGTTGTCGATTTTTCCAATTTCTTCCCCTCCAATCACCTTCCCTCCTCTCAATCTCCTTTCATCAGTTTTCTTGCCACTGCTATTCTCCTTCAGTCTTGCAGTATTCTCACCTCTCTCCCTGTCGTCTCTCTCCATTCGAACTGCCTCCTTGCTAATTCCCATCCCCATTCCCTTCACAATATCTGTCAACCTAACTATCTCCTTCTGCAGACACTCCACCTTCCAACACCCAATGCACTGAAAGGCGAATCCTTCCTCCATGGTTTCTGGCCATGACTTCCCACAGCCGGACAATGCAAAATCTACCCAGCTGTGGCAGGTATTTTGCAAGGTATGCGTTCTAATTGTTGCGTAAGTTAAGGTGTTGTGTGTAAAGATGTATGCATGGCGTGCTTTTGATACGGATAAACAGGGCGAACTATGCGGGTGAAGGAATTTGACAGTGTTTTCAATGACGTTTCACGGTATGCGCGCAACGCCGGTAACGGCTAATGCGGTAATGTTTTGCCACTTCGAATTTTGCAAGGCATATAAAAGTAGTTTTACGGAATATTTTTCAACGGGGTTTTCGATGACTAGACGCAATAGATTGTAAGGAAGGTGTAGGTACAGAAGGATTTGCATGACAATTAGGAGAAAGTGGCGTACGAAAAAACAAAATTTGCGAGAAAAAATGGCCGACTACGTTTGAATGGCATTTCTACCTCCGTCGTGAGATGTTCCAAATTTCAAAGGTTCCAAAATTCGGAGACGTTTAGCCGAACTGTGGATCCTTAATTTTTCCTTCTTTTTTAGTGATAGTATGTAAAGATCTGTTGATTGGCTACAAAATAATTATGGGTTGTTCCCCTACCCCAAACAGCACTTTTCTGTTAGTTTTATAAAAAAATTACTTTTTATCGTTTGTTGAGGAACGCACATTTTGCAAAGAAATTGAACAATTGTATGTGATCTAGTGTACCCATTCAGGTGGTTTGTAGGTTTAGATTTTTTCGAAGTTCATCCGGGGGTGGGAATTTATAAATAAAAAAATCAAGGTTACCATGTTGCTGACAGGACGGTTTCTACAGCGGTTTAAACCATACTTTCTAGTCTCGTCAGAAATACCTTTCAGAAACTGTCAGAATATCCATTTTGGGGATAACATTCTAAAAAGTTCTGTTTTATTTAACGTCTAGATGACATTTTAAATCAATGCACTAATTGCATTTGCAACCTGGCACTAGTCATGTATACAATCAGAACTTTTACTCTGTGTAGTCTAATGTTTTAATTTTCTTAATTTGTTAGCAGATAGAAATGAATGCAGAAGTAACTGTGGTTTCACTTGGAAGCTGGCTTTTAGAACAGGACAGGTGACATATCACATTTGGAAAAGCATGAAAACAATTGGCAATAATATTGCAAAGGACTTCAAGGAACTTGAATTTTAGAATTGTGTCAGTAATAATTCAATTGGAAAGCCAACGAAATGCCCCACAAAAATTGTTTGAGGAGTGTTTGGAGTCAACACTAAACCCTGTTACAACTTTATTCAGGATCTGATCATCTGGTTCAATTCGCCAATATCAAGGATGATTTTAAATTCCAGATGGTTAAACTAGTCATAGTTAGATCACTGCTACATTATCATTGTATTAAACACAACACAATCATATCAAAGAAAGTGTCCAGTCAGATTCAGCAATCATTTATTAGAAACTAGTTTTTAACAGTTTCTGACATAATTATATATATTATAGCAATGATCACTACCAAAACAACTTTCTTCCTTGTGTTTCATTCAAGCAGATGCTATTATACATAACATTTGAGAAAATATTGACTCAGTAGAAAACAATCACTACATGATTGTTTCCAAAATGTACAAAAACACACAACACCAAGATAACATACAATTTGTTGCCCTCTGGTGAGTGGCACATTACATTTCCGCTTTGACGTATTGCTGCTTCAGCTAAGAAAAAATAATGTTGTGTTTTTTCCTAAGGAAATTGGTGCTCACTTTGATATATTGTGCATGACATTTAAACCTGCATCATAGCATTATTTAAAATGCCAATACTCCTATATGTTTATAACTTTTATAAATAAGTAGTGATGTCATTCAACATTTAATTAAAAAAGGTAACAAAAACAAATATCAACTTCAATCACTACTTTAATCTTCGAATGATATTCGTTATTATATTTGCAATTCCACTCCATCCTATCATTGTTTTGTGTCTATTCCGATGATTACTTTGCATCCTTCAAAAATCTGTTATTGATATACTGCGTTAAGACGGCTTTATGCTATTGTAACACACTGTCAGATCTCATGATAAGATTTTTGTTGACCACATCGAGTGATCACACTACCAGTAGTACCACTGATTGGTCATATTGATATTGACCCGATGGTAACCTCACATTGATTTGATTCCCATCGCCTCGGCATCGCCGACAGGGATCAGTGGCATTACAGTGACAGACACAGTGCATCAACCATCAGTAGGCCAGCGATTTACAATTACTACTACACTACAATTTCATAATTTAATAAGTCAATCCATGGGACTCTATTCGTTACTCGGTGACAGTGGCAGAAGTGCACTAAACTTGAGTCAGTTGAAAAATCGGTTGCCAGAGCGGAGGCTGAACGACTTAAAGTTTAAACGCACGTTATTTACTTCGTTAAATACGCCTACAGTTACAAATACATGTATTTAATAAAACCGTTACCATTTATGCTACACATATGCAATGTGTTCCAGAGTAGTAACAAGTCTACATCAAATTAGACTGTTTTATAAACTCTTTCATAACAGCCAACACGCTGGCCTTAAGCTTAAGCTTTACGTTCGAATCACTGCCGGAAATGGGTTAGTTCGGAAATAATACCGTCACGACCTAACATGTCAAACTGATAAAAACTACTTTTAAATAAGAAAGCATATATAGATATTATAAATGTAATCCTTACATTAATCTAGGGATACATGTTTATAAACTCAAGCGACTACGCCGAGTATCTAAATATATTTGGCAGATGTCGCAAATTTCGCAACTTACGATCAACCAGTTTAGTCTAAGAGGTCCGTAAAACACAAGTTCCACTAATTTACACGTACTTTTAAAGAAGTGTGCGTGATTGTAAAGCTGATTGTACACTGAACACGAAAGGAATATTAACTTATAAACAAGTTTCACTGGTGTCCGAACAGGTCTACCTTACGCATTTCATAATATACGAGGCTCGGAAATAAACATGCTCAAAATCACAAAAATAGTTAATGAAGTTGTAAATAAATTCACATACTATTTAATTTGCAGCTATATTTTCCCCATCACCAATAAAAATTATAAACTAAAACGCATTAGTTAGGCAATCACACCTGAACAGTTTCGGGAGACCGGTTTTGGTCTCCTGAAAAACAGCGGTCTCCGCTAAGCAATGATTTATGCAACAGATTCAGTGGGGTCCGCAAAGCGGCATCTAGCCTTATATATATATATATATTTATATATGATATATGTTATATATATATATACTATATATATAGTACTATATACAGGTTGTATAATTATATTATATATAATAATTATGTATATTTCTATATATAACAAATAAAATAATACTTTAGTTTTACCAAAATTAATAAAACATGTTAATTATAATAATAGCAATATAAATAATAAGTATAAAAGTAAAATAAACTACATATATATTTCTTACAACGATGCATGTTATGAAGTATGAATTTGTGAAGATACTGTTATGTATTGCGTACACATACACGTATATACATTATTATAATATATAAATATATACAAATGTGTGTGTACATATATTGTATATATATATATATATATATATATACATATATATACTGTATATACATGTATATATATGTAGATTTATATATATATATATATATATATAAATGTATGCATGTGTTCACGCACACACTTTGATAATATATATATATATATATGTATATATATATATATATATATATATGCATATATATATATATATTACCAATGTGATTGCGTGAACACATGCATACATTTTTTTTAATGTAGGAAGGTTCTCTATAGTTGGTAAGTATCATGGTTGATTGTTTTAGGGACAAACGCAAACGCACCAGTACTGGACTGAGAAATATGGTAAAATATGTGGGTGAGTGTTGATGCAGTCAGTAAAATGCTATATCTATTATATTATTATGTGACCTAGATAGTCACACCAGAGCCATGCAGTGTGAACGTAGTCTCACTTATCCAACTCTCGCTCGCCTTCGTGAACTCTCCAAGAAGAGAGTCTGGATTATTACCCGCATTTTGTATGTTCAATTAGAAAATCAAAAAAGTGGCAACTGGTGATTTCTAATGTCCAATAAGTATATATCTACAGTATACTGTAGTGATTATTAATGTTTATATATTATTAATGTTTATATATTATTAATGTTTATATATTATTAATGTTTATATATATATATATATATATATATGTATATATATGTTAGCATTATACACAAAATAAGAAAGTACTTATCCAGACCATAGTTGTTGATCTCTGGTTATATAATAACGACAAATTATCTTTCACACCGTCAATGTACCTGTCTTCTCACTGGCTTACATCCACCTGTGGAGCAACAAACCAAAGAAAGCAGTTGTCACTATTACAGTATTTTAAACTTAAACTTGTTCCCCCGAACGTTTAATTTCTGCTGTTGCCAATTATTGTAAATAATAATTTTAATGCCACTCTCTCATGCACGCACACCTGGCGAGTGACTGACAACTCACTGAAAAGGTAAAAACTTGAAAATAAATACTTTTGGTGGTGTTTTTCTCAAATTCATCACCAATTTGTAGATCAGAGGCCATTAATGCATGGAACTAAATGAAACCCCTTTACTCTTGTTGAAGGATGTTCATCGGTGGTTACCCATGTTTGATGACCACTGACCCTGATATGTTGAAGAGTATACTGGTGAAAGACTTTGCTGCCTTCCGCAACCGTCCTGTGAGTAACTACCCAGAGTATCTCTATAATGCAACAGTGTGTGTGTGTGTGTGTGTGTGTGTGTGTGTGTGTGTGTGTGTGTGTGTGTGTGTGTGTGTGTGTGTGTGTGTGTGTGTGTGTGTGTGTGTGTGTGCGTGCACGAATGAATGAGAGAGAGTGTGAATGGAGCGTGTCAATGGTGCATGAGTGAGTAGGTGGGTAGGTGACTGGGTCGGTGGGTGGGTGGGTGGGTGGGTGGGTGAGTGAGTGGGTGGGTGGGTGAGTGAGTATATAATGTTAAATTGTGTTAACATTAAAAATTAAAAATTATATTTTATTATACTTTTTGTATGCTACAGGACTTGGCCACCTCGAGTGAGACATTTAGCCAGACACTAGTAGTTCTTCGAGATGACCCATGGAAACATGTTCGTGTCCAACTGTCTCCAGGCTTCAGTGCAGCAAAACTAAGACAGGTACAAAGACAAATAAACAGTCTTTGATAAATCCAAGAGAGGTACAAAGACAACTAAACAGTCTTTGACAAAACTAATATAAGTACAACGACAAATAATCAGTCTTTGAAAAAATCAGTCTCTATCTCAGTCTACATGATTATGCAAGTTGTTGTTTATCAGAATCTGGGATTTGATTCAGGATGTGAAAGTCTTGTAGAAATTGTCTTCTGATAATGGCACAGTTTGTTCAGTGTTTGTAATCAGAGATAATCCAACCATAATCTGATGTCATGTTCTCACATTGAAGTGAAGTTCATTTCCCAATACATTTATGTTTAGATGACTTCAGACATGAATGCGTGTGCTGCATTACTGGTAAAGAATCTGGAGGAAGAAATTGACAACAAGACAGGAATTAGCGTTGTCAAGTAGGTCTTTCTTAGAAGCTTTCTCTTTAATATTTTGTCCGTCAAAATAATATCATAGTACAATCATGAAACAACACACCAATTAGAAGAAGTTGCAATACAAAATAAAAATGTTGTGACTTAACAGTTTTGACCTTTTCATGTTATTGATTAAAAGCGGAACTTCTGTTACTAGTTTTTGATTGATGTTTCCCTGCTACTTAAACATTGAATATAACATCAAGTTTATCTTCAATATTTTTCCATCACAGTCAAAATAACTACAATAATACACTCATATAAAACAATTTAGAAATTAGGCATAATCCCCCACCTCAGAAATACACTGGTTGTTAGTTGGCTTTTGTGTTTTTCTCTGTGATTTCTAGATTTACTGGAGCCTTCGCAATGGATGTGATAGCTCGCACAGTCTTCGGTCTGCAAGTTGATTCACAAGTAGAAGCTGACAGTCCGTTTGTAATGCACGCCAAAAAAGCTTTCAGTAATCTCAAGAACCCAAATCCCACCATCGTTCTTGGCGGTAGGTTCGTTTAATTCCATAACTTGTTGAACAAACCTTCGTACAGCTTGTTTGTCTGATCCTTTGCTCAGAAATAGCCTGAGTGGTAATCTAATTATAATCAAGGAAACCGGCCTATGTATGTATGCGGGTAAGTTAAGGTTTTTGTTTTAAACGGTTTGAACCTTGAGTGCCAAACTTTCAGGGATTAATCTACAACCCCACAAATAGGATGTGAGATCTACAAAATACCCCATATATCTCAAGATTCTTTATACGATGACGTGATCAACAAGTTCTATGTTGCAAACGAGATATAACCAGCAAAATTGTGTAGTTACTATTCATATACCGTCATGGGAATGGACACAGTGTTCTATGAAGTGCCCAAGACGACTGTGATGCTGTGATATCTGCAGAACAGAATCCAGATTATGACAACTGGGCAGTCGGACGAATTTGAATTCGACATTGATTTTCTCGCCAAACTGTAAATAGACACTCGACACTACAGGTGAGCTGAGGATTACATCTGTAGCAGCCTGTGTGGACATTGTTTGGTCATACGTGAACTATCGGCAATTTTTGCTGCCGAAGTCGTCATGCTCGAGCAATTGTGTGCACCCAGGCAGAGAGGTGCGACTCTTGTGTAGAGGTGCGGCTCTAGACTTTTCACGCAGTTAGATTGACAGGATGATTAACGGATAATTGACCAAAATGGTTTATTGGGGAAATTGCTGAACGATATCGAGCAATGGGGAAGACAACGCGAACGGTGTTGAAGCCGTTAACGGCGCGCTGGCAAAGCAGCAAGATATCTTCAAGAAGATGATGGAGACCCAACAGAAAGCATTCCAAGCCTGTCTCCAAGTCGTTCATGGAAGCGTCCAACAAGCGTGCTGACGAAATGGTGAGAGAGACGGTGAAAGAGGTCGCGGACCTGCGAGCAAGTCTCCAGTACAAACAGAAAGAAGTGGATCAGATCAAGCACGCGATTAGTGAACATTCTGAACATAATAGCAACATTGCTAGAGACCTTGAGATGGTCAAAGCTGCGCAGCACGAGTTCGAAGATGGTATTGATTACTTGGAGAATCAGTCACGACGAAGCAACCAGCATATAGACGGTGTAGCAGAAAGTGCGGCAGAAACGTAGGCAGACAACGAGGTAGCCGTACATAAAACGTTTGTGTCATCACTAAAACTGTCAGAACAACAGGCAAACGACGTGAGAATCGAGCGAGCGCACAGAACAGGCGGAAACAAACACTCGGCAAACTGAAGACAGTGATCGTGCAGTTTGAAAGCTTCAAACAACCTGATGTGATTTTCCAGGCCGCCCGCAAAGAGAAGCCTCATGGTGTGTATGTAAATGAGAATATTTCACATTGGGTGATGACGAGACGTGTCGTAAGAAGAATGTTCTATATAGAAAATTTTTCAGGGATATAACTGAAGTTTCGGAATCTCGATATAAAACGTATACAAATAAATTAACTACTATCTAAAGATTTGCGGAAAAAGCATACTACAGTACTCAGTTGTCAGAAAAAAGGTAACACTAATGAAACATGGGCGATATTGAATAATGTGTTACGTAAACAACATCAGTCGGTGAACTTTCCAACACGTCCAAAACAGAAATGGCAAATGAGTTTACTATGTTTTATACAAATGTTGGTCCTAACTTACCAAAGGATATTAACACTAAGGATAAAGGTAATTCTGTCCATGACTATTTAGGAGGAAGTACTGACCAAAGTTTATTCCTCAAATCTCTCGATGAGGAGGAACTTATAACTACAGTGAAAGAGTGTACCAAAAACAAATCTTCAGACTTTGAAGACATAAATATGGACATTATCGCAAAGGTCATTAATGTAATAAGCAATTAACCTCTCACTCATATATATATATATATATATATATACACCTAACAGCAGCATACGTCGATAAAATATGCATAAGGGACCCCCTTAGGCAGACCACCGTTTTTAAGAAGACCAGAGCCGGTCTGCATAAAGGTTTGACCCCTGGTTGTGTAGACAATATCTTTTATTGAAAAATTTGAACTGTTAGTATACATAGTATACCCAGACATCATAATGATATCAATCATTATTTGCACCCAAAACATTTTTTGGGTGATTTTGAGAGACGTTTTCTCGGAGGTTGTATATCCTATCTCTCACAATGGAGTGGTCGACCTATGCTGCCCTTAGGCTTATATATATATATATATATATATATATATATATATTAATTCATTTAGATCAGGTGGTGTTTTCCAAACACTTATAAAAATTACCAAAGTTATACCCCCCTCTTTAAAAGTGGTACGAAAACCGACGTTACAAATTATAGGTAAATTTCTTTATTACCGCAATTTTCAAAAATCCTGGGAAAACTGTTCCTGGCCAGAACAGAGAGCTGTTTAAATGTAAATAACATACTAAGTTCAAATCAGTACGGGTTCCGTGCTAAAATGTCCACGTCACATGCTATTTGGAATTGATTGAGGAAATCAGAAATGCTAAGGACAGTATGCCGTCAGTGTATTTATTGATCTTAAACAGGCGTTCGATACAGTAGACCATGCGATACTTACAACAAATGAATTATTATGGTGCGCGTCACTCAACTTGTCAAAAACGAATGATATGCTATTCGCGAATCGTCCACCAGATGTTGACATTAATCTGTGTTTAAATAACGAACGAATAACCAGACTGCGTGTAACAACATTTCTGGGAGTATGTATTGATGACCAGCTAAATTGGAAACATCACATCACAGTTAGAACAAAACTGTCGAAAGTAGCAGCAATCATTCACAAGTTAAATTGTTTAATTAATCAGGACGGAATGTACATATTGTAGTGTTCCATGTTTTTGCCATGTATTAGCTATTACAGCGAAATATGGGGTAACACCTATGTCTCAAACATCAGGTGTATTATTGTGCTGCAGACACAAGTAGTTCGTGTGGTCTGTGGTGTAAAGCGTTTGGAGCGTACCAGCACTCTGTTTAAAAGCAACTGTGTACTTTGACGTTTGTAGACTTAGTTAAATATAAGACAGCGATAATATTGAATAAGGCACATCACAATAAACTACCAAATAGTTTGCAAACAATGTTTAAACGGTATGTCTCAACACTTGGTACTTGACAGAAAGACACCTTTCAAAGTCATCGTGTGCGTACCGTGCAAAAATCAATGTGTATTTCTGTTTGTGGAGTAAAACTGTGGAATACCCTACATGAAAGCATCACCTGCAGTAGAAGCATAAAGGCTTTAAAAAAAACTATAAGTCCCAACTTCTATCAATATTTACTAGATCTATGAAAAACATAATTCTAACAAGACATTACATAGTCTAGGCACTGTGTATTGCATTATTTGTGAATTTGAAAATTTGTGTAATATGTTGTATTAGCAAAATAAGTAACTATGCTGATTTGGGGTGAACCATACATAAGTATTACACTTCTGTTTACCCCCTTTCCACCAACACTTATAAGTACTTTTTTGTTCACATGTTGAAAATGTTGTATTTTGGAATAACGGGATGTACAATTGTTTTATGTTGTTGTTGGAAATGAATTACTTATTGTATTGGGTAAATAAGTTGTTCGGAACAAAACATAATATACGTGTAATACGTAAAATGTAAGCTAACAATCGCAGGAACCACATGCGCATGGCAAATACTTGAGAAAAACCGCCCCTGTGTCATGGACTTGACGACATGAACTAGGCACAGACACAATTTAAAAATGCTACACTGTCACGATTATCGATGGATGTGAACTTCACATTCTCTCCGATCTCCATCATTTTGAACAAACAACTAATATCTGTGAGTGTGTTATGGTGTTTTAAAAGGGACGCTGACAGGAGAAAAGGTGACAAGAGAAAAAGCGACAGGAAAGAATGGATCGGAAGAGAATGTGACAGGAGAGAAGACGACAAGGGGAAAAGACCACAACCAGACATATGCAAACCGAAGAAGGAGCTACTCTAAGGCAGTGATTGATGGGCCAATGAGGAATGAGAGGGGGTTCATGGGCGACTTCATTATGAGAAAGACGGACAAGACACTGAGCAAGGTTGTTTGTCTACCGGGGGGCTAGGATCGAACATGTGACTGACAAGGTAGAGAAGGTATTGGGACATGGCAAGGGAGGGTCTATACTGGTACACGTAGGGACAAATAATGCAGACAGGGAGGGAACAACTGGGATAGTGCAGAAGTATAAACAGTTAGTGAGGAAGTTAAAGAAGACAAGAGTTGAACAGATTATTCTGTTAGGAATTTTGCCAGTAATGGGAGGAAGAGGGGCAACGTATAGAAACTGCAAGAGGATGGCGATCAACGCACTAGTTGAGCAGATGTGTGATGAAGAGGGGGTGGGATTCACAGATTTATGGGGATACTTTGTTGGGAGGGAAGATATGTACATGAGAGATGGCCTCCATCTTAGTGGAAAGGGGGCAGCAGTTTTCTCAGAGAACCTGCTGCGATCTGTTGTCAGTGGGACAGGTTGCATCCATTTAAACAAGATTCGTAGGGGGGACTCACAGAAAAGCCTGAAACTGGAGGCATAGATAAAGACAGCACAAATAAATCAGCAAAGAACAGTCTGGAAAACTCTTCTGAAGCTGGATATAAATGTGTTTGTTTAAATGCAAGGAGTATAGTAAACAAAAGAAATGAACTAAACATTATGGTAGAAGATATTGACCCTCACGTAATAGGTATAACCGAATCCTGGACCACCACCGATATATCAGATGCCGAATTGGGACTGACAGGATATGTAATGTTTAGGAAAGATAGAATAGGAAGAATGGGAGGTGGAGTTATTTTATATATTAAAGAATCTATCCAGGTTAATGAAATTAAATTAGAAAGAGAAGCAGATTGCGAAGAAGCTGTTTGGTGTAACATAGTTACAGGAAATTTAACGTTAACAGTTGGGTTAGTTTACCGAAGACCAAACATAAGCATGGAAGAGAATAAAAAAATACAAAACGCTATAAGGGAGGTAAGCAAACGGGACTGTATTATTATGGGGGATTTTAACCACGGGCATATACAATGGAAATCTCTACAGAGTATGGGGAGTGAGGACCACAAATTTTTAGTTTTAGTTCAAGATACTTTCCTTTCTCAACATGTGCTAGAACCAACCAGGGGTGAGAATGTGTTAGACATAGTTTTGTCCTCACACAATTAATTAGTTGACAATGTCAAGATATGTGAGCTACTGGGGATTAATGATCACAACCAGATACATTTTACCATCAAAGTAAAATCAGAAAGGAATAATAAAAAACAGTATAGGAGAAATTTCCACAAAGAAAGGTATAAGGACATGAGAAAATATTTAGCAAAGATAGACTGGAATAACACTCTGAAAAATAAGACAGCATGAGAATGCTGGAATATATTAAAGAGTGAAATTAAGTGCATAGTCGATCAATTTGTACCCTTAAAAAAACATGGGAAACGGTCCAAAAAGAAACACTTATCGAAAGAAGCCATTAGGAAAATTAAGTATAAACAAATGATGTGGAAGTCATATAGATGTACTGGAAATGACGAAGACTACAACAGTTATAAAGAAGCACTTAACTAAGCTACAGCTGAAATTAGAAATTCAAAGAGAAGCTATGAACAACAATTAGCTAGTAATATATTAAACATGACAGCAAGAGTTTTTATGCGTATGTTCGAAGCAAACAGAAAGTTCAAGATAAGATCGGTCCTCTAGAAGATAGTGCTGGAAATATAATATCAGAGGGATTCTTAATGGCAGAAGACCTGAATGAGTACTTTAGTTCAGTGTTTACCAGAGAAGATATTAGTTCACTGCCAGTACCAGAGGCTAAATTCAAGGGGGCAGATTCAGACTATTTAGGACAATTAATTGTAACCCCGGAAATGGTAGCTAAGAAAATAAGGGCTATGAAGGATAATAAATCACCTGGAGTGGGTGGGATTCCGCACAAACTACTATTGGAAATTGTAGAACAAATTAGCGTACCGCTTGCAACAGTTTTCAATTTGTCATTGGAAGAGGGAATGGTTCCTTTAGAATGGAAAGAGGCAAACATTATACCGTTATTTAAAATAGGTTCGAGAAACAAGTCAGAGAACTATAGACCAGTGAGTTTAACATCAGTGATTTGCAAATTATTAGAAAGACTAATTAAAGATCACATGGTGAATTTTCTTGTTAAACATAACTTGATAAACCCATCTAAACATTGGTTTTTTAAAGCGAAGTCATGCTTAACAAATATGTTACGTTTTTTGGAAGACATTACTAAGTGGGTAGATGAGGGATCACCAGTAGATATCGTCAACTTAGATTTTTTAAAAGCTTTCGACAAAGTACCACATCAAAGATTACTGCTTAAAATAAAGGCACATGGCATAGGAAATGGTATAATAAACTGGATAGAAAAATGGCTGATTGACAGAAAACAACGTGTAGTAGTTGATGGAGAGGCGTCAAACTGGAAATCGGTATTGAGTGGGGTACCACAGGGATCAGTACTAGGACCTATATTATTCTTAATATATATCAACGATTTGGATGATGAAATAACAAGTGTTGAAATTTGCGGATGATACAAAAGTGTTTAGAAGGATTAAAAGTGATGGAGATAGACAACATTTAGAAGATGTTCTTGACAAGTTGATCAAATAGTCTGAAAAGTGGCAAATGCTGTTCAATTTTTGGAAATGTAAATGCCTCCACAGGACATGGGAACGAAGAGTTAGAATATACAATGGGGGTACTGTACTAAGTACTACTGTAAAAGAAAAGGACTTAGGGTTAACCATTAGTGCTGATATGAAGGTTTCAGAGCAGTGCGGAATTGCAGCTTCAATGGGAAATCAAATCCTTTGATTAATTAGGCGAAACATAACGTATAAGGAAAAAGAGCTTATAATACCGCTGTACAAAATAATAGTTAGGCCTCATTTAAAATATTGTGTTCAAGCGTGGAGGCCATATCGCAGGAAGGACATAGATATGCTAGAAAGAGTGCAGAGGAGAGCAACTAAAATGACAAAAACTGAGTGATGTTAGTTACGAAATACGCCTTAAAAATGCGGCTTAACAACAATAGAGACCAGGAGATTGAGAGGAGATCAGATATAAGTGTTTAAAATAATGAATGGTTATGAAAATATTGATATAAATATTTTATTCTCAGTTAAGAAAGTAGAAGGACTAGAGGACATGAAGTTACATTAGCAAAGGAGCATTGTAGATTAAATATACGAAAGTTCTCATTTTCACAAAGGACTGTAAATGAATGGAACATATTATCTGCTGATTGTGTGGGTGCTAGTAGCGTGAATATGTTTAAAAATAAAATCGACACATATCTCAGAAGGGCGGGATACACATAGATAAAAGGGTCGGACTCTCTATAAGCCAAAGGGCTTCCTTGTCCACCTGCCACCTAGAGTTAATTCTCTGGGTGGCAATCTTGCTAAATCTTGTTAAATCTTGTTACGTAACGATGCTGTGTGTTTTCTAACATTATGGAAATATTATTATCACGACTGTCAACTACCAAGGCATCCCGTCAGGTGATGGACATTTTTGGTAGTTATTAATAGTTCCACTGAAGGCAGCTATTGGGGATAATTTGACTCTTGTGAAAGCTGTATGTGAGAACATCGCTGGACTCCTTATTCTGTGCTAGAGGATCTGGACTTTGCCGAAGACCTTGCTCTCCTGTTTCACACTCACAAACACATCCAGGTGAAGACAACCCGCCTTAGAAGATTTGGTCATCAGGTTGGTTTGCGAATCAGCCAGAAGAAGACGAAAGTCATGACCCTGAATGATAACATGCCAGCCTCAATGAACATTACTAGGAAGTGTCATTAGCCAAGATGGAGGAGCTGGCATAGACATCCGCTACAGACTGAACAAAGCACAGAATGCCTTCATGAGCCTACTTGCAGTTTGGCAGTCAGCACAGTACAGCACAAGGACAAAACTAAGAATTTTCCAGAGTTGCGTGCTATCAATATTGCTGTATGGGACAGAGTGCTGGAGAATGACGAAGCCTGAACTATCCAGACTGTCCACCTTCCACATGACCTGCCTAACAAAATCCTAAAGATCTTCTGGCCACGAACCATATCCAACCAGGAGTAGCTTGCCCAGTTCCAATACGATCGAGCCCACCTTCATTCAAAGAAGATGCTGAAAGTCGATTGGATTCGCATGGATACAGGCGCCATCACAAAAAAACAGCTGTCTGATTGACGCCAGAACGGAAGCGGAAACGTGGGCGCCCAAAGACAACATGGAGGAGACCCGTGGAGGCGGAGCTGAGGGAAATGAACCACAGCTGGGGCCCCATACAGAGACAGACAGAGGTGGAGGAACTTCACTGCTGCCCTAAGCGCCAGGGTAGTAACTATGTAAGAAAGCTGTATTGCATTTGCAGTAATATTCTAATGAGTAATACGATAGCGTCATACCTATTGCAATAGTATTGCCAACAATTGGAACTTGTCGCCTTACTAATGCTCCAAGTGTTAATGCCATTTTGTTTCTTTTAACAGTTATCTTCCCATTCCTGAGGCCTTTGTTTTATTGGCTAAACATGTCAACAGTCGATAAGACTTCAGAGGACTTCTTCAACAAAGTCATAAAGGAAGCCATGAGGGCAAGGAAAGAAGGCAACAATGTAGGTGACCCCACTCTATCATTGTGACATTCGTTATGTATTTGGTGACCTGGCTCTGTGTCACTGTGACATTTGTGATGTTTAGGTGACCTGGCTCTGTGTCACTGTGACATTTGTGATGTATTAGGTGATCTGGCTCTGTGTCACTGACATTTGTGATGTACTAGGTGTCATGGCTTTGTGTCACTGACATTTGTGATGTATTAGGTGACATGGCTCTGTGTCACTGACATTTGTGATGTATTAGGTGACCTGGCTCTGTGTCAATGTGACATTTGTGATGTATTAGTTGACTTGGCTCGGTGTCACTGTGACATTTGTCATGTATTATGTTACCTGGCTTTGTGTCACTGTAACATTTGTGATATATTAGGTGACCTGGCTATGTGTCACTGTGACATTTGTGAACAACGAACCCCGGACTATATCACTTTGAGCCTGCGTAAACTATGCTATTTTTATTCCTTTGAGTTTTGTTTTCGAAACCGGAATCTGTACTCTTTTGCGTGTTCTAACGATGTGACAAGTATATTTAATTAACAGCATGTCTTCAATGCACTTAGCGGACAACCAGGCAACGATCATGAAACGGTTTATGTTAGCGTCTTCCGACCGCGTCCCTGTTTATGTCAGTTGACACGAGGTAGCAGGGGCGCCATGACACTTCGCAACGATTTGCCTTGCGCATTTTGAAAATCCTGGGTCATAAATCCACCAAAATAAATGAATACCGTTGCATAGTAATCATGTTTATTTCAAAATATCGCCTATAAAGTCAGTATCATTTACGGTGTTTGGTAATTCTGCTCTTTCAGCGTTTACAGAGTTCCGTTCGAAAATGCAAATCCCTTGTCAAAATGTCAATTATGCGGAATTCCATCCATTTTGCACGATCGCGGAATTTCCAAAAGATCAATTCCATTTCAAAATTCCATTTCAAAACGCGAATTCTGTTTCAAAAGCTGATTTTCTGCGATCACGGAAAACGTGTCCGTACATTTGTGATGTATTAGCTGACTTGTCTTTGTATCACTGTGACATTTGTGATGTATTAGCTGACTTGTCTTTGTATCACTGTGACATTTGTGATGTATTAGGTTACCTTGTTCTGTGTCAGTGTTACATTTGTGATGTATTAGCTGATCTGGCTCTGTGTCACTGACGTTTGTGATGTATTTAGTGTGACCTGGCTTTGTGTAACTGTGATATCTGTGATGTATTAGCTAACCTGGCACTGTATTACCGTGACATTTGTGATATACACTGGCAGAATAAAATTTGATTAAACAAAACATTACAAAAGCTATAATCAATAATGTTTCCCTTTTTTCAACCAATCTTGATGTATTGATTCAGGAAAATACATGCTTCATTCCCGTTGATTATGCGATACACTGTTTCCGATGCAGGTGAACAATTAATCTTTTCCAGCCTCCATTGGCATTGCGGAGCATAATTTTATGATGCTTCCTTGCCATTTCACTGCAGTTTTCTGTTGGTGTTGAACTCCAGTTAAAAACAGTTTGTGTGAATTTTGTATTTTATTTTAATATATTTGTGAATCTTAATTACATTTTGCAAGCCACTGAAATTGAATTGAATATGAAGGGGTAAGATGTGTGAAGTCACCAGCAAATACAATTGATGCCAGCACAAAATGAACACCTTACTCCAGACTCACTGTACCGAAATTTTGCAAACGAATTCTAAGTAGTTTTGGCAAACACAAAGATACATTGAGGAAGATAATCTGATATGGCAGCATAATTATTTCCAGACATTTGTCATCCAAATATAAAAAAGGTGTGTTGCGAAAATTGTCACAGCATATTTAATCTTGATATTTAATACTTGACACTGTCATGCCTAGTCTATGAATAATAGTTATTTAGAGGTACAAAACTGTTATGTCTATTAACAACAGGATAGATTGAGGGTAAAAGATAAAGAGGACAACAGTGAATAAAACTACAGGATTGTCTGTCGACATGGTTTATAAGGAGTAGATCTGTAACAAAATACAAACAACTGAGTAATTTTTAGGGCCATTATTATCAATACTTGCAAGAGACGCAGCACCTAGAAGAATAATTGTTATAAAACTTAATTTTATTCACAGTAAATATACAAATATATCGGAACATGGAGGAAACACATTTTGAGTGATTTGATCTGCTTCATTACAAAATATGATAATTGTACAAAGGTAAAACAGAAATGTTCCTTGCAGACGTGATTGAATGAAAAAAATGTTGATGTCCGTCTGTGTTTTAGGACCGAGTGGATTTTCTGCAGCAGATGTTGAAGTGTAACGAAACAGCAGAGGCAGCCATTGGAGGGGACGGGGGGAAGACAGAACAGGACATCTCCGGGAAACAACACCAGAAAGGTCAATATCTCGCAGAAATTTTCTTTCTTAACAGAAAAATATTAGCCGGTCTGTACTGTTGACAATAAAGTGTAATATATGTGACCTGCGACAGCAAAGTAGGCTTTGAGTTGCAAAATTGTAAAAATGAGTTTTCTATCTTTTTGAATTTCACAGATTCTGAACTTTAAAATGATACCTCATTTGTTGAAATATCTTCAATAGTTTTTAATTAATTGCTCAATTCAAGTAACCTTTAAAAAGAAACATTTTGAGAAAACAGATCAAATTGAGCACATATGTATTTTGTTAAATATGTATGCTTTATTTTATTAATTTTTTAATGCCACTGTACACTGTACAGCACCCCGTAAAATGATTTTAATAGGGCACTATTTAACTGATGGAAATAGGCAATTGAAGAGCTCTACTCAGCAGTGCCATGATTTGAACAATGGGTCACCTGACATAAGATGGTGCCTGACTTTGTTTTGCCCCATTCTGTTCTGTGCGACATCTACTGGGAAGTTGTACATCACTTCGTGTTTCAAATTGATGTGTGCATCTGATAGCTTTGTGAATCAAATGCATAGCAATGCTATTAATTGGACAATGTGTTAACTGACACTGTAGTGAAGAAGATGTCTGACTTTGTTCTGCCACATTAGTTCCGCGTGGCATCTGCTGGGAATATGTACATCACTACATGTTTAAAATGGAATTGTGCAATCGATCGATTTATGCATCCAAATGCACAACATCCTATCATTATATTGCAAAATAGGAGTACATAATACAATTCATGCTTTCTTATGATCATCATGTTTGTATTGTGTTCTACAGCATATTCTTCAAAATTTGTTGAAGTTTAATTTAAGTGAACTATATTAAGGGTAGAGTTTGAAAGGGGTCGACAAAGTTGCTTTTGTAATAATTTTGAAAATTCATAAAATATAAATGTTCCACAATATTCAAAATATTTTAGGGATCTTCTTGAGTTAAATACACCAATGATGACTGAAAACAGTGTTTTAAAATATGCGTTACTTTAAAAGTTTTGTAATTTTATAACTTTATTTCCATCATAAATGGCCATTTTATTTGTCATCGAAACGTGAGTTCGACAGAAACAAATTAAATAAATTTTACTCTAAATGATGGGGAGAACAAATAATGATTGCACTCCCAGTACAAAATAAAACATGTAAAATATTAAAAAATATTGCATTGATGCAATATATTTTAATATTTTATAGACAATAATGTTATTATGCTCTTTATAGATCTACATTTTTCAAACTCAAATTAAACCGTATGTAGATAAGAAATTACATAACCACCTATGCTATTTTAATATTGTACATTACTTCATGTCAGGTAAAATGTTGTATTTATACTGCTTATGGAAATAGCAGCTGGATTTATGGTACAAACAAAATGGTTTCATTATTGAATGGTTATCGGCTTCAATAAGTTTCTGTTATCTAAACGTTTCATTAAAACTAAACTTTAAAATGTGAAGCCAGATGTACCTAGTGAAAAATGAACATAATAGTACCATAGGTGAGATTTTCTATGTTTTTGTATTCCAACAAAAACAATGCCAATCATTCAACATGTCATCGGCGGCTTCATGCGTGCACAGCTGGTGTTTTTTTTTTTAAATCAATTCGTCTGTCATGAGCTATCGCTATGTTTATTCTCCGTTTATTCCATAAATTTCCCTCTTTTCTTTGCTGAATCTGTGACATAAACAGCAGCTGGTCCACGTTGCCTTTTGATAATTTTATCGGTCACGACTAATTCGCATAATGATGGCTAATCCAAATACACACATGTTCATTACGTTTGTTTTGCATCTATTAACTTGGCGTAGCTAATCGAAGTCTAATTGACAGTCCTGAATATTCATGAGCATGCCTTATACGGATCGTGAAGATGGGGCCAAAATGGAAACTGCACGTATAGTTATTTTTTCTATAGATTGTCAGGGTCTTTAGTGATTAATAATACATAATTCTAATGAAATAAAGGCATAATAATCATATTAACAGGATTATTTAATAATTGCATTACAGAGAGATTAAAATTCTCAAAGAATCGTCTTAATTTATTGCTAAATTGAAGTAAACTTTAAATAGAAACATTTTGAGAAAAGTGATCATTTTGATTCGTAAGATATATCGCATAAGTTTTCTATTATAACAGAAACATATTGACAGGGCTTAACATTCGCTGAAATATTTAGGGGCCAACTCGCCCTCATCTTTCATATTTAGGGACCAACAAAAAAATAGGGGCCAGCTGGGGAATATCTGGTTGTATAGTTATTATGAATACAATTATCACTATTGTAATTATTATTCTCAATAGTTCCTACACATGTTTTTATTAATTTGAAAGACAAGAATATTGTATTAGGTAGTAATAATTACACATTTAGCACATTTGTATTTTTTAAATATGGATGCTTTATTTTATTCATTTATAATTTGAAATGCCACTGTACAGCAAACCGTAAAATGATTTTGATACGGCACTATTTAACAAAATAATCATATCGCTATTATTAGTTTGTTGGTTCACACCAATAGTACCTAGATGCATAGAAATGACCACATACTACGGGTCTCTAACACAATTTACAGTTCTATGTAATAAGACTTTTTGTGTAACTGCTAGATAATTATCCACACAAATTAGCAGATTAATTTATCTGAAGAAGTGTTTTTTTATTACAGTTGGCACTGAAAATGGCACCCAAAGACTTCCAAGAGATTTGTAAGAGAATCTGCTTTCCAATATGTCTTCCAATATGAACCATTTTCACATGAACCACTAGTCTTATTCATCCTTAATGGATATAGAAGGTTACTGCCTGATTGCTATGTGAACATTTGTCAGTCAAACAGACAGTGATATAAACTGATAAATTTAGTAATTATGTGAATTACCATAACAATGTGGCTCAAGCTTATATAACCATAATACTTATAGTGGTAAATATATTATAATATAATTATATACATTTCATAATACGTCATCATCAAAAGCTCAAGAGTAGTCGTGGAAAACATAAATGCAGTGTTGCCTACTTCACAAAGACAATTTCTGTAATCACAATTCCCCACCCGACCGGCGCATCCTACCCCACAGTCCACCTTTTGGCAAATCCAGCCCCACTCAGAAGTAGACATAGTGACAAGCCAGCCCCCATTCACACTACCTGAGAATACTGTTACTTTTAGGAAGTTACTAATCACTTTTAAACATACTGACTTCAGTGACTTGGTAGACTTTATGATACTAACATTTTCAAGTGAATGCTGACATTCTCAGCCTACTCTGCCAGGCCCCTATCACAAAATTAGACCACTACCAACACCCTATAGCAGTGACTGAACTTTTGGTAATTTCATCTGGTCTTATCAACATTTATTGATCAGTTGTAACATGTAAATGATGATTTTCTTCACCCAACCACTGCACAAATGGGTGCGGGCTTCTAGAGCAGCACTATTTATAGATGTAGGCAATTCTTTATACTTGCCAGCTGCCGGCATTATTTAAAAATTCTCACCATGCCAATAGTTGTTCGCCATTCCTACATATCATAATTTGTCATTCATGAAGTTGCTCAGATTTTTTACTACTATTTTAACCAAAAGAAATCGTTATGCTTTCCTTTTTATATAATATACAGTGTATTGTCGTTGTATGTGATGCAATGTCTCTCACTCTACGCTACCTGCGTGTTTAGGTCTGACCTACACACAGGTCCTGGCCAACTCTACCCTGTTCTTCATCACTGCCTACGATACGACCTCATTGACATTGATGTACCTTCTGTACAATCTTGCCTTTCACCCGGACTGCCAGCAGCGGGTCGCTGAGGAGATTGACAGAGTCATGGGAGAGGAGGTAGATCTCTCTGTCATTTATCTCTTACTCTCTCTCATTTGTCTCTCTCTGAATTAATTAAATTAGGTGATTTCTCAAAGTGGTATTGTTTCATTAGATGTTGTTTTTATGTATATTGCGATGTTAATATTCCTACACAGGATGAAGTAAAATATGAGATGCTGAGTGAGATGACTTACCTGGACAAATGCATCCAAGAAACTCTGCGAATGTACCCACCAGCTGTCAGGTATTTATTTCTGCCCACACTAAAGTATTTGTACCAGCAGTCAGGTATTTACTTCTACACACACTAACGTATTTGTACCAGCAGTCAGGTATTTATTTCTACCCACACGAAAGTATTTGTACTAGCTGTCAGGTATTTACTTCTACCCACACTAAAGTGTTTGTAATAGTGGCCAGGTAGTTACTTCTACCCACACTAAAGTAGTTGTCCTAACAGTCAGGCAGGTACACCGGTATTCATTCCACCAACTAGATATTTATAGCAGCAGTAATGTAAAATTGATAGTTCATAATATGTTCTATAGCTGAATATAAACATATCTCAGTCACACAAAATTAGCCTCTCAAATGCCCAAATAATAAATGGCAATGGGAATCAATAATTGGCCAAATACAAAATTGTGATTTTGGTATTGTTAGTGTGACTAATATTGCACATTATATAAAGCTTGAATGTGTTGATGGTTTCTTTGAAGTGTGTCACGGGAAGCCTATAAGGACGTCGTTGTGAATGGAGTTGTTTTACGCAAGAACACGATGGTGTTTATACCCATCTATGTGATGCACCACGACCCAGAAGTCTGGCCGGAACCAGACATGTTTGACCCAGAGAGGTGAGCTGTGTATCGCAGTTATCTCACCCCATTTCTTTCATCCTCAAAGTGTTATCATAATCATTGAAGCTGTTATTGGTTCAAATGGAATTAAAGTTGTGCACAATTTTTTTCTCGAAAAACATTTATATATTTTATTAATATAGGATTTATTATATTTTGTTACTTTCCAAGAAGAAAGTCCAACAATACGTGAACACTGTTTTAGTTAACATTGATTCATTAGAGCTGTCAGGACATTTGGCTTAGTTGAGATCAAGCTCCCTTTTAGGCAAATGCAATTGGTTATGATCCTAATGAGGCCAGATCAAAGTTACACTTCTTTTAAGGGCTTATAATACAGTTAGTTTTCCCATTGGCGACCGTGTTAACGTTTTGTCTGATTAAAAGAAAACTTTATCTACAAATGTTTTAAAACTTCTCACCTGCTGTTATCATCATCTCATTGACATACTGGTCGAGTTTAATCAAAATCTAATATTTCTAGATCTCGTAAAATGCCTATATGTGTGACACCCATCAACATTTACGAATGCCGGCAAGCATTACTCTGCCAAAGGGTCACACAGGAAAATTGCTGCCAAATATCCTTCCGCTTACTCAAATCATCTAGAAATCTACCATTTTACAGTCAACTCCTACAATCACACCTGAAAATCTGCCTACTCAGCTGCAACTGTGAATTTGGTAAAAAAACTTTTTTGTATATAACGAAACAGGAAGTCTCACTGTACATCATAACCCCTTAAATCGAGATAGTGCGTTATCTGGCAGATTTAAAGATGGATGAGTTTTTATTTTGGTCTTAAAGATCAATTTCAGTAATGTTTGGGAAACGTGGTTTCAGATTTGTTATAACTTTCAAAAACACACTTATATAAGTATATTTACAGAGTTTTCTGAAGAATATATTTGGAGAAGATGTGGCCTTTAAAGAATCATTAGTAAAATAAAATATATTTTTGATGTGCTATTAAATAATAAATACATGAACCTATGTTGTCTATGGCGTAACAAAATGCCATTGCATTGATCAGGTTCACAACGGAAGCGAAGGCTGCGAGAAACCCGTTCTGTTACCTGCCGTTTGGCATGGGCCCTCACAACTGTATCGGGATGCGAATGGCGCAGCAGGAAATTAAGATCATGATGGCAGCTGCCCTGCGACGTTTCCGCTTTCTTCCCTGCCTACAGACACTCGTTTGTATATTTGCTTAAACATCAATAACTCGACAACGTAGAGTGCACTCCATATAACTTAAACTTAGTTAAATCAATTTTCGCTTAAGTCAACTCTTTCCTCAGTCCCAGCTGTCTTTGCATCTCGTATGGTATAATACAATCTGCATAAATCAAAGTTTTGGAAGTTGACCCAATTTCATCTGCACGCTCAAATTTATTTTGGTTGATTCAAATTTGGTAAAACTCTGCTACTAAACATTGAAATTTCGTCGCACGCACGGATGTAAAACGCTATTACCATATTGGAAAAGTAATTTTTTTAAAGAATTTAGTTACTCTTACACATCGACGTTTCTGGCACAGCGTTATTTATGCATATTTTGTTGTGTGTCGATCGGGAAAGTGCAGTAAGGTTAACAAAACAAAAACACATAGATTGTGGTTAGTGGAACTTGTGATAACTAGAAGTATTCATATGGGTTCCTGCAGGTTCTACTTATGCAGAGTGGACTGTACATCTGTTAACTAAAATGGAAAATATAAAGTCACCCCTATAAGTGCCGAGCTTTCGGTCTTGTGAATATGGCTGGTTGTGGATTTGTGTATGTTGTTTCAATTAATTTTTTTATTTAATTTAATTGATGCTTTTCAAGATTATTTAGTATTTATATATGCATGCGCATACGTCCATTGGTGTGAATGTACATGCATGTATTTGTATGTTGGTGTATGTGTACTGTTGTGCTGAATAATTTATATAGAATATAACACATGAAATGTGTATAAATTTGATATATCTGCTGCACAAAACCTTGTCCATCATCAATACGTTGTTTATATGACTTTTGTACACCCTCTTCATCATGTAATGTTTAATGATTCTGGCTTGCAGCACTTTTGAGCTTGTATTCTAAAAGATTTAAGCACAATAGACGTTTATTATTGTATTTCATAATAATAATAACTGTGCTATTTTGTTTGTTTTAGCGCCACCCGACGTTCAAAAACAGCATCATTCTGACACCAGAGAAAGACATCGTGCTGGCAGTGGAAAGAAGGTAGAATGTTCAAGAAGCCAATGCAAACATTGACTTGTGGGAAAGAAGTGTTGCATTCTGGGAGGACAAGGTGATGGCACATCATCAGAAGAATTGTATTGTGGCATAGAAGGTGTCACTTTGGATGAATGATTACAAGTGTGCAAAACTGGCACAAAGTTGTTTTTGCAATTGCATCTTCTATACTTTTGTTGTCATTCAGAAGTTGGGAACATCTTTACACACGTTCGACACAGTAGGCTCTAAGACAACTATGAACTGTGGAGTCTTTATATGGCACTGCTCTCTTATCATTTGCTGTGTGTATATTAATAGCAGTTGTTGTCTTTGAATGATGTCGTGCATCCAGAAATTAACGATTTTGTGCTGTTACAATCTGCCTTTTTTGTTTTCTGGATTGAAAGTACAATTTAGTATTACTATTGCAAACTTACTGGGGTAATTTTTTTCACATTTTCCACTGTTACACGAGATATCATTGACACAAAATTTGGAATATTTTGTTTATCAATATAAAGGAGGATTTTAAATGTGACACTTACATTGGTTAGTTGTCCATGTTTATGTTATCTCTTTCTGGTAATTGGAAGAAGGGAACCAGTGGTGGCATGTAACGAAGTACAAATACTTTGTTACAATACCTAAGTAGTTTTTTCAAGTAATTGGCATGTAACAAGGTACACTTTTAATAAAGTACTTGTACTTGTATCTAAAGTAACAATACTTTTACTTTGTTTCTTTCGTTTACTTCACAAAATATTTTCGTTACAATATTTGCGTGTTTAGTCGCCAGAGGAATCTTATCACCGATTCACCGGCCAGGTCGCAATCGTATTTGCATACAAACCTCACTTTGGGATAGCGCGTTAACGGTGACCTGTATAAATAAGAGATCACCGAGCTGGAAGTTATTTGGAATTTTTTTTGGATGGATGTTACTATGGATGTCGAGTGATCAAAGTCAAGATTTATTTTATAAATCATCCCCGAAGGATTTCAGATATTAGCTATACTGGTGGTCCCTATTTGAGCTGAGTTTGCAAAAAGAACTCTTCACCACAAAGCGCTCCCATCGCGGCTTCAGCGCGCCTCGGTTTTGCTGTTTATCCGGGCCCACATAGATTGTGTCGTTATAACTTCATTTGTGTGTAAATTTGATATCTCAGTGCATTACTAACACTATTGATCAACATCCCAGGCATATTTATGTTACGAAAATATTGCGTCTTAGTCCACTTTTAAGGTCCAAAGAGCGACCCGGTTTGCATCAACATACGCTGCTATATCGGTCTCAAAAGTTTGCTAAGATGCAATATTTTCGTAACACAAATATGCCTGGGATGATGTTGAATGTTGGATCAAATGCACTGAGCTTTCAAATTTAGACAAACGTGTAGTTCTATCGACGAAACTGAGGTGGGCCCGTATACTAAACAGGTGGGCAGCACCCATGTTCGTAATTTAAATTACCCCAGGGTGTATTACAGATATTATCTGTATTATACTGCCTGTTTGTAGAGTAAAGTAGTTATTTTGTTTTAGTGACTGTTATTGGGTTAAGGTTCGTGTAGAGTAAAGTAGTTATTTTATTTTAGTGACTGTTATTGGGTTAAGGTTCGTGTAGAGTAAAGTGGTTATTTTATTTTAGTGATTGTTATTGGATTAAGGTTCATGTAAAGTAAAGAAGTTATTTTATTTTAGTGATTGTTATTGGGTTAAGGTTCGTGTAAAGTAGTTATTTTAGTCTCGCATTTTGTGTGCCTGCTGCAATGTTGAAATTAAAACGTTGAATTGTACTTTTACTTTTTCTTCGAGTACTTTTGAAAGTTACTTTTACTTTTTACACAAGTAGGTTTTTTTTCAATGTACTTTTACTTAAGTAGTTTTGAAGTGAATTACTTTTACTTTTACTCAAGTACAAAATAAAAGTACTTCAGTTAACACTGAAGTGGCCTCTATGAACATAACTGGAAGAAGCATAATGTATTCACATAAGTGGAAGAAGGGAAATGTATTCACATAAATGGAAGAAGGGAAATGTAATCACATAGATGGAAGAATGGAAATGTATTCACATAAATGGAAGAAGGGAAATGTATTCATATAAATGGGTGAATGGAGATGTATTCATATAAATGGAAGAAGGGAAATGTATTCACATAAGTGGAAGAAGGGAAATGCATTCAAAAGACTGCAGGGGTAGGAATGTGTTTGCTTAAATGGAAATAGGGCAGTTCACTTCCTTCTACAATATTATTTTTCTATTTAGACTAGCCATATTTTTGCGCACGTTTATACACTCTGATTCAACGACGTCATTAAATGAGTACGCGTGATAATTAGGTCCAAGTGATAGTCATTCGGTTAGCAGACATTTGCTACTTGCGCGCGTCTATATAGTGTCAATTTATGTAATAACATAGGTCACCGACATCATTAATTATGTACGCGTAGTAAATCGGTACACGTGGTAAATTGGGCCAATTGGTAGTAATTCGGTCAAACTAGCATTGTTTTGGAACTTGCACTTGTAAATAGTCCAAATTTATGTAATAAAATAGGTCATATTGACATCATTAAATTGGTAAGCATAGAACATCGATTCTATGTTTATGTTTCTTCAAGCATAGTTAAATGATGCCTATACATTGTTATATATGTAAGAAATATGCCAACAAGCATTCTTCCTTAAATTGTATTATATTTTCTTGTGTTTTCCATACTAAATGTGTACCTTATTTGCAAACTAATTATGTGAAGCTGGTTAATAACTGGCAATTCACTAAATGCATTTCTTCTATTTTGCCATTAAATCACTTTGAAAATGACTATGATTTTCTCAATGCCATCGCTAATGACTGGTTTGATCTTACAAGTATATCGTTTTGTGAGTTACAAAATAAGTTACTTAATCCTTTTGATTTAAATAATAATAGTCATAATTTGCCTATGTATAATAATGATCCAGATCTACAATATTTTAATGATATATACGCAACTGTACTAAATTACTGTGATTATTTTGTTGAAGACACTTTTATTAACATGTGTTCTCAACTGTCATCAATGAACAACACGTTTTCCTTACTGCACACTAATATTCGAAGTATTGGCAAGCATCTACATGAATTAGACCAATATCATCAGGTGCTAGATCATCAGTTTTCTGATATTGGTGTTAGTGAAACATGGTGTCAAGACTACAATGTCAACTGTTGTGGATTACTAGGATACAAAGCAGAACATATTTATAGGCATACTAAAACATGTGGTGGTGTCGCATTGTATGTTAAAGATAATATTGCATATCATACTAGATTAGACATTACTAAATTAAATGAATATATAGAATGTCAGTTCATAGAGATTCATAAAGATAGTACTGCATATGGTAAAGATATTATAGTTGGTGTCATGTACAGACCACGGAACAATGATATAAATACCTTTATTGGTGAAGTGTCTAATATACTAGACATTCTCAACAATGAAGACAAATGATGTTATATCATGGGAGATGTTAATATTAATCTTTTTGATTATGAAGAACATGCACCAACATGCAATTTTTTAGACCTGATGTTTTTGCATTCTTATATTCCATTAATAAATAAACCAACACGAGTAACTAATCAATCAGCAACATTGATTGATAACATTTTCAGAAATAACCATAAAACATGTTCCAGGGCATTATGTACACAGATGTATCTGACCACTTCCCAATATTTGTCATTGATAATAATTGTAAATTAACCAATAATATTATTCTAAATATATAACAAACAGAAACTTTTCGAGGGCAAACATGGATAAATTTTATAATAACATGCAGAACATTGATTGGGAAATTACAACATCCATAAATAATTGTCAAACAGCCTACTCAATATTTTATATATTACTACTTCGAGAATATAATGATTGCTTTCCTTTAAAAAACAGTCAAGCTTAAATACAAGAATAAGAAACCATGGCTAACTACTGGTTTAAAAAACTCCATAAAAGAGAAGAATAGACTATATATTAAATATATCAGACAAAATACAATATATAATGAAATTAAATATAAAGTTTAGAAAAGTAAATTGAATGGCTCTGCCTTACCCAGATGTTTGTTTTTCTCTCCCGATATGTGATGTTTAACATATTTCTTTCCATCTTTGTTTGTGCGGCTGCTAGCTTGTTCTTTGCCTAGATGGTGAGTGCCCATGTTTCCGCGCCGTATGTCATCGCTGGAAGTACGCATGAGTTAAAAACTTGTCTCTTCAAGCAGTTTCCAAAGTTACCCTTGAAGATGTCGTGGTGTTTGGCGAATACTGTCCAGCCGGCGGTGATTCTACTTTGAATCTCCTTGTCTTAGTTTTTGTATTTGATACTGTATCGCTGTCCCAAATAGACGTAGCTTTTAACGTTCTCTATCTGTGTGATGTTGACACTGTATAATTGGTGTGACATTTTCTAGCATCACTTTTGTCTACGAGATGTTAATCTTCAGACCTTGTTTTTCACTTTCATCAGCTAGCTCCTGCAGCATGTTTTGTAGTCCTTGCGGTGTAATAGCGCATATGAGTATTTCGTCGGCGAAGCGAAGATTGCTGAGATATTCTCCGTCTATCATCAAGCCTCTGATTCCCCAGGTCAATCT
Source organism: Paraescarpia echinospica (assembly GCA_020002185.1). NCBI lineage: Eukaryota > Metazoa > Annelida > Polychaeta > Sabellida > Siboglinidae > Paraescarpia > Paraescarpia echinospica. Next base: position 16,664,702 of record CM034540.1, read on the forward strand.
TCGGAATATGCTTTCGAGTGTTTCCGTGAACGGCTTGGGCGATATGGTGTCACCGTGTCGTACTCCTCTCTTGATGTTGATCTTTTTGCTCTTTTTGTGTATGTGGACTGTCACCGACCAGCTGGTGTAGATGTCTTTCAGGAGATCGATGTACACATCTTCTATCCCCTGTTCTTAAAGGGAGGACAGTATTGCTTGAGTTTGCACCGAGTCGAAAGCCTTCTCATAGTCGACGAAAGTGATGCTGAGCGGGATATTATATTCTCGGCACTTCTCTTTCAGTTGGTTTACGACGTGTATGTGGGCTGTCGTTGAGTACCTGCTTATGAATCCTGCTTGCTCTCGTGGTTGGTTTTCGTCCAGTGTCTTCTCTAGTCTATTCGTTAGTATCTTTGTGAGCAATTTGTAGATGTTTGATAACACACATATCGGTATGTAGTTCTTTAAGTCTTTCTTATTTCCCTTCTTGAAGATTATCACCATCGTTGCGTTCTTTCATGCGGTGGGTATTCGTCTTTCCGATAAGCATTTAGTATACAGCTTAGCTAATGTCTTCGAGATGGTATCCTCTCCTTCTTTTAATGTTTCAATATTTACATGGTCGTTGCCTGGTGTCTTTCCATTCTTCATGTCTCTTAGCGCAGCTTCCACTTCCCATGGTGTTATCTCTAGTACCTCTTTCGGGTCGGTGTGAATTATGACACTCTGTTCACTGTCATATAGCTCGGTGTAGAATTCTTCTATTTGTTCCATGATCAGATCTTGGTCTTGTATTGTCTTGAAGTGTAATCAGTCTGTCTCGGCCTAGTGGCTCCGTTCTTTTTGCTTTCTTCAGGCTCTTTGATGACATAATCGTTTCTCGTATGATCTCTTGTTTGTACTTTCTGATGTCCTCCTTCGCTCTCTTTTTGATGATCTTGCATATTTCTGCGTACTCTATTTGGTTTTTTTTACGGTCCACCATTTGTCGTCGTTTCTTCACTAGTGCTCGTGTCGGTGACGATATTCTCGTCACTACATGCCTGTTGATTGCTTTGGCTACACTTGTTGCACTTAGTTGGATCATCTCAGTGATGTTTTCGCTCGTGGTGTCGATGTAGTCTAGTTCCTGTAGTGTCTCGAATCGATTTCGCAATTCGAGTTGGAATTCTATCTTTTTTCTTCCGATTTGTGTGGTATCTACACTCGGTGGTCTCTTGTTTACCAATTTCTTCCTTTCAGCCTTGACGTCTAGTTTGATGTTTTGTATCTGTTCATCTCTTAGTAGTGTTCTTACGTTATATGTTGCTATCTTCAGCCTACTTACCTTCCCTCGGCGGCTCTTCTTGACCCAGAGATTCTTAGCACCCGCTGCACGTAGCCCTACTTGACCCGAACCGCCTCCTTGGTCATAGACTCTTTCGATGCTGCTGGGGACTGGGGGCCTTGGCTTCATTGTACTTTGCATGCTGGTGTTGTTGGCCTAACCTTCTACGGTGGCCGGTGCGAGTTGGAAGGGGGGGACGTAGGGTGAGCGAAATTGTCCAAGTTTCGACACGGCAGCCGAACCAGTACCGAACCACTGCTCAGGCGGCGCCGGGATTTGAATCCCAGTCCCTCCAGTCGAGAGTCCGGTACTCTAACCACTAGGCCAATGCGCCCCTTTCATATATATTTGAACATAATTCAGAATTATGGTGAACGGTATATATTTTATAGTGCAGTAATTGTTTTCATATTTGAGTCCATTGTCAAGGTAAGGTCATATAATTTTATCTTTTCATCATCTTCAAGTCTGGACTTAGACTATTTTTTGTAACCTCTCATAATTTTATCTTTTCATTCTTATAGCCTTTTACTATTTTCATAGTATATTTTACAGCGCCGTGATTTGTTTCCTATTTTAGTCCATCGTCAAGGTAGCATCACATAAGTTTATCTTCATTGGCCCCTGCCACATAAACGTACTACCCGTAGTAGGCCCTATAATAATTGCCACGTGTCATTTTGAACATATTATGTTTCTTTTAGAAAAAACATAACTGAAACATTAAAGACAACGTTATTTTTGGTCCAATACAATAAATGGTTAGAAAGGACAGTTTCCCCACAGTAACAATGTACGCCGCTTCAGACAATGCATTATAACGGATGAATTTGGCTAATTCAGAATTACCACAATTCCATTTGCCAGTGTGAGTACTTATTAAAGACAAAGTTAAATGAACTGTTAAATGACTTTAAAACATCATATACATAAACTTAATAATCTTGTCAAGTGATGTGTAAAATATGAACCCTGTTCATTGCGAACTCATATCACTAGTGGGAAGCATTCACCCACGCTGCAATTAATGCGCGAATATTAGTCGTACATAACTACCCAGTACTGTCTATAGCGAGGAACTCATTTATACAGCTGAGTGAACTGAAACAACGTCGAGTGAACGGACTTGCCCAAGGATCAACATCACAGCACAGGATTCGAACCATGATTCTCTCTTTGCCCAGACTTTGGGAGTCCGAAGCTGTAGCCACTGCACCACTTATTTATTCGTGTGCATGTGCGGGTGCGTGCGTGCGTGACTCCCTCAACTCAACTCATTCACTCCATTCCTTCCTCTCTTTTCTAACATTTTAGCTTTTCTACATTTTACCGTTGTAACATATTTTATATTTTTATATATTTTTATTTCTGATAATTATATCTGATACTTATAATACTACCGCCACTGACATGATGTTTTTTTGCATTTTAATGATGTACAGTGTATTTGTGTTACTTGGTTAATTTTTAAAGCAGCGACTGTTTGTATTTTCTGAGGAAACCTTCGTGCGAAGAATCAATATTCCAAGTTACTAACAGTTATGCCATCGATTGAGTACAAACAAAACAAAATTATCTTAATTATGAAATAATTAACATTATCTAACGCAAATACATGTTTTGGTTTTCGTCTTAGTTTTGGTATTATGGGCAATTGTGAATTAATTATACATAATAAGGCTGTAAATACCAGCCAATTACTTTACAATAATTAATTTCGTCAACAGTAACTTTTTACAACCCCAATAATATTATTAATTTGATAGCAACACATACAATACTTAATTAAGACCAAGTAGGCAATCAATGCATTATAAACATAGTTTAACAAAAGTGCACATTAATAGGCTACGCTGTCGTAGGAATGTCAACAAACGGCATAAAATGTCTTCATTTCACACCCATTTGGGGAATAATAAATATTTATTTGCAACATTGACGACTTACAATTAGCGCCAGATTTCAATGTGCATAGTCTTTTTATAAGATAAACATCATATTTTATGCACTATGACTATTTTATGACTGAACAGTATTTCAGATCGCATCTATGTCCAACACCAACTGAAGAGAGACCTGGAAAGTCGACTGCATTACTGCCACGGAAACGAGCGCAAAGGGCTCTTAACAGTCAGAGCCAAAGTGTTAGCCAGACTCTGGGTCCGTGGGCCAAACTCATAGCTCAAAGTGCTACTTGGGAAATGGCATTTCTGCAATGAACATTTGTTTGATTACTGCTACTACTTGTTTTCATACTCAGACCAGCATTATTTGTGGTGTTCATCACTGTTACACCGGATACTGTTTTATTAATCTTATTTCACTATAGAGGCCAATGTTGTTTTACCAATTTTCATTCCGATTTGTTACATGATGTGCCATACGGTGTTTACAATAGTTCTACTAACGTGTTCTACTCATGTATGTGATTTAGTGTCAAGTATGTATCATTCCAATAATTTGCTTTCCTTAATTCATACACATTGGGAGTATAACATTATATAATGTCCTTCCCCCTTGTTCGTATCATTACACTATTATATATGATTTCTCTTAATTTGATTTGTATCTGTAGGTATTGTCATTAGTTCAATAAATTTGATTTAATTGGCTTAGTTGCTATGGGAAATCTGCAAACAAAATTGACCACATTACATGTATTCTATGATGTATGTATATATATATATGTGTGCGTGTGTGTGTGTGTGTGTGTGTGTGTGCGTGTGTGTTGCCACAACAAACCGGGGTTTAAGTCGAACTGGCTTCGCCTACACACCGAGCTAAAATACCAGTCTAGGTGTGAAGTTTCACCAATGTTGTGTTTTTACATAAATACATACCTTTTCATCTTAACTTTCAATGTCCTGTTTATTTTCCTCAACGAATACTCAAATCTAATAAAATACTAAATGTATGGCTGCTATGGGCATTTTTATCACATGGCATAATTTTTTTTAATATTTGTCTTTAAAATGTTGCATTTTTTTAAAGTTTGCTACATTTTTAGCAATGCAGACAAAATTGCTTTAGATATTTCAACAAATAAGGTATCATTTTAAAGTTTATGACCTGTAGAATGGTAAAAAAAAGGTTCAAAACGCCATTACACAACTTTGCAACTTAATACCCACTTTGCTACGGCAGATTATATTTTATATCTGGCATACTTTTATTGAGTAAGTGTGGTGTATCATATGTATTAATAGGTACAGCACTGGAATGATGTGAGTTTACTGCATTTAATTAAGGCTAAGCATGATAGTAAATAAGGCCTATGACTTTGTGTCTTTTTCATTAATGTATTAATATACGTGTTATTGTTATTATTTACAGGCTCATACCTATTTGAATGGGTTAAACTATCTCACCGTGTTAGGCTATCTATCTGCATTTGTGGAAATCGTCAAATTGTGCAACACTATCTCACCTTCGATCGTGAACCACATGAAATCCATATTTGCAAGACATGTTAAATTGTTATACCAGAACAGGTCGTCACCGATAATGGGCCACAGTACTCGGCAGAAACATTCCGTGTTCTCGCCACATAGAATAGATTCATACACCTCACAAGCAATCCGAAGTATCCGCAAGACAATGGAGAAGCACAGAGAGCAGTGAAGACCATCAAAGAGATGCTGAAGAAAAGTGATGACACGTACACCAGGCCCGTAGCCATCTTTTCACAATGGGGAGGTTCACATTTTACCAATTAAGACTCCAGGGGCGCCACAAGTTCATGTGGGGTTTTACTTTTTCACAATGCATAGAGCCCCGTATGTTCACGTGGGGGATCGTAATGCAGAAGGTTACATTTCTAACTGAAAGAACAATAAAATGGGTGTGAGATTGGTGGACCATGTGATTTCGTCTTATATTCTTTCATTTTATATACAAACACCACATTAGCATTCCCAGCGTTTGCGTTTTCAAACAAAGTGAGACTCATGTGGTCTGTGGAGATTGGTCCCATTTTTTTGCCTGGCTAAGCCTAATTTACACCCAATTGTATTCATAAAAGCCAACACGCAGTGATAGTGTTATATATGCATGTCTATGTGGTGGACTATGTGTATAGTGATGCGTAGGGATACACATTGTAGTTGAGAACTATGTGAGTAGTGATATGCTGATATGCAAATAAAGTTCAGTTGAGTGCCAACCCTAAGAACCACGAGTATGTGTTACTGTAGTGTCTGAATATACAACAGATAATTGGCGACGAGGCGGATGGGATGGTATCAACTCATCGAAGTGTTGAAACAGGATAGTTTCCTGATACTGTGAGTGAAACAGTTATTTGAATGTGACGTGTGAGCTGTGAGGGAAACAGCCGAAGAAGACGCACGCGTGAGCATGGCAGACTTCACCGGGCTAATGGCGCCTAAACTCTGCCTAGCTGGGTCAAACGCGAAGGAAAGTTGGCAGACTTTCAAGCAGCAGTTCAACATGTATTTGCTGGCGTCAGGGAATACTACGAAGAGTAACGCAGAGAAGATTGCAATGTTACTGACATTCGGTGGCGCAGAATTGTTGGTGATTTACAATTCGTTCGATTATAACATTGAAGGCGCGGCAGCAGAAATACCGACAGTGAAAGTAGTACTCGAGCGATTTGACAACTACTTCGCTCCGAGGACAAACGAACTGATTGATCGGTATAAATTCCGTTCGTGCAAGCAGTCGTACGATGAAACGACGGCGTCGTACATAGCGCGGCAATGTAATCTAGCAAAAACGTGCAATTTCGGCGACGAAAAGGAGAACAATTTACGTGACCAACTCGTCTACGGATGCCACGATGACAGTCTCCGGGAGAAATTATTCCGCGAGGAAACGCTGACCTTGCAGAACGCGAGACAGATTGCCACAGCCCACGAGGCAGCGCGACAGAACATGAACTTATTCCGCGGGCAGCAGACGCACGATGCGCCGGCGGCTACCGTCAACAGGGTGACGAAGGTCAAGGCCGACAAAACAGTTCCACCGCGGCAGGGCAGCTCGGAGATGCGACGGGTCGTCCGGGGTCAGGGCCAAGTGAAATGCAAATTTTGTGGCCGAGAACATCCTTTCGACCGAAAGCAATGTCCAGCTTTCGGTAAGCGTTGTCACATTTGTGGACAGGACAATCACTTTGCCAAGATGTGCCAAGTGCAGGGCAATCGTGAGCGTGGTAAACACAAAAACACTGAGCGACAGCAGCCAGTGCATATTGTGTCTGTGACAGTCGATACTGACGATGGTCAGAATTATGTTTCAAATGTGTTAGATGTGCATGCACTGCATGATTGTGAAACCGATTGCATGATTGTTGACGCATCTGCTATCATTGTATATCCAACTGTAAATAATGTTGTGTTAGCCATGGAGCTTGACACAGGGTCTGCAGTATCGATGATTCCTGTTGATGTGTACCAGTCGAAGTTTTCAAACTGTCGGCTCCAGCCTAGCAACAAAGAAGTGTTCCGTAGCTTCACAGGGGAATCGGTCCCATGTAAGGGCATGTTCAGTGTGAATGTGCAGTATGATGCACAGAATGTAGATCTGATGCCGTATATTGTCCCTGGCAGTAGACATGTGCTGTTTGGCAGAAACTGGCTCTTCTTCTATGTGCCATGTCTGTCACAGGCGTTGGCGATCATGGTCCTCCATACCGCACGGTCGATTGTAGTTTGTAGCAGTTCTGTTGTGCTCCTTCCACACCATGTTGAGAGACTATCTATTATTTTTATTCTCTGGCGTCCTCTGGATCTTTTTTCTTCTATCTTTCCTGTTGTTACTATTTGTTCTAACTTTTTCTTTCTCATGACATGGCCTATAAATCGTGCTTTTTGTGTTCTAACTTTGTTGATGATCTTTCTTTTTGATTTGGCTGTCCTAAGGATGACTTCATTGCTTTGCTTTGCAGTCCATGGCACTCGCAGCATTCTTCTTAAGAACCACATTTCAGTGGCTTCTATATATATATATATATATATATATATATATATAGCAATATGGGCTCTTTGTAACATTGCAGTACACGTTTTGTCACTTCAATTTATATATGTTTATTTGTTAAAATGTTTTTCATGTGGTGAAAAGCTGTTTTGGCTTGAGCAATTCTTCTCTTTATCTCATCGTTGCATCGACCGTCGGATGTTATTAGTGATCCCAGATAGTTAAACGTTCGGACTTGCTTCAAAACAGTGCTATATGCTATCACGTTGCATGTTGGAGTGTAATTTTTCTTTGAGATGACCATGATTTATGTTTTCTTTTTGTTCAGGGACAGACCTTTTTCTCACTTTCCCTTATTACTGTATCTAGCATCTGTTGTAGATCTATTTCGTTCTCAGCAATCAGTACCGTGTCGTCTGCATATTGTAAATAATTCATGTTGTATCACCCTACTTGAATGCCTGGCATATCTTCTAATGTGCGTAAGATAATTTCACTGTATAGTGAAAAGAGATCGGGTGATAGGACACACCCTTGTCTTACACCACGTTTTATTTCTTGAAATTTACTGAAGTCATTTTCTATTCGTATTGCTGCTGTTTGTTCCCAGTACAGATTTCTCACAACTCTCAGATCTTTCCCATCAATGTTCAAACTTTCCAGCATTGATATGATTTCTTCATGACGAACTCTGTCAAATGCCTTTGTGTAATCAATAAAACATACATACAGATCTTTCTGCACTTCCAGTGCTCTCTCAATCGGTGTTCGTAGGATGTATATTGCATTACTTGTACCTTTATCTTCTAGAAATCCACATTGTTCTTCAGCAATTTCCGGCTTTATTTTGTTTCTCATTCTGGTCATAATAATTTTAAGCAACATCTTGGTGAAGTGACTCATGAGACTAATTGTACGGTGTAGTTCACATTCAATCGCACCTGGTTTCTTTGGTATTGCTACAAAAATGGATCTGGATAAATCAGTTGGGATTCGTCTGCTGTCATATATTTTGTTCAAGAAGTCTGTTACTATATCAATACCAAATTCCTCTAAACACTCAATCATTTCAATGGTAATATTATCTGGTCCAGCAGCTTTTTCATTGATCTGGTGGCTTTTCGAACCTCGTCCTTCAATATAGGAGGACCATCAAAGTTCTTCTTAATTGATGGTCTTTCACCCCTTTCATCATTGTACAGTTCACCAATATATTCTGACCATCTCTTGAGTATTTTGTCTTTGTCCATTATTATGTTTCCTTCTTTAGATTTCAGGCAACCTGTAGCTGAGCATGTTCTTTTCCCTGTGAATTCTCTTATTCTAGCATGCATGGATTTTGTGTCGTGCTTATTCTTCTGTTCAATTTCTTTGCATTTTTCATTAAGCCATTCCTCTTTCGCTAGATTACATTTGGCCGTTATATCTTTGTTCATTGCTACATGTGCATCATGATTTTGCTTAATTTTCCTCCTTTCATCCATCAACTTTAGAATATCGTCAGTCATCCATTTTTTCTTTGCTTATCTGCATTGCCTAGGAATAGTTTCTTCTGCAGCCTGTGTTATTGAGATGGCTAGAGGCCATTAAACTCGACTTGGCAGGGATCAAGTTTCGACCTGGGTCAGGGTCGGTGTGCCTCTCATATGAATGTCAGCTAGATGGGCTAGTCAGTAAACATCAGGGTTTGTTTGATGGGAAACTGGGGTTGTTGAAAGGTATCAAAGCACACATTGAAGTAGTAGAAGGAGCTAACGCGGTGTACACTAAGCCGTATCGGGTCCCCTATGCTATGCGACCAAAAGTCGATCAAGAGATATACAGGCTTGAAAAAGCAGGGGTGATTTCACCAGTTACAAGTAGTGACTGGGCAACAGGTGTGGTGGTTGTGCCCAAGAAGAATGGTGCTATTAGACTGTGTGGCAATGATAAGACGACAGTTAACCCACAGTTGAAAACTGTGTCCCCGCCGAATATCCACATTGATGATATTCTGGCAGATTTGGCTGGTGGAGCAAAATTCTCAAAACTTGACTTAGCAAATGCGTACAACCAAATGGAGGTTGCTGGGGAATCTAGGCAGTACCTGACCATATCAACGCATAATGGACTATTCCAACAGAACAGGTTAGTCTATGGAATCACAACTGCGCCAGCTATCTGGCAGAATGCGATAGAGAAAGTGTTGCAAGGATTGCCAGGTGTCAAGGTATATCTAGATGATATCCTTGTGTCAGGAAGAACTGAGGCAGAACATCTGAGAAATTTGGGCAGGGTGTTCGAAAGACTGACAGAATTTGGGTTGAAGTTGAATCAGGAGAAATGTGAATTCTCCCGAGATTCTCTCAAGTACATGGGTCACGTGATTGATGCCCAGGGTATTCACAAATCGGCAGACAAGATTGCCGTCATATGTGATGCACCCAGACCCACTGATGTGAGTTCACTGAGGTCATTCGTTGGCATGGCAAACTACTATAGAAAGTTTGTGCCAGATTTTGCGTCCACACTCCATCCTCTCACCACGTTGCTTGAGAAGGATAGGAAGTTTGAGGTGACATGGATGACGCGTTTCTGGCAGTGAAACGTGCTCTAGGCGAGTCAGGGTTTCTGATGCATTTTGATAGCAATCTCCCTGTGACAGTTGCATGTGATGCTTCGACAATTGGTGTCGGAGCGGTGCTATCTCACATTATGCCTGATGGAGAGGGGCGACCAATTCAGTTTGCATCTCGTTCGTTGACGAGAGCAGAACAGAAGTACTCACAGATTGAGAGGGAAGGACTAGGAATCATATTTGGTGTGAAGCGATTCTATCCTTTTCTGTTTGGCAGGAAGTTCACTCTTGTCACTGATAACAAACCACTAGCGGCGATCATCAGTCCTAGAAAGGACATACCAGCGGTAGCAGCAGAACGCGTCCAGCGTTGGGCAATGTATTTGTCTGGTTTCAGCTATGAGGTGCGCTACCGAAGCAGTGTGCAGAATGCCAATGCGGACTGGCTCTCACGGCTACCCACACAAAACGTGGATCCTGGTACTTCTACAGATGAAGATGTGGCTCTCGTACTTGGTGTTGGGGTGTTACCTGTCACTAACGAACAGATCAAGGGTGGTGTTCGGAAAGACCCATTGTTGTCACAGGTGATGAGGTACACACGAGATGGTTGGCCTGACAAGTTGCCAACTGATCGGGCAGATTTACAACCGTTCTTCAGTCGTCGTAACGAACTATTTCTCGATGGTGATGTGCTGTTGTGGGGAATGAGGGTGATCATTCCAAAACAGTTTCGAGCATAAATTCTAGATGAGCTACACACAGGACATATCGGAGTAGTGAAAATTAAGGGTGTCGCACGTTCATATGTCTGGTGACCAGGCATGGATGCAGACATTGAAGCATGTACTAAGGCTTGTGAGTCCTGCCAATTGGTGCAAAGGAATCAAACCAGTGCTCCATTACATTCATGGATACCTGCATCGCGACCAGGGGAACGCATACACATTGATTATGTTGGTCCTGTGGAGGGGAAAATGCTCCTCATTGTAGTTGACTCGTTCTCGAAGTGGCCAGAAGTTGTCATTGTCAACAGCACAACCAGTGAAGCGACAGTGAAGGCACTGAGAACCAGACTTTGGTCTCAGATAATGATCCACAGTTTAAATCTCAGGAGTTCAAAGACTTCCTGGATAGGTTGGGGGTGTTGTATAAACCTACCCCGCCATATCATCCGAGTTCGAATGGGCAAGCTGAACGATTTGTTCAAACGGTAAAGAAGGCTATGGAAGCTATGGCATCGTCAGGGGACGCACTCCAGGTTAGATTGGATATATTCCTCCTGGCATATCGAAATGCTCCGCATGCTTTCACAGGAGAAACTCCAGCAGTACGTTTCATGGGTAGATAGTTGCGTACACGACTTGACAGGGTGAAACCAGATAACCGACGAGAAAACACACGGTTAGAGAAACAAATGCAAAGTGGTTCTCAAAATCTGAGATCATTCAGGGAAGGAGACATGGTATGGGTTCGAGATTACCACGGGAAAGAAAAGTGGGTGCCAGGATTTATAAGTGCAAGGTGTGGTCCGTTGACATATGGAGTCATTGTTTCTAAGGGATTGTGGAAACGCCACATTGATCAGTTAAGTTCAAGGGCAAACTCGACTAACATGCCTCTGACAGAGTTACCACTGACTGCAGTGACTGATCATCATGACTACTTAGTAGGCTCTATGCCATCACTGAATCAGGGGAACGACAACGAGTTGACGTATGACGCCCCCCAACAGCAAGCAGCTCATGATAGGACTCAGGCAGAATTGGTGCCACCTACTCAGGTCGAGAATGAAACACACCTGAGATGGTGGTCTCGTGTGAGAACGGCACCATATAGACTAGATCTGTAGTGTAACAGAGATACGTGAGCCACTGTGGTCTACGTTACATTAGATTAGCAAAAGTAGCGAGGTGAAATACTATTGTGACTCTACGTTAGATTAGTGTCGTTATAAGTAACATGGTTAAATGTTATTGTATTGTTGAATTACATTGGTAGTACATAACTATGTTACTATGTTTATCGGGTAGATAATTTTGCTGTAGGCATACAGAAGAAGTTATACTAGTGAATAATACTAGTAGACTTTTTCATAATTAGTCCGGGAGGGAAATGTTATATATGCATGTCTATGTGGTGGACTATGTGTATAGTGATGCGTAGCGATACACGTTGTAGTTGAGAACTATGTGAGTAGTGATATGATGATATGCAAATAAAGTTCAGTTGAGTGCCAACCCTAAGAATCACGAGTATGTGTTACTGTAGTGTCTGAATATACAACAAAATGGAAATTTCTTGGTTAACTTAAATAATGAAATTAATAATGTCTCTGTGTTTGTAATGTCTCTTCTTTAACAGTCATTTCTTCGAGAGATCGTAATCGGAGAGATAAACTGGTGGCTTCGAGACACGAGTTGATTTTCGCACTGGCACGTTTGTGTTTTTGTTCACGACTTCTCGTTGGACAGGACTCGGTAGGCTTTTCGGTGGTTGAGGCGTCGCCGGTGGCGTTGGAGCGCGGTCTTGTTCGTCGGGTTGATACAAGTCAGGTGGCTCTGGTGTCTGAACGGCGGGTGGATCATTACACTTCCGAAGGTGCACACGGTTGCGCCTGTAAGTGCCGGTGGGGGTGTCCACCTCGTACGACCTTTCATCCAGTCTTGTCACAACGGTTCCTCTCTGTCTTCTGTCCTAAACGAAAAGGTTTCAGTCGAACGGAGTCTCCTTCCTCCAACACTGGTAGGTCTCCAGCGCCTCTGTTGTAGCGGTAGGCCTGCATCGCTTGGCTGTGCTTCAGTTTCAGCTTGTCGTATTCGTGGTGATTTTCTCCTCTCGGTCTAAGGAGAATTTCAGTCGTTGGTACCATTGTCTTCGTGCTTCTGTTTAGCATGTGCTGTACTGGGCTACTGCCTGCTCCTTGCGTTGGTGTATTGCGAATTTCTAGCATCGCCATGAATGGGTCAGTTTGACTTATCTTGCACTTCTCCATCATGTGCTTGGCAGCTTTCACATCCGACTCTGCTTTGTCATTCGCATTGGCGTGTCCATGTGAACTTGTACAGTGTTCGATCTCCCATTCGGCGGTGAATTCCCGGAACTTATCGGCAGTGTACTGGGATCCGTTATCGCTGATCAGTATAGAAGGAATTCCCCAGCGAGTGAAATGTGATTTCAGAGCACGAATCACAGCAGTAGACGTAGTGTTGTAGAGTCGATCAACTTCCCACCAGCCACTGAAGTAGTCGATGGTGAGCAAGTACTCTTTGTCGTCCCAGGTGAACAGATCAGTTCCAACCTTTTCCCAAGGACGTGTTGCTTCGATTGGCATGAGGTTCTCTTTAGGTAGTGATTTAGCTAGGTTCTGACAGGCTTCACAATCACTAGCAATCTGTTTTATGTCAGCTGACATCCCTGGCCAGAATACACACACTCGTGCACGTCGCACCATGCTGTCAGCTCCCAGGTGTGACAGGTGTAGGCGTTGTTTGTTTTCCTTGCGCATGCCTTGTGGTACGATCACGCGTTCCCCTTTGAAAATCAGTCCACCGTGTACCGCTAGTTCGTCCCTCATGGTGAAGTAGGAGGAGATTTGTGCATTCACATCTGCCTTGCTTTCCGACCAACCATTCAGTATCGTCTCTTTAACTGCTTGCATCGTGTCATCTGCATCAGTTCTTTCACGTAATTTCTTCAATGTTGTTTGTCCGATTGGCAGATGTTTGACAGCGTTAATCTGAGAGAACTGTCCTTGTCTGTCAGTGCTATCAGTGAGATATGCTCGAGATAAAGCATCAGCAATGTGCATCTCCTTGCCTCGTTTGTAGGTGACTTCGATGTCATACTGTAGTAATCGAAGTAGCATCCCTTGGATTCTTTTCGGTGCTTTGTGCAAGGGCTTCATGACGATCGTCTCAAGCGGCTTGTAGTCGGTGCATACCACTGTTTCACGACCAAAAGTGTATTGGTGGAAACGTTCGAGAGAGAAGACTATGGCCAAACACTCCTTTTCTATTTGTGCATAGCCTACTTCGGTGTCTGAGAGCGATCGGCTGGCATATGCTAGAGGTTTGCCGTCCTGCATCATTGCTGCACCAAGGCCGGTGCTTGATGCATCACACTGGATGGTCAGTTTCTTTGTTGGATCATAGTATGCCAACAGAGGTGCAGTGGTGACGAATTTACGAACGCACGCGCAAACAACAACGCTTGTAAAGAAGGAACAAAGATCGCGCGCATCCTTGTGAATGTGGTCCTCCCGGTCCGCCCGTTCGCGGTCCGCCTTTTGGTGTGGGCCCGCCGTGAGGTGGCAGTATTAGCCCCTCACTACAGCCTGGATTATTAAGGTCCGGCCAATGTTACCGGTAGGGGGCTTTACTCCAGATTCGGGTAGAGACGATGATTGGCTCACAGGCCAACTAGGAAATAACAAATTAAATAAGGATACACTTTTATCAGACAATACTACACTACGACAATATTAAACATTAAACTTATATTGAAACATGTCGCACAAAAAATAAACCGACATTAAACAAATCACATGCATATGCATTAGGTGGCAGCTCTCAAGGCTGTCAACAAGTGGGCAGTCAAAACTCGATACTGAGCCAGACTATCTTCCTGGCGAAGTCACGCAGCCAGGATGGTCCCAGAGGGCGGACGAAGGCCGGACGGACTGGGCAGACCAGGGTGGCAAGGATACAGGTTCGTGTATATACCGTCCTTGAGAGGATGGCGATCAACGCACTAGTTCAGCAGATGTGTGAAGAAGAGGGGGTGGGATTCACAAATTTATGGGGATACTTTGTTGGGAGGGAAGATATGTACATGAGAGATGGCCTCCATCTTAGTGGAAAGGGGGCAGCAGTTTTCTCAGAGAACCTGCTGCGATCTGCTGACAGTGGAACAGGTTGCATCTATTTAAACTAGATTCGCAGGGGGGACTCACAGAAAAGCCTGAAAATGAAGGCATAGATAAAGACAGCACAAATAAATCAGCAAATAATAGTCTGGAAAACTCTTCTGAAGCTGGATATAAATGTGTGTGTTTAAATGCAAGGAGTATAGTAAACAAAAGAAATGAACTAAACATTATGGTAGAAGATATTGACCCTCATATAATAGGTATAACCGAATCCTGGACCACCACCGATATATCAGATGCCGAAATGGGATTGACAGGATATGTAATGTTTAGAAAAGATAGAATAGGAAGAAAGGGAGGTGGAGTTATTTTATATATTAAAGAATCTATCCAGGCTTATGAAATAAAATTAGAAACAGAAGCAGATTGCGAAGAAGCTGTTTGGTGTAACATAGTTACAGGTAACTCAAAGTTAACAGTTGGGTTAGTTTATCGAAGTCCAAACATAAGCATGGAAGAGAATGAAAAAATGCAAAACGCTATAAGGGAAGTAAGCAAACGGGACTGTATTATTATGGGGGATTTTAACCACGGGCATATACAATGGAAATCTCTACAGAGTATGGGGAGTGAGGACCACAAGTTTTTAGTTTTAGTTCAAGATACTTTCCTTTCTCAACATGTGCTAGAACCAACCAGGGGTGAGAATGTGTTAGACATAGTTTTGTCCTCACAGAATGAATTAGTTGACAATGTCAAGATACGTGAGCCACTGGGGAGTAGCGATCACAACCAGATACATTTTACCATCAAAGTAAAATCAGAAAGGAATAGTAAAAAGCAGTATAAGAGAAATTTCCATAAAGGAAGGTATAAGGACATGAGGAAATATTTAGCAAAGATAGACTGGAAAAACACTGCAAAATAAGACAGCAACAGAATGCTGGAATATATTAAAGAGTGAAATTAAGTGCATAGTCGACAAATTTGTACCCTTCAAAACACAAGGGAAACGGTCCAAAAATAAACACTTATCGAAAGAAGCCATTACAAAAATTAAGTATAAACAAATGATGTGGAAGTCATATAGATGTACTGGAAATGATGAAGACTACAACAGTTATAAAGAAGCACTTAACCAAGCTACAACTGAAATTAGAAATTCAAAGAGAAGCTATGAACAACAATTAGCTAGTAATATAAAACATGACAGCAAGAGTTTTATGCATATGTTCGATGCAAACAGAAAGTTCAAGATAAGGTCGGTCCTCTAGAAGATAGTGCTGGAAATATAATATCAGAGGGATTCTTAATGGCAGAAGACCTGAATGAGTACTTTAGTTCATTGTTTACCAGAGAAGATATTAGTTCACTGCCAGTACCAGAGGCTAAGTTCAAGGAGGCAGATTCAGACTATTTGTGACAATTAATTGTAACTCCGAAAATGGTAGCTAAGAAAATAAGGGATATGAAGAATAATAAATCACCTGGAGTGGACGGGATTCCGCCCAAACTACTATTGGAAATTGTATAACAAACCAGTTTTCAATTTGTCATTAGAAGAGGGAGTGGTTCCTTTAGAATGGAAAGAGGCAAACATTATACCGTTATTTAAAAAAGGTTCGAGAAACAAGTCAGAGAACTATATACCAGTGAGTTTAACATCAGTGATTTGCAAATTATTAGAAAGATTAATTAAAGATCACATGGTGGATTTTCTTGTTAAACAAAACTTGATCAACCCATCTCAACATGGTTTTTTTTAAAGCGAGGTCATGCTTAACAAATATGTTATGTTTTTTGGAAGACATCACTAAGTGGGTAGATGAGGGATCACCAGTAGATATCGTCTACTTAGATTTTCAAAAAGCTTTCGACAAAGTACCACATCAAAGATTACTGCTGAAACTAAAGGCCCATGGCATAGGAAATGGTATAATAAACTGGATAGAACAATGGCTGATTGACAGAAGAAAACGTGTAGTAGTTGATGGGGAGGCTTCAAACTGGAAATCGGTATTGAGTGGGGTACCACAAGGATCAGTATTAGGACCTATATTATTCTTAATATATATCAACGATTTGGATGATGAAATAACAAGCAAGGTGTTGAAATTTGCGGATGATACAAAAGTGTTTAGAAGGATTAAAAGTGATGGAAATAGACAGCATTTACAAGATGATCTTGACAGGTTGATCAAATGTTGTGAAAAGTGGCAAATGCTGTTCAATTTTGGGAAATGTAAATGCCTCCACACAGGACATGGGAACGAAGAGGTAGAATATACAATGGGGGTACTGTACTAAGTACTACTGTAAAAGAAAAGGACTTAGGGTTAACCATTAGTGCTGATATGAATGTTTCAGAGCAGTGCTGAATTGCAGCTTCAAAGGGAAATCAAATCCTTGGATTAATTAGGCGAAACATAACGTATAAGGAAAAAGAGCTAATAATACCGCTGTACAAAACAATAGTTAGGCCTCATTTAAAATATTGTATTCAAGCGTGGAGGACATATCGCAGGAAGGACATAGATGTGCTAGAAAGAGTGCAGATGAGAGCAACTAAAATGATACCAAAACTGAGGGATCTTAGTTACGAAATACGCCTAACAAAATGCGGTTTAACAACACTAGAGACCAGGAGATTGAGAGGAGATCAGATAGAAGTGTTTAAAATATTGAATGGTTATGAAAATATTGTTAGAAATATATGTTTTTCAATTAAGAAAGATAGAAGGACTAGAGGACATGAAGTTACATTAGCAAAGGAGCAGAGTAGATTAGATATAAGAAAGTTTTTATTTTCACAAAGGACTGTAAATGAATGGAACAGATTATCTGCTGATTGTGTGGGTGCTAGTAGCGTGAATATGTTTAAAAATAAAATCGACACATACCTCAGACGGGCGGGATACACATAGATAAAAGGGTCGGACTCTCGATAAGCCAAAAGGTTTCCTTGTCCACCTGCCACCTAGAGTTAATTCTCTGGGTGGCAATCTTGTTAAATCTTGTTAAATCTTTCCTTTTTACTCGCAAATTTCAAAATGAAACAAGCAAGCAATATGTTCTTTTTTATTTTCAAATATAAAGTAAAAAATTTGTGTTTAATTAAATACTTTTTACTAAACTAGTACAGTATTAGCTGCATGCAACCACGGACCACAGTCGTCCTTGTTGTCCAGTGAGTACAAGCTGGGGCAGCAAAGCTATTTTGGGATGCATGCTGTCTTCGGAATGTGGCACAACTATGTCTGATACTGGGGACTGTTACCCACATCCTTATGTGGTCCTAAATGCGTAATGAGAATAGACACGTCTTCCCAGTAGGACAATTTCTCACATATCTGATACACACACACACACACACACACACACACACACACACACACACACACAAACTCGCACCACATGTTATCTAAAATGTACACTGTAATAGAGAGCGAGATGGTGTAGTAGTTAGCACAGCCTCCTGGCATGCCGGCGCTTTGAGTTCGAAACCCGGACCGTGCAGGCATGCCATATTTGATGTAAAAACCTGGCTCTCAACATTGGGGACTGTGTATTTCTTCTGACTCGGAGATCACATTAATGTTGGTCCCGTCACAATTTGGGACGTAAAAGAACCACGGAGGACGACAACCATCCTGGCAGTGACCACCATCAGTGCCAGCACAGAAAGGTTGGCTTGGCGATATTGTTCTGAAAAAGGCTGACTAGTTGAATGAGACCTCACAAGACTATTACATTGTTACTACAATATTTACAGACTATAGTCAGTTAATAGAATGTTACCGAGCGCTGGAAACAACTAGAACTAGAACGAGCAAAATTCACACAAAAAGCACACTAAAACTCAACATTTCTGTTGGCGACTACTCGTAGAGATTTACCATAAAATTGATATCATGTTGAGGCGTCGCACACGCACGCACACACATGTACATATATCAGCCATTCCAAGCTAACGTATACATCATACTAATTTTTTCAAATGTCACTAGGAGTTGAAAATTTTAAATTTTTACAAAGATGTATATTTGGAGGTAATAAATACAAAATATTCCATGGATATGTAACTTCCTTCCTATCACCACGGTCCAAGACAACACACTCCTCCGAATGCTCTAAAATATAGCAAATGCACATAGTATTTTTGGTAGTGAATTGTCCATGGAAAGCTTCATCTGGCCAGCTAGGCTGAAATTAGCAGCTAAAAATAGCCAACTGGCAACACTTTTACAACAAACTGGCAACACAAAATGCATTTGGTTTGACAGTTGCTCACAGTTTCTTGAGCTGATAAGATGTAATCTACCTCATTTTGATGTCACATATGTCACAAAAATAAGTATTTTGTTTTATTTCCAGGGAAATATATAGTTTACAAAAAAACCTTTATGTTTGTAAATCTCCTAGCTAATACTAAACTAACTAGGGCTGGCCTAATGTATAATGTAAATGCTTTAATGTAGTTTGGAAATCTACCTCAAGGTCTATCATGGAAGTCACAATGATTTGTCACGGAAGTCACGCCACACAAGTGTTTTGTTTTTATTTCCTAGGAAATACATAATGTAGAAATGTTTGATATGTTTATGAATCTCCTACAATTAGAGTAACCGAGTCATGTCTAATGTATAAGTAAGTTTATTATTGTAGTAAATAAATGCACATCAAAGTCTGCTACAGAACTGAAGTCATGCTGAGGTGCCATGGAAGTCACACTATACAAGTAGCACATAAATTTGGTTCAGCATGTATGATCATACAAATGATGGACTTTCTGCTTTTAAAACAACATAATAGTATGTAAGTACAGTTATATTATGTTCATTAAGTTAATACTCTTGAGCCAGGATGACACTCACTCAGAGAAAAAATACAATCAAGTGGGGTATCTCCCGAACACTAAGTTAGCAGCAGGAGATGGACAAAATAATTAAAGAAAAGCAATATGGAGATGTTTTAAGAGAATAAAAGTAGAATACCCAGAACTTGTGTAGAAGAAGGAAGCAGATAAATTAAACAGTGAAAATGTACGAACAGAAAACTTATCAAACCTTAAATTATGTAATACAAGATAATTTTACAATGTATGTTATTCACCAAATATTTAATATCATAACCCTCAATATATTGTGCATGTTATTAACATGTACCATTATTTATATATTTAGTTAATATCCAGTTCTTGTATTAAATTGATTTTCTTTCTAGGTACTGCAGCTAAATGACAATTATGTTTGTCTGAATTTCCTGAACAGAAGTGGTAATATATTATATTTAATAATAATAGGGGTAAACCTTTGCTGCTCTACAAAATAGGAAGCCAGGAAACTAGCTAAGAGCATACCAGAGATCAAAACTGTTTAAAGTAGTCTCAAGAATAAATGAGCCTACACCACATTTTGAACTGTAATTCATGGAACATTGTATCGTTCATTTATTTTATGCATATATACACAGGATTTGGAATTAAGAATATTTTGAGAAACCTTTATCATAAAATGGTACTTTGGACTTGATGTGTTTATTGTGGTTTATGTAAAATCTGTCTAAAGAAATGACATTAGGAGGAAAGAAGTTAAACTTTGCCACCTCTTGTAAATATTTTGGACATGTCATTTCTAATAACTTGTCAGATGAGTCTGACATGCAACCCAAAGTGAGACTTTTGTATGCCAAGAGTAATATGTTACGTCAAAAGTTCCACTTTTGTTCAACTGCTGTAAAAAATAAGCTATTTACAGCGTATTTTGGTAATATCTATATGTGTGCGTTATGGGTGAACTTTAGAAAAGTAAATTTTCATCAATTCGTTGTTGCATATAACAACTCTTTCAGGATATTGAACAATTTGCCCATGAGATGTAGCGCTAGCCACATGTTTGCTACAGCTAAAGAAAGGCTATTTTAGCTTAATGAATAGGATTGACATGTCTTTAAATCCCATTATTTATAGCATTAAAACTAGCGACGTGTATTGTACTTCGAAACTGCGGCACCAGTGGGTCCGGGATTTATATAATTTTTAAACATATTGTTCTCATCGATGTATTTTTATATTTATTTACATACTTTTATTGATGTATTTGTATATATGGACATGACGATTGTTTGAAATAAATACATTAGTATTATTATATTATGTTTTGGGATTTTATTCAAATAAATAATAAGAATTAAATTTTTTTTGCATATTGTTTAAATACTGGTGGAGTACTCGTCAAGGAAGTCACATTTTTTCTGTCACGGAAGTCATGCACATACAACACTCTCTAAAAACAGAAAATGACTGATTCCTGATAGCGTGCCTCATAGTGCCTGTTAGCGTGCCTCATCAAATCTTCAAACCACCATGTAGCCAATTATGTGACACAAAATGGTGTGTATCTCATGGAAAGGCTACGAAACGGATAAAACTTGTACTCAGTCTATATATTTGGAATAGTAGCTGTCATGGGAGTCACGTTTTTCACCTGTTATTTTTCACATGAAATCTTTGACAGAATATAATTTGTTTCGTTGAATTAAAGAGCTGTTTGTAGTCTTTGAAATAACTGTACAACAGTTAAAATATGTTCAGGAATGTAGATGCAGTAGAACAATATCACTACAGTTTGAGTAGCGTTTGTCACGGAAGTCACGCTGGAATGGCTGATATATATATATATATATATATATATAAGGCTGATATATATATATATATATATATGCGCACACACAAACACCTATATCGATAACTATATGCCCATATATGCATTTTGTTAAATCAAAATGGGTAACCGATAAACTAACCGTTTTTCTATTTCTGTTTTGCTCATCACAAAACGGTAAATGGAAGTGCTCCGATAGTAAGTGTAACAGAAGCTCGGAATGCAACAGTCACATTTCCATCTGATCCGGTGATACTTTATTATACTTCGACATACAACAGACTCTTCCTTAGGCACAAATATTATCGTTAATCCAAAACGTTTTCTATGTTTAATCAAAGCTTTTGATGAGCTCATTCATGTCGTAATTCTGTTCTATTCACAGCATCGTATAATGTTACATTTGGATTATGATTCATGGCAGGGGTATTCTATTCATTTGGCTTAATTCTGTTACCTGTGGTTTGTCTTGGTCTTGACATAAAAGTAGGAAGCAACACTGGAGAAATTCATCAAAAGCTTTGATGCCCACAATAATACTAATTTAGTCGGATGAATGATAATACTTGTCATCATACAGTTATTCTGTGGAGCCCAAAACACGTACATGTAAGAACTAATTCCGTGATCAAGACTCGACTGGTATTCATTCAGATGCAAAGAATGGCAAAGCCAACTATAGCAAGTGAAATTTATTTGCAATGTTCACAAAGTAACATTGACAATGAATGTTTCCATCACACACAGTCACACGCACGCATTAAATGATGGTCTAACGATGATGATTTCTTAATAAAATGTCCTTAACCCTGAGGATACACATCTCCAATGTTTTTCCTACCATGACTCTTATGAAATATAATTTCTTACCCCACCAGTTTTCCCAAATAGAAGCAACCAAAACAGAACATGTTTAGTTTCTGTGCTCTACATCCTATTTCATTAACCTGTTTTGGACACTAAAATATGTGGAAGTTCACATTTAAAAGTAGGCAACAAATCCCAACTATAAAAAAAACAGGTACACACTTCACTGGTAAAGTAGAAAACCTAGAAAAGAAGAGGTTAAAGCGACATAAATGGATTTATGCGATTACATTGCATAATAACTTTTACGCGAGGTATCCAAGGCAACACTTAAGTCCTAGAGCCAGCCTGCAGGCTGGATAAACAAGCTGACACTGTACCTTGACCAGGTCAGAGTCCAATACCCTGTAGGCGTACCGGCCGTCCCGCCCGTCCTGCCCAGGTCGGAGTCCAATAGCCGGGAGGCGTACCGGCCTTCCCGCGCTTTAGCGTAGTGATACAGTAAAAACTAGTCCGACCAGTCAGGGCATAAAAGGCCACTGCGGCTCCAGCAGCGGCCACATTTGAAATTCCTCGTGTTCAGTTGATTATTGAATATCGTATCAGTTTTGACTTTATATTTACTTCGTTTTTGACTTCAATTTTCTGCGCGCTTTCGACATCATTTCTGCGGCGGAGATTGGCGAGTCAACAATAGTCACGTCGAGCGATACAACGTCAACGAACCTAAGTATATTTTGTGTTGTTCGCATAAGTTATATTGTCCGGTACCCGTTACTCGTTATATTAAAATGGCGACTGACCGTTTCATGGGGGGCAATAGAGCAGTGATCGTGGGCGATAGCCATGTTTTCTGGTTAGCGCGGTTTTTGGAGTCGGTCGGTCCATCCTGGGCTTGGCCAGGGGTCTCGGCAGATTTTGCCGTCGACGGTCACGGTTTCAACGTGAAATACGTTGGCCGTCGAGGGGCTGCACTACAATCGTTGCGTTCCGACGAGCACTGGGAGCGTTTTGCTTGTTTGGATCCGCAGGTCGTGCTACTGCACGTAGGCGGTAATGATATCGACACGTCGAGGGGCCCCTGCCCGCAGCAGATCGCATGGGATTTGTTAGAGTTTGCCACCGAATTAGTAGCGTTCGGTGTAAGCCACGTCGTTATCGGTCAAATCATTAGACGCGAAGGTTGGCGAAATTTTTCGCCAGCGGAGGGGGCCGCGCGCGCCGCGAGCGTAAACGAGATAGTTAGGGCCGCGTGCGAGCAATGCCACCAAGTCTCGTTTTGGAAGCATAAGGGTTTTATGAATCCGCAGGACCGGGTATTTCGCGAAGATGGGGTTCATTTCAACGATTTGGGGAACTACAAGTTATTCAGGAGTTACCGGGGGGCAATTCTCAGGGCAGCCAAATGGCTCTAGTTTTCGAATTCAGCGGGCGATAAATGGGGCAGGGCAGCAGGCTGCTATCCAACCCCTACCCAATAAACGTAGGAAGGCAGTAGATTGAGTAAAGATCCATAGACATAGCATAAGTGATTTTTTATGGCAAGTTCGTCAGTCATGTTGTAAACTTAATTCAAGTTTTTTAAACTTTACACGAGACTTGGCTGCATTGCAGCTATGTTCAATATAAAGTTATTATTATTATCACTATCCAGACAGCGCATGGTATAATACGGTTTTGAAGGGATGTTAGCCATTCTTTAAACAGGGGCCTGTGTCACGGGCGCAGACCACTGCTGGCAAATTATTAGATGCCAGCAGTTTGGATTATGGCATGTATGTGTGTAGTTAGACAAGTTTTGTCGCGACAGGTGGTGGTGTCTGGAAGGCAGCCTTTTGGCTGCTTCTTCAGCAGCAGCTTTGGTATATATATGTTGTATGCAGTTCATCTTTGTGGCAGGCAGCAACGTCTCGAAGGCAGGTTGAAGGATTGGCTGTTTGTTTACCAACAATGTTCGTTAAAAATGTATATGTATCTAGTTCACAGTTTGTGACAGGTGGTGGGGCCGCAAGCGTAGATTACACAGCTAATTACTTACCCATAATGCTGGTTTAAATGTATATGTCTATACTTCTAAGTAGTGACAGGTGGTGGCGCCTCAAGTGTAGATAACTCGGCTAATTGTTAACCAACAGTGTTTGTTACCATGTACGTAGTTCAATTTTTATTGCGGACGGTGTTGGCGGTTATACATCACTATTGAATGTGTTTACCAACCAGGTTGGTTTATAATATGTATCTTTATGGCAGGTGGTGGTGTGTCAAGTGTAGACTACATGGCTGTTTATTTACCAACCGTGTTGATTTATATGTCTAGATCACCTTTATGCCAGGTGATGATATCTCAAGACTATTAGCTGATTATTTACCAACTGGTTTGGTGGTTTGTTATACATACCTCGATCTTCATTATGCCAGGCAGTGCTTTCTGAAGCATCTTATGGTATCATACCGACAGGTTACGACCGGCCAATAATTTGTCGCTCCAGTCAAGATGGCCTCAAGTCTATTTAATGCAGTTTCCAACGTTTAGGTGGTGACAGCTGCATTTCTTCACAGCGCCTCAGCAATAGGCGCACGATTGATTGATTGATTGATTTATTAGCATATGATGTGTTGCTAGCATGATGACCATATAATTGGAGCAGAATGACTTGTTCCTGGGCATACACTGAGACGAACGGCCAGCTTGGCACCTAGTGTTTTGGCCCAGCCAGCTTGGCGTTCGGTCCAGATAGCCCCCTGTCAGTGTGACGACCTGGCCAGCTTGGCGTATCTGGGCAGGGCAGCCATACGATGGCGTTCTGGCCCTGACGGACCAGCTTGGCAGTTCGATCCAGACGGCCAGTACGGCGGTTGTTGGCCTTGTCAGCCATGTCGGCACCCCAGGCCAGCCGGTTTTTTGGCGTTCTTGTGTTTTTAACAGTGACAATTAGCGGTGTCCAGCTGCAGATCATTTCTATTCCATTCCAGTTTTGGGGAGCTGCAATGACAGAACAGATTCCTAGCCAGTTTCTCTTTAGGATTAACGAACCTATCCGTTTCAATAGGTGGTGACTTGTGCCTGATGATGTTGCATGACTTGCAATCGAATTAAACATTTCAAACAGTGCACCACCAAAGGTTCATAGTCCATTGAAAATGTTTTTACTCTGAGGCAGACTACGTTTGCATCTAATAACCCATGCCGCACCGGCAATGCATAATTGTTACAGGATGGCTCCGAAACGGGCACGAAGCCAGAGTTTGACTCGTCCGGGTGCTGCCATAGTGGAACCGACTCGGACTCGCAGTCGGACAGCAGCACCGTTGACAGTGGATCATCCACCGATGGGCCAGCAGCCACCGGTAACTCGAGGTCGACCTCGGACACGTGCCGGACGACCGGGGGTGGGGCGAAGCCATCTATCGGGAGCATGGCCTGATGTTGGCCCAACGACAACGGGTCGTTCAACGTTGATCCAACAGCCATTGCCAGCTCGGGGATGACCACGGATACGTGCAGGTCGGTCGATGGCAGCTCGAAGCCAGCAGTCAGGAGTGCAACCTAACGCTGGATACTCAGCTACGCGTGACACCGAGCTGTGGGACGCAACAGCAGCGCCACTGTTGGAGAGCGAGGCTGCAACCGTAGCTCGTCGCCAATGGGAAGAGACAATGGAGGATCGAGTACAGCAGTCGAACAATTTATTGCAGCAAGTGCATCGAATGTTAACAGAACAGCGTAAAGACCCGACAGGACTTACCTCTGATGACCTTGTTGTTGGTGAGCGTGTCACAGTTTCTCCACAGCTGACCCATGTGACGGCCTTGGGTCAGCCTGTGGGAAAAGTAGCTCTTACAGAGTCTGCCCTGCCCAGAGTGACGGCCTCTGGGTTGGCTACTCCGTGGCCATCTTCGAATGGCTTTGAAACAGGGGTTGGGGGTTATTGGATAGGCTCCCTATAGGAACTCAAGACAGAGTTAGAGCGTTCACTTCCTCTGCCGTTTCACTACATGCACATGTCTCTGATAAAACTAGAGCACTGGTTTGGGCGGGCGATTTAGTGGAGCTAGCTACCCTACTTCCCCAAAGAAAAGGAGTATCACAGGAACTAGCTTTGGGAATCCAGGGGGCAGAAGACGGGACCTCAGTGATGTGTATAGAAACCAAGGCCAAGCCAGCAATCACCTCTTTCCCTTTGTGGTCCAAGGCATTTCAAATTTACATGTCCATATATCTCTCGCAACCTGTCCACTATCACGAAGCCCCACCCATGCTAAAATACATACAGACAATCAGGGATCTCTCGGAGCGGGGTTACAATTGGCAGGTTTATGATGAATCTTTCAGGTCCTTCCGTGTGCTACACAACTGGGGATGGGACACTGTCGAATCCGAGCTTTGGCTGCAAGCAAGCAGAACTGTAAGCATGCCGTATGGGGGGGCCCTCTTTCATGGCAAGGGAGGAGCCCGCCGGCCAGCACAAAGTTCCAACACCTGTTTCACATATAACAAGGGCCTGCACTGCGACAGTCGCAAATATCGCTACCAGCACAAATGCAAGCGATGTGGGGCAGGCCACCCAGTTACCCAGAGTCCCCGAACGCAATATAGGCAGACCAGTACTGCCGTGTTGCCAGCAATTACCCCACGCATTAACCCCAGACAATAAACACAATCTTCTGCCATCACCTGTTTCCCCAGCAGTGCTACAGCTCATGTTGCAAGGTTATGATAGCAATCTATCCCACTACCTTATCCACGGCTTAACTATGGTTTTCGTTTAGGTTGTCTTAACACACCACTTCAACCGCAAACATTGACTAAAAATTTGAAATCTGCATTCGAGTATCCAGAAGTAATAGACGCAAAGATTAAGAAAGAATTGAAATTAGGTCGTAGTATTGGGCCTTGCAATGTTCCACCTAATGTTCCCAACTTCAGGGTGTCCCCGCTCGGAGTTGTAGCTAAAAAGACACCTGGCGAGTATCGAGTGATTCATCACTTATCTTATCCAGGGGGATCGTCAGTGAATGATGGTATTCCACATGAATTCTCTTCAGTACAGTATGCGACGGTACAGGACGCTATTACCTTCATCAAGAAATGCCCGTGCACAATTTTTTTGGGTAAGCTAGACATCGAAGCGGCATTCCGTATAATCCCAGTTTCACCACAGGACACGCCATTGTTAGGTTTTCAGTGGAGAGGGAAATTCTATATGGACGCTGTGCTCCCTGTGGGTTGTGCTAGTTCCAGTTCAATTTTCGAATCTTTCAGTACAGCCTTGGAATGGGTAGCTAGATCTAAGTTGAATGTATCAGGAATGGTCCATTATATCGATGATTTCTTGTTCCTCGCAGATTCTTCTGAAAAATGTGCAGCTGACATGTATGCTTTCATTTCGCTATGTAGGCAGGTGGGCGTGCCCTTAGCGCAGGAGAAGACACAGGGTCCCGCTACTACACTCCCTTTTTTAGGCATCACGTTGGACAGCTACTAGTCTTGTCACTATTATTTGTGAATTGTAAACATACATACCAAGCACTGCATAAACTACACAATTTTCAAATGTTATATCATATTAATTTTTTTAACAAAGAATCATAATTTATGGTTCTTTGCAAAACAAAAACAATTATGATTCTTAATAGTTATTTTTATTTGATATGTACAGCCCCTGTACATAGTACATTTGTTCAACTAAACATCTTCCTAAGTAATTTTTTCTCATTGGTTTACATTTTATGGGCATGCGATATAAAACAAATTTGTTAAATAAACATAATTGTTTAGTCACTAAATTGTAAATGTACAAGGCATATATAAACTACAACTAGCATTTGACATCACGTGTACTAGTGTTGTTTTTTTGTAATAAATAAACTTCATAAAAGTTTCTGGTTTTTTTTTTATATATACCTGACATTTTTTCAACCTCTTCCTAATTTTTGTTTCTATTGTTGTTTTGCATTTTAGGTACATGTGATATGTATATGATGTTAAAAATTATTACATTATACACATCAAGTGCAGTGATTGTACCTGTAGTTGTAATGTACTTTTAATTATTTTGTAGTCAATCTCATAAAATAGTGTCAATAAAATGTTTTTACTTTACATTGTCTATACTTTAATTCACATGCATTTCTAACAACAATATACAATTTAATGAGGACACATATTACAGCAAAATCCTCATGCAGACAAACAAAATTATCACATACGGGGTTGGATCCCGAAATCGAGTATGGGGGTACAAAAACCTCCACTGGCGGCCGAACCAAATGGTGTAGTCTAAATTTTGTCGCTACCACGCTGCCATAACTTCACCCGCTCCACTGGAGTGGTGATGTTGGAAAACGCCAAACCTTTCAGCTTATTATTATCACCTAAACTGGGGCACATTTCAAACGGTCTGGGAGGACACAGTCGCGTGGGCCCATTATAAAAGATTTGCAGACACGCCAAATTCTTAAGGTCTAGAGGGGCATCTGTCCCCAGGCCCACCTGGATCAGCCTATGACATACTTGTTTATTGTTTGTATTTATAATTTTGATAACAGGTTTGGTGACAGAGTAACCACATTTGACAACACTCATTTACCTGAAGGTGAAGAGCTTTGAAGCACACATCTGCATGTGGTGTTGACACACCTCGAGTTCTGAAAATATAGTACATGTATTAATAAAAATAACAATAATCATTTTAATGTACATTGTACTTGCAAAAGTTGCAGTGCAATGAACGACTACCTGCCAAATGCAACCAATGCCAACGGTCAAAAGCTTTCTATATATATATATATACATGTTATGGACATTAAATTTCAGAGGGGCACTGGTTTTCTTAACATAATAAAAACTCACAGAAGGGGCAATCAAAAAACCTGGTGAAACTACTGGAATATTCTTTTCCTTGTAAATAATTAAATACCAAGATTACATACAATTGAATTCATATTAATTTTTTTAATATCCAATAATAGTAATGTTTAATATAAAAGTAATATATTAGTTAAATTAATTACTATTACATTACTGTTGTTAGTCAATTATGTACGTATTGTTTTTGTTCAACCTATTACTATTGGTTCAATAATTATAATCGTTACGGATCATTTATACTGCATTTATACTGTTACTATTATCCCAAGCCTATTTAGGCTACTACCATATACGACATAGACTTAATATAGTCACTATCATTGACAGGTATATGCCATAGCGTCATACTGTTAGCTGATATTAGTTGATACTATAGTAAACAGGGCCCAACCAGGCCGCCCATTCCGCCATTGGCTATGACTAAAAGGTAAACAATTAAATAAATTTAGTACAAGCAACATTAATATACGTGACTATACCTTAATAATGTTAAATTACTAACCTGTCTGGAAGAACCTTTGCAAACGCTGCATCTCATTTGTTGATGTTGTGACTGACCCCACGGCACGAGCAACGGCCCACGGCCACTGGCACTGTCGCCAACTCCTGTTTACTTTGTTTCGTTCCATAGTCGGTCCCAAATAGAAATACACCTTTATGCGTAGGTACTGTTTTTGTCTGTCTAATTTAGCCCATTTTGCTGTGTCGGTGGCATAATGTTCGTGGACGTCCACACATTGCCTAAACTCGGAATTCCATAACATCAACAGCGCCAAAGGGTGGTGGTCAAAGGTAAATATCGCCCATAATTCGCGATCACGAGAAGACAAGAATGCGATTCCACGCAAAGTTCAATGTCCATACTCAGCTAAAGTGGAAGCAAAAAACCGGATCCGGTTTTTACTAAAAACGAAAGAGTTCGCAGTTTCTGTTTTAATTTAAAAAAACGAACTAATACGTATGCATAAACGAACTCGGATATCATTGGGGAGTACTTGAATCCTCTGTTTTTGTATGAAATTACTAAGAAACGCGAGGAGCAAAACAATCGAATTGGTTGAGTACCTTTAAGATATGGGGGAACTTAATTTGGCAGCCATTTTTTATGGCCGCCATTTCTGAATGTAGCAAAATCTGGAATGCCTCCAATCTTTATAATGGTGTATAGAATATATAAGCAAAGTGTCTTGCTTTTATCTGTGCTTTTATGCACAACCTTTTCACCTATCCGCTGGATTATACGGGAATAACGCCATCTTTCAAAATGGCGGATCTATTGTAAAGTCAATGAAGGGCAAAAGTAATGTATTTGAAATCAACGCATCTAAAAAACACGTATTGACATCAACGTTTTGGCTCTATGTTGTGTAGTTCTTGAGATATGGAAATAATGATTTGAAAGGCGCCATCTTTACAAATGGCGGATATAGACATGTTGACGAAGGTAATACGTTATACTTTTTGAAATCATTATCCTCCAGGCTATTCAAAAACGTAAACTATACGGCTCTATGTGACGTACTTATTTATATATCTTTACATTTATATTGACGACCGCCATCTTTAAAAATGTCGGATCTTAATGTCGGAGAACCCCAAAAGTAACAAATTTGAAATCTTTGACCCATATCACCTACACCTAGACACAAATGTTATTGCTCTATGTAACGCAGTTATTAAGATATGGGGAAACTGAATTTGGCGGCCATTTAAAAAAAATAGCTGCCATTTCTGAATGCAGCAAATTTTGGAATGCCTCCAATGTTTAAAATGGTTCCATTGGTGTATAAAACAGATGAGCTTTAATAAAAAAATGCACAATCTTTTCACATATCCATGACTAACGGGGTCATGATCTAGTTAGACTTCCTGCTTGGTTGCGAAGAAAGAAAAAGGTTCGAAGAAAACTGCAGTGTGTTTTTGAGAAATGATTTTTTACAAAATTCACATGCTGTAACATAAGTGCATTTGAATAGGGAGATTTTCATGTGTGATTGTAGAAGGTGTTGACTGTAAAATGATGTATTTCGAGGTGATTTGAATAAGCGGAAGGATATTTGGCAACAATTTGCCTGTGTGACCTGTTTGCGGAGTAATTCTTGCCGGCATTTGTAAATATTGACGGGTGTCACACATACAGGCATTTTACGAGAGATAGAAGTGTGCAATTGTTTTTAATCTACCAGCATGTCAGTGAAATTATGATAACAGCAGGTGTTTAAGATATTTTATAGGTCACGTTTTCTTATAATCAGACAAAACGTTAACATGGTCGCCTATGGGAAAACCAACAGTGTGTTGACCCCTAACGCTAGCCCTCCCTGTGAAGATAAAGTTTTTTCCGTGATCTCGCACTTAGTCGAGGAGCTAACATTTCAAATTTAGAGCCGCACGTTGCGATATTATATAAAATGTATCAAGAGGACACAAACGATGCCCCACCTATAAAGCATTTCCCCGGTTTTAAGTTAAATGATCTCTATGACATTGAACAGATTTTTCATATCAATATACATGTCTATGAATCACTCGATCATTACGACGACGACGACGACGACTTGCTAGCGTGTAATGTTCAACTTGTAGATTTCGCGGTACTTTAAATTTAAATCTTTTCGAAACACACTTTTCTTATATTCACGATCTTAAAATATACACACGTTCTTTCAAATATATAAAATGTGACACACTTTGACACACGAGTTTTTTTTTACTCAAAATACAACAGGAATCTTACGATGTGGAGGTGCAGAGAATTTTTTCTGGTGGTATATTTCACGTTCAAAAAAATATTTTTCAAAACCTACAGCAATTACGTATACATGTCGATGAAAAATACTCGTATTATCCGTTTCGGGCCACATTTGATTTCAAGTTAAACACTACAGAGAGTGCTGTTTTCTCTGGGAGAAAAGAAAGCAGAGCAAGCATTACTTGAGTGGAAACCTATCAGTTATAGGATTATATATGCTTGATTCTTTTCAAGATATGTAAAACTATCAATCATACAAACATATGCACCAACAAATGAAACAAGCGACGAAGAGAAATACCAGTTTTATGAACAGTTGCAGTCAGTTGTGAGCAATGTACATAGTAATGGGGGACCTAAATGCTAAAGTTGGAGAAGACAATGAGGGCTATGAAGACATAATGGCAAGCTATGGAATTGGTGAAAGAAATTAATATGGGGAAAGACTAATTGACTTCTGTTGATTAAACAACCTTGTGGTAACAGGTACCATATATCCACATCGACTCATCCATAAGCAGACATGGACATCTCCAGGATGGCGAATAAAAAACCAAATTGGCCATGTGCTAGTGAGCAGGCAGAACAGAACATCAGTTATGGACACCAGAGGGATGAGGGGAGAAGACATGCGAGTGACCACCAGTTAGTGCGCTCGAAGATCAGGCTGAAGCTAAAGAGGAAGCAAAAGACCAGTGAGAACAGAAAGAAATTCGACACAATAAAGCTGCAACAACCAACCATAAAAATGCAATTCTCGTTGAAGCTACGAAACAGATATATGATGTACTACAGGACTCCGACGAAACAGATAATAAAATTGTTGAGAGAAAATGGCAAGAATTCGAGGTGGCCTACAAAGAAACAGCTGAAGAAGTACGGAATAGATATGATGTATGTACTACTGGACTACGATGAAACAGATAATGACATTGTTGAGAGAAAATGGCAAGAATTCGAGGTGGCCTACAAAGAAACAGCTGAAGAAGTACTGGGTTACAAAAAGAGAGGACACAAACCATGGATCAACAAATGGTCAGGGGAGCTGGTAGAAGACAGGAAACGATTAAAGAACAACATAGAACAAGCAAAGTCAGAAAGGATAAAGCAGAGCTACAAGGATAAGTATCAACAAAGAGACAAAAACATAAAGAAAAGCATGAGACAAGATAACAGAAAGTGGGTAGACAAAATGGCAGCAGAAGCAAAGAAAGCAGCCGGGAATGGAACATCACAAAGACACTTAATAACGACAAACACAAGACAGCAAATGCAATAAAATACAAATCTGGAAACCTAATAACAGAAGGACCTGCCAGGCGGGCAAGATGGAAGGAGCATTTTGAAGAAGTCCGTAATAGACCTATGCCCGATGATCCAGTGATAGATATTGAATTAGATCCGATCATAGATGAAATCAGCACAGACTCTATAACAAAAACAGGGATTAGAGCAGCACTGAGGAAGCTAAAGAATGGGAAAGCCGCAGGTAAAGATGGCATTACAGCAGAATTGTTGAAAGCAGATATGGCGACAACAGATAATTGGCTTCTAAGCTTATTTAAAAAAATTGGGAACAAGAAAAAGTACCAAAGACGTGGAAACAGGGACTGATTGTTAAAATACCAAAGAAAGGTAACAATACATAGTGCGGAAATTGGAGAGGAATTACTCTAATATCTGTCCCCAGTAAAGTGCTCGGAAGAGTGATAACAGACAGAGTAAGAGAGGAGTTGACAACAAGTTGAGAGATGAACAATTGCACTTATGTCATCAAGTTACAAACACATGCAAGTAAAGGCAACACAGATTAGTATGACTGAGTGAGTGAACGTGTGCCCGTATGCTTCGCTGCCGACCGATCGCCGCAAACGCTACAATTGGTGGTAGCCGGGGTGGGATTTCCATTTAGGTATACTCGACCGTATTCCTCTATGATTCGTAGTAACAGTTTCGGATATTCTATTTTGGACATCGATCCTATTTAAAAAGAACACACACGGGCTACGTTTACTCGCTTCAGATAGAGTAAAGTAGAATAGATTAGTGAGAAGTTAATTCTCTGGTGGCAGCGAAATATTGGCGAAATGTTTGATGTTTATTTTCGGGACACTGAGCAGAGTCCGGGTCCAGACAGTAAGGTTTTGTTACGATTCCACAGGAGCAGGTGCAGTCGACTACCATGTCAGAAGTAGACAGGTCTATTCAGGAGGCTAATGTTGCGGAAAAGCAGCATGCGTTAGTGACTCTGAGGGATAGAAAGGCGATTCTGGGAGAGAGATTGTCAAAGATAAAATGGCAGGAGGAGCAGTTGAGATTGGAGAGGGATCAGTTGACAGTAGAAAATGATCAGATGACATGGAAAGATGGTCTATTGAGAGAGAACACTGCCAAAACATGTTGGCAGGCCAAGTCACGAACCTGTACACTTAACAGGAGGCGATCGTGAAACTCCATTTAATATAGGACATGTGGGGAAATATGGCTGGGAAGTTGGACCCAACCGAATTGTTCCACAATCTCATTTACCAGTGTCGAGTTATTCTCGTCGTTACCAAACCCCAAGGGGTGTGGACGGTTTGCTATCGGGTCAAGAGACGCGAGGTGCAAGAAATGACCAGTCAATGTTTACGGCCTACCGTCCTGTGTATGACACAGGCCGGACGGGGGCCGTTGGGGCTGTAGTGCGGAGCAGCACTGTAAATAGGTCACACCCAAGATAAGTACGCACAACCGCATTACACACTAACAATACACCCACACCCACACCCACACACACACCCACACACACACACACACACACACACACACACACACACACACACACACACACACACACACACACACACACACACACACACACACACACCCTATAAATACCCGTGCTACACAATAGCCAAAAGTCCGCATTGCCGCCGCCGCCGTGAAGCACAGCCCCTCGTCGAGCTGACGCTCCCGTCGGCCTTCGGCCTCCGCTGCGGGCTATTCCATTGTGCTTGCCCAAGTAAGTGCCGCGCACAATATTGGCGCTGCGAGCAGGGTATTATTTTTTGGCGAATCTGCGTTTAATTTCAAGATAATTAGCCAGGAGGAACCTGTCGGTTCTCGAGTACTAATTGTTTACAATTTACAACGTGTCAAATTCCTAGAAGCATCTGATAAAAGTGTATCCTTATTTAATTTGTTATTTCATAGTTAGCCTGAGAGCCAATCATCGTCTCTACCCGAATCTGAGGTAAATCCCCCTACCGGTAACATATTGGCTGGAGCTTAATAATCCAGGCCGTCGTGTTGGGCCAAGCGAATGCTGCCACCTCACGGCGCCTGGATAATCGAGACTATGTTAATTGTTACTCTCTGTCAATCTGAGATATTAAATCGTATTCAAACGTGTATCTTTACAGATTGAGACTTACATTTCCTGCTAGTAATAACATTATTGCTAATGTTAATGTTGGCTTAGAGCGGGGGATTGGCAGTAAATTTATATTATAACAAACATGAAGACATGGCCGGCTATGCAGAATTGAAATACAATAATGTAGTCTAGTGTGATTAGGAAAATGCACATTAAAATTATTAGATGTCAATGGTTGGTTAAAACAAAATTGTAATGTTTAGTGATCGATCCCCACACGGCGTCGTGGTCACATGAACATTAAGCATTGAACATTTAAGTTTGACATTAACAATATTCTGTTTATATGTCATCACGTTATGTTCTGCTATAACATTGTCCTAGTTGTGTTTTGTATTCAGTACGTTAGATACAGACTGTATCACTGAACAGATAATTTCCTTCGTTATAATTATGCATGTATTAATGTACCACAATTTAGACAGGCTCATAGCATACAGGGCCTGGCCCTATGCAATTGTACAATTGTGATCTCGGATTAAAGACTGGACTTCTACCATGAGGCTTACGCCGCGTGCAAACGTATCGTGTCGTTTCGTGACGTGTTCGTTGAGCTCTTACGCTATCTGCCCGCTTGGCCAAGTGTAAGGTATTCGTGGTATAAGGTGAGGGTTGACCAGGCTCATCCTGGCTGTTTTCTTTGCTGTGCATTAGCGAACGCAGTACAAGGAACGTAACAAAAATCTGTATCCTTACAGCAACAGAGCAAGACAAGCAGAATTTATAACACCCAATACACCGTTTTGACTGCTCACTGCCAATTAGCACGTCTATCCCCCAGAATGTTTATAATATGTATGTTTGGGATAACGAACTGAAATTTCGAAATAGTATTATACCAAATAAAATTAAACTTAACTTAAACTATACATAAACAAATGTTTCGAATACTCTATAGGATTCGAACCAAGGACCTTCAAAACTATTGCTCGACGCTCTACCGACTTAGCAACCAAGATCAACGCGCTTCGATTGTACTTTGGCGACTAAATAATGTGTGGCGGCCTAGGGAAACCAGTCGCATTGTGAAAAAACATTATGTGCATTTTTATTCAAGAAATGGAAAGCAACACTATTTCCAATTCCAATACAGTTTACTGTATTCAAATATTCCCACTATAGAACCAAAGTTACAATTAAGAACTTATAGAGGGCACCTATCAAAAATTAGTTCAGGAGAAAAATCAGTTTTAAAGTCGAGAGTCATTATTCACATGAAAACAAAACTTCATGATGGTATAACAAATTATATGTTGCTATTACCATATACAATCCATTGAAACAAATGTAGCTATGTTTGTTAGCTTTAGCTTACAGAAACAATTATTCAATTATGATGTTTACTTTTAAAGTTACAAGAATTTAAAGAGGGCACCCTTCAAACATTATTGGAGGAGACAATTATAAAGTACTCGTAAAGTAGTGTCTGGAATCATCAAATTCATGTCAAAATAAAATGTTGCTACATTATTATAATAAAATATCCAGTGCTATTATCATGTCCAATGTAGTGAAGAAAATATAAATATGTATGTCAGCTTTGGAACACTAAAACTATATTATCAAATTCTGATAGTTACTTTTAAAGTTACAAAAATTTAAAGAGAGCACCCGTCAAAAAGTTGTAGTTGTTTCTTAGCAAAAATGTATGTTAATAATCAACGCGCAAGAGGTAGCAAACCCTT
This sequence comes from Paraescarpia echinospica, assembly GCA_020002185.1. Taxonomy (NCBI): domain Eukaryota; kingdom Metazoa; phylum Annelida; class Polychaeta; order Sabellida; family Siboglinidae; genus Paraescarpia; species Paraescarpia echinospica. The sequence goes on from CM034540.1 coordinate 16,701,570, forward strand.
CCATGAATGTGTGGTTAGCTCTGAAGAGAGGCGTTTGTGTTTTTCCATCTCATCTTGCGCCTCGGGTCGTCATCAACAGTTTCACTGTCACCATTGACAGATCCGCTCATTTCTTCTGCCAGCTCCGGGTTACAGTCGTCCTCGCTCGAATCAGACAAGTACGAATCACTGTCATCATTGCCGATCGGGTGTATCACAAATAGTCATTCACAAGTTCATTGACATTGAGGATGTCCCCACTTACAATATGCTGCATGTTCATCAATGCCAATGGCATGCGTTGAACACCGAGCGACATCGTTCGACTTCGGTCCCTCCAGTCCATGCGCGTAGCCATCTTGGATTTTTGAAGATCGTAAACACGAAACGCAATTCTTCTTCTTCTTCGTCCCGTAGTCTATATTTCCAACGAAATCCGGTTCGATAACACGTTATACTGTTAAGAAATATGACTATATGTACAGTCTACAGATATATGCTTGACTTCAGACATGGGGATAGATCACAAGTCCAACAACCAGAATTGGCTCATTTGTTTCTTTACACAATTTCTTTATACAATATTAATTTGCCTATGCAATATACCTTTACAGTGTACCTTTGCATAAGACATTCACATAAATGATCCTTTAATTAGTTTAATATAAATAATTAAATAATTTAGAGGATGATAATATCAAGCTGAAATTTCACACAAAAATTAGTAACCAATGAGAATAGATTACTTTTACTGGCATCCGAATATACGCTCGTTATAAATGCCGTCTGGTAAAATTTAGCAATGTGATAAAATGGCCACTCAAACTTAAATCTGACCACTACTATTGTCCATGTTATATTATACTATTAGTGTCTGTTATTTTAATGTATATAACAGGGATAGCACAGTACAGCATATAAAATACTATGCATCATTACATTTTGCAACAAATAAATTGTTAGTAAAAACAAAATAATATATAGTGTATCATAGCATAATAAATTACTTCTGGTGGACAATATTAAAATACAGCAATAATTATTCAAACCAATAACTGTAATAAATAGTATTAGCTGCTGTCAACATTAAATTTAACTTAACCTTATTTAATTAATTAAGTTAATGAAATGTCGTGTTTTTATTAACTTTTTATAATTATTATTGAAATATGAATTGTGATCTATCCCCTCGTCTGGAGTTAACCATAAAGTGGCGCAACCTATCGGAGTATCCGGTGGAACTAATGAATACACCCAAAAACGACTGGATTTCTTGTACATTTTGATCGATAAGACAGTAAATTTAATTGTTTGATCACGTGACAAGTGTATATGTGTAGAATAGGTGTTGTAGATACGTGATGTGAAGTTTGGTGATTGTAGGTGACCGTTATCATGTCTTTTTCGAGGTGCGGGCCTAAACTGCAAAAGTACGATATAAACTACACTACACAATCAAGTTCCAATATCACAAAAAGACTGTATTATGAGCAGAGCAGACTTCTTCTTCATGGCTTGACTCCCGTGGGCCATGTGGAGTAATGCAGAAAGCAATCTTGCATTTGGGTTCAGTGACGGAATACTGTGAACAATTTATAACATTACTTCATGAAGTTCATGTTAAAATGCAGAACATTTCATTATGAAGAGGTGACAATTGATTACTGGTCTCTACAGAGCCTGCAGCATTCATCCAACCTGTCATGACACAGTCACACATAGACACGGTGAACTAGGAGTATGAATATTGTATTTCATTGTCATGTATTGATCTGTTGAGTTATTTAGCCAATATTTACTTATTAATAAAGTTATTGTTAATGTTATATGACTGGTTAATGTCTATTTATTATAATGTTTAATGTGGTTGTAAACATTGCATAAATTATATAACTGTCTTCATAATTATTGTCATTCCAGCCTTTCTTTCGAAATGTAGTGGTCAGTCGTTAGTATGCTAATATTAACTTATTAATTAAGTTACTGTTAATGTGAAATAACTGGTTAATGTATATTTATTACCATAATTAATGTGAGTTACTGCTTGCATAAATTATACAAATATCTTCATAATCATGGAAACTATGGCCTTTTACTGAAATGTGTCGGTCTGTCAAAGTTGCGCATTAATTAGCCAGTATTGACTAATGAATTAAATTGTTAAATGGTTTGTTAATGTATATTTATTATCATTATTAATGTAGTTATACACATTGCATAATATGTATAAATATCTTCATAGTCATGGACATTATGGCATTTTACTGATATGTTTTGGTCTGTCGAGGTTGTGCGCTAATTACCCAATATTGACTAATTAATTAAATAATAATTATTTTTTAATGCATATTTATTACCATTATTAATGTGGTTATACACATTGCATAATATGTATAAAATCTTCATAATCATGGACATTATGGCCTTTAATTGGAGCATTTTGGCCTGTTGAGTTTTGCATGCTACATAACTAAAATTAACTAATTAATTGCATTAATTTGGTTATAATTAATACTAAAAATATTAAATATTATAAATTTATTACTCTTGTCAATGTGTTTGAAAACCCTGAAGACAGCATTTAAATATCTGTATAAATAAAAAAATTATTACATTTTAAAGCAAATATTTACCTATAGAAAACACAAAAATTAGTCCATTTTGCCATTGTAAGAGATACACAAAAATGCCGCTGTTTTTCCGTCTTAAAATCGCAATATCTCTTGATCTATTAAAGGTATCTTAATAAAATAAACAGTTATGTGATCATTAACCTATTACCTTTAATTTAAGCCCATTCCCAATGTTTTAGCATGATATTTATTTTTTTGTTGAAGTGCCTAACTACAGTACCATCAAACTAAACTAATCGAACTACATAAACAACTCCAAACCAACTTCCAAATAAAATCTCGTTAACTTTCACTGCGCACTCGATTTACTTCCAATGTATTCATGCGCACTGCTGCAAGGGAACTGCATGTGTGCTGTAAATAGCTTTCGAACGATACGCCATCATAAAAAGCCCATGTATGGTAAAAGATCGGTGAAATCTCAAAATCAACTTTATTACGTGTTTACGGGCAATTACGCCTGGCGACTTCTAACTGGTTTTCCCAGGCCGCCACATTATATTAGTTAGCAATCCGACCATTGTGCGCGACATCGATTGCACTTTCTAAGGCTAAGGCAGCCTATAATTATAAGAACTAAGACTAAGCGAGACTATATATGGGTCTATGCAGGTTCGCAATTATTATTGAAATATGAATTGTGATCTATCCCCTCGCCTGGAGTTAACCATAAAGTGGCGCAACCTATCGGAGTATCCGGTGGAACTAATGAATAGACCCAAAAACGAGTGGATTTCTGTACATTTTGATCGATGACAGTAAATTTAATTGTTTGAACACGTGACAAGTGTATATGTGTAGAATAGGTGTTGCAGATACGTGATGTGAAGTTTGGTGATTGTAGGTGACGTACCGTTATCATGTTTTTTTCGAGGTGCGGGCCTAAATTGCAAAAGTACGATATAAACTACACTACAGTAACATCAAAGTAAACTAATCGAACTACATAAACAACTCCAAACCAACTTCCAAATAAAATCTCGTTAACTTTCACTGCGCACTCAATTTTCTTCCAATGTATTCATGCGCACTGCTGCTAGGGACCTGCACGTGTGCTGTAAATAGCTTTCGAACGATACGCCATCATAAAAAGCCCATATATGGTAAAAGATCGGTGAAATCTCAAAATCAACTTTATTACGTGTTCACGGGCAATTACGCCTGGCGACTTCTAATTGGCCGCCACATTATATTAGTTAGCAATCCGACCATTGTGCGCGACATCGATTGCACTTTCTAAGGCTAAGGCAGCCTATAATTATAAGAACTAAGACTAAGCGAGACTATATATGGGTCTATGCAGGTTCGCAATTATTATTGAAATATGAATTGTGATCTACCCCTCGCCTGGAGTTAACCATAAAGTGGCGCAACCTATCGGAGTATCCGGTGGAACTAATGAATAGACCCAAAAACGAGTGGATTTCTTGTACATTTTGATCGATAAGACAGTAAATTTTAATTGTTTGATCACGTGACAAGTGTATGTGTGTAGAATAGGTGTTGTAGATACGTGATGTGAAGTTTGGTGATTGTAGGTGACCGTTATCGTGGTTTTTTTCGAGGTGCGGGCCTAAATTGCAAAAGTACGATATAAATGACACTACAGTAACATCAAACTAAACTAATCGAACTACATAAACAACTCCAAACCAACTTCCAAATAAAATCTCGTTAACTTTCACTGCGCACTCAATTTTCTTCCAATGTATTCATGCGCACTGCTGCTAGGGAACTGCACGTGTGCTGTAAATAGCTTTCGAACGATACGCCATCATAAAAAGCCCATATATGGTAAAAGATCGGTGAAATCTCAAAATCAACTTTATTACGTGTTCTCGGGCAATTACGCCTGGCGACTTCTAATTGGCCGCCACATTATATTAGTTAGCAATCCGACCATTGTGCGCGACATCGATTGCACTTTCTAAGGCTAAGGCAGCCTATAATTATAAGAACTAAGACTAAGCGAGACTATATATGGGTCTATGCAGGTTCGCAATTATTATTGAAATATGAATTGTGATCTATCCCCTCGCCTGGAGTTAACCATAAAGTGGCGCAACCTATCGGAGTATCCGGTGGAACTAATGAATAGACCCAAAAACGAGTGGATTTCTTGTACATTTTGATCGATAAGACAGTAAATTTTAATTGTTTGATCACGTGACAAGTGTATGTGTGTAGAATAGGTGTTGTAGATACGTGATGTGAAGTTTGGTGATTGTAGGTGACCGTTAATGTTATCGTGTTTTTTTCGAGGTGCGGGCCTAAATTGCAAAAGTACGATATAAATTACACTACAGTAACATCAAACTAAACTAATCGAACTACATAAACAACTCCAAACCAACTTCCAAATAAAATCTCGTTAACTTTCACTGCGCACTCAATTTTCTTCCAATGTATTCATGCGCACTGCTGCTAGGGAACTGCACGTGTGCTGTAAATAGCTTTCGAACGATACGCCATCATAAAAAGCCCATATATGGTAAAAGATCGGTGAAATCTCAAAATCAACTTTATTACGTGTTCACGGGCAATTACGCCTAGCGACTTCTAATTGGCCGCCGCATTATATTAGTTAGCAATCCGACCATTGTGCGCGACTTCGATTGCACTTTCTAAGGCTAAGGCAGCATATATATAAGGACTAAGGCTAAGCGAGACTATATATGGGTATATGCAGGTTCGCGAAAAAGTTTGTTGACACATGTTGTCACGTGATGTTGAGTATAACTTGCGCAGTTTGGGTTGATTGCTCAGTTTGCTCTGTCGTCGGTTGTAGATACAAACCTCTGTCTCTGAAATGGGCATGCTGCTGAACGTGTTACCGCTGTCGCTGACAGCGACTGATGTCGGTTTGATGATACTTACCTTGGTCATCGTATATGTCATGTGAGTACAAAGCTGGGTCTGCGATGTTTTAGTGTTACTGTTTTACAACATCGACGTACTCTCTTGTTTGAGTTCGGTCACTTACATTCATTTTGAGACATTGGCATTTGCCATGCCCATGCCATGTCATGGGCATGGCTATGCCTATGGCTATGCCATGCATGGCTATGATCGTGGCATTGCCATTGCCAATGCCATTGGTGATTGATCATTTTATGTGCGTACACGGTACTGTTTTGTTAATTTTTTGCCAAATTCTTGAATATTTGTTTCAACCAAAGCAAAGGCAAAGACGGTATAAGGTCTCTAAGGAGGACGCATTCGTGAATTTGATAACATGAATCATGACATGCGAGTATACACGGAGACGCGGTTCTACCATATATGGGCATCCGAAGTTTTCGAAAACGAGACTCAGTAAATAAAGACACGTGCGTCGATATAGATAGATCTCTGTCATGACTCATGTATGTGGTGTTGCGACGTGCTGGAGAAACCAATATTGGACTGTGACGAGAGTATCGAATGTTCGTCGTGTAAACTATGGTTTCACAATATTTGTACTGGACTCATTGAATTGAACAATATTGATTAGTCCAACGACTGGCTGTGCAAAGACTGTGATGAGAATAGTGAACAGTGTTTCTGATCTTTCTGTTTGGGTGCATATAATTATATGAACCAATTATATTATCCACAAGTGGCAGAACATATTTCTATTTTAACACATTGAATGATAAAGCCATTAATTGTTTCACAACAAAGTTTCCAGCAAAAATATGTGGAAAAGAAAATGTCTAAATATTGGGTTAGTCATTTAAAAAAAAATCAGCCATGATGAAAGTAGAGAAGTTGTGAAGAACATTTACATATGTAATTGTATTGTGTAGTCTAGTGTCATTTATTCCAAATTCATCTCCTCCATTTGAGCATACCAGACCAGGAGATCGCTTACTATTTTATTGAGAAGTGGTAATACAATGATTCTTGAATACATTTGTTCGTATAATATCCATATTGTCTCGTTTTCAATCACAAAAACATTTGCCATATTAAACAATAATCTTACATGTATATGCTCCATAGCTCCTCTCATATACAAGTATATGATATGACATGAATTTATAGTTGACATGATAACGAACAATTTTAATTAAATTACTGCAAAGCTTACTTGCAATATCAGAATATTATGACCTAACAAACATTCATACAATCATAATATATGAAGCATTCAAAATGTAATCGAACCAGTTTGTATTCAAGTGAGTTACTTGATAGATGCAATTACAGCATTTGGGAACATTCATTGCATCCATGTAAAATGCTGTTTGCACACAAAGTGTAAATTTGGGAATGTTCCTATAAACAAATGCAATCTTTGTAAATTGGCTTCTTCAAATTGCACAATGCTGCACAAACTGTGACAATTTTATTCAGAGAAGGGATCAGAGAAATGGGGATGCCATGTTGTATAATGCGGAAACATTTCAACCTTCTAATGACCTGCTCCACTAGGATTCGCAAGTTGGCAATTCAACTTGTTTTGGTGTTGGCCACTTGGGACATCTGAGCTTATCAGGAGGCATGTGGAGTTGGATCTGACGAAAATCACTGTATGAAGAATCCTTTGTCGGCCTGGATCATCTCTTATGGATCAAGCTTATCCAATAAACCAGAATCTTGAGTTATTGCCTTATCCGATGCTCTACCATTATATGCCTTTTAAATTAAAGTGATTGCAGAGTTTGGTGCAATGCAGATAAGGATATTTGCAGTGTTATAATGCTTGTATTGTGACCATGTTGATGTCTGTAGCAGAGGATCTTTCGGTACATCGATCAACATCTCTGTACAGTCGATGATTGTCCTCAGATCTGGCAGATGTTTGAACCTGTGGGGTTTTGTCGCAATTATGTGTTCTTTAGTCGGCCAAAATATTAGTGGTTGAAGCACCTTGCTCATTGCAGCCAGCCATGCACTGAATACTTGGCTACAGAGGCTTGGGTTCAGATGCAAATGCTAAGTGTTTTAAATTATGCAAATGCAAGTGTTTGGAAAAAATTGCAAATGCAAATGTTTTAAAACTATTCAAATGCAAATGTTTAGAAAAAAGTCAAATGTTTTGAAAAAAATCAAATGCAAATACAAATGTCTTGAACAAATTCTTAACTAGTATGGAGCCCTCTCTTGTAACAAAAAAACTTCTATAAACAATTTCGAACCAATTACACAACTTGTCTTGACACACATATAAATATATTCATAAATGCAGCCTACACAGACCACGCATGAGTCTTTAGGCAGACCACAACACATGATTTAAGTATCCTAGAACAATGGAATATTCCATTAGTTTCACCAGGTTTTATGATTGCCCCCCCCCCCTGTGAATCTTGGCCCTGAGTGAGTTTCACCCTGGAGGTTATGAGAGTTTACATAGCAGGGGGTAGTGTGACACCCTTATGACTAAAGGGATTCAGTAGTGCTTTGAAGTTGGTTCTCGTGCCAACTATCCTTTTCATACAAGCCTATGGATCTACTGGGCCTAAACAACAGATATGTGAAAAACATCCTGATGTATTTGCACTTGTGCCAATAACTAACTGCCGACCAAACATAATATATGTATAGTATAATTCTGCGGAAGACAGGTCCACCAGTTACTGTGAAAAATGGGACTGGGTTTTCTGTACGATAATTTTGGTTTTCAGATACATTTTGTCAGTCTGGTAAAAAAAAAAAATATTTAAATGAAAGATTTTCTGACATCTTGCCAAGGTAATTAACTATTTAAAAAAATAAGTTACAAGAATGTTTTCATCATCCACTCACTAAATGTGTTGACCAAAATAATATTTATTCTCTGTGTCCGTACGACATGCCATTTTTTTACCAATAACATTTTCACAAGAAGTTATTGTGCACTGTTGGCATTTGAGAAAAGTTATCGTATGTTTATCACATAACAGGTTGAGTTTGCATTGTTCTATAAACAAAAAATTACCTCAGAATGTCCACGTAGGACACGCATGGAATCGCCCAATAGTAATACATTACATTGTGATGTAATTGACCCCAGGCCTGATACTACACATGTTCTCCTTTTTCTATCTGTTTTATTATGTTCGACCATACAGTATGACATTGGACCAAATCAGGATAATGGATTCACTCAAAATCAATGTATTTTACATTTGGCCAACTTGAACACTGAACAGATGGACTCAACAGAAGTAAACTGTTGTATCCAGGATCCTATGGGTAAGGTGATGAGCAAGTGCCCTCTGGAATCATGGCCTTACTTGCAATATCAGAATATTGTGACTTAACAAACATTCATACAATCATAATATATGAAGCATGGCATACATTCAAAATGTAATCGAACCAGTCTGTATTCAAGTGAGTTACTTCATAGATGCAATTACAGCATTTGGGAACATTCATTGCATTCATGTAAAATGCTGTTTGCACACGAAGTGTAAATTTGGGAATGTTCCTATAAACAAATGCAATCTTTGTAAATTGGCTTCTTCAAATTGCACAATGCTGCACAAACTGTGACAATTTTATTCAGAGAAAGGATCAGAGAAATGGGGATGCCATGTTGTATAATGCGGAAACATTTCAACCTTCTAATGACCTGCTCCACTAGGATTCGCAAGTTGGCAATTCAACTTGTTCTGGTGTTGGCCACTTGGGACATCTGAGCTTATCAGGAGGCATGTGGAGTTGGATCTGACGAAAATCACTGTATGAAGAATCCTTAGTCGGCCTCGATCATCACATATGGATCAAGCTTATCCAATAAACCAGAATCTTGAGTTATTGACTTATCCGATTCTCTGCCATTATATGCCTTTGAAATGAAAGTGATTGCAGAGTTTGGTGCAATGCCGATAAGGATATTTGCAGTGTTGTAATGCTTGTATTGTGACCATGTTGATGTCTGTAGCAGAGGATCTTTCGGTACATCGATCAACATCTCTGTACAGTCGATGATTGTCCACAGATCTGGCAGATTTTTGAACCTGTGGGGTTTTGTCGCAATTATGTGTTCTTTAGTCGGCCAAAATATTAGTGGTTGAAGCACCTTGCTCATTGCAGCCAGCCATGCACTGAATACTTGGCTACAGAGGCTGGGTGCAGGCTTGAGTTCAGATGCGAGTGATTGCATTTAAATACAAATGTTTGAAAGCATTCAAGTGCAAATGCAAGCGCACTGATACACGGTTGCATTTAAATGCAAATGCTAGTGTTTTAAATTATGCAAATGCAAGTGTTTGAAAAAAATTACAAATACAAATGTTTTAAAACTATTCAAATGCAAGTGTTTAGAAAAAAGTCAAATGTTTTGAAAAAATTCAAATGCAAATACAAATGTCTTGAAAAAAATTCTTAACTAGTATGGAGCCCTCCCTGGTAACAAGAAAACTTCTATAAACAATTTCGAACCAATTACACAACTTGTCTTGATACACATATAAATATATTCATAAATGCAGCCTACACAGACCACACGAGTCTTTAAGCAGACCACAACACATGATTTAAGTATCCTAGAACAATGGAATATTCCATTAGTTTCACCAGGTTTCATGATTGCCCCCGCTCTGGAGGTTATGAGAGTTTACATAGCAGGAGACACTGGGATAGTATGACACCCTCATGACTAAAGGGATTCAGTAGTGCTTTGAAGTTGGTTCTCATGCCAACTATCCTTTTCATACAAGCCTATGGATCTAATGGGCCTAAACAACAGATATGTGAGAAACATCCTGATGTATTTGCACTTGTGCCAATAACTAACTGCCGACCAAACATAATATATGTATAGTATAATTCTGCGGAAGACAGGTCCACCAGTTAGTGTGAAAAATGGGACTGGGTTTTCTGTACGATAATTTTGGTTTTCAGGTACAACATTTTGTCAGTCTGGTAAAAAAAAAAATATTTAAATGAAAGAGTTTCTGACATCTTGCCAAGATAATTAACTATTATTAAAAAAATAAGTTACAAGAATGTTTTCATCATCCACTCACTAAATGTGTTGACCAAAATAATATTTATTCTCTGTGTCCGTACAACATGCCACTTTTTTACCAATAACATTTTCACAAGAAGTTATTGTGCACTGTTGGCATTTGAGAAAAGTTATCGTATGTTTATCACATAACAGGTGGCGTTTGCATTGTTCTAAAAATAAAAAAATTACCTTAGAATGTCCACATAGGACACGCATGGAATCGCCCAATAGTAACATATTACATTGTGATGTAATTGACCCCAGGCCTGATGCTACACATGTTCTCCTTTTTCTATCTGTTTTATTATGTTCGACCATACAGTATGACATTGGACCAAATCAGGATAATGGATTCACTCAAAATCAATGTACTTTACATTTGGCCAACTTGAACACTGAACAGATGATGGACTCAACAGAAGTAAACTGTTGTATCCAGGATCCTATGGGTAAGGTGATGAGCAAGTGCCCCCCCCCCCTCTGGAAACATGGCCCTCCATAAGTTTCACCCTGAAGTTTACATAGTAGGACACACTGGGACAGTGTGATAGCTAGACTGCTGCATGGCTAAGGGGGTCAAAGGTGCTTTAAGCTTAAAGCCATTCTCCTCCAGGTAACAGCTATCCTTAATTTTCACATAAAGCTGTGGGTTGGTTTAGTGGCTTCCTTGGCCTGGCCTTCACACAATGTTACACAGAGCACACCATTGAGCCTAAACTATCATAGGTGTGAAAAACATCAGGACTGAAGCATTTGCACTTGAACTACTGGGTAGTACTTATCATTTCACCATGCACTGCATGCAGATTGCGGTGTAGTAGGTGCTAGAACAGTGTGGTCTATTTATCATAAACACGAAAGATAGAATAAGCTTTTAAGCCATGTAAATAAATGGACTGTATGACATTAATGTAACAAACAATTTTTTTTTCAATGGTTTTACCAGAACATTGTATTACTAAGTCAATACTGAGCACCAATCCACTCCACTGAGCACAGACTGTATGCGATCACAGGTTACATAATATTATTTAATACTTGCTCCAAAATTAGGTGAAGACAATATTTAATGGAAAACCAATTTCACTGAAAACTCAACAAAACCAAGTTTGATGATTAAGATGAATATTCTGAAGAAACTTATTCTGAAGAAATGTATTTATAATTTCCTTTATATTGTAAATACATTTTAATACAAATAATTGTGTTAATTAAAACTGTTTTGAAACTATCAATTAATTTTATGTTTCACAACTGCGCAAATAACCATTTTCACACTTGAGTACAGAGGACATGACTGTTGGGCAAATAACCGTTGAATAAATGAACTACATCCAATTGGCCTGCAGTATTTTATAATGTATGAACAATTTGGAAATCTTAAAAAGGTTGCATTATTCTTACTGACACCAACCAGTATTAATCTCTGTTGTAGACAGTTAACTCTCCGTGTTTGTAAGTTGTGGTATTATAGATATTTCATCAAATCTACAGTAAAACAAACCAATCATCAACATTAATTTTATTATCCATGAACAATTTGGAATCACTACATAGTTCAAACCCTACAACCATATATAACAACCTGAACAGGTTACCTATTTAATTTCATTATGGATACAAGTGTGGCTTGAACAATAGGCCTGGACAAACAAAGGGGCTTGCTCAATTGGGCCAGGGTTCCTCTCTCTCATACAAAGGTTGGAGCCCTTAATTGCAAAACTCTGCAAAATATGGTCAACTGCTCATGACAATGCCTCAAGGTTTCGCAGGTCTGACTTTATCTTTACTCTCTGTTAGCAGAAACTTACTGGAAATTGGTAGAAGAAAGAGTATTGAAATGATTATTTAACTATAACACAAATCACCAGTTAAACATCTGGACAACTAAACTGTTTTTAACCCAACAAAAATGCAAGTGTTTCTTATTCAAATGCAAATACAGTACAAGTGTTTTTCATTCAAATGCAAATGCAAGTGTTTTTGGTCTTGACAAAGAAGAATTTGTTTATTTCACCCAATCATTTCAAATAATACACACAATATATCCATGTCAAAATTTTTTAAATAATACAAATATATATAACATTATGGTAAACATGGTATAATGTATGATAAATAACAAAAAGTAGGGTCAGGACTCGGGAGACTCCTCTAAGAATATGGTAGTCACTATCAAGGAGCCACTTTTTGTAATGAAACTTTAACTGAACCAATACATCACCTAATCAAATTCTTCCAGAAAAAGAAAAAAACCATAATATGTGTGCATGTGTGTAATGTGAGCAAGCTTACATGATTATTGTGTTTGTCATTAAAGGGAATAAAAACATCTATTGCTTGAATTCATGTTACATTACATCCTGCTATCTATTTCCACGTCCACCAAGCAAACAAAATGAAAAAATTCAATGAATTAGAAATTCCACATTTTATGCTGTACATCTGGACATTTTCGAATATGCATATTTTTGGCGCGCTTTTCGGGATGCCGAGATGTGACGTCACTTATGACTCAAACTCGCATCAGGCCGACCCTTTCCATGCATTCAGAGCATGTTTACAAGTATAGTTTTTGGGTCGAAATGAGCGTCAGAATGAGTTATTGTGCAATTTTCCGACGTAATACAAACACTAGTCATCATAGAGGAACAAGCAGTTATCTTACGGTTCCACATGAATCGAATTTTATTCAAAACAACGTATGCGAATGGGCTTACAAGTCGACTAAGTTTCGCCGAGCTTGGGCTCGTTTTCAGAATAATTATATCGAATGCAACCAACGGGAGATAATCTACATCAATAAACATACATAGCAAACATATAGTGTATCCAGCTACATAAAGTAACGTGTATAATCTCATAATATCACTGGAATATCGATATATGAAGGAGTTGTACAAGTTATCATAACAATTGAAATCAGTCAGCGAATTTCTGCCGGCCCTGATAGCTCACTTGGTAAACGCGTTGGTTCATTGGCGTTTGTTTTACAATCGGGCGACGCCGGTTCAATCCTGACAGCATGCAAATTATTGATTTTCTTTACACCTTTTTTGTTTATGTTTTCACGAAATAATATAAACCAAATCACACGTCGGCAATATATTATACACACAATCAGGGTACAACACGAATTTGCGAAACAAAGCCTCAGATACACCTTGCCGCATACTATCAATAATGCACCTGATTTAATAAAAAATAAACTTATACGGGTTTGCAATTTATGTTAAACATTATTATTTGCAGACGTATCCACCTGTATTGTTATATTTGCCATAATGAGTGAATAACAAACAGGAATACATATTTTATGTGTACCTCTTTGGATGACTAACCAGTCGTCCATTATCATGTATGATGTCATGTTATATATAGGCCTTGCTTTGACTTAATCTGTTGACCGATTATTGCTACTTTTTATACACCAGGACTTGTCATTACTATAACTGGGTGGCTCCCATGAGAACGGCTTTTTTGCCTTAGTGGGAATCTCCCTGACCCTCGCATGATAATTTATATACAATTCTGTGATCATTATGCTTTTACATACTCACTTATTGAGTGATATGTGTATGGGTCAAAATAAAAATTACTGTCTGTCTGTCTGTCTGATCGGTGATAGACCTATGTCCCTTGACTCCAGTAGAATGCTAATTATGTGATCTTGTGAAAATGTACTTACCGGTATAATGGCATTTTCATTATATAGGATTACATTTAGTAATTTAGATATTTACATATCTCCATTACAATAATTGTCTTACTCAAAGGGAGGGTGGCATGAGCATCCTGGTGCCCCATGATGCACCCCATGTTGTTGGCAAGTCCAAGGCATAGCAATGTGCTTGTAGAGCCGGTCTCTGGGCGTCATTCTGGACCATCCATCGTGTAGAAGACGGAGAGATGGCTATAATTGAAAAAGGAACATAAATTAAGATATATTCTCCCAAATGTAGTTCCAATGTTCCTATTTACATGTACATTAACCATTAGAATTGTAAGTTAGGACCTGATCATAAATAGTGTTTAGGGATTGATCATATGATGGGAATCAGATTATCGCCCAACGACCAAACATGGATGGTTTTAAATAGCCTTAAATTAAACGATAACATCGAATAATTACTTAAGGATCACTTAGAATAATGCAGTGTTCATTTATACATACCTTGGTACCTCGTAAGTCTGATTTATATCATAAAATACTAGGCTTTAATCACTTGAATGAGCAACACCAAAGTCTTGTATCCTGTGTTTTTCTTTGTTCTCGTACCCACGTATGTTTATTTACTCGTAACTCTGATCTAGGTCAAGATGGCGTTGGAACTTGGCTTGGAAGGTGGCGCCACCTTATTATATCACTGGCCAGCATCCATATTGTTATTGCAAGCATAACCAAACTAGACAACCACTGTTCTGCGTTTTGGTTGCGTTCACAAGGAATAACCCATGTGCTGTCACACAATTTTATCAATTATTTATTAATTAAATGATACTGATAAATTTAATTGCTGTTCATCCCTAAGCACATGTATTTTATATCATCTTTCCTGTCAATTGCAGCTATTCAACCCGTCACTTTCGATGCTTCAAGGACCAAGGAATTGCAGGGCCACGTCCATGGCCTATCTTTGGGAATATACTTACAGTATTCAAGATGGTATGTCTCATATCCATATATGATGTACCTAGGGGGTTTTAAATCATTTGATTGAACTGGAACACCCAAAGTGAACTAGAAAGTAAAATTTAAATTATGACTTCATCAGAATATAACAAACATTTCTGGGTGTGGAAAATATATAGAGCTGTGCAAAGTGGCCATTTCAGTAAGAACTTGGTGAGGCAGATGAGAAAGCAGCAAGTGGCTCACCTCACTTGTCATGTGTCAGAGCAAACATTGCTTCTGTCACTACAGGAAATCACTGCACCTGGAATCCTGTAATGTTGCATGACTTGTGAAATAACAGACTGAAAGTAAGTTATTTACATTACTTATGACTATTAAATATACACATATTTATATATATATATATATGTTATATATATATATATATATACTATATATAGTACTATATATATATATATATTATATATAATAAATAAGTATATATTTATATATAAAAAAAAAAAAAATACTTTTGTAATAACAAAATTAATAATATATGTTACTGATAATAGTAGCAATATCAATAATAAGTATAACAGTAAAATAAACTACATATCTATGTCTTACAATGATGTATGTTGTGAAGTATGAATTTGTAAAGATACTGTTATGTATTGCGTACACATACACATATATACATTATTATAATATATAAATATATACAAATGTGTGTATATATATATATATATATATAAAACAGTGTGTGTCTGTGTATATATATATATATATACGTGTATATATATATATATATGGTTAGTTATCACGAAACGTCGACACAGTGTTTGTCTGATATAGCCATTACAAAAATATACAGCACAATATTGTAATAGTTTTTACAGCAACCACCTTGGTGAAAGGTGTCACGGGAACCCAATTTGTTTATGTGTATCGTCCAAACTATGGAAGATATAGCTAAATAAAGGGTATTTGTTCACCATTTTTGGAAGTTTTTACTTTAGTACTATTACACTAACATGACTTATGCAAAAACCAGTAATCACAAGTGTGTGCTTTGTTTTTCTATATAATTCAACATGGAGTCTTCAAGAAATCTCAACGTTTTGTTGAATGGGTGTGTCATGGGGGCATCATATGTGGTGGGGTAGTTTGGAAGATACCGAACGTGTGCAAAATTTCAACAAAGTATATGCAAGGGTAAATAATAAAACAAAAAAATAATAGATGTATATATGTGTTGATAATGCCGTTTAGGTAAAACGTACATTAGTTAAATTGGCCTCCAAAAATGTAAACCTATGGTAAAGCCTAATAGACTCATATTTTGATGATACCGAACGGATGACATATAGACATACTGATTCTGGTCAGGATTTAAAATATTATATGTTTTTTCACACATTTACCAGATATCCTTTAACCTTAAGGTACGTAACAATCATAAATTAGAAATATAGTAATTTTTTCCTATTTGTTATAACGTTTGTACCGCTGACGATACCGAGCGTATGCACGAGACCGAGTGTACGCCAATCAAAGATTTAAAAAATGACATACTGCTGCCATCTTACAGCAATGCAAGTGATTGCCCATTGCATAGACAACACGGCAGGCGTCGTTTGTCGACTTGTTCGTATGTAAATAAGAATTTTTTTTTTACTGTTTTTCAAACAAGCTAAGGCAAGAGATTTGTTGTGTTGTGTACTGTCTCCAGATCATCCATGTGTGTACTCTTTACAAACTTTAATCGAAAACGTATTGATTTTCATTGTGGCGAGTTCCCGCCCGAACGCATCCCGCGTAAATTGGGGTCCTAAGCTCAATACAAGTTATGTTGGTTGGATTATATGTTATGCTATACGCTCGGTACTTGTGCAAACTCGGCATCGCATGCTTGCTTGCACCCAAGATTAGCCTGTTTACATTTCTAATCAATCTCACATTTACATTCATTGCATTACATTATTAAAAATTACAACAGGCAATGCCACAAATAAATTTAGTTTTCAGGATATGTATAACACTCATTTACAAATACAATAACAAACACATGCAATAAATGCCAAATTATATATAAAAGCATGACATTATACGAAACGTTCCTCTCCTACTTAGGAGGTATTAATAATAATGACTTAATCAACATCTTAGACACAAATGACATTGAAAATGATAAACCTCAACTAATACGTCAGTCATCCTATTATGACTTTGACTAGTTTAGCAAACTTACTCAGACAAACCCTACACATTTTAGTGTCCTAAGCACAAACATTCAATCAATAAATTCTAAATGTAATGAACTGGAGGTTTTTGTATACAGTACAATACAACTTTACCATCCCTGTAACTGAAATTAAAAAGACTGATGACTGCAGGAATAAAAGAAAACTTCTTATGGTTTATTTTGTATGAGGGGCACCTAAAACAGCGGTCCGACGGCACAGTCTCAAACATGGGATATAGAGCATGACTATCATTGGCTGAAATAGAACGTGCCTTCGTAAGTACACAAAACTGAGTGATGTCTCTCTGAGTCTCTCCGATTATTTTGCACAATCTTCTGTAAACTGTTCTTGTTTTTAACACTCAGGTTGAAATAAAAGCAGATAAGCGAAAAGCAAAGAACTCTCTCAATAAAAGACTTGTAAAACAGGTTTAACATTGTTTTATCAACAGAAAATTGGTTTAGTTTTCTACGAAAGTAGAGGCGCTGCTGATATTTCTTGACAATTACTTAACTGTTGTTATTCCATCTTAAGTTTGTTATCAAACACTTTACCTTAAATATTTTGTACTTGGTGACAAACAGAAGTTACAGTGTGAAGAAATGCACTCCATTTGTAGAAGAGCTAGATAGTAACAATTGTAAATTTAATGCCATTTGCTTACAAGAAACTTGGAAATCAGACAAAGATGACCTATCACAATTTTCCTTACATGGTTATGACTGTTTATCTCAAGGTAAAACTCATTAACATCTCATTGAAGACAGAACCTCCACCTAAATATGTTAAAGTAAATACATTAAATAAAGTTAAACACGAAATTAAATCATATGAGATCTACACAGCTAAATAAAAATCAGAATGCAGACACAAATTTAAATATGATATAATTTACGAAGACAAAAAACAAGTACAAACTAAACTGGTGAAATTTTATAAATACAAACAAAAGATCAACATGGATTACACAAGGATTGCTAAAATCTATTCAATATTGAAATAAACAATTAAAATTGACACAACCAAATTCGCCAAACTATGCAACTTTTAATATTAACCTAAAAACGTATAACACGATATTAAAAAAAATGTTCATGCAACCAAACAAACATATTTTGAACAAATATTTTATCGATTTAAATATGATGTAAAAATACTTGGAAAATTATTAATGATTTTCCTTCAAAAAAACGTACAAACTAAAGACTACCATTATTCTTTATAGATAATGGAACAAAAATATATAATAAAACGGATATTGCAAACAAATGTAATAATTATTTTACAAATAGAGGTCAGACCATTGCACAAGGTATTAAATATAAAGGTAACAAAGATTGTAGTTATTAAAAAAATGTAAATTCTGTATTTCCTTTTGAGAGTGGTGATAACGAAACTATTAAGAAAACTTAATAATCTTCCCACAAAAAACAGCTTTGGATTTGACAGCATTTCTTCAAAATTGCTCAAAATAATTGAACCAGCAATTATAAAATCATTAACGCTGTTAATAAACCAAGTTTTAAACTCCGGGATATTCTCAGACAAACTACAAATTGCAAAAGTTATTCCTATATTTAAGAAAGATGATCCATCTTTATTTGAAAATGACAGACCAATTTCCCTTCTTCCCACAATTTCTAAAGCATTAGAGAAATTAATTGTATTCAATTATTATATTCATATTTGAATGATATCTTGCTTTTATTGAATAATCAGTATGGTTTTAGAGCTAAATATTCAACGGAATTTGCTGTGCTTGAGCTAATAGAAACAATTATAACTCAAACGAATACTAATGATGAACCAATTAATGCATTTCTCGACCTTTCTAAGGCTTTTGATACTATTGACCATAACATTTTACTTAACAAATTAGCATACTATGACCTAAATGGCTCAACCTTGCAGTTATTAAAAACTTACTTACAAAGCAGAAAACAATATATTGAAATTGAACAATTCAGACATTTTTCCAATAACAATTGGCTACCCACAAGGTTCAATCCTTGGATCACTATTATTTATTATTTACATAAATTATTTCTCACAAGCTAGTCAAATTTATCAAGATAACAACTGGCAAGGGATCATCCTTCTGTCAGTACCAAATAAGATCCTATGCAAGATCATCATGCAGCGGAACACAGAGGGTATAGATGCAACACTACGGGATGAACAGGCTTAGTTTCACAGAGGAAAGGGATGCTTTGACCAGATTTTTACGCTGAGGAACATCATCGAGCAGTGTTCAGAGTGGCAAAGACAGCTGTACATAAACCTTATACTATTTATAGATTTTGAGAAAGCCTTTGACAGCATCTACAGAGACTTCCTCTGGCACATTCTCAGATCATATGGAATACCACAACACATCGTCAACATCATCAAAACTTTCTACACCAACTTCACCTGCAATGTCGGAACCAGCGATCTTTACTTTGAGGTTAAGACAGGTGTGAGACAGGGCTGTGTTATGTCAGCTGTCCTTTTCAATGTTGTCATTGACTGGGTCATGCGACTAGTGACAGAAGATGTACTAAGAGGGCTTCACTGGACTCCCTTTTCTGCACTAGAGGATCTGGACTTTGCCGGTGACCTTGCTCTCCTGTCCCACACTCAAAAACACACCCAGGAGAAGACTGCGAATCAGCCAGAAGAAGACGAAAGTCATTACCCTGAATATTAACATGCCAGCCTCAGTGAAGATGGACAACACGGACCTTTCCAGCACTGAAACATTCTCTTACCTTGTAAGTGTCATTAGCCAAGATGAAGGAGCTGGCATAGACATCCACAACAGACTAAACAAGGCACGAAACTCCTTCATGAGCCTACTTGCAGCTTGGTGATCTGCACTGTACAGCACAAGGACAAAACTAAGAATTTTCCTGAGTTGCTGTTAACATCGCTGTATGGGGCGGAGTGCTGGAGAATGACGTAGCAGGACCTATCAAGACTGTCTACCTTCCACACGACCTGCTTCAGAAAAATCCTCAGAATCTTCTGGCCAAGAACCATATCCAACCAGGAGTAGCTTGCCCAATGCCGGCAAGAGGACATGCCCACCGTCATTCAGATAAGACGCTGGAGGTGGATTCGACATGTGCTTCACATGGATGCAGACACCATCACAAAAACAGCTGTCTGGTGGACACCAGAAGGGAAGCAAAAACATGGGCGCCCAAAAACAACATGGAGGAGAACAGTGGAGGCAGAGCTGAGGGAAATGAACCGCAGCTGGGGCACCATACAGTGAATGGCCAGAGACAGACAGAGGTGGAGGACCTATGTTGCTGCCCTAAACACCAGGGGGCGTAACTGGTAGTAAATTATTTAATTTCGTTGTGTACTCTGATGACACGACATTATCTAGCTCTTTAACATCTCTTAGCAACAACGTACGCAATAAAACTACAGAATCTTTAATATATGAAAAACTGTTTAAAGTCAATGAATGGCTAAACATAAATGAATTATCTTTAAATAAAAGCAAATCAAAATACATTATTTTTCATATGCCTAATAAACGTACACAGACTAACTTTCTAGGATTGACCTTAGACACTAACCTAAACTGGAAAACACTGAGAAAATCTCAAATAAGTGCTACAAAACAATTGGCATATTAGACATATTAAAAATGTATTACCCTTAGATATAAAAGTGTTGTTGTATAACACATTAATATTATCATATATTAATTATTGCATCATGGTTTGGGGATACCAAATAAATAGAATTGCGAGAATTAAAAAAAAGGTGTGCGAATAATAACCTTAAATAAATACAACAATAAAAACAACACACGGAACCACTTTAAAAAATACTTAAACTACTAAAAGTAGAAGACATTAAAGTTACAAGAATAAAAATTTTACTTTAAATACATTCATAAAATATTACCTCCTTATTTACTTAACTGCTAAATTATCCCAAGTATAAACATACGGGTACATAATTATAATACTTGTGAAAAAAATAATATACCCCCGGTACATACTTTTAGAACTAAGCATGGATTTGCAATGAAATGTCTCGAATACAGCCTACCACATGCTATGACACCCTGATATAATCAAAGATAAGATATACACTCACAGTTTGCGAGGCTTCTCATTTTATATAAAAACATCTTTGTTATACAAATAATATTATAATGATCTATGCACTCTATTAAATTGCTACACAGGTCAACAAACCCAATAAATAAAATACATTTGATGTTAGTTTCAGACGGTCAGTACACAACCAAACTTACATTTTCACATCAAACAAGCACTCTAATTAATAAACAGGAGTGAAATAGACACCTTGTAAAAGGACCATACAAATCATTACGTAAATAGGGTGGCTCCTATGATAGCGATAATTGTGTCTTAATAGGAGTCACCGATCCCGATTGAATAAGCTGTATGATTACATTCTGTGGTACATCGATACCATAATAGGTGTACATGCGTTTGTACGTATTTTGTAAGAGTATGCTGAACATATAATGATATACGTATATGTATGCCAGTATAATGTTGATGTCGCTGCTTAACAGATGTTCAGAAAAATCAATGAATTGTGTACCTACATGGGGTCAAATAAACGTTATGTTATATCATCAGCTGTTTATTCACCCTGGCATATCAACTCGGCTGATTCCAACGCACCTACACGTACACCAAGTACACGCTCCACAGTTCACACCAGCCATGAAGTAGTTTCTGAGATGTCTTCACCTACAACGGCAGCATTGGGGCTGGCCAAGCAACTTGACATCACACCAAGGCCACACAGGGTAGAAGCTCTACTCCCCTTTACAACGACGATGTCGTGTATAACACTCAAGAAAGCATTGTTTCATCCAGTCAGAAATCACAACTTTAAAAAGAAAATGCTAAGTACAAGGTTTAGAAAGACCCTCAGTAAGAAAGTGTCCCCGTCGAGGGATTACATCTTTTACCAGGAGAAATGAAGAAATATGAGGAAGACAATAGCTAAGTCACAGAAGACATTGGTAGCTGACTTTCTGAAGAGATCAGAAAACAGCAATGAGTTACCTGGAAAGAAGGACCAAGTCGGGGAAGAGGTACCTCCTCATTGACATATACTATGCAAAACATCTACAAGAAGTTCTGCCTTGAATACAGCGACATTAAGATGTCGTTTACTGCATTCTGCACGAAGAGACCGTCCAATGTCAGGCTTATTCAATATACTCAGAGGCCGAAAGTTTGGTCAAGTCTAGACATAACAGAAACATATAGTCCAATGTTCTACACTGCCGTGTAGATGCAACATATTCTTAATCCAGATTAAGGTAACCTGGGTTAAGCTTAACCCGGGTTAACATTTCTTCTGTATAGACGCAGCTGATATACAAGCAGTTTCCATTAGAATGACAAGTAGTTATAGGACCTCTTGTCTATTCTAAACATGTGACAGAAAAGGTACCCTAATTTTTACATTGCAATAAAACAAAAGAAATTTTACAAAAGTTGCCATTGCCGTCGATTCTGAACCATAAACTTGTTATGTGCTCAAAATTTTTTAATCAAAATACATAACAGAAATTTGAAATACCATATGGGAGGCTTCAAACTGGAAATCAGTTTTGAGTGGGGTTCCACAGGGATCAGTACTGGGACCTATATTATTCTTAATATATATAAACGATTTGGACGATGATATAGCTAGCAAGGTGTTGAAATTTGCAGATGATACAAAAGTGTTTAGAAGGATTGAAAGTGATGGTGATAGACAGCATTTACAAGATGATCTTGACAGGTTGATCAAATGGTCTGAAAAGTGGCAAATGTTGTTCAATTTTGGGAAATGTAAATGCCTCCACACAGGACATGGGAACGAATATGTAGAATATACAATGGGGGGAACTGTACTAAGTACTACTGTAAAAGAAAAAGACTTAGGGCTGACAATTAGTGCCGACATGAAGGTTTCAGAGCAGTGTGGAATTGCAGCTTCAAAAGGAAATCAAATCCTTGGATTGATTAGGCGAAATATAGCATATAAAGAAAAAGAACTAATAATACCGCTGTACAAAACAATAGTTAGGCCTCATTTAGAATATTGTATACAAGCGTGGAGGCCATACCGCAAGAAGGACATAGATATGCTAGAAAGAGTACAGAGGAGAGCGACTAAAATGATACCAAAACTGAGGGATCTTAGTTATAAAAAACGCCTAAAAGAATGTGGTTTAACAACACTAGAGACCAGGAGATTGAGAGGAGATCAGATAGAAGTGTTTAAAATATTGAATGGTTATGAAAATATTGATAAAAATATGTTTTTTTCAGTTAAGAAAGATAGAAAGACTAGAGGACATGAAGTTGCATTAGTAAAGGAGCAGTGTAGATTAGACGTGAGAAAGTTCTCATTTTCACAAAGGACTGTGAATGAATGGAACAGATTATCTGATGATTGTGTGGGTGCTAGTAGTGTGAATATGTTTAAAAATAAAATCGACACATACCTCAGAAGGGCTGGATATATGTAGATAAAAGGGTTGGACTCTCGATAAGCCAAAGGGCTTCCTTGTCCACCTGCCATCTAGAGTTAATTCTCTGGATGGCAATCTTGTTAAATCTTGTTAAATCTATACGCGTGGTATCAAGCAACATGAACTGGCAAGTTCAAAGTGATCCCAAAGAGTCAGTTTTCGTAATTAAGCTACCCAAATTTATTTCACAATTAGCCTGACATGTTGTTTATTAATGACTAAAAAGAAAACATGATATATTGAATTACACATTTACCCTGATTACTGATAACTGACCATGTATATACTATTATATATACAGTGTATATATATATATACATACAATTTTATTATATGTATATATATATACATACAGGGGGTTATATCTATGTATATATATATAAATATATATATGTATATATATATATATATACATATATATACATATATATGTTATCAATGTGTGTCCGTGAATGCATGGATACATGTTTTTTTACATGTAGGGAGGTTCTTTAGTTGGTAAGTGTGTGTGTATATATATATATATATACTGTATACACTGTATATACATACAGCTTGATATATATATACATATATGTATAGATATATATATATGTGCATGTATATATACAGTATATATATACACACACACTTACCAACTAAAGAACCTTCCTACATGTAAAAAAACATAATATATATTAACAATGTGTGTGTGTGAATGCATGCATACATGTTTTTTATATGTAGGAAGGTTCTTTAGTTGGGGTGTGTGTGTATATAGATATACTGTATATATTCATATATATATACATATATATACACTGTATATGTATATATATATATATAATAATATATATAATAATATATATTTATGACAGAACAACACAACAACTCGTTTGATAAATGCATCAAATTTTTATTATGGCAAAATGGGACAGTCCGGCCAGATCTCTTTGGGGCCAGCTGTGACAGCCTGAGAACAGGATGCAAGACCAGGATATTTCACATGACCGGACGTGATCCTGGGTCAGTTACTTGATCATGTGACTGCGGCCACATGACCAGAATCCTGGGTCTGCATCCCTCTGGGTGTCAAGCCGAGATATTTCACGTGACCGGACGTGATCCTGGGCCAGCTACTTGATCAATGGTCATGTGACTGCGGCCACATGACCAGAATCCTGGTTCTGAACCCATCTGGGTGTCAAGCCAACCCTTTAGAGATGCTGACCCTCCTATCATTTTACAAAGGTGGAGATATGGGGCTGGTTGGTGGGTGACGTGCTACTTTGTTCGTGCTAGAGACAAAGATGGCATCGAGCGTGGAAGTTGTTCTTCCTATAACCCTGGGCAAATGTAGATGATTGGGTATCTTGACTTCCCATGCCCCAGGGAATATGTTATGATTGGGCAGCTACCCCCTGCATAGAGGAGGTAGAGTAAGTTTCAGAGGGTGTCCATGTTGTGATTGGTTAGCCACCCCCTGCGGAGAGGAATGCTGTAATACGGCCTTCTGACCCTGCTGTGACTTGTTGTTGGTGAATGCCCCTTAGGTGGCCTCTTGACCCTGTAGTGACTTGCTGTTGTTATTCTGGCATAAACCCTGCACAGTGATAAACACTATGCCTCGATTTATGACAGAACAACACAACAACTCGTTTGATAAATGCATCAAATTTTTATTATGGCAAAATGGGACAGTCCGGCCAGATCTCTTTGGGGCCAGCTGTGACAGCCTGAGAACAGGATGCAAGACCAGGATATTTCACATGACCGGACGTGATCCTGGGTCAGTTACTTGATCATGTGACTGCGGCCACATGACCAGAATCCTGGGTCTGCATCCCTCTGGGTGTCAAGCCGAGCCAAAAGAGGTGTTGAGACCGAATGTCCCGAGAGGTGTTGACACCGAATGCCCCAAGATATAAGGACGGGGTGGAAATTTAATTGTAGCAGGCTATATACCGACGACCAATATGTTGCATTATAATAATGGTAATTATTCCAAATCGTGACCTATGAAACATTTGAGTATGTGTTATAAACAGGATATGCAGTCAGACTATACAATGTGATTGACGCATATATCATACTTATGAATGTATAAACATATATACATACAGCTCACGAAACAGCTTCTTCTGACACTGGCAGTACCCCAATGTAGGTGACATACAACTAAATGAAGTTCAACCATGCACATTGTATTGCAGTGTGTCCTAAGTACATCATCAGACATTTACATTGCATGTAATAGCATTGCCACACTGTCAACAAGTCAAACTAGTGAACATTATAATTGTGTATTCAACGACTACAACAAATGCCTACTGCATGTCCATATACTTTCACATAGTATTATTACTAGACATATGACTACATCCTCTGTGGGAACAAATATATACATTTCTCATATGATCTGCATGCCACTAATCACCCTGCCATTCACAACACTACATGGACAACAAAATGTAACATTAATTGGTCCCTGTCCCACAAGTTGTAGGCAACTACCGTGGTTAGCAACATATGTCACAGGTTACTAGACATGGCTTGTTGGGCTTCTTGTAATGATTTGCGAGATGTCTGAATGTAACTGCAATAACAATCTGAATTCCATCTCCCCATGGTTCTTATCATGTGATCTGGAATGTGTGAATCAGCTGCTGTAGTGGCAGCTCCTATCCGGAATGAGTGACCACTGTACAAAGCAGGATTGTATCCAAGACTGGACAGAAGCATCTTTAATTTACCAATTACGAAAGAGCGTGTCAATGGATCCCCTGCCAAAGTGGTAAACAATGGGTCATGTGACTGTGCTAGCATCTCACTCCTTGTATGCAACATGGACTGCATAACTTTAAAAGCACAAATATTCTTATCTGTTGCGAAATATTTGAGTGTTACCCCTTTACGAAATGGATCGGTCTTTGATCTTTTTAAAAGAAGTGTGAAAAATCTGTCCTGCACATGCATGTGGATGTCTCCTACAGTCAAATCTGCTGCAGGGTCAAACGTGTTGGACTGACTTGTAAATTCTCCACATCTTAAAAACCCAAAAAACGCCAGACAGAAAGCAGTCTCCAGGACTAAGTCTTCATACGGGCCAAAAACCCCTGATCGTAGAGCATTACATAGTTTGTTTAGAATGTTTGCTGTAATAGGCAACCTGGGTTTTACTACATTGTCCTGTGACTTCTTAACTGCTTTTAGGATAGTTTTCAGACGTTGGAAGGGCTGGCCATTTTGGAAACAGCATGGATCCTGAAAACCTGCTTTGATATAAGCAAACCTAATACCTGCCAGATAAGTCTTAATGGTAGAATACTTTATCTGTAAGGAACTAAAGCAGTGTGCTACAAAGTATATGAGTATTTCTTCTGATATAAGTGGATATGTGTGGCCCATAGCCATACTCCCACCCAGATACATATCGGAAAATCTTCTAAATGCTCTGAAGCCTGCTTCATATACAGTTCTAGTAGACTCATTCAATGACAAGTCCCATAACTCACTGACTACATTATCTAGTACCACATTACGTCTGAAGGCGTTGGACACTGGCAAGGATTGAGTGCTGCCCCAGGTGCTAGCTGTCGGAATCTGCTGATCTGGAACCGAGACAATGCATCGGCAATATCATTATGAACACCAGGGATGTGTTTTGCATTAATGATAAAATTTCCCGATGCTGCACACCATGTCAGACGTCTCATTAATCTCATAATGCATTGAATTTTTGACCTACCTTTGTTAATAATATGGACGGTAGCTTCATTGTCACAATAAAAGAGAATCTGTTTGCCATTCCACTCGGATCCCCAGAGCATAGCGGAAACAACAATCGGGTACAGCTCCAAAAATGCCATGGACAGCTGTTCATTATCTTTAAGCATTAATTCCGGAGGCCATCTACCCTGAAACCATCTGTTGCGAAAGAAGCCACCATAACCGACTGTGGCAGCTGCATCGGTATATAATGTAAAGTCAGCTGCATTCGTCACCTCTCTATCAAGAAATAGGGCCACCCCATTCCATTGTGCAAGAAATCTACGCCACATAGCCATATCTAACCGACATGCTTCGTTGAGTCTGACATGGTGATGCAATTCCTTCACAGAGGCTGCCAAAGATAGGAGATAGCCTACGAAAGTTCTACCAGGGTGTACAACTCGTGATGCGAATTGGAGATGACCCAGTAAACTCAACATCTCCCTCTTTGAAATGCTGTGTTTACTTTCGAACCTGTCCAGTATACTGATAATCCTGGTAATTTTGTCTTTAGGAAGTTTTGCTTGCATTGTGCTAGTATTTAAAATTATTCCTAAATACTGCAACTCTATCGTCGGTCCGACCGTCTTATGTGGGGCTATCGGGATACGTACCCTATTAAAAATCAGACTAAGCACGGCCATTGTTCTATCCGCTGTAGCATTAGGCAAATCGATTGTCAGAAAATCATCTAACAGATGCAGAATACAATCAATTCCATAATTATTGTGTGCTATCCAACATATCGCTTGCGATAGCCAGTCAAAATTTTGGGACTTGAACGGCTTCCAAAGACTAGCCTAGTATAGAAAAAATATTCTCCGTTCCACTTAACTCCATATAAATGCCACAGTGATGGATGGATTGGAATCTGCTTAAATGCATCCACTATGTCCGTCTTACATAACCAGGATCCTTGACCTCTATCACGGATCCCCTGTATAGCATCATCTAATTTGACATAGGACAAGGAGTAATCTTCCTTGTTAATCAACTGATTTAAACTAGTATGTTCGTCACTGTTATGTGGAGCTGACAAGTCAACAATGAGACGCATCTTCCCAGAATAGGTTCCCTCGGCTAAACCCAGGGGACTCACTCTGTATAGGGGGAAGGGGGATGTTTGGAATGGGCCTACCAAAAATCCTTTCTTCACTTCTGTATTGATTAATTGGCTGACTATTTCGGGCTGAGCTTTTGCCGATAGGTTATTTGGGCATTCTAAACTGGCCACTGGCGGATTACCTATTCCTGTATAGAATCCCTCCCTTAAACCTGTAATCAAATTTGTCACAAAAGGTCTATTTGGGTGTCCAAGTAGCTCTTTCTCCAGTCTGTCAATGTTGATGGGAGTTGATGTCACAATCTGTCCGCCAAGTGTGTTAGTTGCTGCTACATGTGGTTGTGTCATTGTGCGTCCAGTAGTGTCTGTCACCCCTAGTCACTGAGTGGGCCTTGGCGGGTTGTGATTTGGTGTTTTGGCCCGCTGTCCCTCTGACCTGCTTCTAAAGTCGGGTCTAGCTGTGCAGGATATACTAGCATGTGGTGCTTTGCAAATCAGACAGGAGTGCAGGAATCTACAATTTGGCCTCGAGCAGCCGCGCTCTGAGTTGAAATTGTTGCATATTTCTCGATGTCCTATGCTAACCCTGGGCCTGCCTTGTATGTCTGATTGCCTACCTGAGCTGTTAGTTCTGGAGAGTTGTTGGTTGGAAGATTTCGGATTAGCCAAGAGGGGACAGAAATTGCTCAAATGTGCTACGCTGCCACATAGGGTACATACATTTGCCTTCTGGCCAACAAACAGCGAGCAGAACAAACCGTTATCCCGGACCCCCCAGTCTACTTTAAGATTTTGCTGTTGAATGAGAGCGGCTGCTCGGGCAGAAAAAGATCGGTGGTATTCATAGAATGCGGTGCCATCAATCCGCGATGCAATACCCACTATGATGGCCTCATATGCATCTAGCTCCTGGCGCCGGTTCCACACCTCACACATGATGTTACGGAATTTGTTAAATGCACAAATGAATTCAGGGAGGGTTAAATTTCGATTAAGACGAGGATCAGATGACAAGGGGCGCAAAAGATGGTCAAGGCCGTCCACACCGGCGTAGCGGCTATACTCGCCGAGGTCAGAGTGTGGAATTAACAAAGAAGCTAAATTAATGTCTTTACCGAGGAAGATCGAAGCACGAACAGCAGGTGACACAGTCTCCACTGCTGGCAGATTCTCCGACGGAATTCCCGCCATCGTACATCGTGGCCATCGCTGGTCATTGCAGTAGGAGGCAGTCGAACGTAACGACGTTCCCGTAGCACGCTCGATAGCCTCCATTGCTGTCGTCAGAGAATAGGCGGATGAGTTCGTCGCAACGCCAACGGGAACAACAGGCGGGTCGATGTGAGATTCCGTCCGAGCTGGCATCAGTGGTCCGGTAACAGTGCAGGTCGTCGATGGGGCGGTTCTCTGTCCGGTGCCGAGTGGTCGTCCTTCCATGAAGTCGTTCAGCTTCGTCGTAATCGCGGACATGGACGTTTGAAGCGCGCGTACGACGTCGACGAGTGGCTCCATCTCGGGGTTAAGCTCACGTGAATGCTCGTATGTGTCGCGTTCCGCTGGTGTTCCGTAGCCATATGGTGGCCTCCCCTGTGTCCCAGTCTGACCCACGTCCGAGACAGACACAGTAGACGCTGGATGTCGTTGACGAGCTCTAGTCGCGACTCTATTTAAATCTGCTACAACATTCCAACGGCAGCGAGTAGTGGTTGCAGGAGCGGATGGTCGAGTTGACACTGAAGTTGGTGGCGGCATCACACGGGCAGCGGTGGCGTCAGGCATGTCGCGGCTGCATTCGTCGTTGTTATGAAAGTTGTCTACATAAATCCGCAAAAGTTGGGATTTTTTGATACCTGCCGGAAGTCTCATTCCCCGTTCCTCAATGTGATGACGCAATGAAGCCGCAGACCAGTTAGCAGGGCTTCCAACTTCCCAGCGAGGATGTGTCGAGGCAGAACTTGCTTCTTGGTCAGGTAACTCGACGTTGACATTGTCGCTTACATTGTCGAATACAGCCACACCCCCTGCCCTGTGACTGTGTGGAACGGCATCAGGCTCAGCAGCTGATTCTCTACTACGACGAGCTACTGGCGTGTATCGTCGTCCAGTGGTCTGCCGTTTAGGTCGACCACGGGGCATTGTAGCGCCGTAGTTGTGTAGGTTAGAAGAAAATTGTCAAACTGACGTGCTACTTTGTTCGTGCTAGAGAAAAATGGGACAGTCCGGCCAGATCTCTTTGGGGCCAGCTGTGACAGCCTGAGAACAGGATGCAAGACCAGGATATTTCACATGACCGGACGTGATCCTGGGTCAGTTACTTGATCATGTGACTGCGGCCACATGACCAGAATCCTGGGTCTGCATCCCTCTGGGTGTCAAGCCGAGATATTTCACGTGACCGGACGTGATCCTGGGCCAGCTACTTGATCAATGGTCATGTGACTGCGGCCACATGACCAGAATCCTGGTTCTGAACCCATCTGGGTGTCAAGCCAACCCTTTAGAGATGCTGACCCTCCTATCATTTTACAAAGGTGGAGATATGGGGCTGGTTGGTGGGTGACGTGCTACTTTGTTCGTGCTAGAGACAAAGATGGCATCGAGCGTGGAAGTTGTTCTTCCTATAACCCTGGGCAAATGTAGATGATTGGGTATCTTGACTTCCCATGCCCCAGGGAATATGTTATGATTGGGCAGCTACCCCCTGCATAGAGGAGGTAGAGTAAGTTTCAGAGGGTGTCCATGTTGTGATTGGTTAGCCACCCCCTGCGGAGAGGAATGCTGTAATAGGGCCTTCTGACCCTGCTGTGACTTGTTGTTGGTGAATGCCCCTTAGGTGGCCTCTTGACCCTGTAGTGACTTGCTGTTGTTATTCTGGCATAAACCCTGCACAGTGATAAACACTATGCCTCGATTTATGACAGAACAACACAACAACTCGTTTGATAAATGCATCAAATTTTTATTATGGCAAAATGGGACAGTCCGGCCAGATCTCTTTGGGGCCAGCTGTGACAGCCTGAGAACAGGATGCAAGACCAGGATATTTCACATGACCGGACGTGATCCTGGGTCAGTTACTTGATCATGTGACTGCGGCCACATGACCAGAATCCTGGGTCTGCATCCCTCTGGGTGTCAAGCCGAGCCAAAAATATATAATAATATATATAATAATATATATATATATATATATTACCAATGTGTGCGTGAACACGTGCATACATTTACATGTAAGAAGATTCTCTATAGTTGGTAAGTGTCATGGTTGGTTGTTTTAGGGACAAACGCAAACGCACCAGTACTGGACTGAGAAATATGGTAAAATATGTGGGTGAGTGTAGATGCAGTCAGTAAAATACTACCCTGATACATCTATTATGTTATTATGTGACCTAGATTGTCACACCAAAGCCATGCAGCATGAACGTAGTCTCACTTATACAACTCTCACTTGCCTTCATGAACTCTCCAAGAAGAAAGTCTGGATTATTACCCGCATTTTTTATGTTCACTTGGAAAATCAAAACAGTGGTGCCATCTGACGGCAACTGGTCATTTATAATGTCCAATAAGTATTTATCTATACAGTAGTGATTATTAATGTTTATATAGTATTAATGTTTATATATTATGTATGTTAGCATTATACACAAAATAAGAAAGTACCTGACCACACCATACCTGTTAATCTCTGGTTATGTAATAATGACAACTTACCTTTCACACCTTTCAGTGTACCTTTCTTCTCACTGGCTTACATCCACCTGTGCAGCAACAAACCAAAGAAAACAGTTGTCACTATTACAGTATTTTGAACTTAAACTTATTCCCGTGAACGTTTCATTTCTGCTGTTGCCAGTTATTGTATATAATAATTTTAATGCCACTCTCTCATTCATGCACGCATACCTGGGGAATGACTGACAACTCACTGAAAAAGTCAAAACTTGAAAATAACTACTTTTGTGGGTTTTTTCTCAAATACATCACCAACTTGTAGAACAGAGGCCATTAATACAAAGGACTGAATGAAACCCCTTTACTCTTTTTGAAGGATGTTCATCGGTGGTTACCCATGTTTGATGACCACAGACCCTGATATGTTGAAGAGTATACTGGTGAAAGACTTTGCTGCCTTCCGCAACCGTCCTGTGAGTAACTACCCAGGGTATCTCTATAATGCAACAGTGTGTGAGTGAGTGAGTGAGTGAGTGAGTGAGTGAGTGAGAGAGAGAGAGAGAGTGTGTGTGTGTGTGTGTGAGTGAGAGGGTGTGTGTGCATGCATGAATGAATGAGAAAGAGAGAGTGAATGGAGCGTGTCAATGGTGCATGAGTGAGTGGGTGGGTAGGCGACTGTGAGTGGGTGGGTAAGTGAGTGGGTGGATGAGTGAGTATAGAATGTTAAATTATGTGAACATTAAAAATTTTAAATTATATTTTATTATACTTTTTGTATGCTACAGGACTTGGCCACCTCGAGTGAGACATTTAGCCAGACACTAGTTGCTCTTCGAGATGACCCGTGGAAACATGTTCGTGTCCAACTGTCTCCAGGCTTCAGTGCAGCAAAACTAAGACAGGTACAAAGACAAATAAACAGTATTTCACAAAACTAATACAAGTACAAAAACAAATAAACAGTCTGACAAAACTAAGACAGGTACAAAGACAAATAAACAGTCTCTGACGAACTTAAGACAGGTACAGAGACAAGTAATCAGTCTTTATCTCTGTCTACATGATTATGCAACTTACTCTTGATCAGAATCTGGTATTTGATTCATGATGTGAAAGTCTTGTAGAAATTGTCTTCTGATAATGTCACAGTTTGTCCAGCGATTGTGATCAGAGGTAATCCAACCATAATCTGTCTGATTTTACCTTCTAACATTGACTGAAGTTAATTTCCCAATGCATTTATGTTTAGATGACATTAGACATGAATGCATGTGCTGCATTACTGATCAAGAATCTGGAGGAAGAAGTTGACAACAACACCGGAATTAGCGTTGTCAAGTAGGTCTTTCTTAGAAGCTTTCTCTTTAATATTTTCATCATATTTAAAATAACTTCACAGTACAATTATGAAACAAAACACAAATTAGAAGAAGCTGCAATACAAAATATAAATTTTGTGACCTACCAGTTTTGACCTTTTCATGTTATTGATTAAAAGCGGAACTTTTTTTGATAGTTGGCTTTTCTGTTTTGTCTGTGATTTCTAGATTTACTGGAGCCTTCGCAATGGATGTGATAGCTCGCACAGTCTTCGGTCTGCAGGTCGACTCACAAGTAGAAGCTGACAGTCCGTTTGTGATGCATGCCAAAAAAGCTTTCAGTAATCTCAAGAACCCAAATCCCACCATCGTTCTTGGCAGTAGGTTCATTTAATTCCATAACTTGTAGAACAAACCTTTGTAGAACAAACCTTTGTACAGCTTATTTGTCTGATCCTTTGCTCGGAAATAGCCTGTGTGGTAATCTAATTGTAATCAAGGAAACCTATGTATGTATGTATGCGGGTAAGTTAAGGTTTTTGTTTTAGACGGTTTGAACCTTGAGTGTCAAACTTTCAGGGATTAATATACAACCCCACGAATAGGATGTGAGACCTACAAAATACCCCATATATGTAAAGATTCTCATCTTTTATATGAGTGTCCAGATATAACCAGCGAAATTGTGTAGTAACTCATCATATACGATCATGAGAATGGAGACAGTGTTTCATGATGTGCCCAAGACGACTGTGATGCTATGATATCTGCAGAACTTAATCCAGATTGTGACATCTTGGGAATTTATTGATGCTACATTGGAATTGATTGAGGAAATCACAAAGGCTAAGGACAGTATGCCGTCAGTGTATTTATTGATCTTAAAAAGGCGTTCGATACAGTAGACCATGAAATACTTACACAAAATGTATTATTATGGTGCACGTGGAATAGCAAATGATTGGATTAAAAGCTACCTTTCGAACAGGAAACAATTTGTATATATTAACGGGTGTGTTTTGGAGCTATTAGATGTCACTTGTGGAGTTCCGCAAGGGTCTATTTTAAGTCCACAATTATGTCCTTTACGTTAATGACATATGTAACTTAACAACGTTAGTAAAATTCAGAATAGATTTTGTACCTGTAACAATCCGATAGAACTACGTGACATGTTAAATAGAGAACTTGCCAAATTGTGCAAATGATTTGCTGTAAAGAAATTATCACTCAATTTGTCAAAAACGAATTATATGCTATTCGCGAACCGTCCACCAGATGTTGACATTAATCTGTATTTAAATAACGAACGAATAACCAGACTACGTGTAACAACATTTCTGGAAGTATGTATTGATGACCAGCAAAACTGGAAACATCACATCACGGTTAGAACAAAACTTCGAAAGTAGCACCAATCATTCACAAATTAAATTGTTTAATTAATCAGGACGGAATGTACATATTGTATTGTTCCATGTTTTTGCCATGTATTAGCTATTGTAGCAAAATATAGGTAACACCTATGTCTCAAACATCAGGTGTATTATTGTGCTGCAGAAACAAGTAGTTCGTGTGATCTGTGGTGTAAAGCGTTTGGAGCATACCAGCCCTCTGTTTAAAAGCAACTGTGTACTTTGACGTTTGTAGACTTAATTAAATATAAGACAGCGATAATATTGAATAAGGCACATCACAATAAACTACCAAATAGTTTGCAAACAATGTTTAAACGGTATGTCTCAACACATGGTACTAGACAGAAAGACCTTTGAAGTCATCGTGTGCGTACCATGCAAAAATCAGTGTGTATTTCTGTTTGTGGAGTAAAACTGTGGAATACCCTACATGAAAGCATCACCAGCTGTAGAAGCATAAAGGCTTTTAAAGAACTATAAGTCCCATATTCTATCTATGTACTGGATCTAAGAAAAACATCAAAATAATTCTAATAAGACATTACATAGTCTAGGCACTGTATATTGCATTATTTGTGAATTTTAAATGTTTCTGTTCATCCCCTTTCCACCAACACTTACGAGTACTTTTTTGTTCACATGTTGAAAATGTATTTTGGAATAACGGGATGTACAATTGTTTTATGTTGTTGGAAATGAATTACTTATTGTATTGGGTAAATAAATTGTTCGGAACAAAACACAGTATACGTGTAATACGTAAAATGTAAGCTAACAATCGCAGGAACCACATGCGCATGGCAAATACTTGATGAAAACGGCCCATGTGTCATGGACTTGATGACATCAAGTAGGCACTGACACAATTTAACTATTATACAGTATCACGATTATCGATGGATGTGAACCTCACATTCTCTCCGCCCTCCATCATTTTGAACAAACAACTAATATATGCGAGTATGTTATGGTGTTTATGTAACGATGCTGTGTGTTTTCTAACATTTTGTATATTACTATCACGACTGTCAACTACCAAGACATCCCGTCAGGTGATGGGAATTTTTGCTAGTTATTAACAGTTCCAGTGAAGGCAGCTATTGGGGATAATTTGACACATGTGAAAGCTGTATGTGTGAACGTCGCTAGCCTCCTTTTTCTGTGCTAGAGGATCTGGACTTTGCCGATGACCTTGCTCTACTGTCCCACACTCACAAACACATCCAGGAAAAGACAACCCGCCTTAGCAGATTTGGCCATCAGGTTGGCAAATCAGCCAGAAGAAGGCGAAAGTCATGACCCTGAATGTTAATATGCCAGCCTCAGTGAAGATTACTTGGAAGTGTCGTTAGCCAAGATGGAGGAGCTGGCCTAGACATCCACAACAGACTGAACAAAGCACAGAATGCCTTCATGAGCCTATTTGCAGTTTGGCAATCAGCACAGTACAGCACAAGGACAAAACTAAGAATTTTCCAGAGTTGCGTGCTATCAATATTGCTGTATGGGACAGAGTGCTGGAGAATGACGAAGCATGACCTATCCAGACTGTCCACCTTCCACATGACCTGCCTCAACAAAATCCTCAAGATCTTCTGGCCACGAACCATATCCAACCAGGAGTAGCTTGCCCAATTCCAGCAAAATTGAGCCCACCTTCATTCAAAGAAGATGCTGAAAGTCGATTTGATTCGCATGGATGCAGGCGCCATCACAAAAACAGCTGTTTGGTGGAAGCCAGAACGGAAGCGGAAACGTGGGCGCCCAAAGACAACATGGAGGATACCTGTGGAGGCGGAACTGAGGGAAATGAACCACAGCTGGGGCACCATACAGTGAATGGCCAGAGACAGACAGAGATGGAGGAACTTCATTGCTGCCCTAAGCGCCAGGGGGCGTAAAGGGTAGTAACTATGTAAGAAAGCTGTATTGCAATTGCAGTAATATTACTATTCTACTGAGTAATACGATAGTGTCATACCTATTGCAATAGTATTGCCAAAATTTGAATGTGTCGCATAACTAATGTTCTAAGTGTTAATGCCATTTTGTTTCTTTTAACAGTTATCTTCCCATTTCTGAAGCCTTTGTTTTATTGGCTAAACATGTCAACAGTCGATAAGACTTCAGAGGACTTCTTCAACAAAGTCATAGAGGAAGCCATGAGGGCACGGAAAGAAAGCAACAATGTAGGTGACCCCACTCTCTCACTGTGACATTCGTTATGTATTTGGTGACGTGGCTCTGTGTCACTGTGACATTTGTGATGTACTAGGTGTCATGGCTTTGTGTCACTGACATTTGTGATGTATTAGGTGACCTGGCTATGAGTCACTGTGACATTTATGAACTACGAAACCCGGACTATATCACTTTGAGCCTGCGTAAACTAGGCTTTCGAAACCAGAATCTGTACTCTTATGCGTGTTCTAACGATGTGACAAGTATATTTAATTAACAGCATGTGTTAAATGCACTTAGCGGACAACCAGACAACGATCATGAAACGGTTTATGTTAGCGTCTTCCGCCCGCGTTCCTGTTTATGCCAGTTGACACGAGGTAGCAGGGGCGCCATGACACTTCGCAACGATTTGCCTTATGCATTTTGAAAATCCTGCGTCATAAATCCACCAAAATAAATGAATACCGTTGCATAGTAATCATGTTTATTTCAAAATATCGCACATAAAGTCAGTAACATTTACAGTGTTGGTAATTCTACTCTTTCAGCGTTTATATTTTCCATTCGAAACACAAATCCCATGTCAAAATGTTGATTATACGGAATTCCATCCATTTTGCACGATCGCGGAATTTCCGTTCCAAAAGACCAATTTTATTTTTGAAGGGGAAAGATGTGTGAAGTCACCAGCAAATACAATTGATGCCAGCACAAAATGAACACCTTACTCCAGACTCACTGTACCGAAATTTTGCAAAGGAATTCGAAGTAGTTTTGACAAATACAAAGATACGTTGAGGGAGATAATCTGATTTGACAGCATAATTATTTCCAGACATTCGTCATCCAAATATAAAACGGGGTGTTGCGAAAATGGTCACAGCATATTTAATCATGGTATTTAATACTTGATAGAGTCATGCCTAGTCTATGAATAATAGTTATTTAGAGGAATGAAACTGTCATGTCTATTAAGAACAGGAAAGATTGAGGGTAAAAGATAAAGAGGACATCAGTGAATAAAACTACAGGATAGTCTGTCGACATGGTTTATAAGGAGCGGATATGTTACAAAACACAAACAACTGAGTGATTTGTAGGGCCATTATCATCAGTAGTTGCAAGAGATGCAGCAGCTAGAAGAATAATTGTTATAAAATGTAACCTTATTCACAGTAAACATACACATATATCAGAACATGGAGGAAACACATTTTGAGTGATTTTATCTGCTTCATTACAAAATATGATAATTGTCAGTGTGGACCCCTATATATTCTATAAACTACACATGTGCTCATGTTCAAATTAGTGCTTCTGAAAAGGTTATACAAAGAAAGGGGAAGACTGATTTTGATTACAAAGGTAAAACAGAAATGTTCCTTGCAGACGTGATTCAGTGAAAGAAATGTTGATGTCTGTCTGTGTTTTAGGACCGAGTGGATTTTCTGCAGCACATGTTGAAGTGTAACGAAGCAGCAGAGGCAGCCATTGGAGGGGACGGGGGGGAGACAGAACAGGACATCTCCGGGAAACAACACCAGAAAGGTCAATATCTCGCACTAAACTAAAGTGTAATATATGTGACCTGCGACAGCAAAGTGGGCTTTAAGTTGCAAAATTGTAAAAATGAGTTTTGTGTCTTTTTGAATTTCACAGATGATGAGCTTTAAAATGATACCTCATTTGTTGAAATATCTTCAGTAGTTTTTAATTTATTAGTAAATTGAAGTAAACTTTAAAAAGAAACATTTTGAGAAAACAGATTATATTGAGCACACATGTATTTTTTAAATATGTATGGTTTATTTTATTAATTTGTAATGCCACTGTACACTGTACAGCACCCCGTAACATGATTTTGATAGGGCGCTATTTAACTGATGGAAAGAGGAAATTTAAGAGCTCTACTCAACAGTGCCATTATTTGGACAATGGGTCACCGGACACAAAATGGTGCCTGACTTTGTTCTGCCCCATTCTGTTCTGTGTGACATCTACTGGGAAGTTGTACATCACTTCGTGTTTCAAATGGATGTGTGCATCTGATAGCTTTGTGTATCAAAATGCATAGCAGTGCTATTAATTGGACAATGTGTTAACTGACACAGTAGTGAAGAAGATGTCTGACTTTGTTCTGCCACATTAGTTCCGTGTGGCTTCTGCTGGGAATATGTACATCACTACATGTTTAAAATGGAATTGTGCAGTCGATCGATTTATGCATCCAAATGCACAACATCCTATCATTATGTTGCAAAACAGGAGTACACATTCATAATAAAATTCATGCTTTCTTCAGATCATCATGTTTGGATTACGTTCTACAGCATATTCTTCCAAAAAAAATTAAGTTTAAGTTAAGTGAATTATACTGAGGGTAGAGTTTAAAAAGATATCGACAAAGTTGCTTTTACCATAATTTTGAAAATTCATAAATTATAAATGTTTTAGGGATCTTATTGAGTTAAATACACCAATGATGACTGAAAACAGTGTTTCAAAATATGCGTTACTTTTAAAGTTTTGTAATTTTTTATTTCCATCATACAATGGCTATTTTTGTTGTCATCGAAATGGGAGTTCGACAGAAACAAACTCAACATCTTTTACTCTAAATGATGGGGAGAACAACAAATTATTGCACTCCCAGTACAAAATAAAACATGTTGTTACAATGATGCAATATATTTTAATATTTTATTGACAATAATGTTATTATGCTCTTTATAGATCTACATTTTTCAAACTAAAATTAAAACGCATGTATATAAGAAAGTACGTAACCAACTATGCTATTTTAATATTGTACATTACTTCATGTGATGTATAATTTTGTTTTTATACTGCTTATGGAAATAGCAGCTGGATTTATGGTGTAAACAAAATGGTTTCATTATTGAATGGTTCTCGGCTTTAATAAGTTTCTGTTATCTAAACGTTTCATTAAAACTAAACTTTAAAATGTATAGCTAGATGTACCTAATAAAAAACGAACATGATAGTACCATAGGTGAGATTTTGTATATTTTTATATTCCAACAAAAACAATGCCAATCATTCAACATGTCATCGGCGGCTTCGTGCGTGCAGAGTTGGTGTTTTTTCTTTTAAGTCAATCTGTCTGTCATGAGCTGTCGCTGTGTTCATTCTCCGTTTATTCCATATATTTTTCCTCTTGTTTGAGGAAATCTATCACATAAACAGCAGCTGGTCCACATTTCCTTTTGATAATTGTATCAGTCACGACTAATTCGCATAATGATGGCTAATCCAAATACACACATGTTGATTACGTTTTTCTTGCATCTATTAACTCGGCGTAGCTAATCGAAGTCTAATGGACAGTCCTGAATATTCATGAGCATGCCTTATATGAATTGTGAAGATGGGGCTAAAGTGGAAACTGCGCATATTTTTTTAATATATTGTTAGGGTCATTAGTGATTAATAATACATAATTCTAAGGCATATTAATCATACTGTCAGGAATATTTAGTAATTGCATACATTACAAAGAAATTAAAATGGTCAAAGAATCGCTTTAATTTATTGCTAAATTGGAGTAAACTTTAAATAAAAACATTTTGAGAAACAAGATCATTTTGATTCATAAGGTCATTATCTCGCATAAGTTTTCTATTATAACAAACAAATATTGACATGGTTTAAATTTCGCTGAAATACTTAGGGGCCAGCTCGCCCCTGATCTTTCAAATTTAGGGGCCAACCAAAAAATAGGGGCCAGCTGGGG
Source organism: Paraescarpia echinospica (assembly GCA_020002185.1). NCBI lineage: Eukaryota > Metazoa > Annelida > Polychaeta > Sabellida > Siboglinidae > Paraescarpia > Paraescarpia echinospica. The sequence goes on from CM034540.1 coordinate 16,742,650, forward strand.
AATATCTGGTTCTGTAATTATTATGAATACAATTATTACTATTGTAATTATTATTCTCAATAGTTCCTACACATGTATTTATTAATTTTAAAGACAGTAATATTGTATTACGTAGTAATAATTACATATTTAGCACATTTGTATTTTTAAAATATGTATGCTTTATTTTATTAATTTATAATTTGTAATGCCACTGTACAGCACCCCGTAAAATGATTTTGATAGGGCATTATTTAACAAAATAATGATATTGTTATTATTAATTTGTTGGTACACACCAATAGTACCTAGCGTTAGGTGCCATCATGACCAATATTTCACAACTAATAATGTTCAACTGAATCATAGTTCTATAGATGCATAGAAATGACCACATGGTACGGGTCACTCACAAAATTTACAGTTCTACGTAATAAGACTTTTTGTGTAACTGTTAGATAATTACCCACACAAATTAGCAGATTAATTTATCTGAAGAAGTGAACCATTTTCACATGAACCACTAGTCTCATTCATCCTTACAGGAAATAAACGTTTTACTGCCTGGTGGCTATGTGAACATTTGTCAATCAAACAGACAGTGATATAAACTGATAAATTTAGTAATTATGTGAATTACCATAACAATATGGCTCAAGCTTATATAACCATAATACTTACAGTAGTAAATATATTAGAAATATAATTATATACATTTCACCATGTCATCATCAAAAAGCTCAAGAGTAGTCATGGAAAACATAAATGCAGTGTTGCCTACTTCACAAAGACCATTTCTGTAATCACAACTCCCCCACTCCGCCGGTGCTTCCTACCCCATAGTCCATCTTTTGACCAATCCAGCCCCTCTCAGATGTAGACGTAGTGACAAGCCAACCCCCATTCACACGACCTGAGAATACTGTTACTTTCAGGAAGTTACTAATTACTTTTAAACGTACTGACTTCAGTGACTTGGTAGACTATATGATACTAAATTTGTTCAAGTGAATGCCGACATTCTCAGCCTACTCTGCCAGGCCCCCATCACTAAATTAGACCACTATCACCACCCTGTGGCAATGACTGAACTTTTGGTAATTTCATCTGGTGTTGTCAACATTTATTGATTAATTGTAACATGTGAATGATGATTTTCGTCACCCACCGCACAAATGGGTGAGGGCTTCTGGAGCAGCACTATTTATAGATGTAGGCAACTCTTTATAATTGCCAGCTGCCATCATTATTTAAAAATCACTCACCATGACAGTAGTTGTTGACCATTCCTGCATATCATTATTTGTCATTCATGAGTTGCTCAGATTTCTTCACTACTATTTTAACCAACAGAAATCGTTATGCTTTCCTTTTTATATAATATACAGTGTATTGTCGTTGTATGTGATGCAATGTCTCTCACTCTGTAAACTGTTGCTACCTGCGTGTTTAGGTCTGACCTACACACAGGTCCTGGCCAACTCTACCCTGTTCTTCATCACTGCCTACGATACGACCTCATTGACACTGATGTACCTTCTGTACAATCTTGCCTTTCACCCGGAATGCCAGCAGCGGGTCGCTGAGGAGATTGACAGAGTCATGGGAGAGGAGGTAGGTCTCTCTGTCATTTGTCTCTCTCTTTCATTTGTTTCTCTGTCATCTCTCTCTCTCTCTGTCTCTCTGTCTCTCTCTCTCTGTCTCTCTCTCTCTCTGTCTCTCTGTCTCTCTCTCTCTCTCTCTCTCTCTCTCTGTCTCTGTCATTTGTTTCTCTCTGTCACTGCCGCAACTATGAAAAGTTTTACTTCAAAGTCAATGCTCAAGGCACCCATCATTCCTGTATTTTAAATTAATTTAATAGAATTTTGAAAACATTCCTACATTTTCTGAATAATTCTGGTTTAATGCAATTAATCATTACATGTAATTTTTTGCTGTACAAATGTACATGTACTTGACTACCTATGGAAAGGGAACTGTACAGTCTGTCAAGAAATGATACTTCCTGAAATAATACTCTGCATGTGAAACAATGTCTGAGATGTATTACTAACTTGCACAATTATTTTGTTAAGATTCCTACATTTTTACTTCTGAATTCTTTTGAGTTAATTAAATCAGTTGATTTCTCAAATGAGTATTAATTGTTTTATAATACGTTTTTTTAGCTATATTGCTATGTTAATATTCCTACATAGGATGAAGTCAAATATGAGATGCTGAGTGAGATGACTTACCTGGACAAATGCATCCAAGAAACTCTGCGAATGTACCCACCAGCTGTCAGGTATTTATTTCTACCCACACTAAAGTATTTGTACCAGCAGTCAGGTATTTACTTCTACCCACACTAAAGTATTTGTATCCTAGTGGCCAGGTAGTTACTTCTACCCACATTAAAGAATTTGTCCTAGCAGTAAAATCACTCAGTCACACAAAATTAGCCTCTCAAATGCCCAAATAATAAATGGGAATCAATAATTGGCCAAATACAAAATTGTGATTTTGATATTGTTAGTGTGACTATATAAAGTTTGAATGTGTTGATGGTTTCTTTGAAGTGTATCACGGGAATCTTATACGGACGTCATTGTGAATGGTGTGGTTTTACGCAAACACACGATGGTGTATGTACCAATCTATGTGATGCACCACAACCCAGAAGTCTGGCCGGAACCAGACAAGTTTGACCCAGAGAGGTAATTATTTAGCTGTGTATCGCAGTTATCTCACCCCGTTTCTTTCCCCCTCAAAGTGTTATCAAAATCATTGAAGCTGTTATTGGTTCAAATGGAATTAAAGTTGTTGTGCACAATTTACTCGAAAAACATTTATATATTCTACTAATATAGGATTAATTATATTTTGTCATTTTCCAAGAAGAAAGTCCAGCAATACGTGAACACTGTTTTAGTTAACATTGATTCATTAGAGCTGTCAGGACATATGGCTTAATTGAGATCAAGCTCTCTTTTAGGCAGATGCAATTGGTTATAACCCTAATGGGGCAAGATCAAAGTTACCCTTCATTTAAGGGCTTATGATACAGTTAGTTTTCTCATTGGCGACCATGTTAACGTTTTGTCTGATTATAAGAAAACGTTACCTACAAAAATTATTAAACTTCTCACCTTCTCATCATCTCATTGACATGCTGTATGTATAACACCCATCAATATTTACAAATGGATGCAAAACAAAACCCAAATTGTTGCCAAATACCCTTCCACTTACTAAAATCAGCTAAAAAGACACCATTTTACTGTCAACAGCTGCTACAATCACATCTAGAAATCGGACTACTCAAATGCACTTATGTCAGAGCAGGTGAATATTGTAAAAAATATACTGCACTTTTTTTCGTCTGTAACCAAGCAGGAAGTCCAACAGTGTCCTGACCCCATATGTGCTGTAGTGAGGGGCTAATGCTGCCACCTCACGGCGCCTGGGTAATCGAGGCTACCTCTGGACTGGCACCAGCAGCAGAGTTTAATCAAAATCTAATATTTCTAGATTTCATAAAATGCCTGTATGTGTGACACCCATCAATATTTACGAATGCCGGCAAACATTACTCCGCCAAAGGGCCAAACAGGAAAATTGCTGCCAAATATCCTTCCGCTTACTCAAATCATCTAAAAATCTACCATTTTACAGTCAACTCCTACAATTACACCTGAAAATCTGCCTACTCAACTGCACTTATGTAAGAACATGTGAATCTGGTAAAAACACTTTTTATATAACGAAACAGGAAGTCTCACTGTACATCATAACCCCTTAAATCGAGATAGTGCATTATCTGGCAGATTTAAAGATGTGTTTTTATTTTGGTGTTAAAGATCAATTTCAGCAATGTTTGGCAAACGTGGTTTCAGATTTGTTATAACTTTGAAAAACACACTTGTGTAAGTATATTTACAGAGTTTTCTGAAGAATATATTTGGAGAAGATATGGCCTTTAAAGAATCATTAGTAAAATAAAACGTATTTTTGATGTGCAATGAAAAAACAAATGAAGCTATGTTGCCTATCGCGTAATAACATTCCATTGCATCGATCAGATTCACAGCGGAAGCGAAGGCAGCGAGAAACCCGTTCTGTTACCTGCCGTTTGGCGTGGGCCCTCACAACTGTATCGGGATGCGAATGGCGCAGCAGGAAATGAAGATCATGATGGCAGCTGTCGTGCGACGTTTCCGCTTTGTTCCTTGCCCGCAGACACCCGTTTGTACATTTGCCTTAAACATCAATAACTCGACAACATAGAGTGCACTCCACATAACTTGATCTTAGTTAAGTCAATTTTCGCTTAAGTCAACTCTTTCCTCAGTCCCAGCTGTCTTTACATCTCGTACGGTATAATATAATCTGCATAAATCAAAGTTTTGGAATTTGACCCAATTTTATCTGCACGCTCAAATTTCATTCAGTTGATTCAAATTTGGTAAAACTCTGCTACTAAACATTGAAAAATGCTTTTACCACATTGGAAAAGTTATTTTATAAAAGAATTTAGTTAGTCTTACACATTGACATTTCTGGCACAGCATTATTTGTGCATATTTTGTTGTGCGTCGATCGGGAAAGTGCAGCAAGGTTAACAAAACAAAAACACATAGATTGTGGTTAGTGGAACTTGCGATAACTAGAAGTATTCATATGGGTTTCTGCAAGTTCTACTTATGCACAGTGGATTGGTCATCTATTAACTAAAATGGAAAATATAAAGTCATCCTGGCAATCTAAGTGCCAAGTGGTTGGTTGTGGATTTATGTATGTTGTTTCAATTAATTTTTAACATTGGTGTGAATGTACATGCATGTATTTGTATGTTGGTGTATGTGTACTGTTGTGCTGAATAAGTTATATAGAATCTAACACATGAAATGTGTATAAATTTTATATATCTGCTGCACAAAACCTTGTGTATCATCTATAAGTTGTTTGTATGACTTGTGTACACCCTCTTCATCATGTAATGCTTAACGATTCTGGCTTGTTACACTTCTGAGCTTGTATTCTCAAATAGTTAAGCACAATAGACATTTTATTGTATTTCATAATAATAATAACTGCTAGTTTGTTTGTTTTAGCGCCACCTGACGTTCAAAAACAGCATCATTCTGACACCAGAGAAAGACATCGTCTTGGCAGTGGAAAGACGGTAGAATGTTCATGATGTCAACGCAGCATTGACTTGTGGGAAAGAAGTGTTGCTTTCTGGGAGGACAAGGTGATGGCACATCAACAGAAGTTTGGTAGTGTGGCATTGAAGGTGTTACTTTGGACGAATGAATACAAGTGTGCAAAACTGGCACAAAGTTGTTTTTGCAATTGCATCTTGTATATTTTTGTTTTCATTCAGATGTTTGGAACATCTTTACACACGTTCGACACAGTAGGCTCTAAGACAACTATGAACTGTGGAGCCTTTCTATGGCACTGCTCTGTTATCAGTTGCTGTGTGTATATTAATAGCAGTTGTTGTCTTCGAATGTCGTGCATCCAGAACTTAACGATTTTATGCTGTTACAATCTGCCTTTTTTGTTTTCTGGATTGAAAGTACAATTTTGTATTACTATTGCAAACTTACCGAGGTTAATTTTTTTCACATTTTCTACTGTTACACGAGATATCATTGACACAAAATTTGGAATATTTTGTTTATTAATATAAAGGAGGATTTTAAATGTGACACTTGCATTGGTTAGTTGTCCATGTTTATGTTATCTCCTTCTGGTAATTGGAAGAAGGGGTCCACTGATGGCATGTAATGAAGTACAAATACTTCGTTACAATACCTAAGTAATTTTGTCAAGTAATCGGCATGTAACAAGGTACAGTTTTACTAAAGTACTTGTACCAAAGTAGTTTTATCTCGAGTAACAATACTGTTTACTTTGTTTCTTTCGTTTACTTCGCGAAATATTTTCGTTACAATATTTCCGTGTCTAGTCGCCAGGGGGATCTTATCACCGATTCACCGGCCAGGTCGCAATCGTATTTGCATACAAACCTCACTTTGGGATAGCGCGTCAACGGTGACCTCTATAAATAAGAGATCACCGATCGGGAAGTTGTTTGGAATTATTTTTTTGGATGGATGTTACTATGGATGTCGAGTGATCAAAGTCGATTTATTTCATAAATCATCCCCGAGGGATTTCAGATATTAGCTATACTGGTGGTCCCTATTTGAGCTGAGTTTGCAAAAATAAGTCTTCACCACAAAGCACTCCCTTCGCGGCTTCAGCGCGCCTCGGTTTCACTGTTTATCCGGACCCACATAGATTGTGTCGTTATAACTTCATTTGTGCCTAAATTTGATACCTCAATGCATTACTAACACCATTGATCACCATCCCAGGCATATTTATGTAACGAATATATTGCGTCTTAGTCCACTTTTAAGGTCCAAAGAGCGACCCGGTTTGTATCAACATACTCTGCTATATCGCTCACTGCGGTAATGCACGGGCGCAGACTGGCGTAAACCGGGTCGCTCTCTAGGCCTCAAAAGTTTGCTCAGATGCAATATTTTTGTAACACAAATATGCCTGGGATGATGTTGAATCTAATGCACTGAGCTTTAAAATTTAGACAAACGTGTAGTTCTATCGACGAAACTGAGGTGAGCCCGTATACTAAACAAGTGGGCAGCACCCATGTTCGTAATTTAAATTACCCCAGGGTTTATTACATATATTATCTGTATTATACTGCCTTTTTGTAGAGTAAAGTAGTTATTTTATTTTAGTGACTGTCATTGGGTTAAGGTTCGTGTAGAGTAAAGTCGTTATTTTAGTTATTTTATTCTCGCATTTTGTGTGCCTGGTGTAATGTTGAAATTAAAACGTTAAATTGTACTTTTGAAAGTTACTTTTACTTTTTACTGAAGTAGGATTTTTTTCAAAGTACTTTTACTTAAGTAGTTTTGAAGTGAATTACTTGTACTTTTACTCAAGTACAAAATAAAAGTACTTAAGTTAACACTGAAGGAGCCTCTATGAACATAATTAGAAGAAGCATAATGTATTCACATAAGTTGAAGAAGGGAAATGTATTCACATAAAGGGAAGACGGGAAATGTATTCATATAAATGGGTGAATGGAGATGTATTCATATAAATGGAAGAAGGGAAATACATTCAAAAGACTGCAGGGATGGGAATGTATTCGCTTAAATGGAAGAAGGGCAGTTCACTTCCTTCTACAATATTATTTGTTTATTTAGTTAGACTAGCCATATTTTATTACTGCTACTGCGATGATATATGGTTTTTTCTACTGTGTTTTATACAAATTGTTAACCTAACCAAAAACTGATATTTGTAAAATTAATGTACCTAGAGTATATATATACCCAGTGTGTGTGTATATATATAGCATGTACTTTTATTGTTATTAAGCGTTGTTACAAACAAAATCCAGGAACCTTGAAGCAAACACTGCTCTGTTGTATATTAATTTTACAAGTTGTGCATTAAGAAACTGTGGAACGAACAGATGGAACATTGTTGGACTTGATAAGTTAATGGCCTCCTTGCCCATTTGTTATCTGACGTTTTTGTTTTGGATGGCAGTTTTGTGATGTTTTTTAAAACAATATGTATTTTTGTATCCACTACCACTGCCACTACCTCTAGATTACACTGAACGTACAAGTGTAGAACATTAGTCTAGTTGATGACACAGTTATATGTTTGTGTGTTCTATATACATATATTTAATCAGGTGCATGTTGTTTTAATCAAGAAGGTCTGCTGCAATCTTACACTGATATGTAGCAGTGTGTTGTCATAATATATTTGTTACTACATTTGCTTCACTAATAAAAAATTTAACTTTGAACATGCGATTATGATTACTGGTTTCACGTTCACCTACGAAAAGTGCTGGCGCAGATACATTTAAAACATTTTTCTTTGGGTTTTTCCAAGATGGTTGTACACATGAACTTAAATGAATTACATTAATGTCGTGGATGCACTCGGTATCCAAATGTGTACGTCTGCCCAGAAAGGTTCACATATGTGTTTATATATTACAAATATCAGTAGTGTTCAGCAAACATTTGCTGACGGTAGTACAAATGGATGCGGCCATATGAGCAGATGGGACAAGGAGACCACGTAAATCACATCGGATGTTGGTAACATACATTTTAAAAAGGAATGATAATAACATATTGCATGGGACGAAGGACTAGGTTAGAGGCGACTTCTCATTGACTAGGTCGGCGATCATTGGGTTAACAATCATAAGGGTCATTCGGACACATATGTGTCTATGTTCCTGCGTCACGCCAATGGGTTCCTCCTGGTGACAACCTGCAGTATGTATATTGCGATAGTCCCCCTTTTTACTTGTGAGATGAAAAATGGAAAGCATTAGGCAACAACCATGTAAACATTGAAACATTAAAAGCAGGAGAGGATACCATCTCGAAGACACTAGCTAAGCCTAAGGCCTAAGCTGTATACGTACATGTTAAGTCTCCTGCATTCGCCGGGAAACTCCCGGAAATCCACCAAATCTCCCCATCTCCTGGAAAGGAGAATCAAATACCTGGATTTTCAGTGAAACCAAAAACAACATTTTCTATCTTATTTTCCGAACTCGGCATGGCCTAATTGGGTTTTATTTCCGGCTGACTCCAGTATGTTTTTCTGGGTCGACAGAGACGTGGTTAGTACAGGTCAATACCAATGTCGGTGTCAGTGAGTTAATTGCAATCGGTCAGACGCTGATTGTCTGAGCTAAATCTGATGAATACAGAATAGGGATGTTGGATCAAGTCCAAGGCCGCTCGGACAACAAAGCGAAAAAAGTTGTTGAAATCATGCCTTGCGTTGACTAGACAACAACAACTGTTTAACTATAATCTTCTTGGGCCTTGCCTGTAGATGATATTGCATATAAGCTTTAGATGAGCACCATGAACCGCGCTTGCGGCTGAGGGTTCCCTGTTATCGCCCACCGCCAGCTTGCCGATCGTGTAGAACGAAGTGTAATCCGTTTAAATCTATACTTAAAATAATGTCAGTCGATCCATCTACACTATGTATACGTTTAATTTAATCCATGTATATATGTAAATGTTAGAACTGGAGCACATTATAAGTGAAAATATGTATTTTATAACAAAATGCTCCACCAGCAACGCCAAACTTCTGAAATAGTAAATTCATTACGCATGCCTCCGTCACCCAGGCCATGGTAACAATACAAAACAATGCTACGTTCTGGATCTTATACTTGTGAATATTGTATCTGATTGTAATAATATAATAAAACATTTGTAATAAAAGAAAAAAATATAAATATTTAATGTATGAACACATATGCCTACAACATCAAATTAGTAATTTTTTCTTCTTTCTACCATACCTATAATGCCACAAACATTTTAGTTTACATATACTTATTTAATTATTTTATCTCCACATATAATTTATTTAATGTAACACATTAAATACATATTAACATGCTTGTAGTGTCGATGGCCGTGAATTCAATACGATTTTATGGATGGAACTTGAACACTGTTTATTCACGTTTCGTTACATGTCATGGCTGAGTAGTTCCCCGGATATTGACAGTTCCTAGTACATCACTGGTCGCTAGGCGGCAGCATGATATATAGTGAATATCACATTCCTCTCCTTGATAAAGTTGTACTAACATGCAGAACTATTTCAAAAATGAGATATGATAGTATGACATTCAAAGACACAAATACAGTCCAATGACAAATAAAACTTACTATGATTTAGTCATATCATAATAAAACGTCAGCTGTGAAAGTTCTTCATGACTTTCAAATAACATTAATGTATGTCACAGTTCGTAAAGTCCTTGTTGATATTAGTTATCAACTCGCAAGGTAAGTTAAAACGACATCTTCGAAGGGAGAGTCCACAGTAAACATAAATTATTCATTGATTAATACTGTAATTCTTATTACACAGACATTCAAAACTGTCAATTAAAACTATGCAAAATACACCAGCTGTTAAACTGAGTATACTAGGGGGAGAGGTTACTAGCACGTCACCCCGGCTATCCAATCTTTACCATTGGATTTTCCTACTCTGCATTCAGATTACTTCACTTTAGGAAGTCCAATATAGTCCTTGAAGCGGACTGGCATCTTGTGAAAACGTTGTGGGCGAGCGTCTGGGTAGCGTAAACACGGTTTAAGTGTTGCCTGCGAAGATTCTCCACCAGTTGTCGTTTCTTTGCGAAACTCATCATCGTGATCAATCATAGCCGTGTCGATATCATCAGATGTGTCTTCGCTAGTGAGTGTGTCTACGGGATCGATCCGTTTGAAGTGTGAAATGTTTCGTGTGATTGTACACGAGTGTCTGCTTGCGGTTATCATATTCCCTTTTATACTTTCCACCTTAAATGGTTCAGGGTCGAAGTATGGGGTGAGCTTGGTCGCACGACGCTGGCGTACCAACACTGTGTCTCCTTTCTCGATGCTTGTTTGTCTTGCATTTCGTCGTTTGTCGGCATATTGTTTCATTTGTCGTTTTCTGTGTTCGTCGTTCTGCTGCATTTTGAAACGTGTGTTCAGGAACGGAGGAACACTGTCAGCTGTGGGAGCTGTGTGCGGAAACGGCGATTGTACAGAGCTTCAGCAGGAGCGACGCCGGTGGTGCAGTGTGGTGTTGCACGATATTGGTGCAAAAACCGGTACATCTCTTGTTTCCAGTTTTTCTGCTCTATGTGTGCAGTTCGGATTGCCTTTAGTAGAGTGTCCATGAAACGTTCCATCTCACCATTGGCTTGTGGCCACAGTGGTGTTATGCGTCGATGTGTGAACCCTAGGTCCTTGCTGAAGTTTCTGAAATCTTCACCTTGAAATGGTGCACCGTTGTCAGTCCGCACAGTCTGTGGGATGCCTTGTCTTGAAAAAATGTTGTCAAGCTTCGGTATTACGGTCTTAGCTGAAGTAGATTTGATGATCTCCACTTCGGGGGAAACGACTGTAGTAGTCTGTTACCACTAGTAACATATCACCCGACGGCAGCGGGCCAACAAAATCAACAGACACGTCGCACCATGGAGCTGGCGGTAGACTGGACATCTTGAATGGTTCAGGGTTTGTCGACTTTCTGGTAGTAGCTTGGAATGGTATGCACTGACGAATTCTTCTTTCTACCAGTCTATCGATGCCGGGAAACCAAACCTTTTCCCTCAGCAAAGTCTTGGTCTTCACGATTCCCTGGTGTCCTACGTGAGCTAGATCGACAGCTTGTTGTTGCAATGCTTCAGGGATGACTATGCGTGTTCCTCTTAGGATTAGACCGTCGTGTAATGCAAATTCTGACCGGATTTGTTTGTACGGCCTGACGAGTTCATCTTCCCACCTTTGTGATTGATCCTGATTGCCTCTTGTAGTTTGTTCATAGTTCTGTCCTGTGCAATTGCGTCACGGAGTTCATTCGGTGACATAGCTTTGGGTATTGCGTTCACGCAGACGTAGTGCACATATTCTTCAGCAATGCTTTTGTCTGGTGTCGAAGTCGTGGATGGGTGTCGACTGATTTCCCTAGTTATGTGTAGTATGTCTATCTCCTCGGCAGTCTCGAAACTTAGGAGATTTCCTCCATTCCCGGATACTACGTAGAACCTAGCGACGCTCGACTTGGTCTTGTAGTGCACTTCGACAGTCAACATGCCTTTCAGTGGTAGCGGGTTTTGTGACCCGTATGGGTAGATCTGAGTTTCTGGACGCTGTAGTGACTGCATGTCAGGGTGCAATTCAGACAGTTGTTGATAGGTTGGTTCATCAAGGATGTTAACTGACGCGCCTGAATCTATCATGAATTCTATTGGCACTGTTTTCAGCTTGATGGTGCATAGGGGTAGCTTGTTCTTGTTGCTTTTCGCAATAGCAACCTTGTCTCGCAGAGGTTGGCATTGCAGAATGGTGTAGATGTAATCATCTTCGGAGTAATCGATGCCACTATTCTGGATGGTAGCAGTTCATGCAGTTTGGGAGTAGTGTATGGCATTTGCCAGTGAATATTGCTTGCGTTTACTGTTTTGGCATACTTTCCCAAAATGGTCTACTATGCCGCATGCTGAGCATTCTTTTCCCATGGCAGGGCACCGGGAATCACCCTTCCTATGCTTTGTAGCCCCACCACAAAAAAACAACTGTTTCCATTCTTTGAGGCTGTCGACTTGTCACGAGGTCTGTTGTGGCTGATCCTAGAGTGATCGCGTCGGCGCCTTGATGGATAACGTATTTGGCCTTCGTAGTTGTTCTGTGACTGTGAGTGATGGCGACTTCTCCCTCGCTGGGTAGCGGGAGTGATGGCATTTACAGTTGAAGCTTTTTCCACCTGCCCTGCTTGGTGTTCACTTAGTTCTAGAGCACGTGCAGCCGCAATTAAATCTGTCAGCGTCATATCCTGTCGTAGGGCCCGTCTCCGCAGATTCTGTGAATTTCCGGCTAAGATGACTTGGTTGGCAATCTCTCAATCGACGTCTGTGAAGTTGCAGGACCGTGCCATCTGCTGGAGCCTTGTTACGTATGCATCGATTGGCTCCCTGTCTTGTTGTCTGCATTGTCTAAAATTGTATACTTCAAATGCGATGTTTACTCTTGGAGTAAAATAGTCGGTTAGGGCTTTGACAGCAACGTCATATACTGTTGCTGTGTCACCGGGTTCTGCGACCGTCAGTGTGTCATACACTTCGTCTACATCCGGGCCTGCGTAGTGAAGGAGGAGTGCACGCTGTCGTTTTGGTGCCGTTATGTCCATGGCTACTAACAAACGTTCAAATCTTTCAGTCCATTTTTTCCACCTAGGCCCGATATTCCCATCTAGGTGTAGGTCGAACGGCGGGAAACTTGGTAATGTCATGCTAGGGTGTGAACTGCACGGGAGTTGTGCTTGACACAGTACGCTCCCTGTCTAGCGCAGACGTACCGCTGCCGCTATCGTCGCTCAACATGCCATGCTACTTAGGGAAACACCGTAAATGTATCGAATGCGCTTACATGCGTAACATTTTGTGGAACATCACTGATGAGTATGTTCGCTGTTGTGTTCGTAACATCCTCGTCGCCAGTTGTAGTGTCGATGGCCGTGAATTCAATACGATTTTATGGATGGAACTTGAACACTATTTATTCACGTTTCGCTACATGTCATGGCTGAGTAGTTCCCCGGATATTGACAGTTCCTAGTACATCACTGGTCGCTATAGGCGGCAGCATGATATACAGTGAATATCACAATGCTGTTTCTGAAACTTAACATGTATGCTGTATACCAAATGCTTATCACAAAGACGAATACCCACAGCATGGAAGACATCAAAGATGGTGATAACCTATAAGAAGGGAAATAAGAAAGACCTAAAGAACTACACACCGACAGAGCTGGGGTCGATTACACACTCATGATTACGATTTCACTGCCTTGGGAAAAGTCGATTACAAATACACACTTCGGACAAATTGATTACGATTACATTTTTTTGGATCGTAGGTCATTCATTCCTCAATTTTTATAGTATGTATGATGTGCTAAGTTTATGTCGTACAATATTAACCAGATATACATATGTGTAATCAAATATGTTGTAAGCAGAATGTACATCGTGTTGTACATGTTAAGTTAGATCATGCGCATGCGTCAGGTGTAGTCGAATCCGTTTTATCGCTCCAATATTTACCGATATTATTTACGATTTCCAAACGTTTCTCTCGTTCATAAATGAATAAGGCACTCGTATAACTACATCGGAATACAATCCCACGGTTGTAGTTGCAATCTGACATACCTAAACCAAGTTTTTGACAAATTAGCTTCCCTAACAACCAGCCTAAAACCTACAAAACAAGATGGCGAACTAGTAAACAACGGGTATAAAGCGCGCGAAACCCAAACCACCCCCAAATCAAATCATAAATCGGTGCATTCTCCTAGTGACAAAGTAAAACCTATGTTATTATCATTACTAGTTCTGTTTATATACTATCAGAAATCAAGCTGAAATAAACAGTAAACACAATAAACTGTATACCAATAAGTGAGTGCATAGACCATTCCATAGTCAGACTGCACACACGGAAGTGTCGTGTTAGTTGGGTTTTCAGTTTGACTCATGAACCAGTGTGAGCTGGTTCAACATACACACATGTAAATATATACTTTCACATAAAACTTACGTATCATACTATTACAAATCCGGATTGTAGGCTGTCGAAAAACAGCAACAACTAGTCACTAAACCGTTTACACGGACAGATATTTTATAATTATTTTATATTTACTTAGTTGGGTTTTCAGTTTGACTCATGAACCAGTGTGAGCTGGTTCAACATACACACATGTAAATATATACTTTCACATAAAGCTTACGTATCATACTATTACAAATCCGGATTGTAGGCTGTCAAAAAACAGCAACAACAACAACTAGTCACTAAACCGTTTAGACGGACAGATATTTTATAATTATTTATCTTTTATTTTTTAGTATTATCTCAGTACACGTTTTAAGTGTGGGTGTGTTTCTTAATAACTACTTGACCGTTTTATCAACTCTAAACCACTACCACTCGAGTTGGTGACATGGCAGGCTCCGTACGACATACCTCTACAAGATGCACTTTTAGATGTACCCTGTTCATGATTTTATGTCTGCAGATAACTTTTAGGTTTTTAAATGATCCCAATTTAACAAAATTGGAGAGTTTCCAGAGCAACACAAACGAGACCTATGTCAACGCCAAAGCTAGACAAGACATCCATTCTGTCACGTCCTACTACATTTATAGTCCCATATGGAAAACCATAGCCCAATTGAAATGTCTCAAATCCAGCACCTCCACTGGATTACTGATCACTCCTCTACCGTATAAACCCAGGACAACAACAAAATTCTCCATTCTTCTATGCATCATGCTCTCAGGAGATGTTCAACTAAATCCAGGCCCCTCTAAATGTCACTCATGTAAGAAATCACTAAGGTCTAATGCACTCATCCTAACTTGTAATGATTGTAATAAATCCACACACATCAAATGCGCCAGGATATCCAGACAAGAATTTAACAACACTTACAGAAACCAAAATGTACCATGGCACTGTTCAAATTGCTCAGCACCGTGTGGCATTTGCCATGGAGATGTCCTAAATGACCATAAAGCAATTCAGTGCGACCACTGCCTAAACTGGATCCACTCACAATGCTGTGCAATAGATGACAATGAATACAAACGATTAATAAATTCCTCATGTTCGTGGGCCTGCCCCGAATGCAACAACTTCAACTTCACAAATTCTTTCTTCAGAGATACAGAAATCCCAACGGCAAATCCCTTTTATCCACTGGACAGTAACTGTCATAACCTAAACGAAACCACCAACAACAATACAACTAATAGCAAGAAAGCATATAGACCAAAAAAGAGACCAAACTTCAGATGCATCCTCATAAACTGCCAAAGCGTTAAAAAGAAAGCCTCAGACATCGAAGCACTAAACAATCTGCATAACCCAGACATCATCTGTGGCACTGAATCATGGTTAGATCCCTCAATAAAAAATGGAGAAATATTCCCAAGCAACTTTAACGTCTTTAGAAAGGACAGAGAAACAGACACTACTGGAGGGGGGGTATTTCAAATATCAAAAGATGACCTCATAACAAGCCACCTACCAGACCTAGACACTAACAGTGAGAGCATTTGGACTGAAACCCAGATAACAGGAATGAAACCAATAATCATGTGTACCCTCTATCGTCCCCCAAATGACTCTCATGGAACTCAAATCGAAGAACTAGACCTAGCCCTTTCTAAATTAGGTAACAAGATCAACACACATAATGTCATCATTACTGGCGATTTCAACCTCCCTAACATCAATTGGGAAATTCACCAAGTCACAACTAACAATGGATACAGTACAGCTGCTGCCAATAAATTACTCTCTCTTACAGAGGAACATGGTCTGATCCAACATGTCAAGGAACCCACGCACAGACAGGGAAATGCCAACAATATTTTAGATCTTGTCTTCACCAATAGACCTGGGTTAATAAAGAAGATAAATGTAGTAGACGGAATAGCAGACCATAGCACAGTCATTATTGATGTAAACATTTCGCCCAAACGCAAACATCGTCCAAAACGTAAAGTCTTCATTAGAAATAAAGCCGACAATATTAACATCCAGAAATCTCTTGAAAACTTTACACATGAATACTTCTCTCAAAACCAAAACATGACTGTCAATGACAAGTGGAATCTTGTTTCCACGAAAATCATCAACATTATGAACCAATATGTACCGCACCGACTTACTACTTCAAGACACAATCTTCCCTGGTTCAATAAAGATTTAAAGAAAATGTGCAAAATAAAGAAACAGCTATATAACAAAGCAAAAAGAACTAGAAATCCAGAAGACTGGAAAGAATTCTGTGACATCAGGAGAAACATGCATAAACACCTTCGTTCTGCTAGACTATCCTACATAAGTCAATTCCTGACAACAACAATAACAGAGAAACCTAAATCATTTTGGAGCTTCATTTCTAAACTTAGACAGGATAACCAGGGTATTGGGGACCTTAACATTGCTGGTAACATCATTAGCGACGACAAACATAAAGCAGAAGCCTTAAACAATCAGTTCCAAAGTGTCTTCACACACGAAGGAAATTCCACCCTACCAGATATGGCCAGAAGTCCACATGGAGAAATCCCCAAACTAACAATTACACTTAAAGGAGTACTTGATCAACTTTCCAAAATTAACATTTCTAAATCGCAAGGACCAGATGGCATTCCACCATGGTTCTTAAACAGATATGCCTCTCATCTAGCACCAGTAATACATGACATTTTCCAATCATCTGTTGACTCTGGACAAGTCCCCAATACCTGGAAAGAAGCCAATGTAACAGCAATTTTTAAGAAAGGAAGTAGAGCAGAAACATCTAACTACAGACCAATATCCTTAACACCTGTGGTTTCTAAACTTCTTGAACACATCATACATAGTCACATTATGAAACATCTTGAACAGCACCACATTCTAACTGACCACCAACATGGCTTCCGTGCCAAAAGATCAACTGAAACACAATTAATTCAAACAATCCATGACATAAGCAAATCACTTGATGAGAAGAAATCTGTAGACATGGCCATCCTTGACTTCACCAAAGCATTCGATAAAGTTCCACATAAAAGATTAATCCACAAACTCAAACACTATGGCATCACAGGCCCAATATCATCATGGATAAATAGCTTCCTTACAGGAAGAACTCAACAGGTCGTTATAAATGGATCTAAGTCAACATCAACTCAAGTCATTTCTGGGGTACCACAGGGCACAGTACTGGGGCCCCTACTTTTCCTACTTTACATAAATGACCTGCCAGACAATCTTTCCTCAACTGTTCGCCTTTTTGCAGACGACTGCCTGTTATATTCACCGATTAAAACTGACCAAGACACATCTGTCCTCCAAAACGATCTGCTCAAACTTGAGAAATGGCAACACACGTGGCTTATGAAATTCAACCCCACTAAATGTTATACAATGACAATAGCCTCAAGAAAACCGACACCAAATCTCTACACATTCTGCGGACAACAACTTAAATCTGTTGAATCACACTGTTATCTTGGCATACATATATCAAATACATTAAATTGGACAATACAAAGCAACTCGGTCACAAAAAAAGCACAACAGACATTGGGAATGATTAGAAGAAATTTAAATAAATGCCCAACCCAAATCAAGTCCATAGCCTACACAACCCTTGTCCGCCCCATACTTGAATATGCGTCAGCATCATGGGATCCACATTGCCTAAGAAATATCAAACTCATAGAAAGAACCCAGAGACAAGCCGCCAGATTTTGTAAGAACAACTATTCTAGAGAGCCTGGAACGGTAACACAACTCCTTAAAGATCTCCAGTGGGACACCCTCCAATCACGAAGAAAAACCCAAAGACTTAGCATATTATATAAAATGGAACATAACCTCATAGATATCCCACTAGATCAATACACCAAACGCAACACCAGATGCTCACGTAAACATAATAAACAGTTAGTACAAATCAGGCACTCGACAAACATATTTGGAAACAGCTTTTTCCCAGTCACAATAAAAGAGTGGAATTCTCTACCTCCAAGCATTGTATCAAGTACGTCACTGAATTCATTCCAGATTAGCCTAGCCCAACATGTAAAAAATTAATCCATAAGAGCCACCATGCGCACTGGCGTGATGTGTCCATAGGACATTTTGCCAGTCAAAATACAGATACAGATACAGATACTTGCACATATCTGACAGTATGCTATGTCATGAATTGGTTGAATTTCAGGTGTCACCAGGCATGTCAACTCTTTTCACAAACTGTGCAGTTGACTAACTGTAGGCACTTCACAATTGTATTTCAAAGGGTAGGCTGCAGGTTTGACTGAATACAGTACAACCAAAAGATTTAATCCTTTAGAAGGATTTGTAAGATTCTGTGCAAACACTAGCAGTGAGAAACCAATAAAAGTAAATTGCAATTAGCCGTGGTCCACCGGTGACCAGGCCCGATCTGAACCAGGCATATGAAGACACTTCTGACACACTGTGAATAAAACCAAAGGATTTAATCCTTCAGAAGTGCAAACACTAGCAGAGACTGGCCAGTGAGCAGTGAGATACCCATAAAAGTAAATTGCAATTAGCCATGGCCCATGTGCTGGGGTTACTGACCAGTGCACCAGAGTTTCTGTGATTATTGATTTACAAATGGTTTCTATTCATGAATGGTTGCATGCATGCATGCATATATGTATGTATATATATATATATATATATTTATATATATATATATATAATATATATATATATATATATATACAGGAATCAAATGTATTGTGACATGTTTAATAAATGTTTCAAAAAATATATTAGGTATAATCATGTGTAATCGAGTCTGATTACAAGACACGATTACGAAAGATGCCTTAGAAAAAGTATATTAATTACGATTACAACTGTGAGTGTAATCGATTACGATTACAATCGCAATCGAACACAGCTCTGCACACCAATATGTATGTTATCAAACATCTACAAATTACTAAAAAAAGTACCAACGAATAAACTAGACGCTCAATGAAAACCAACCACGAGTGCAAGCAGGATTCAGGAACAGGCACTCAACGACACCACATTCACGTCGTAAATTAACTGAAGGAGAAGTGCCGAGAATATAATACCCCGTTGTGCATCGCGTTCATCGACTCGATGCAAACTCCAACAATACTGACCTCGTTTCAAGAACAGGGGATAGAAGACGTGTACATCGAACTCCTGAAAGACATCTACACCATCAGCTCCATGACAGTCCAGCTACTCAAAAAAAACACAAGATCAACATCAAGAGAGGAGTACAACAGGGCAACAACATATCGCCCAAGCTGTTTTGTTTACAGAAACACTCGAAAGCATATCCCGAAGACTGCATGACCACGGAAACCAAAGGCTTCAGGATAGACGAAAAATATCTCGCTCATCTTCGCTTTGCCTACGACAGACTTATATTCGTTACTACGCCGAAATAACTATACAAATACTGCAGAAGTTAGCTGACAAAAGTGAAAAACAAAGTCTGAAGATGAACATTTCGAAGAAAAGGTGATTGTAGAAAACAACTCACCAATATATATATTTATAAACACCACTCAGATAGTGAACGTTGAAACATGAAAGGCCTATCATGTCTACATGGGACAACGATACAGCATCAGAGACAAAAATCAAGACAATTCAAAGAAGAATCAAGGTCGACTGGACAGCATTCGCCAAACACCGCGACATCTTTAAGGGTAACCTTAGAACCTGCTTGAAGAGACAAGTCTACAACTCGTGCATATTTCCAGCCAGACATACGGCGCGGAAACATGGACACTCACCAACCAAGCAAACAAGCTAGCAGCCGCACAAACAAAGATGGAAAGAAGTATGTTAAACACATCACTTATCAGGAGAGAAAAAAAAACATCTGGGTAAGAGAAAAAAACGAAGACCATAGACTTGATAGAACAAACCAGAAGGCAGAAGTGGACTACATTGATTTTTTTTCAGCATGTATTAAAAAGGACACATATTCGTGAAACACGACGTTTCCCCGGCTTTCCAAGCTGCTGCGTTCCCTCCCCGGTAATCCCCCCACATATTTAATGAAGTTCACGCCACATCCTCCTTTAACAAAAGTGCTCGCATACATTAACTTTTCATTGTCCCATTTGCCCATTCATGATCAAATTTCAAAATGATGTCACATGTAGGTCAAGGTCCAAGGTAAAATATAGAGGGTGGTGTAACCTATCGACACGTTTGTCCCGTAAGGCGCAATTAATTAAAGGATTATAAATTCAACGGATGGATATATATCCAATCTGGTTTATAGAAAAGGTCGACTACAGGGAAATGCAATGATAGAGTGGAAGCCGTATGCCTTTATGTCCGATTACCACACAGCTTTACTACGAGTCTGTGTGCAAAACCTGTAGTCTTTCCAAACTGGAGACCGAGCAGCATTTGAAGCTGTCACACACGACAATAGGACTTGTTTATAAAACCTACTTTAACTCGGTACGCTTGGTAATTAGGACCAACTTGTAGTCAATTGGTTAGCAGACATTCGGAAGTTGCGCACGTTTATATAGCGCGTCTATATAGTCCCAATTTAAGTAATAACATAAGTTAATTACATCCTTAAATAGGTACGCGTAGTAAATCGGTATGCGTGGTAATTAGGTCCAATTAGTAATAATTCAGTTAGCAGGCATTCGTAACTTGCGCACGTATATACAGTCTCATTCAACGACGTCATTAAATGAGTACGCGTGGTAGTTAGGTCCAAGTGGTAGTCATTCGGTTAACAGACATTTGCTACTGAAGACAAGAGTCGAACAGATTATTCTCTCAGGAATTTTGCCAATAATGGGAGGAAGGGGGCCAGCATACAGAAACTACAAGAGGATGGCGATCAACGCACTAGTTGAGCAGATGTGTAAAGAAGAGGGGATGGGATTCATAGATTTATGGGGATATTTTGTTGGGAGGGAAGAGATATACATGAGAGACTGCCTCCATCTAAGTGGAAAGCGGGCAGCAGTTTTCTCAGAGAACTTGCTGCAATCTGTTGACAGTGGGTCAGGATGCATCTATTTAAACTAGATTCGCAGGGGGGATTCACAGAGAAGACTGAAATTGGAGGCTTAGATAAAGACAGCAGAAATAAATCGGCAAAGAACAGCCTGGGAAACTGTCCTGAATCAGGATATAAATGCGTTTGTCGAAATGCAAGGAGCATAGTAAACAAAAGAAATGAACTAAACATTATGATAGAAGATATTGACCCTCATATAATAGGTATAACCGAATCATGGGCCACCACTGATATATCAGAAGCTGAATTGGGACTAACAGGCTGTGTAATGTTCAGGAAAGATAGAATAGGAAGAAGGGGAGGTGGAGTTATTTTATATGTTAAAGAATTTATCCATGCTTATGAAATAAAATTAGAAAGAGAAGCATACTGCAAATGAGCTGTTTGGTGTAACATAGTTACAGGAAACGCAACGTTAACGGTGGGGTTAGTTTATCGAAGTCCAAACATAAATGTAGAAGAGAACGAAACAGTACAAAATGCTATAAGGGAAGTTAGCAAAAGGGACTGTATTATTATCGGAGATTTTAACCATGGTCATATACAATGGAAATCTCTACAGAGTACGGGGTGTGAGGACCACAAGTTTTTAGATTTAGTACAAAACAGTTTTCTTTCTCAACACGTGCTAGAGCCAACCAGGGGTGAGAATGTGTTAGACATAGTCTTGTCCTCACAGAATGAATTAGTTGACAATGTTAAATTATGTGAGCCTCTGGGAAGTAGGAATCACAACCAGATACATTTTATCATCAAAGTAAAATCAGAAAGAAATAATAAAAAGCAGTTCAGGAGAAATTTCCACAAAGGAAGATATAAGGCAATGAGGAAATGTTTAGCAAAGATAGACTGGAATAATACACTGAAGAAAAAGACAGCAACAGAATGCTGGAATATCTTAAAGAATGAAATAGAGTGCATCGTAGATAAATTTGTTCCCTTCAAAAAACAATGGAAACGGACCAGAAAGAAATACTTTTCGAAAGAAGCCATTAGAAAAATTAAGTATAAACAAAGAATGTGGAAGTCATATAGACGTACTGGAAATAACGAAGACTACAACATTTATAAAGATGCACTAAACCAAGCTACAACTGAAATTAGAAATTCGATGAAAAGCTACACAAAAAATAGCTTCTAATATAAAACAAGACAGCAAGAGTTGTTATGCATATGTTCGCAGCAAACAGAAAGTTCAGGATAAGGTCGGTCCTCTAGAAGATAGTGTTGGAAATATAATATCAGAGGGATTCTTAATGGCAGAAGACCTGAATGAGTATTTTAGTTCAGTGTTTACCAGGGAAGATATTAGTTCACTGCCAGTACCAGAGGCTAAGTTCAAGGGTGCAGAATCAGACTATTTAGGACAGTTAATTGTAACACCGGAAATGGTAGCTAAGAAAATTAGGGCTATGAAGGATATTAAATCACCTGGAGTGGATGGGATTCCGCCCAAATTACTATTGGAAATTGTAGAACAAATTAGCATACCACTTGCCACAGTTTTCAACTTGTCATTAGAAGAGGGCGTGGTTCCCTTAGAATAGAAAGAAGCGAACATTATACCGTTATTTAAAAAAGGTTCCAGAAACAAGACAGAGAACTACAGACCAATGAGTTTAACGTCAATGATTTGCAAATTATTAGAACGACTAATTAAAGATCACATGGTGGATTTTCTTGTTATACATAACTTGTTAAACCCATCTCAAAGGTTTCTAAAAGCGAGGTCATGCTTAACAAATATGTTATGTTTTTTGGAAGATATCACTAAGTGGGTAAACGATGGATCACCAGTACATATCATCTACCTAGATTCTCAGAAAGCTTTCGACAAAGTGCCACATCAAAGGTTACTGCTTAAACTAAAGGCCCACGGCATATGAAATGGTTTAATTAACTGGATAGAAAAATGGCTAATTGACAGAAGACAACGTGTAGTAGTTGATGGGGAGGCTTCAAACTGGAAATCAGTTTGGAGTGGGGTACCACAGGGATCAATACTGGGACCTATATTATTCTTAATATATATCGACGATTTGGACGACGATATAACAAGTAAGGTGTTTAAATTTGCGGATGATACAAAATTGTTTAGAAGGATAAAAAGTGATGGTGATATACAACATTTATAAGATGATCTTGACAGGTTGATAAAATGGTCTGAAAAATGGCAAATGTTGTTCAATTTTGGGAAATGTAAATGCCTCCACACAGGACATGGGAACGAAGATGTACGATATACAGTGGGAGGTTCTGTACTAAGTACTATTGTTAAAGAAAAGGACTCATGGTTAACCATTAGTGCTGATATGAAGGTTTCAGAGCAGTGCGGTATTGCTGCTTCAAAGGGAAATCAAATCCTTGGATTAATTAGGCGAAACATAACGTATAAGGGAAAAGAGCTAATAATACCATTGTACAAAATATAGGCCTCATTTAGAATATTGTATTCAAGCGTGGAGGCCATATCGCAGGAAGGACATAGATATGCTAGAGGAGAGGACAGTAACTAAAATGATACCTAAACTGAGGGATCTTGGTTACGAAATACGCCTAAAAAATGTGGTTTAACAACACTGGAGACCAGGAGATTGAGAGGAGATCAGATAGAAGTGTTTAAAATATTGAATGGTTATGAAAACATTGATAGAAATATTTTTTCTCAGTTAAGAAAGATAGAAGGACCAGAGGACATGAAGTTACGTTAGTAAAGGAGCAGTGTAGATTAGATATAAGAAAGTTCTCATTCTCACAAAGGACTGTAAATGAATGGAACAGATTGTCTCCTGATTGTGTTGGTGCTAGTAGCGTGAATATGTTTAAAAATAAAATTGACACATACCTTAAAAGGGCGGGATACACGTAGATAAAAATTATTGTACTCTCGATAAACCGAAAGGCTTCCTTGTCCACCTGCCGTCTAGAGTTAATTTTCTGGATGGAAATCAGGTTAAATCTTTTTAAATCTTGTTACTTGCGCGCGTCTATATAGTGTCAATTTATGTAATAACATAGGTCACTGACATCATTAATTACGTACGCGTAGTAAATCGGTACGCGTGATAAATTGGGCCAATTGGTAGTAATTCGGTCAAATAGCATGTAGGGCACAGATCCAGATACGCTATAAAACTAATGGTTCTTAGTGTAATGGAGGATGACCTGTAAATAACTATGTCTTGTGCTTTTACAAGACCATTGAGGACATCAATTCAAATGCCGTGGTTAAAGACTGGTTGACTATTTTACTAGAGGTAAGTCTTAACATGTGTGTAGTATCAAGGCTTGGTTGCAAGACTCTGTATCAGAACAGTGGCGAAACAATGTCCAGTCTCTGGTTCTTGCAGTAATGGAGGGTGACATGTAAATAACTTTATTTTGTGTTGTACACGAATAAAACGTACAAAGCTTAACTTGTGTAATTTTTTCTAGTATAAGTACCGTGCATTAGAGGCCATTCATACGTGAGCTTTCTTATAAATATAGGCTTTACGGGGACTTTAGTTAATATCTAACTGTAAACTAGAATTTGGTGACAAAAATGGTGGGAATTCGGTGAAAAGGGCGGGAAAGCCTTTTTGATGTAACCAAGTGCCGTGTGCAAACATTTCTACTATGCAAGTCTGAACTTGTCCACGACGTACGATATGTTACATTGTAACTACACATCGTTGCGTTTTCTTTATGTGACGTGAGTGCTATTAGTAGTAACGCGTGCGTTGAAACTGGTTTCAACTAGATTACATAACATCTACAGAGAGACAATACTACAATTAGCTATGTAGTGCACCATTTTTAATTAGTACAACTTTCTGGAACGATTAGTAAGACAGCCAGATACCCGATGTCCTGTTTACAGTGTGTTTTATCACGTATAACGTAATTGTTATATACTTGAACATAATTCAGAATTACGGTAACCAGTATATACTGAACATTTAGTGAGACAGCCAGAGACCCGAGTTCCTATTCACAGTGTGTATTTTACCACATGTAGCGTAATTTTCATATATTATTGAACATAATTCATAATTATGGTGAACGGTATATATTTTATAGTGTGGTATTTTTTTCATATTTTAGTCTATCGTCAAGGTAGTGTCACATAATTTTAACTTTTTATTGGCCCCTGCCACATAAACGTACTACCCGTAGTATAATAATTGCCACGTATCATTTTGAATATATGTTTCTTTAAGAAAACCATAATTGACACATTAAAGGCAACGTTATTTTTGGTCCAATACAATAAGTGGTTAGAAAGGACAGTTCCCCATAGTAACAATGTACGTCGCTTCAGACAATGCATTATAACGGAAGAATTTGGCTTATTAACAATTACCACAATTCCATTTGCCAGTGTGAACACTTATTAAAGACTAAGTGAAATGAAATTGTAAATGACTTTGAAACATCATATACATAAACTTAATACTCTTGTCAAGTGATGTGTCAAATATGAACCCTGTTCATTGCGAACTCATGTCACTAATGGGAAGCATTCAGCCACGCTGCAATTAATGCGCGAATATTATTCGTATAAAACTATCCAGTACTGTCTATAGCGAGGAACTCATTTATACAGCTGAGTGAACTGAAACAACGTCGAGTGAACGAACTTGCTCAAGGATCAACATCACAGCACAGGATTCGAACCATGATTCTCTCTTTGCCCAAACTTTAGGAGTCCGAAGCTGTAGCCACTGCACCACTTATCTATGCGTGTGCATGTGCGCGTGCGCGTGCGTGCGTGCGTGCGCGCGTGCGTGACTCACTCAACTCAACTAATTCACTCCCTCTCTTCGTCTCTTTTCTAACATTTTAGCTTTTCTACATTTGACCGTTGTAACATATTTATATATTTTTTATATTTATATTTCGTTTAATTATATCTGGTACTTATAATGCATACCGTCATTGACGTGACGTTTTTGCATTTTAATTGTGTACAGTGTATTTGTATTACTTGATTAATTTTAAAGCAGCGACTGTTTGTATTTACTGAGGAAACCTTCGTGGGAAGAATCAATATTCCAAGTTACTAACAGTTATACCATCGATTGAATATAAACAAACTGTTAACAAAATGGTCTTTATTATAAAATAATTAACATTATCTAACGCAAATACATGTTTTGGTTTTGGTCTTAGTTTTGGTATTTTATCAATTGTGAATTAATTGTACATAATAAGGCTGTCAATACACAGCCAATTACGTTACAATAATTAATATCGTCAACAGTAACTTTTTACAGATATATAAAAAGTTAATATTATTATTAGTTTTATAGCAACACATACAATACTTAGGTAATTAAGACCAAGTAGGCAATCAATACATTATAAGCATAGTTTAACAAAAGTGCACATTAATAGGCTACGCAGTCGTAGGAATGTCAACAAACGGCATAAAATGACTTCATTTCACACCCATTTGGAGAATAATACAAATTTATTTGCAACATTAACGACTTACAATTAGTGCTCGTTGAAGTTGCAACCTCTCGGGTCTCAGGCGATTGTATTTGTGTGCGATCGTTTCGACGCGAAATTCCTTTGCAACGCTGTATTGTGTAATTTTTCTCAAACCTAACTCTAAGGCCGTGTTCACACTGGGTCCGGTTTGCGTACCGGATTCTAGCGTACCGTTCCTCTCGACTTTGCGTCGGGTTGCGTTCACACGACTAACAATTGATCCGACGCGAACCGTTCGCGAACCGTTCGTCGTGTACACACTGCGTCTGGTTCGCGAACGGTTCTGACACAATTACATGTAGTTAACTCTTGGCATGTCATTTGTTCGGGTCATGTGTCAATGCTCAAAGCGCTGTACAAGAATCAAATAATGTAAAACATTAAGTGTACGTGATAAATGTGCACATAAATATAAACTTAATTTAATATAAAATTATAAAAACAGTCAATTAATTAAATTTAATTCATTAAAATAAAATAAAACTGCTATTTTAATATTATTAAAATATATGAGATAATTTATGTATATATATAATAATAATAATTATTATTGTAATATTTATTACGATAGGGCCATAAACACGGTACACTTAACGCGTTAAATAAGAAGTTAACGCGTTGAATTAGCAACCGATGAGAACGCAAAGAAGTTAACGCGCTAACTTAGCAACCAATGAGAACGCGATATAACTTAACGCGCTAACGTAGCAACCAATGAGAACGCGAATAGCTTAACGCGTTAACTTGGCAACCAATGAGAATGCGAATAAGTTAACGCGCTAACTTAGCAACCAATAAGGACTCGAAGACGTTAACGCGTTAACGTATCAACCAATTGTGACAAGGTACCCTTTTGATACCGCTGCTCTCACCAGGTGTCACATCTAATTCTGTGCATACTTTTGTGTGCTGGCAAATCCGGTTTGAGCCAGTTTTACAGTTTAGGCGGGAATCCCTGCCATGTTGTTTTGCGGACAAGAAGCCTTCCGTCGTTTTGGTAAGGCAAAATCTCTATCAAGGTAAAATTATCTATGTATAATTTGTTCTTTCCACATCAGTAAACGGGAACAGTTTGTAAAGCATGTCGAGTGTATTACTACTCGAAATGCTTGTAAGATGTAGTGTGTTTTCTGTGCACGCTGCGGCTGTGGCAGATCGGTGCTGGCCAAGTGCTGGAACTGCCAACTACGGAAGAATTAATCAACATTAAATTTGTTCCTGAGAGATATTGGATAGCAGTTAGTGAGCTAGTGTATTAGCAAAATTAGTTGTTATAAGAGTACCTTGAGGTGACAGGACTTGAACAATACTATATATTATGACGTAATATGATCATGTGTGTCGGCCATGTTGCTGTCATTGGCATTGCTATGGTATGGTAGTTTCTGTGTAACACATTTCTTGATTAGAAATGAATGTAAATGTTGACAGTGCCGTACTTGTGCGGTATCGTATTGTGATAGCCTATGGATACTTTGACGTACTGTGGTACCTAAGCTTATGACTGAAGGTAGCTATTACGATGCTTTGCAGATTAATCCACCAGGGGGCGACTATTGAAGGGCCAGCCCAGGGCTAGCTGCATCAGGCAGCGGGTATGCACTGTCATTATTCTAGTAATCTTAATACCCTCGCAATTGACATGTTTGTTAGATTAACTGTTGTTATTATTTGACAGTTACCGTCATCGTAGGGTTCAGCAAAGGTTGAACGTGTGCATTATTTTCTGTGTCTAAGGCACTGGATAATTATTCTGCACATGATTATTATTAGGACTTCCGTATTAATGTATAATAACATCAGTGGTTATACAAATACATGCATGTATGTTTAATCAGTTTAGTTAACACTGCATGAAAGCCAGGAGATGGTGTTTATTAATGATTTGTCTTGTTACCATGCAGGGTGTCGTTGCTGTTCGTTTACCACACAATAAAACGTACCAGTCGTACACCTACATGTGTGACGTATGGTCTGTTTATGTGTTCCGCTTTGAACATCACTCGGCGGTCACTACAAATGGCGCTGCGAGCAGGGTAAGTGGCTTATAAGGAACGGCAAGGACACCGAACCGGGGACCACAGGGCAGAAGTTCCGGACCTGGATTGGACCCGGTGAGACCGTGAAACATCAAACGGTGCTGCATACAGAGTAGATGTACCCCTGGGACAGGTTGAACATTCGAGGCTTGGATAGTATCAGCAGGTGGCGCCTCACTCTGAAGCCTGCACGAGGTGGCCGATGTGACTTGTTCATTATACCAAGAACTCTGGTATACCTCTTGAACTGAAACTAGCATGTCAACTGTCAACATTACTTGTGTTACACTGTATTTTTCATGTGACCCTG
Organism: Paraescarpia echinospica; assembly: GCA_020002185.1. Classification (NCBI taxonomy): domain Eukaryota; kingdom Metazoa; phylum Annelida; class Polychaeta; order Sabellida; family Siboglinidae; genus Paraescarpia; species Paraescarpia echinospica. Next base: position 16,771,706 of record CM034540.1, read on the forward strand.
TTCAAGGGTGTTATTTGGACAGTGACTTGGGTTGTGGGTAAGAGATAATCTGTGTCATTGTTGTCTTAGTGTTGATATTAATTACATCAACATGCTTAACAGTTGATCATGTTTTTTTTTATCAGTATTAGAAAATACTTTTCATTTGTGTAATTGACGGGATCCCTGGTTATTTGAGTTTTAGGGCGCAGAGTCAACCTCTTGCCTGTTCCTATCATTCCTTGCTTGAGGTGGCTGGATCGTTATTATACATTATATTTGCGGCTTTATGATACCTATTCCATTATTGTGCCTGGTTGATTGTATTAGTTACCGAAGCAGAAACCATGGCAGAAGCTGAGGAACAGACGGAATTTGAGCGTAAGCAGTGCCTGTTCCAGTTGAACAAGAGGTCAGGGTAGTCTTTGCCCCAAGAGAACGCAAGGTGAGAAAGTTTTCGGGTACTTCCACAGAGGAGTACTACCCAATACAGGATTTCTTGCAGGAGATCCAATCAGTGTTTGATGCGCGGCGCATGACACCAGCTGAAAGGGCTGACTACATCATTTCAAACCTTGAAGGCCCCGCACGTGAGGAAGTTAGGTACAGGACGGCAGCTGAAAGAAGGGACCCCGGAAGGCTGCAGGAGATCCTGGAGGGGGTGTTTGGAGAAAAATTTACGTCAGCCCAGCTGTTGGCCCGTTTTCACAACAGAAGACAAGAGCCAGGGGAGTCCCTCCAGCAATTCTGCCATCAACTAATGCAGATTGGGAGCAGGATCAAGGCAGTTGGTGGAAATGTGGACCACCTCATGGGCGAGGTTTTTGCGGAGAATGTACGGGACATAAATCTTCGGCGGGAACTCAAGAGGTTGAAACGGGAGAGGCCAGTCATTAGTTTCTTTGATCTAAGGGAAGCTGCCATCCTGTGGGTTGACGAAGGGGAGGATAAGCCAGTTCGTAGGACCGTTGGAGTACATCAGACGGAGGTGGCTGTAGTGCAAACAGACAAGGTAGTTGAACTTCAGGCTACAGTTGAGAAACAGCAGAGAACACTGGATGATTTGGTAGCAGGCACGAAGAACTTGTTGGAAGCTCAGTCGAGTGGTGATAGGAAAGGAAGCTATGTGCAGGAACATAGGCCAAAGAAGCGACCACCATTGAAAGACGAGCAGGGCAGATTCATCTGCTACCATTGTAAAAAGCCTGGCCATACCAGAAGGGACTGCACAGAGAGGAAACAGAGTGGTGTTGTATTCAGGCAGGATGCTGATGTGAAGTCTACAGATACCGCGGGAAACTGATTCCTCCTACTACTAAGAGCCAAGTAGTGGGGGGAGGGAGTCCGGCTCAGTCTACTCGACCCAGACGTCAGGACATTATCCACCGAGCAGTTGGGCGGTGTCCAGTCACTAAAGTGAAGATGGGAGGAGTAGAAGTGACTTGCCTCTTGGACACCGGTTCCATGGTAACAACAGTAACAGAGGGATTCTTTAGAAAGCACATTTGTCCAACTGGAGATGTTGAGTCTACAAGTAGTTGGTTGAAGCTGAAGGCTGCAAATGGGTTGGACATCCCTTACATAGGTTATGTGGAACTGGATGTGGAGGTCTTGGGAAAAGTACTTCCTAAAAGAGGAATCCTTATCATAAAGGATCCCCAAGACCCCTCTACACAGCCCAGGAGGCAGGACATTCCCGGACTCTTAGGAATGAACGTGATAGGAGCTTGTAAGGAACTTCTTACACAAGACCATGAAGTAACAGTAGTGGAGGGGTGGACCCAAATACTACAGGAGAGAAGGGCAGAGAATGACCATCAGGTCAGAGGTTCTGCTAGGGTGGCAGGACGGAGTGATGTTCGAGTACCGGCTGGATCAGTATCTACCGTAAAGGTGACTGGATTTCACAGGCAGCATGGGGAATGTAATCAAACCATGATTGAACCACTCAAAACAACGATGCCAGGGAATCGTTTGGTAGTCAACACTCTTTCCCAGGCTGTAAAGGGAAATTACATGGTTAGGATTGTTAACATGGGAAGTCAGGATGTGTGGCTGAAACCAAGGACCCGCATAGGACGGCTTCAAGACGTTGACATTGAGGAAGAAGAACCTAACAGGGAGTTTGACTTCAGACAAGTCACGGTGGATGAAGTTGAAGTAAACATCAGCTTTGAATCAGGTGTGAAATCAGATGTGGATGAGTCAAAAGAACCTCCACTTCCAGTAGATTTCTCTCATCTGGTCAACGTCTGTTCAAAGACACAGTTGGACAAGTTGAGAGCCTTGTTCGAAAAGCATGCAGAAGTATTCGCCAAGAATGAAGAGTTACTGGGTTATACTGAGACAGTACGTATCAGGCTGAAAGATGACATCCCTGTCTCGCAGCCTTACAGAAGGATTCCACCAACCCAGTACGAAGAGGTCAAGGAACACATCAAGACGCTGTTACGTAAAGGAATCATCAAGGAAAGTATGAGTCCATATGCCAGTCCAATAGTGTTGGTAAGGAAGAAAGACCAAAGTCTCAGGTTTTGCGTAGACTACAGGCACCTCAATGCTAAGACAGTTTGTGATGCGTATCCCCTTCCAAGGATTGAAGAATCACTAGATAGGCTCCATGGTGCAAAATGGTTTTCTGTGATGGACTTAGCCTCTGGGTTTAATCAAGTGGCCATGGAAGAGAAGGACCGTGAAAAGACAGCTTTCATTACACCAATGGGTTTGTTTGAGTGTCTTCGGATGCCATTCGGATTGACAAATTCTCCAGCCACATTCCAGAGATTGATGCAAGGAATGTTGGGAGATCAGATGTTCCAGATTCTGCTTGTTTATCTTGATGACATAATTGTATACAGTCAGACATTCGAAGAACACTTACATAGACTGGATATTGTCTTCTCAAGGCTGAGGAAGCATGGTCTATGCTTGAAACCAGAAAAGTGTCATTTCTTCAACAGGGAGGTCAGATACTTGGGGCATGTGGTCTCTGAGCATGGAGTATCTCCAGACCCAGACAAGGTTACAGCTGTTGCCAACTGGGAGATACCGCAGACTATCAAGGAACTGCAGAGGTTCCTAGGTTTTGCCAGCTACTACCGACGGTTCATAGAACACTTCTCTCAGATAGCTAGACCTCTACATGAGGTGGTTGCAAATCTAACCAAGAATCACAAGAAACATGACAAGCCTATAGGAGAACTCTGGGATGACAATTGTCAAAGAGCATTTGAGAAACTGAGGATGAAGTTAACATCAACAGACGTGTTAGGGTATTCTGATTATACCAAGCCCTTCATTCTCGAGACGGATGCAAACTTCAAAGGATTAGGGGCTGTACTGTCCCAGGAGCAAGATGGCAGAAGGAGGGTCATTGCATATGCTAGCAGAGGCCTCAGAGGTTCGGAGAAGAATATGGAGAACTACAGCTCGTTCAAGTTGGAATTGTTGGCCCTGAAATGGGCCATCACAGAGAAATTCCGAGATTACCTTCTTGGCTCCACCTTCACTGTGTATACCGACAATAATCCATTGAGCTACATTTAATCAACTGCAAAGTTGGGGGCTGTCGAGCAGAGATGGGCAGGACAGCTAGCTCTTTTCGACTTCCAAATCAAGTACAGGAGTGGAAGGAGCAATCGTAATGCAGATGCACTGTCTCGACAAAGTAGGTCTGAGGACATAGAGGTGAACTCTGCGGAGCTCTGAGAACTCTGAGAAGAAATCCTGACCGAAGCTATAGATGCTTGTCAACTGGAAGTGAACCAAGTGTCATGTGAGATGAGGCAGCCTTCAGAGATGACCAGTGAGACACTACCATCGTTTACTCACGCGGAAATTGGTTAACTGCAGAGGAAATATCCTGTGATCAAACGCTTCCTTCATTACTGGGACCAGAAAAGGAAACCAAATTATCAAGAGAGGAAACGAGAACCACAAGATGTGCTGACACTTCTCCGTCAGTGGGACAGAATTGAGGCCAAAGATGGAGTCTTGTACCGAACTGTGCAGGATCCAAGGGAAGGTCATCTTAAGCAGTGCTTGTTTCCTTTGGTCCTAAGGAAGAAGATTATGGAGAGCCTCCATGATCAAATGGGACACCAAGGTATAGAGAGGCCTCAAGACCTTGTTAGAAATAGGTGCTACTGGCCGCGCATGATGGCTGAAGTTGAAGAATGGTGCAACACATGTGATCGTTGCACACTGGCAAAGATGCCAACTCCTCAGATACGTACCTCAATGGAAAGTCTCCTCGCCACAAAACCATTAGAGATACTTGCCATCGACTTCACTGTACTAGAACTAGCTTCTGATGGTCGGGAGAATGTGTTAGTGATTACGGATGTTTTCAGCAAATTTACAGTGGCAGTTCCAACAAAGGACCAGAAGGCTACAACTACAGCCAAAGCTCTTGTGCAGGAGTGGTTCCTGCGGTATGGTGTACCAAGTCGAATACATTCAGACCAAGGGCGAAATTTTGAGTCGGAGATTATCGCTGGGCTATGTAAGATCTATGGGATTCGAAAAAGCCGTACTACTCCTTACAGACCACAAGGGAATGGACAGTGTGAGCGGTTTAACCGTACGCTGCACAATTTGCTGAGAACATTGTCACCAGAGAAGAAAAGGCATTGGCCAATATACTTACCAGAGGTTCTCTATGCCTACAATGCCACTAGTCATTCGTCAACAGGAGTATCGCCCTTCTACTTGATGTTCGGTCGTGATGCAAGGTTGCCCATTGATATTTTGCTTGGAGATGCTGAGAGAGAGGAACACACTCCGGCGGATTGGGTGAAAGAACATCAGACCCGCCTAACAGATGCTTATGAGAAAGCAAGACAGAGAATCAAACAAGAGGCAAGCTCCCGGAGGGATATCTATAATCGGAAGGCCAAGAGTGCCCCTCTCCACGTGGGCGACAGAATCTATCTCCGGAATAGGAAGGTTAAGGGACGGAACAAAATTCAGGATGCTTGGGACCCAGTCGTATACAAGGTGATAGATCAACTTAACCCACACGGTGATGTCTACACAGTAGAACCTTCAGATGGAAGCGGTCAACCACGCAATGTAAACAGGGCTGAGGTTCGACCTTGTGCAAAGCTCCATATGGAGATGGATCAGCCGCAAGAATCAAGAAACCCACATAGGAGTAGGGTATCCTGTGAATCGGACCAATCATCATTAGATGAGGACCCGGACGTTCAGTTTGTCTTGAGACCAATACCCAAACCACGTCCATCTCGGAATAGAGCAGCAGCACAACCTCTACGAGAACCGTCACCCGAGGCAGATTCTGTAATGGAGCGTGATTCTGAGTCTCCAGAGGAGAACATTCGACCAACACCACAGCCTAGGAGGTCAAAACGCACTACATTGGGGAAGCATTCCAATGTCCGCAAGGAGCCTCGGTGATTCTGAGTCTCCAGAGGAGGACATTCGACCAACACCACAGCCTAGGAGGTCAAAACGCACTACATTGGGGAAGCATTCCAATGTCCACAAGGAGCCTCAGTCAGTGATACAAGAGACTGCAGAATTAGCACCAAGTGACTCAGTACAAGAAGTTCTGGCGAAAATGTTTTCACAGTTGGGTGTTGGCCTAATGCGAGAAGCGATGCGTCAGGTAATGGATAAGAACAAGCCGTGATCTCTGGAGCAAATCGGTTATGATGCAGCTAGAGAGAGAGGACTCGCTAAAGCGAGACACAACTGCATCATCTAGTGATGATATAATTGTATTTAATGTTTATTGTACAACCAGGCATCTCCCTTTTGGAAATTATGTTGAGAGTTATTTTAGGTTGTCGGGGACGACTACCTCAAGCGGGTGTGTGTGTGACAAGGTATCCTTTTGATACCGCTGCTCTCGCCAGGTGTCACCTCTAATTCTGTGCATACTGTTGTGTGCTGGCAAATCCGGTTTGAGCCAGTTTTACAGTTTAGGCGGGAATCCCTGCCATGTTGTTTTGCGGACAAGAAGTCTTCCGTCGTTTTGGTAAGGCAAAATCTCTATCAAGGTAAAATTATCTATGTATAATTTGTTCTTTCCACATCAGTAAACTGGAACAGTTTGTAAAGCATGTCGAGTGTATTACTACTCGAAATGCTTGTAAGATGTAGTGTGTTTTCTGTGCACGCTGCGGCTGTGGCAGATCGGTGCTGGCCATGTGCTGGAACTGCCAACTACGGAAGAATTAATCAACATTAAATTTGTTCCTGAGAGATATTGGATAGCAGTTATCCGTGAGCTAGTGTATTAGCAAAATTAGTTGTTATAAGAGTACCTTGAGGTGACAGGACTTGAACAATACTATATATTATGACGTAATATGATCATGTGTGTCGGCCATGTTGCTATGGTATGGTAGTTTCTGTGTAACACATTTCTTGATTAGAAATGAATGTAAATGTTGACAGTGCCGTACTTGTGCGGTATCGTATTGTGATAGCCTATGGATACTTTGATGTACTGTGGTACCTAAGCTTATGACTGAAGGTAGCTATTACGATGCTTTGCATATTAATCCACCAGGGGGCGACTATTGAAGGGCCAGCCCAGGGCTAGCTGCATCAGGCAGCGGGTATGCACTGTCATTATTCTAGTAATCTTAATACCCTCGCAATTGACATGTTTGTTAGATTAACTGTTGTTATTATTTGACAGTTACCGTCATCGTAGGGTTCAGTAAGGTTGAACGTGTGCATTATTTTCTGTGTCTAAGGCACTGGATAATTATTCTGCACATGATTATTATTAGGACTTCCGTATTAATGTATAATAACATCAGTGGTTATACAAATACATGCATGTATGTTTAAACAGTTTAGTTAACACTGCATGAAAGCCAGGAGATGGTGTTTATTAATGATTTGTCTTGTTACCATGCAGGGTGTCGTTGCCGTTCGTTTACCACACAATAAAACGTACCAGTCGTACACCTACATGTGTGACGTATGGTCTGTTTATGTGTTCCGCTTTGAACATCACTCGGCGGTCACTACACAATAAAGACTCATTTAGCTATGAATCATATGTTGAACCAATGAATAAGGATCTTAGTGAAATGTATCAAGGCGGGAAGAATCTATAGTTCGTCTATCCTGGCAACATCCTGTTCAATGTGCATTACGAAATGTCTCCTCGCCGCATTAAGCGAGCACAGGAGCGACTACAGAGTAGTTCAATTCCACCTTGTTTTTGGCACAATTTAAACGTACCGTCGATGACTTTCTCCGCCTTGCCACAACAGACTACCTACCGGCTTCAACTCGACCTGCATGCATTACTCGGTATGCCTCATTGTTAAGCATGACAATAGAATTGAGGGGATCTAAAATAAGCAAAATAGCGTGATATCGTTAATGGTAGGCCCCCAACCGTCTCTGCAATTGCTTTTACACCACAGTTGTATAGGTCGACTGTCGGGTTTGGGGCCAAACTTTGTTACCCGGTAGTTAACCCTACTATCATTTAGTGGTGATTCAGTTACTACAGTTAAGACAAAGTGGCATTGCCTAACAGTCCCGCCCTACTAAATATGCAATATAAATATTATAATCAATGTAATCATAAATAACAGTTAATACAAATATATAACCTTTTCATGTATATAACCTAAAGTATTTTTTTTTTATATAGATTTGAAGCATTAGAGAGGCATACAAGGAGGGCAAATGGAACTTTGCTACCAGAGAGTGCTGCTGAAGAATTACTGCAGTCGCTGGGCCCAATCATAGAAGAATTCAGGAAAGGAAATGTTGAAAGTCAAGGTAAGAAAATAAATTAAGTAACTTTTAAAGTGAATTCGAACACAAACTATTCAATGACGATGTGTATTGGTCTTACATACCGAGTGTGATATGAATTGAAAGGTAACTGTATGTTACTAATCACAGTGTGTTAGCTTTCACTTGTCAAAGGTCAGTCGGTAAAAGTAGTGTTATACATGTGTAATATCCTGGTGGCACTGCATGTTGAAGCTGTAAACTTGTGTTTACTTCTCTAATCAAGAACATGCATCATAAATATTCAGGTTATCAACTCACTTCCACACAATAATAATACAATTATAATAATAAGCTTTACTCAGCTATAACAATACAAATAATGTTATTCTATTACAACTCATCCACACCTACATGCAGTACATAATATGGTACAGCAAGAATATCAACTAATACAATTATAATATGTTATTGTATATTATATATAAACATACATACTTTCATTTAATGTGATGACACATCAACCATATAAGCACATGAATGTCTTAGTGTGTTTCTTCATCTCCTGCTATGCATGCATTTTGCAGTGCGGAGCGGTTACCATTCTGAAAGGACCGAGAGACCAAGATCAATGCGAGGTGCCCCAAGATTTGCCATTAGTAATCAACAGCTTCGTTTCTTGTTCCAATGTGGGTTTACTGCACCACGCATGAGCCAGAAGCTCGGCGTCTCTGTAAGGACTGTTAAACGGAGGTTAAGGTAATCATGTGAAGAAATATTTATGTCACTAACAAATTAACTTATTCAGATCCGTTATTTTTTGTAGTTTACATTTAATTTAGCAGTGAACCTGTTTCAAAATAACTACTGTAAAAACTACTCATTTTCCCGGTCAATATGAATGCAATATACATTATATGGTTTCTGAATAAAATATTATTATTTACGCAATGCAACAAGACAACACCAGATATGGGAGAAATGTGGCCAGAATAACCTTCTGACATTTATTTATTATTCACCCGATAATTGGATGAGTTATTAGCTTAACACACAATACAATCAAATGTGGGCCATTTGAGGTCTTAAACATTGCCCCATTTATTTTACCTATACATTCTAAAAACAAGGCCCACATTATAGAATACCATATTTAAATTATTGTAATACACCAGAACTATTAAAAAGACGCCTCCCAGACATTTAGACGATTAAAACTACCAACTATTACCACATCCTAGAGAGAGGTGGGGCCATTCCGCCACACCGTTTATTTACTACTTTAATTACCGCCCTAAAAACCCTGCATACACACTTATAGGAGGAAAAAGCCTTAAGGCAAAACCTCGTGTACCATTTAGAAACAGGGAAAAGCGTCGGCAAAGCTAATATTATCGCATGTGCGTGTTGTAAAAATCCCACACTAGTCTTATGGCAGGAGGGGAGGGAGGTGGAGTCAAAACTGATACGATATTCGATAAACAACTGAACACGAGGAATTTCAAATGTGGCCGCTGTTGGAGCCGCAGTGGCCTTTTATGCCCTGACTGGTCAGACTAGTTTTTACTGTATCACTACGCTAAAGCGCGGGAAGGCCGGTACGCCTCCCGGCTATTGGACTCCGACCTGGGCGGGACGGCCGGTACGCCTACAGGCTATTGGACTCTGACCTGGTCAAGGTACAGTGTCAGCTTGTTTACCCAGCCTGCAGGCTGGCTCTAGGACTTAAGGGGTCAGCACACTGTTGGACTTCCTGCTTGATTACAGACAAAAAAAGTGCAGTATTTTTTTGAGAAATGATTTTTTACAATGTTCACTTGCTCTGACATAAGTGCATTTGAGTAGTCAGATTTCTAGATGTGATTGTAGAAGCTGTTGACAGTAAAATTGTGTCTTTTTAGCTGATTTTACTAAGCGGAAGGGTATCTGGCAGCAATTTGGCTAGTTGACACTTTAGCCGGATTACTGCCTGAATCCAGTTGTAAATATTGACGGGTGTCATACATACAAGCATTTTGCAAGAGCTAGATATATTAGATTTTGACTTGACCAGCATGTCAATGAGATGATTATAACAGCAGGTGAGAAGTTTAAGAAACTTTATAGGTCACGTTTTCTTATAATCACACAAAACGTTAACATGGTCGCCAATGGGAAAACTGATAGTGTGCTGATCCCAATTAAAGTCCCTAGCAACGGAAACACGCTACACAGTGAGGCATCATGGACGACAGGTTTTATTAAAAATATGCAGACAAAATTAATGAAAATGTGTATATTTCAACAAACAATCAGTGTATATTGTGGACAGGCTGCACAAAAGGCACAGGGGTGAAATACGGAGCAGTTAGCTGCAAAGTTAGATGTGGCAATAGACGTACCATCATGGCACACCGGTTGAGCTATATGCTGCACCACAGGAGAACATTTATAAGAGCGAATCTAGATGCTTCACATCTCTGCCACAATAGTCTCTGTGTGACAGCCACAAATGTCAGCCTGGAACCACACCGTGTCAACAATGAAAGAATGTCTTGCGTGAAATCAGGCGAATGTCGTGGTCATGGCATTTACCCTGCATGCATGTTAGATTTAAAATTAAATCCATAAAAAAATGGTGAGCACTTACATTTTTTCGGGAGTTCGTGTACGATGAACTTTTCCGATGTGTGATTGTTAAGACTGGTCACTGATATATGTCAACATCAGTCAGCCCCTGCTGTCACTGATGTAGCATTGCATCGTGTCGATTGATCATGGTACTCAAGATGTTCGTGGTGCTCGTAGTCGGATTGTGTTCGCATGAATGTCGGCAGGCAGATGGTGTCGTGTGTGTCGGTTGGTCTAGGATTTCACATTGTGTTTGCATGGATGATGGTCAGTTTGCAGCCCAAGTAGACGCTGCAGAAATACAGAATGTCGTATTGTTATAATGTTGTGTATGCACATTGTGCTCGTGTGTATGTGTGTATATGTGTCTGTCTACTCTCTGCTTGCATAAGAGTGATCGGCCGATTTTCGTGACCTTAACGAATATGGGTGATCAGTACGATTTCCCGGTGGCTGTCGGCGCCTCCTTCTCACTGGTGTAACTGCCGTTGCTGTCAATGCTACTGTTATTACTGTATGACTTGGTGGTTTGGGATCAAGTTGACTCTTTCTGTAGATGTCGTCTTGGCATCTCTGTCGTTTCGCCCTAATGTAGTCTCTCATCCTCTTTGACTTGGTGGCTCGTCTGTGTAGGCGCACCGATGGCCGTCTGGCATATTGTCGTTGGTAAGCTACATCTTGCTGGATCCGTTTAACAGCGTGAGCAACTCTTCCGCCCTTTGTAATGGGACACTGCACATTTTCCAATTTTCGTAGCATTGAATCTCCAGCACCGTAGTTTAGACGATCGATGACTGAACACACACGTCCCAGTGCATTTCGACTGAATTTAACGTTCTTAGGTACCGACGCGGAATAAGCTCTGTTTGCAGATTCATTTGGATTTGTTGTTAGTCTGCGTCGTGTCATTTGAAGTGCGGCATTGCCAAGACGCATTTCAATCAGTCCTTGAAGTGTTGCTCGATCACTGTCTGTCATATTTAGTCGCGTGAGGCCGCAGGCCTTCAAATGCTGTGAGGTATTCCACCAATTCTTGCGACCACCACGGCAGACAATTGCATGTCTGCGACAGTTTCTGCACGAGCCAGAATAGCAGTCGAGTGTGGCTTGAATGATGTCGGGCATACATCTAGTTATAACTGTCGTGAAGTATGTGGACACTTGTGTAGATCTTCTGGCATCTTGTTTTCACATCTTCCGCAAACATTTTTCTGTTTTCTGCTCGCCTTGCAGCAGTTTCTCCTGGAAACATCCTGGGGGAGAATGATGCTTTCATGATATGACGAAATTGCGTTTGAGACAGATGCGTCGTATCAGATTGCCTCTGTGTCTCCATACCTGCTGGCATTGCATCTTGTACACCTCGCGATGCTAATGCATCACCGTCTGTAGCAACATACTTGATTGCAACGTCATCTTGTGCTAAACTGTCGCCAATTTTTTTCCCAATTCTGTACTCGGACAGCGGATCTGTTGCTTGCACACTGGCCGTGCAACCAGCATGGCCAGGACATGTGACATTGACACCCTTGTTCCGAAGTGAAGCTCCTAGTTTACACAGCTTGCTGTCCATCCAGAAAGCTATGATTTCCTTTTCACCAGTTTGCCAACTGATTGCAGTTCCCAAAGCCTGTGACGCATTCTGCCCACCACAGCTGTAAGTGTTTTTGAGATTTGTGGAGTTGTACCGAACATCGACGCTTATGTTAATCGGAGCATCTTCTGGCAGACCACGCAGAGTGTTGGTCTCTTTTGTTTTCTGTCTTCTCCTGTGTAAGTCATCCATGGTTGCTTGTGCAGTGACAGTTGCGACCTTGTTTGCAGTTCTCTGTAATCCTGTGCGACTAGGTGGTGGTGTGTCCATTGCAGCTAGAATGTGACGGATCTTTGTGGTCCCTATTGTCGAATCCTGGAGACCGACGTGAAGTGCGACATTAGTTGTAGCAGCTCGCTGACCACTACGTCCAGTGCTGACCTCAGTGTATAATTTGTACATGCGCGAATGATAGTCACAATTTGTACATCGGAGTGATTGCTTCCAACAGAGACCAATCTGTTGTTCATGGTATATTTGAAACTGGAGAAATGCACGTTGTCTTGCAGGCGTGCTCAGTGTAACATTCATTCCACATCTGAGCACTCTTTTCCATATTTAGCAGACGCATCTTGGATCCTCCTTGATTTTAGTCTGGCTGGAGGTAGCTGTCTGTTAAATCTGGGCATCGGTATGGCCGCGGTCGTAGAATTTTGCTATTGCCAGGCCTGCCGTCAGCATCGGGTACCGTTAACAATCCACCAGAAGTTTCTTGTACGACTCTTGAAAAGTCAGCCATGCCGAGTCGTGGCATCCATACATGACTGTGTGGTGTTTCTGTTGATTCACCATGCATTGCTTCAAAATGTGGGTGGCCTTGTTGGAAACCGCGCCGATTTCTCCTCATTCCTCTAACAGGCGGTGTTTACCAGTCTCATAATTTGCAGTCACCTTCATTGTAATAATGCAGAATAATCCCGGCAGAATCACAGTTGAAAGGGACAAACCGTTATTTGAAATCACAGACTTCTAATGAGTCTGAAAGTCCAAATCACAGTGACAGAACTTGGGTGTGATAAGGGGGGTGGGGAGAGAATCACATTAGTGAAGCCTCCATTTGGAAATCTATATCATAAATGGACCAATGACATTGCAGAAGGGTGATTAAACAATCTTGTTTTGTTTACTTCAGCTAATTAAACACATGTGAAGAGGTTGGGAGCAACCCTAATGACATCTTGGCAGAGTGACTACTGGGATTCAGCTCCTAGGCCCAGGCTGCCAGCACATACAGTCACCTGACTTGATCAGTACTCAATCAGGCAAGTGCCACAGTGTATTGAATGTCTACTAATTGGGTTGTGTAATATTGTGCAATTGAACTCATTAAGACGTCTGGCCTTTGAAGAATCCACACTTTAAGGTCATACATCATGTATAATTACAGTTGTCTAATAGGGAAAAAGTAAAAAAATCAATATAAATATAAATGCTACATAACAACTGCCTGTATGTGATATGTTTACAGAAAACATACTGGACTTTCTGGAAAACAGGGTTAGGTCTTCATATATGCCGGATGAGAAAGTGTGTACAGTGTAGAGTTATGCCAGATTAGAATATGTCCAACAGTAAAATGCTTACTCATATGGTGCCCGGTCAAGTAGGGTGGCGCTTTTGAAATGTGTATAGAAAAAAAACATGTGGATGAATTAAAAAAAAAATTATTGCACAGTAATATAGTAATTTCAATTTTTTTCTCAAAAATTGCCATACCTATTTGGGGTCAGCACACTGTTGGACTTCCTGCTTGATTACAGACGAAAAAAGTGCAGTATATTTTTGAGAAATGAAGTGCATTTGAGTAGTCAGATTTCTAGATGTGATTGTAGAAGCTGTTGACAGTAAAATTGTGTCTTTAGCTGGTTTTACTAAGCGGAAGGGTATCTGGCAGCAATTTGGCTAGTTGACACTTTAGCCGGATTACTGCCTGAATCCAGTTGTAAATATTGACGGGTGTCATACATACAGGCATTTTGCAAGAGCTAGAGATATTAGATTTTGACTAAACTCGACCAGCATGTCAATGAGATAATTATAACAGCAGGTGAGAAGTTTAAGAAACTTTATAGGTCACGTTTTCTTATAATCACACAAAACGTTAACATGGTCGCCAATGGGAAAACTGACAGTGTGCTAAGCCCTTAAGTGTTGCCTTGGTTGCCTCGCGTAAAAGTTATTATGCAATGTAATCGCACAAATCCATTTACGCAATGCAACAAGACAACACCAGATATGGGAGAAATGTGGCCAGAATAACCTTCTGACATTTATTTATTATTCACCCGATAATTGGATGAGTTATTAGCTTAACACACAATACAATCAAATGTGGGCCATTTGAGGTCTTAAACATTGCCCCATTTATTTTACCTATACATTCTAAAAACAAGGCCCACATTATAGAATACCATATTTAAATTATGGTAATACACCAGAACTATTAAAAAGACGCCTCCCAGACATTTAGACGATTAAAACTACTAACATCCTAGAGAGAGGTGGGGCCATTCCGCCACGAGGTCACCCGAACATGTGACCACCCCACCTCGTAACTTGAATTTATAAAGACCTCTAATATATATACACACACATATACAACCAAATTTGAAGATCTCGCCCGTGACAAGACCCCCATTTATGTATGGTTATAACTGTGCGGGGAGATGTGATATGGCAGGTCACTTGGCATGGTAGCTGCCCATGGCGCCAACGATCTGAAATCGGCTACTTGACCGTGTCACAATAGTAGTGATACAGTCGTCGCCATCAACGGATATGACCCCAGATCAAAGACTTTTGCGTTTTTTATAAGTAGAATTCCTACGTTTTTTAGCACTAATGTTTTAGTAAACGTCAAAGTGATTGATGGGGTTCATTAGAAAGAGGGTGTCGCCCTCTAGTAACTAATCAGGCACTAATAAGGGAAATAAATAGGGTGATTGTCGACCTCTAGTGACTAATCAGGTACTAATTAGGTTAAAAAAATTAGGGTAATTAAATAAGTACTAATTATTAATAAGTGAGTAGTGCAATTATTGGAGGAGAACGTTAGCAATAACTAAAAATAGTAAATATCGACTAATTAGTATTAATTAGGTGTACGGGGGAGGTGGGAAAGGTTTTAGAGTGAAGTGGCGTCCCTGGGGATCAGCGAGGTTAATATCATGACTCACGGGAAGGTTCTAGAAGCTTCTAGAAGCTTCTAGAAGCTTCTAGCCTGTAACGCGGTGCGGTGGCGGGCCTGGGGATCATCGAGGTTAATCGGCCGGATTAGTTTACGCCTGGCGCGCTGGAGATCAGGAGGGCAATCGAGTGGCCTGGTTTTCACGACTCACTGGTGAATGGGGGTTTCGTATGTCAGGCTGTTGGAGTTGATGTGCGTTGTTTGTCGGAAGACCGGATAAATGTTTATTTCGGCTATCATCTGGCCGTGCGCGGTCGGTAACAGCTGATGTTTGGTAACAGCTGATGCGCGTGCATCGGCGTTGCAATATCGTTATAGCAGCTGGGGGGCGGAGCTGCCAGAATAAGTTGGCCTGTGCGTAGCGCCGCATAGGCGCTTGTATTAAGGTTGTGGCGCTGGAGCCGCTGCAGATTGGTGTATTGGCTGTCAGTGCTGGCTGCGTTACAGCTGATGTTTGGTAACAGCTGATACGTGTGCATCGGCGTTGCAATAACGTTATAGCAGCTGCAGGCCGGAGATGTCAGATTGGCCTGTGCGCGTGTATTAAGCTTGTGGCGGTGGAGACCGCTGGTGTTGCAACGACGAATAGGTGGAATATAGGCATGGTGTTATTCGTGTATGAGTTGGAATGCTGGTGGCGCGTTTTATACGAAACGAAACAGAAACAGCAATAAACGGTGAGAAATAAATTGTTATTGGTATACAGATGAACGGTGAATTTATTATGAAAATGGAGGCGGCGGAAAGGGGTCATGGTCGGGTGGTGTGGCGGCCGGGTGGCCGTGCAGGGTAACTTGGAAAGGGGTCATGATCGGGTGGGGGTGGCCCAAATCCGTGGCGGCCTGGTGGCTGTGGAGGGTAGCTTAAATGAACGGATAGATGGGCTGGAATGGGTGGCGCAAATGAGGGGAGGAGAACTTGAGGACGTGGAAATATGGAAGCAAATGAGAAGGGTTGCGTGAAAGTTTCGCCTTCTTCTGGTTGGGGGTTGTCTGCAGCTAGAAATAATAAATCGTCGGTGCCACTGTAACCGTCGCTGTCGAAGTTTTCTGTGTCGTGTTGTTATTGTTGTTGTTGTGGCTCGACGGCTAAGAGTGGGCGGCGGTGTGGTGACGACGCGAAGCTGATTGGGCGAGGGGTAGGTTCAACGAAGTGTACCACAACCCCCCGTCCGATGGCGTATCTTCGATGAGTTAGTTCAGGGGCGATCACGAAGAGGTGTCTGCTGTGAGGAAGGAAAAGTTCAATTATCGTCGGGGTGGCGATTACTGGCGCGCGGGGTTCTGCCTGCCGGGTGTCCATTCCGATGAGTGTGGTTGGCAAGGGTTTGTTCCATAAGGAGCCGATTGACTATTTCGGGCGCCACGATCAATAGGCGATATCTGTGGGAGAAGGAAAAAGTGTTAAGGGTCGGTAGTGTGACGTGGTCGGCGACGTCCAAGGTACAATGTGGCCCCAGGCCTATCGGCGCGCGGCCTTCTATCAACCATAATCAGATCGCCTGGGCTCAAATTTATTCTTGATCTATTAATGAAGCCATTTCGGTGTGAGGGGCGCGCAAGGGTTTGCCCGCGCCCTATATGCAGTGTATCGAATCCGGCGATGTTTCGTCTGCAAGTATGAAAACATAATTAAAGTAACGGTGCGTCTCTTTTTAGGTGGGGGCCTGTAAAAAAGCATTAAGTCCGTAGCGGGGCGTTTGTAAATAGTGGGGCGTAAGGAAAAGCAGCTATAGGCTTTATCAAAAGGCCGTAATAGGCGTCTGCAAATAAAGGTAAATTTAAAAAAGCGTTCTGTAAAGGAGAAGCGTTATTTATTTAGTATCGTTAAACGTACCTTTCGCCGGGGCGTTGGGGTGGGGGTAGACGCATAGGTGGTGGAACAGCACTATTCCCGGCGGCTTGGGGAGGCGTATTCCCGGCGACTTGGGGAGTCGTCGGTGCAGTCCCAATCCCGGCGTTTTGGGGAGGCAGCTCGCTGTAAAAAAATAGTTAGTGAACGTTATAAAAGAAAGCAGTAATGTGAGTGAGGAAAGCCAGTGTTAGTTGAGTTAGCAAAACGTACCTGTTTTGTGGTTGTTGGGAATTGGCCGCATAATTGTGAACTTGGTCGGTCGGCTCCATCGTGAGAAATGAATTGCGCAGTTGTTGCGCCGCTGTTTTGCGCGCGGTAACGTGTAGCGGCCTAGACACGTACGCCGTAGCCTTACATAAGGGGCTGACGTCACTGTTTATATAGTGCGCTTATGTAACTGTTTGTAAGTGTTTAAAACGACCGTTAAAGGTGAAATGTGAGCAAACTAAGCGGCCTATGATAGTCAGTGGGGTCTAGAGAATCTTATGGTAAACTTATATTAGGAAATAAAAGAGGCGTTCTGTTAGTGCACTAGGCTGACCGAGAGATTTTTTTCAGTTTTAGTAACCTTGTAATAATCGGCTGCTTTGTGGCGCGCGTGCGCTCGCTCACGGGGGCCGCGTGCAAAGCGCTTATATAGGGGGCTGGGCGGAGAACGTCTATGTATCGTCGCTGTGGTGTTGTTACCGTTGCAGTAACTTTGTGTGTTGCAGAGCGTTGTAGATCATGTCACCGCCGACCGGTCACGAAGAGGCGCCGCCAAAGAAGGGCAGCAAGTTGAGGGAGGGGCCAACGGTGGCGTCTGGTGGCAAAACGAAACCTGCTTCGGAGGCCAGCGCGAAGGCGCTTCCGACTGCCGACGTGGCGCCTACTAAGCCGGCGCCTTCTTTCGAGGCCGTGGTGAGTGCGGACGCGCTCACGTCCGAGGTATCGTTGAAAGAGTTCGTGCTAGCCTGCGATGGCACGTATAAGATTGTTACGCCCGTAACAATCGTTGGCGTGGCTTGGAAAAGTAAATGCACGTACATCGGCTGTGGCGTTTGCAAGCGCAAAGTGCGAGGTCTTGAAAGCGGTGGTCGGGTGTGCGCTGTACACGGTGTGCAGGCAAAGGCGAAGACGTATTTTTCGGTGCGCGTCTTGGTGGAAGACGAAAAAGACGCCGACACTGAGTCCAGCATTTGGATCACCCTGTTCGACGAAGCGATTTCGTCGATCGGCGAATACGATGCCGATTATGTGTCAGGCCTGTTGCCAGACCAGTTGCGCAGTAGCTTTGTGGCGAGCCTGGTTGGCACAGTCTTGGAGCTGACCGTGCACAAGGTCGTGTGGGGTGGCATACTGGACACGTATACTGTCCGTGATGTGCGGGTCGTGTCGAAGAAGGCGAGCGAACCCGGCGTATACGTTTGAATGACTAACGTTTGGCTAGTGTTCTGTAGGACTTTGTAATTGCTGCTTTGGTTATTGTTCTGTAGGACGCTGTAATTGCTGCTGCGTTGCGCGGAATTATCGATGCTGCTGACGAGTGCGCACCCCCTGCCGAGAAGTGCGCTAAGAAGGAAACGACGCCATGCTTCGCTGGCGCCAACGACCCTCCACCGCTGACGAGAGAAGAAGGGATGTCGTACTGGCCTGAGGCGGAAGACACGCAGCCCATGCCACCGCAAGGGCCGGTGAGCGACGCCGCGACGCCCACGTACGTTGCATTAACCCCGGTGGTGGTGGTGGCGACAGCAGAAGCAGCAGCCGTGCCATTAACCCCGGCGGCGGCGACAGCAGAAGCAGCAGCCGTGCCATCGTCGCCACTGCCTCTGGACGTGTTGTCGGTTTCGTCGGAGGACTTCATTCCGTGGGCCCGCAACAAACATCAACAACGCCCTGTGATCGTGGGCACGCTTCAGGCCGACTCGGAATGGAGCGTTCTGCACTCGTACGCCGGTCGGCAGCGCTGTATGATGGCCACGTTTGCCGAGCTAATCGGCGAACGAGTGATGGACACCGCGCACCAAGAATGTGGTGAGTGCCCTCCCGAGGAGGGGTGCCCCTTCGTTCACATGTGCGGCTACAGGGGAAGGAAGCCGAGCCGACGGTACAACATTCTGTACGAAAACGTGGCGGCCCTGAATGTGTGCTTTTTTTCAATATCACTCGACAGCGTGCGCGGCGATCGCGCTTCGGAGGGCTCCCTCATGCGCCAGGTAGCCGACTGGCTCATGGGGACGGATTGGACGGCGCCGTTCGATCGTTCGCTGTTGGAGGTCGCCGTGCAGTATTACCTGTTGAAAAGGGCATGCCTCGACATCTGATGGGGCGACGTTTTCTCCGCCGAAAGCTTAATTTTTGCCTATGAACATTTAGTAATTGAACATTATATTTTGCATTTCGCTATGGCATAAAGCCTTATTATTATTAGTAGGTACGCCGATGAACATTAGCAGGGAAATTGAATAGTAGGGCATCAAGCCGATGAACTTAATCGGGTGGTCTATAGTCCGCTGTTGTGCCCCTAAAGCATTATTATTTACTCCGCTGTGGCATAAGCCCCCGCTGAACACTTAGTATTTTTACCGATGAACATTATATTTTAATTTCGCTATGGCCTATAGGCCGTTGTTGGAGGCACAAAGCCTTATTATTTACTCTGCTGCGGCATAAAGCCTCTTTACTGTTTACCGTGCCATAAAGCCTTACTGTGGTGATGTAGTAGTACGAGACTGCTTAATAAAACGTATGAAAACAATTCAATACCCGCCTCCTGTTGTTGCCATTCGATGCCATCCAAAAAACACGTTGCTGACATTTAATGCCGAACGCCTGTCCAACTACTGCACAAAAAAACACTCCGGGCGCAGCTGACAGCCGAAATTTCTACTACAAAACGTAAACAAAAACTTTGCCGCTGCGCGTATCCGGGCGCCGCTGACAGGCGAAATTTCTACTGCAAAACGTAAAACAAAAAAACTGCCGCCGCCTCCTCGATCCCTCGGCAGGCACAGCGCTGCCACCTGTCGGCCACCACAAAAACGTTGCTCCCCTGTCGGCCACGAAAAAAAACTTTGTCGCCACCTCGGCGGTCCACGGACGACGGGCCAGCAGTGCCGCCACCTGACGGTCAGTGATGCGAGAAAACCGCCGCCGTCGTTTAGAAAAACCCCTAGCGGTCGTTAGGGCGGCCTTATAAGTGGTGTCGGCGCGCCTCGTCGTAGTTAATAGCGTTCCGAGCGCGCGCCTAGACCGACGATGCACGTGTGTCCGAAATGCGATCGATCGTTCGTCCGTCTTTTTCATTTGTCGAAGCATCTAAAAACATGCGGCAGCGATGAATACGTATGCCCGAAATGTGATCGATCGTTCGAGCAGCGCGGTAGTATGTTGCGGCATCTGCGAACTTGCGGCGTCGCCGAAGAGGTGTGTCCAAAATGCAATCGATCGTTCGACGGGCACACCGATAGGGTGCACCATTTATGTCGCGCTGACGACGTCGTCGACGACGACCTACAGAGCGTCGTGCGCGACTACTGGGCGAGTATCCGTACGTCTGTGGCGCGCGGACCCGTTCAATCTAGGTATAATTTCCATTTATCCGGCCACGGGGATACGGCCGCGCAAGAAGCCCAACTACGACTGATGTTCGAGGCGCAGACTAGGGCCTTTAAAATAAACTTATCATACGGGTTTATTCTGCGGCACAGGGAGACGGGGCTACTACGTTAATACCATTCTTCGTGTAACTGTTGCGGCCGCTATCTCGAGTCGCCCGTCCTCGTTTCCGACGCCGCGTCGTTCGAACGCTTCCTAGACGCCACCCGGCAGCCCGACGTTCTGCAGTACGTGATCGCGCAGCGCCCCGACTCGGGGTGGTTCGCCGAGTTGGTAACGAACGTTACGTACTTCCTCAACGCCATCACCCACCATCCTATCGGGTGCGCCCGTCAGTAGCCCCTCCCCGCCTATCTGCGCCGCAACGCGGGGCTCGTCAGCCTAGTGAACGATCGCTACGGCCATCCGTACGCCGACAACCTGTGCCTCTTCCGCTGCCTGGCGCTGCATCGGGGCGCCGACTTTCGCGCTGACGATTTGAAGGCCGCCGCCTTAAGGCTCTACGACGACTACGGCGGCCAACCCTACTACGCGTTCGCAAGGGTCCCGCTGAACGAACTCGGCCGGGTGGAGGCGGTCTTCGAAACGAATGTGACCGTGTATCGGCTGTCGGCGGAGGACGCCACCGCCGAAGTGATCCGCCACTCCCTCCATCGCTACCCGGCCACCATGAGCGTCAATCTTTTCGAGTCGCACTATTCCTTCATAGCCGACGTGTCGCTGTTCTGTCGTTCGTATCGATGCGGCAAGTGCGGCGATTCGCTGTGGCGCACCGCCTATCTGCTGCGGCGTCACGAGGCGACGTGCGAAGGCGGCGTTCGCCACGTCTTTCCCGGCGGCGTCTACCATCCGACGCCGTCCGTGTTTCAGCAGCTGGAGGACGAGGGCGTCTACGTGGACGAACGCCTGCACTACTATCCGTACAGGGCGACGTACGATTTTGAGTGCTACTTCGACGATCACGATCTGCCGGCGGACAGCGCCAAATGCCGGTGGATCGCGCGACACGAGGTACTCAGCGTGAGCGTCGCCTCGAACGTCCCCGGGCACGAGACGGCGCGCTGCTTCTTTATGTCCGGCGATTCGGGCGATCTCGCGAAGCGCCTGATCGACGCCCTGGAGGCCATGAGCGAGGCGGCGTGCGCGGCTCTGCGGCCGTCGTTCGACGCGACCTTCGAGACGATCGACGCGCTCGACGCCGAATGGCGGGCGCACGCGACGGTGGCGGAGGCGGCGCACGATAAGAGCCCGTACACGGTGCTCGGCGACCGTCTGTGGCAGCACCTGCGCCGCCTCCCCGTCCTCGGCTTCAATTCGGGGAAGTACGACTTGAACGTCGTTAAGAAATATCTGACGCCTCTGTTCATGACCGACGAGGCGCAGAGCATCTCGTACATCACCAACTACCTGGCCCCCGGCGTCAGCAACGCCCGGTTTCTGAAGGCCTACGGCTGCGAGGCGACGAAGGGGCACTTCCCCTACGAGTACCTCGACGACCCGCGAAAACTGGACGAGACCCGGCTGCCGCCGCGCGAGGCCTTCTACAACCGCCTGAAGCGCGAAGGCAACTCCGCCGCCGAATACGAGGGTTGCGCGCGGGTATGGCGCGACGAGGGGATGACGACACTGCGGGACTACCTCGTGTGGTATAACAATAGGGACGTGGTGCCGTTCCTGGAGGCCGTCGACAAGCAGTTCGCCTTCTATCGGCAGCGCCGCATCGACATGTTCAAGGACGCCATCAGCGTGCCGGGCCTGACGCTGCTGTACCTGTTCAACGATCTGCCGTCGTCGCTCCACTTCACGCTCTTCAACGAATCGAACAAGGACGTGCACCGGCTCCTACAGTCGCAGATCGTCGGCGTCCCCTCGATCATTTTCGCGCGCTATCACGAAGCCGGCGTGACCGCCCTTCGGCGCGAGGAGTACGGTGAGTCGGCGCGACCCTGCCGCTCTATTGTCGGCTTCGACGCAAACGGCCTCTACCTATGGGCGATCACGCCGGAGCCGACGCGGTGGTAAACGCGCCGGCGCGCGGACAACGCCTTTCGACCGGAGCGCGTACACCGCTACGGCCGCTTGGCCGTCGAGTGGCTGACGTGGGAGGCGGCGAGGACGGGGGCGCACATACGTCACCAGCTCAACGGGCGCGAGAAGCGCGTCGGCAAGTACCGGGTCGACGGCTCGTGTGGCGCGACGCGGACGGCGTACCAGTTCCAAGAGTGCTTCTTCCACGGCTGTCCGTGCACGGGGAGGGAGACGAACGCGGTGAACGGTAAGCCGATGAGCCAACTGTACGCCGAGACGGCCGCCGTCACGGCCTACCTTCGCCGCTTCGTCACCGTCGTCGAGATGTGGGAGTGACAGTGGCGCGCGACGAGACCGCCGCCGCCGCCGCCGCCGCGGAGCTGGACCGGCACCGGCGGCGCCGTGACGCGGCCGACGATCCTGAAGGCCGTGCTCGACGGCACGCTGTTCGGCCTCGTCGAGTGCGACATCGCCGTTCCGGTGGCGCTGCGCGACACCTTCGCCGAGATGCAGCCGATCTTCAAGAACGCCTACATCGAGCGCGACGATATCAGCCCGTTCATGCGTCGCTACGCCGAAACGCACGACCTCCTCGTCCGGCCTCAGCGCACGCTCGCGGGGAGCTTCTTCGGCGTCAAGATTCTGCTCGCGACGCCGGTACTGCGGTGGTATCTGCGGCACGGCCTCGTCGTCGAGCGCATCTACCAGATCGTCGAGTACGAGCCGGTCGCGTGTTTTCGCCGCTTCGGCGACACGGTCTCCGCCGCGCGACGCGCGGGCGACGACGACCCCGTCAAGGCCATCATCGCCGACACGTTTAAACTGCTCGGCAACAGTTCCTACGGGAAAACGATCACGCGCGTCGACCTGCACCGCAACATCAAGTTCTGCACGGCCGCCGGCGCCTCGACGCTGATCAATAATCGTCGCTTCCGTCAGCTCGACGTTGTCGTCCCCGACGGCCTCTACGAGGTGGCGCTGAACAAGCGAACCGTCCGGTAGGCGCTGCCCGTCAAGATCGGCTACTTCGTCTATCAGTACGCCAAACGGCGCATGCTGGAATTTTATTACGATTTCATCGCCGCCTACATTCCGCGCCCCCTGCTCCAGTACTGCGCGATGGACACGGACTCGGCGTATTTGAGCCTCGCGGGGCGCCGACTCGACGAGCACGTGGCGGCGGCCAAGCGCGAACACTACTTTCGACACCGCGGCGAGTTGTTCCCGTCGGAACACGGCGACGCGCACGCGGAGGCGTACTTGCGGTGCCGGCTCGCCGGCCGAGCGTGGGACGCGTCCGACGAGTGTTGCGCGCGTCGGCGCCGGTACGACAAGCGAACGCCGGGCCTCTTCAAAGAGGAATGGTCCGGGCGCGGAATCGTCGCGCTCTGCAGCAAGACGTACTACTGTTTCGGCGGCGACGACGGCGATAAGTACAGTACGAAGGGGCTGAGCAAGCGTCAGAACGACGTCGACAAGGACGCCTTCCTCGACGTGCTGCGCAGCCAACGGAGCGCCGGCGGCCGGAACCGCGGCTTCCAAGTGAAGGAGTCGCCGGTGTTGAAGTACATTCAGGAGCGCGCGGCGTTTAGCTACTTCTACGCCAAACGTCGCGTGCTCGACGACGGCGTCACCACGGCGCCGATACTCGTATAACGAGGACCTCCCTCCCTACCCCTAGGGGTAGGGACCCCTAGGGGTAGGGACCTACCTAGGGACCCCTAGGGGTAGGGACCTACCCCTAGGGTCCTATGTATGTATGTATGTGTGCGAATAAAAATGTGAACACTCGGTACAGTTTTCATCGTTGTTTTATTTAACTTCGGTAATAGCAAGCGATAACGGGCACCGGAAGCCGCTTAGCGGTTTCGCAATAAGAGCAGATAGCGCTACAATACAACCTCACTACTTCGGTCTTGCCTGCCTAGCGCAGCGAGGAGCCCGCGACCGGTGGGTCCAACAAAGTCGGTTCGGATTCTCGGTCGTCTAATAATAATAATAACAAGCGATAATAGGCAGCGTTCAATGAGGCTTTAGCCAGTCGAATACGAGACAGTCGTTGTCCACCCTATCGGGGCCGAACAGGTACTGGAAGCTGCTTAGCGGTATTCCGCGGCATCGTAAGAGCAGGTAGGTGACGCAATATTGTCCGCACACGTTAGATACGCCGCTCTGCAGTCGCTTGTCGTTGTACGTCCACGAATCGCAGTTGCGGTTCAGGAAGTCGCGGAAGTCGGCGTGCAGCGGCGGACGGCCGTACGAATCGAAGTACTCGCCTCGCCGGTCGGCGTCTACGTAGACGGCCACCCAGTGCTCTCCCGGTTCGTCGCCGTCGTCGGTGTTCCACACGAACGCCGTCGGGTAGGCGGTGAGCCGCCGCCCCGGCAGCTTGTCTTTGGGCACGACGCCTACGACGATGTTTTTAGTGTACGCGTCGATCTCCAGGCGACGTATCAGCTGAAACGTGTCCATCTCAGAAGTCGTACACGACGTTCCGGTTCTTGTCGACTTCGAGCACCGTCTCGAACTCACCGTACACGACTACGTTCACCGTCCGGGCGAGCGCGAGCGCGAAGTGGATCTCGGCGCGCAGGTTCCCCGTACGCACGACGTTGAAGTGTTCGCCGTCACAGCAGTCGGGCGACAGGTCGAAGCCGAATATGGTGTAGCCGCTGCCGAATTCGCCGCGCGTCACGTCGAACCCCTCGTCCTCGTACGCCTTCCCCGTCGCGGCGAACAGGTTCATATAGCTTCAGATGTAGCGTCGATGCGCGAAGTCCGGCTGCAGCGGCTTGCTCGGCACCTGGCGTCCGTCGACGAAGAGGGGGAAGAAGTTGATGTCGTTGTGCTTCGCGTTGAACGGGTTTTTATCGTAGGCCCCGTTGTAGGCGTCGTTGTCGATCAGACACATGAACACGCGTCTCGGGAGCGTGCCCAAATATACGTTCTCGTGCGTGTGCGACATCGTACACTGCGGTATCGAGAACACCTTGCAGTCGACGCGGCGCATCGGATACTTGGCCGTCCCGTGCGTCAGCGCCTTGATGTGGCCGAGCTGGACGGCCGGGTTCAACTTGACCTTGCGAGCCTGCAGGTAGGCTTCCAGCAGAACGATCTTGAACCCCGGGTCGACGACGTCCCCCATGAGCGCGAAGGCGTCCTTGCTTCGCACCAGTCGCATCTTCAGGTCGACGCCGTTCAACAGGCACCGGTTTTGCATGAGCACGTCGACGTGCAGGCGTCCTATCATGTCGAACTCGCGGCTATCGTGTATGAAATCGTGCCGATGCGCGTACCCGCCGTTGTTGTTGTTGGTCGCCTCCATGCGCCCGGCGGTGTCCTTGCACCACAGGTCGGCCTCGAGCTGCGACTTTTTGGCGTCGGGCCCGTAACTGAGCAGGGTCTCGATGTAGGCCCGAAACGGGTACGTATTCGACGACGGCGTCACGAGCGTGTCGTTCAGCGTCACGTCGACCTGACTGAACATCGAATGCAGGAAATTGTTGACGGGCGCCAAGACGCTGTCGTTCGCGAGAGCGGTACCGTCCCCCTTCACCACCTTGGCGCGCACGTACAGTCTAACGGACGCAGGTCCAGATAGTCGTCTCCGGAGCCCGGAATGAGAAACTCGATAGGGCCGCCAGCGTCGAGGGCCGTCAGCGGCTGGTGATCGATCCACTGACCGCTCTCGATGCTCGTCTGCGTCGTCGCTGAACAGGTCCAGTTCGGACTTTACGCCCTCGCACGACTGCCGATGCACGAACGCCATCCTACGTCTGCTTCGTTCGACGGCGCCTCCACTTACTGTCCGTCGCTGTCTTGCCGGTCGGCTTTATGTATCGTCGCTTTTGTCGTAGGCGGCCGCGGGAGGGCATTCAGCGGCCCCCGACGAGAAGGGCGCCGAGGTAAAGCTCTTTACGACTACCGATGCACGAACGCCATCCTACTACGCGGGAAATACGTCGTCGCTCGGCCTCTTTCGACGGCGCCTCTTCTTGCTGGCCGTCGCCGGCTTGCCGGGCGGCTTTATGTGTCGTCGTCGCTTTTTCGGCGGCGGGGGCCTGTTCAACAGCCCGTCGAGAAGGTCGGCGCCCGCCTCCTTCGCGCGCCTCTTTACAGCCTGTTTCAGATTGCCGCCGGCGACGACGTCCTGCGCCACGCGTACGCCCGTTTTGAGCGCGCGCTTGCCCAGCGCCACGGCCCCTCTCTTCATAAACGGCATGGCGCTTCGAAACAGGCTGCCGAACAGATTACCCAGTCCGTGCCCACGCTGCGATCGGGCGCCTACGAACACCGGCAGGCCACCGCCGACCTGCCGCGTGTAGTAGTCCTCGTACACGTTTCGCGTCATCGTCAGAACAGTTTCGACTAGCGGCGTCTGACGTGGAGCGTCGTCACGACTTTTACGTTCTCGAATGGTATCGACTGACCGAGGTCGTCTCTTATATCTATCTCGATCGAATCGAATTGGCGCCGCAGGAGCGGCGCGTATTGGACGCGGTCGAAGATGTTCGATACGATGCTGCCGTTCGAACCGTGGACGGGGACGGATCGGATGAGGGGGGCAAATACGTCGCCGACGATGCGCGACTCCACGATGTCCGTGTACACGAACAGGGTGTCGACGCCGCCGTTCAGGTCCACCGGGTGGCTCGCCTCGAACTCGAACAGGTACCCCGGGGGCAGGGAGCCGCCGTCCGCGGGCGACCCGTAACTCGCGATATAGTTCGACTCGAAGCCCAGTATCTGATTCAGGCGCCCGTCCCGCGGCATGTTAATTTCGAAGCCCGGCGATAGAAGCAACGTCATCCGATTTGTGATGGCGCTGTCCACTATTCGCGCCTTGACCGTGTCGGTGCTCAGTTTCGTCAACGCCTCGCTGATTTTGCGCATCAGCTTTTTGGCGTTGCTGTACCGTGCCGTGCGGAATGTTGCCCTGCTGGGCAATTTTTTCCCCGGACTCGGTGGTGAAAACGCCCACCTCCGCCGTCTCGCACGCCACGAAGAAGTAGGAATCCACCGGCCTCACATTGTACCAGCTATGCGTGTACTGTAGCGACACCAGCCCGCATTCCCACTACCCCGACAGGTCGACGCGCTGCGGCAGATTCGTCGTGTAGTGCGTCAACGTGTTTTCGGGGTGCTCCTTCATAGACGCGTTGCTCGGCAACGTCACGTAAAAGTCAGACGACGCCATCGTGTCTCATAGACGGACTCGGCAGTAGGTAGCCGAGGCATCTACTCAGCAGCGCCGTCCACAGGTTGGAGTCGCCTGTGCCGCGCGTTAGATTGTATATACTGACGATGATCACCGTGTACAGGACGACGATCTGGCACAGGAAGACGATCTCGGCCTTAGGGTATTCGTTGCCGCAGAGACGCCAAGGAACGCTCGTGACGGAGGAGGCGTCGACGGCATCGGGCGCACCCACAGAGACGCATGAGTCGTCGGCGGGTGTAGCGACAAATGCGCTTGAGTCGACGGCGGTGGCCGGCTTCTGCATTGGCTGCTACTGCTGCTGCTGCTGTCGTCTCGTCCGTACACATCGCGCTACTGCCGTCCGACGCTACGGCGTCGTTCCTTTATCGCGCAGGCACACCATAGAGCGAGTTCGTCGACGGGCGTGGTGGCGACGGTGTTGGTGGTGGCGCGGCCCTCTTCTCCTCTGCAGTCTACTAATACAGCACGGTCCCCTTATAAAAAACGAAAAGCCGTTGCACAGTCCCGCCTCGTGCAGTCGCCAGCACCCCGCGTGGCGCATCCAACGCGTCGTCATCCCTTATAGGTTACGCAGATAAATCATAGAGCGAGTTCGCCGACGTTGCGGTCGACGTCGATAGCATCGGTCGCAGTGACAACGGTAGCGGCGCCGGATGTAGGAAGAAAGTCTCTAGCGCTCTGCGTATTCCGTCCAACAACGCGTCGCCATCAGCCCTTATAGTCCACGAGCTCCTTGGCGTTGATCCAGCTATTGAACGAGGCCGGATAGCCGAACCATTTGACGAGCACCTCTTCGCCCTTACCGCGTCGTCGACGACGTCTCTGTAGAACGGCTTCCACCCGATATAGTTTGTCCTTCGCAACGATAACTTTTTGTAGCTCCGGCTCGTAGAAGGTGCCGTCCAGTATCGTGCCGGCGTCGTCCATCAGTCGGTAAACAGGAGGATCGGTCGGGTGCAAATCTACGACGGTGGAGAGCTCTTCCCTCCAGTGTACCCCTTCTTGAAGAGGCCCTTCGCCTTGCTGATGCGTACGCGATCCCCCGCTCGCAGTTTCGGTTTGCTTTTGTTTTTTTGAGACACTCCGCCGCCGTACAGACGCTGCCACACGCTCTCCTGATTCGACGCGTCGACGCTCGCCGGCGTCCTACCGATGCTTCGATGGTAGGCGTTGTTGTACGACCGCACGAAGTCCTGCAACGGCTCCACGAACCTCAGCGTCTGATGCTTCGTGAAGTACATCCACATGCGCGTCTTCAGCGTACGATTGAATCGCTCCACGAAGCTCGCCTTCGTCTCCTCGTTGTGCGTCACGAAATGGTGGACGCCGCGCGCCTTCAAAAGCGTCTGAAGGGGCCTGTTGAGAAACTCCGTCCCCTTGTCGGTCTGCAGGACGTGCGGCGGCGGCGATGACAGCAGCCCCTCGAAGGCCGCGACGAGCGCAGGACCGGATTTGCGCTTCAACGGATCGCACCACGCCCGCTTCGAGAAGACGTCGATGACCGTCAATAGGAACGCTATGCCGTCGTTGTGTTTTTCAGTTTAGCCACGTCGACGAGATCGGCTTGCCACTGCTGGTTTCGACCGCCCACGATAACGCGACGTCGCTTAAATCGGCGCCTAACCGGCTTGTGAAGCGTATAGGCGTCTTGCTCCGCCAGCCACCGCCCGACGATCGGCTTGGGCACCGCGGACGCCCGGTGCAACGCGTCGACGCCGCCATAACTACCTGCCCGTTTCGGGTCGAAGTAGGCGCGCTTCAGTCGGCCGTCGCGTTGTTGGCGCTCTCGTTGCGCACCACGAGTCCGCCAGGGCACCACCGCCATGGATCGCGCGGCGCCGACGACGACGACGATACGGCGAACAAGAGGGCGGCGACGATGACCGCCGCAATTACGACGGCTACGACGACGACGAGTACTGATCTTCGGGCGGGGGGCATCCTCTACGGGGGCGCTAAAAGCTGGACCACGGCATACGCTCGACGGACCGAGTGCGCCCCTTTCGCTTATGCGCGCGCTGTATATACGCCCGACGCTGGGGGTTGCCGACGAATTCCATAGGAACGTTCAGCCGCCTTATATGATCGCCGAACACTTCCCAGCCAACCGGCGCGGGAGACCTCTTCCTCGTTCGCATAAGATCGTTCACGAGATCTACCATATTGCTTCCGGCGATAGGCGTACCGTCGTACACGAGCTCCGCTCGATCGTTCCAGCGAATCAGCGGGTCGGCTTTCAGTCGCGTCAACAGGAGGCGGGCCTTTTCTTTCAGCACGTTCGGTACGATCTTCACGACCTCGCTCTCCATCTCCCCCGGTAATTGATCGGACGTAGGTGGCGGCGGCGGCGGCGGCGGCTGATCGGACGACGACGACGACGACTCGTTCTTCATTACGGACACGCGCATCGGCTGCTGCGCGCGAGATGCCTCCATGGCGTTGTAACGACCCAGCAGTTGATTGTACGCCGCCACCTTTTCGCCTTCGGATAAATCTGCACGCTCGAAAACGGCTTTCATATCGCTGTCCAGGCTACTCATCACACGCGACGTGGTCGTGGTCGGTTGCGATAGTAACGGAAGTGGACGCTCCACCAACCGGGGTTCTACCAGCGCCATCTTCTTCGCGTGCTGCATCAACCGAAAGCCTGCCTGAGGAGGGGCAGAAAGGTGCTCGCCAACGGCGCCAGCAGTGCCGTCAGAAACGCGCCCGAACCCGTCTGCAGGACGGCCCTCTTACGATTGATGGGTACTTTTTTCGACGCTAACTTGCGCAAATTGTTCCTGTACTTTATCAGCACTTTTCGGTTGTTAGGCGTCATTTTCACGTTCCCTCGCAGAATGTTATACGCGCAGTCGGCCAGACTGCAGATGAGGTCGGCGTCCGCGTGAGTGATTACCGCCTTTCCCAGATTCGTATTCCCCTGGTAGCGACGCAACAGCTGCAGGGCAAGGATGTGCCTCTTCACGCGCTCTGTCATCCTGTTGAATGACGGCGGCCGCGGCGCGCCCCGCCTTTTTTATAGTCTCGTCGGCACATAGACGTACTGAATGGGGTCGTCGGGGAAAATTTCCGTACGCAGGCGCATGGTTTCCGGCGTTTCCTGTTTCAGATCCACCAGGAGGTAACCGTAACTTTTTTTTAGTAAACAAAGTCGTGACGCTACTATTGGTCTCCGACATAAGGTCATCGAGCACTAGAAGCGTCCTCGTTTTGGTGTCGAGAAGCGACGGATCCGGCAAACCGTCTACAAATTCTACGCCGGCCATAGAGTCGTAAGCGGTCTGCCACTGGCCGTAACACCACAGAATTTTCTCCGGTGGCGTCGAAATCATACACGAAGCAAACTTTAACAGGTGTACAACGAAAGTAGTCTTCCCGCACCCCGTAGGGCCGGACACTATACACGTAAAAGGGTGCTTCCACTTTCCGTCCATAGCAACACCTGGTGCGCCGACAACGTTACGATCGCCTATATGCACCACCATCGACGTTTTTCAGTCACTAAGGGGACATGCTTTCTTTTTCAGTCACTAGATGTCAGCACATCATTATATAATTCGAAGCGCACGTGACTCCACACACCACCGCATAACATTTTAGTTATTGCTAGTGCTACCCTCTAGTGAGGTGAAATAAACATTTATCCGGCTTTCCGACAAACTTATTACTAATTAGTACTTATTTAATTACCCTAATTTTTGTACCTAATTAGTACCTGATTAGTCACTAGAGGTCGACAATCACCCTATTTATTTACCTTATTAGTGCCTGATTAGTTACTAGAGGGCGACACCCTCTTTCTAATGAACCCCATCAATCACTTTGACGTTTACTAAAACATTAGTGCTAAAAAACGTAGGAATTCTACTTATAAAAAACGCAAAAGCCTTTCATCTGGGGTCATATCCGTTGATGGCGACGACTGTATCACTACTGACAATCTATCTGCCACACGTCCTGCCTGATGCATCGGTATGCAGCTCCAAACAATCACTTGCGTGAAACTTGTCATTCAGGAAGAATGCTCTACCATTAAAATCTCTCAAGAAATTTTGCCACAATTTCAGGTCGAGTTTGACTTGCTGAGTAAGCCTTACATGATTGTGTGGTCTGGTCTAGCCTACGGTTAAATCGATGAGACGTCTTAAAAAACAACTTCCCGCTACAACGACCGGGCATGCGTTCCCCAATACGCCAATGAGAGATTGAAGATGCTGGAGAGTGACTTTCTGCCTTGCTAAGAATTCAGCTACAAGCGACTTACATTTCGCCAACTTATCCTCTGGGAGTCTGGCTTCCAACCTGACTGTGTCCAACGTGATGCCTAAAAAAGGGAGTGTAGTAGCGGGACCCTGTGTCTTCTCCTGCGCTAAGGGCACGCCCATCTGCCTACATAGCGAAATGAAAGCATACATGTCAGCTGCACATTTTTCAGAAGAATCTGCGAGGAACAAGAAATCATCGATATAATGGACCATTCCCGATACATTCAACTTAGACCTAGCTACCCATTCCAAGGCTGTACTGAAAGATTCGAAAATTGAACAGGAACTAGCACAACCCATAGGGAGCACAGCATCCATATAGAATTTCCCTCTCCATTAACAATGGCGTGTCCTGTGGTGAAACTGGGATTATACGGAATGCCGCTTCGATGTCTAGCTTACCCAAAAAAATTGTGCACGGGCATTTCTTGATGAAGGTAATAGCGTCCTGTACCGTCGCATACTGTACTGAAGAGAATTCATGTGGAATACCATCATTCACTGACGATCCCCCTGGATAAGATAAGTGATGAATCACTCGATACTCGCCAGGTGTCTTTTTAGCTACAACTCCGAGCGGGGACACCCTGAAGTTGGGAACATTAGGTGGAACATTGCAAGGCCCAATAATACGACCTAATTTCAATTCTTTCTTAATATTTGCGTCTATTACTTCTGGATACTCGAATGCAGATTTCAAATTTTTAGTCAATGTTTGCGTTTGAAGTGGTGTGTTAAGACAACCTAAACGAAAACCATAGGTAAAGCCGTGGATAAGGTAGTGGGATAGATTGCTATCATAACCTTGCAACATGAGCTGTAGCACTGCTGGGGAAACAGGTGATGGCAGAAGATTGTGTTTATTGTCTGGGGTTAATGCGTGGGGTAATTGCTGGCAACACGGCAGTACTGGTCTGTCTATATTGCGTTCGGGGACACTGGGTAACTGGGTGGCCTGCCCCACATCGCTTGCATTTGTGCTGGTAGCGATATTTGCGACTGTCGCAGTGCAGGCCCTTGTTATATGTGAAACAGGTGTTGGAACTTTGTGCTGGCCGGCGGGCTCCTCCCTTGCCATGAAAGAGGGCCCCCCCATACGGCATGCTTACAGTTCTGCTTGCTTGCAGCCAAAGCTCGGATTCGACAGTGTCCCATCCCCAGTTGTGTAGCACACGGAAGGACCTGAAAGATTCATCATAAACCTGCCAATTGTAACCCCGCTCCGAGAGATCCCTGATTGTCTGTATGTATTTTAGCATGGGTGGGGCTTCGTGATAGTGGACAGGTTGCGAGAGATATATGGACATGTAAATTTGAAATGCCTTGGACCACAAAGGGAAAGAGGTGATTGCTGGCTTGGCCTTGGTTTCTATACACATCACTGAGGTCCCGTCTTCTGCCCCCTGGAGTCCCAAAGATAGTTCCTGTGATACTCCTTTTCTTTGGGGAAGTAGGGTAGCTAGCTCCACAAAATCGCCCGCCCAAACCAGTGCTCTAGTTTTATCAGAGACATGTGCATGTAGTGAAACGGCAGAGGAAGTGAACGCTCTAACTCTGTCTTGAGTTCCTATAGGGAGCCTATCCAATACCCCCCCAACACCTGTTTCAAAGCCATTCGAAGATGGCCACGGAGTAGCCAACCCAGAGGCCGTCACTCTGGGCAGGGCAGACTCTGTAAGAGCTACGTTTCCCACAGGCTGACCCAAGGCCGTCACATGGGTCAGCTGTGGAGAAACTGTGACATGCTCACCAACAACAAGGTCATCAGAGGTAAGTCCTGTCGGGTCTTTACGCTGTTCTGTTAACATTCGATGCACTTGCTGCAATAAATTGTTCGACTGCTGTACTCGATCCTCCATTGTCCCTTCCTCTTCTAACCGTAGGCGGCCGACGTGGCATCTTTGTACGCCTCCACCATGTAGTTGATACTACCCGGGTACATCTGTTTCGCCAGGTGACCTACTTGTCCAGCGTCCCGGGGACTCTTGAAGAGGACCATATACTGCGCGTTTAAGCTGATTGTGCGATTTTCTTTCCCTTTCGGAAAGAGATTCTGCAAAAGCTGTACGACGGACGCGTTGCAGTGGTGACTTTTTTTAGTAAACAAAGTCGTGACGCTACTATTGGTCTCCGACATAAGGTCATCGAGCACTAGAAGCGTCCTCGTTTTGGTGTCGAGAAGCGACGGATCCGGCAAACCGTCTACAAATTCTACGCCGGCCATAGAGTCGTAAGCGGTCTGCCACTGGCCGTAACACCACAGAATTTTCTCCGGTGGCGTCGAAATCATACACGAAGCAAACTTTAACAGGCGTACAACGAAAGTAGTCTTCCCGCACCCCGTAGGGCCGGACACTATACACGTAAAAGGGTGCTTCCACTTTCCGTCCATAGCGACACCTGGTGCGCCGACAACGTTACGATCGCCTATATGCACCACCATCGACGTTTTTCAGTCACTAGGGGGACATGCTTTCTTTTTCAGTCACTAGATGTCAGCACATCATTATATAATTCGAAGCGCACGTGACTCCACACACCACCGCATAACCTTTTAGTTATTGCTAGTGCTACCCTCTAGTGAGGTGAAATAAACATTTATCCGGCCTTCCGACAAACTTATTACTAATTAGTACTTATTTAATTACCCTAATTTTTTTACCTAATTAGTACCTGATTAGTCACTAGAGGTCGACAATCACCCTATTTATTTACCTTATTAGTGCCTGATTAGTTACTAGAGGGCGACACCCTCTTTCTAATGAACCCCATCAATCACTTTGACGTTTACTAAAACATTAGTGCTAAAAAACGTAGGAATTCTACTTATAAAAAACGCAAAAGCCTTTGATCTGGGGTCATATCCGTTGATGGCGACGACTGTATCACTACTGACAATCTATCTGCCACACGTCCTGCCTGATGCATCGGTATGCAGCTCCAAACAATCACTTGCGTGAAACTTGTCATTCAGGAAGAATGCTCTACCATTAAAATCTCTCAAGAAATTTTGCCACACTTTCAGGTCGAGTTTGACTTGCTGAGTAAGCCTTACATGATTGTGTGGTCTGGTCAAGCCTACAGTTAAATCGATGAGACGCCTTAAAAAACAACTTCCCGCTACAACCACCGGGCATGCGTGCCCCAATACGCCAATGAGAGATTGAAGATGCTGGAGAGTGACTTTCTGCCTTGCTAAGAATTCAGCTACAAGCGACTTACATTTCGCCAACTTATCCTCTGGGAGTCTGGCTTCCAACCTGACTGTGTCCAACGTGATGCCTAAAAAAGGGAGTGTAGTAGCGGGACCCTGTGTCTTCTCCTGCGCTAAGGGCACGCCCATCTGCCTACATAGCGAAATGAAAGCATACATGTCAGCTGCACATTTTTCAGAAGAATCTGCGAGGAACAAGAAATCATCGATATAATGGACCATTCCCGATACATTCAACTTAGACCTAGCTACCCATTCCAAGGCTGTACTGAAAGATTCGAAAATTGAACAGGAACTAGCACAACCCATAGGGAGCACAGCATCCATATAGAATTTCCCTCTCCACTGAAAACCTAACAATGGCGTGTCCTGTGGTGAAACTGGGATTATACGGAATGCCGCTTCGATGTCTAGCTTACCCAAAAAAATTGTGCACGGGCATTTCTTGATGAAGGTAATAGCGTCCTGTACCGTCGCATACTGTACTGAAGAGAATTCATGTGGAATACCATCATTCACTGACGATCCCCCTGGATAAGATAAGTGATGAATCACTCGATACTCGCCAGGTGTCTTTTTAGCTACAACTCCGAGCGGGGACACCCTGAAGTTGGGAACATTAGGTGGAACATTGCAAGGCCCAATAATACGACCTAATTTCAATTCTTTCTTAATCTTTGCGTCTATTACTTCTGGATACTCGAATGCAGATTTCAAATTTTTAGTCAATGTTTGCGGTTGAAGTGGTGTGTTAAGACAACCTAAACGAAAACCATAGGTAAAGCCGTGGATAAGGTAGTGGGATAGATTGCTATCATAACCTTGCAACATGAGCTGTAGCACTGCTGGGGAAACAGGTGATGGCAGAAGATTGTGTTTATTGTCTGGGGTTAATGCGTGGGGTAATTGCTGGCAACACGGCAGTACTGGTCTGTCTATATTGCGTTCGGGGACACTGGGTAACTGGGTGGCCTGCCCCACATCGCTTGCATTTGTGCTGGTAGCGACATTTGCGACTGTCGCAGTGCAGGCCCTTGTTATATGTGAAACAGGGGTTGGAACTTTGTGCTGGCCGGCGGGCTCCTCCCTTGCCATGAAAGGGGGCCCCCCATACGGCATGCTTACAGTTCTGCTTGCTTGCAGCCAAAGCTCGGATTCGACAGTGTCCCATCCCCAGTTGTGTAGCACACGGAAGGACCTGAAAGATTCATCATAAACCTGCCAATTGTAACCCCGCTCCGAGAGATCCCTGATTGTCTGTATGTATTTTAGCATGGGTGGGGCTTCGTGATAGTGGACAGGTTGCGAGAGATATATGGACATGTAAATTTGAAATGCCTTGGACCACAAAGGGAAAGAGGTGATTGCTGGCTTGGCCTTGGTTTCTATACACATCACTGAGGTCCCGTCTTCTGCCCCCTGGAGTCCCAAAGATAGTTCCTGTGATACTCCTTTTCTTTGGGGAAGTAGGGTAGCTAGCTCCACAAAATCGCCCGCCCAAACCAGTGCTCTAGTTTTATCAGAGACATGTGCATGTAGTGAAACGGCAGAGGAAGTGAACGCTCTAACTCTGTCTTGAGTTCCTATAGGGAGCCTATCCAATACCCCCCAACACCTGTTTCAAAGCCATTCGAAGATGGCCACGGAGTAGCCAACCCAGAGGCCGTCACTCTGGGCAGGGCAGACTCTGTAAGAGCTACGTTTCCCACAGGCTGACCCAAGGCCGTCACATGGGTCAGCTGTGGAGAAACTGTGACATGCTCACCAACAACAAGGTCATCAGAGGTAAGTCCTGTCGGGTCTTTACGCTGTTCTGTTAACATTCGATGCACTTGCTGCAATAAATTGTTCGACTGCTGTACTCGATCCTCCATTGTCCCTTCCTCTTCTAACCGTAGGCGGCCGACGTGGCATCTTTGTACGCCTCCACCATGTAGTTGATACTACCCGGGTACATCTGTTTCGCCAGCGTCCCGGGGACTCTTGAAGAGGACCATATACTGCGCGTTTAAGCTGATTGTGCGATTTTCTTTCCCTATCGGAAAGAGATTCTGTAAAAGCTGTACGACGGACGCGTTGCAGTGGTGACTTTTTTTAGTAAACAAAGTCGTGACGCTATTATTGGTCTCCGACATAAGGTCATCGAGCACTAGAAGCGTCCTCGTTTTGGTGTCGAGAAGCGACGGATCCGGCAAACCGTCTACAAATTCTACGCCGGCCATAGAGTCGTAAGCGGTCTGCCACTGGCCGTAACACCACAGAATTTTCTCCGGTGGCGTCGAAATCATACACGAAGCAAACTTTAACAGGCGTACAACGAAAGTAGTCTTCCCGCACCCCGTAGGGCCGGACACTATACACGTAAAAGGGTGCTTCCACTTTCCGTCCATAGCGACACCTGGTGCGCCGACAACGTTACGATCGCCTATATGCACCACCATCGACGTTTTTCAGTCACTAGGGGGACATGCTTTCTTTTTCAGTCACTAGATGTCAGCACATCATTATATAATTCGAAGCGCACGTGACTCCACACACCACCGCATAACCTTTTAGTTATTGCTAGTGCTACCCTCTAGTGAGGTGAAATAAACATTTATCCGGCCTTCCGACAAACTTATTACTAATTAGTACTTATTTAATTACCCTAATTTTTTTTACCTAATTAGTACCTGATTAGTCACTAGAGGTCGACAATCACCCTATTTATTTACCTTATTAGTGCCTGATTAGTTACTAGAGGGCGACACCCTCTTTCTAATGAACCCCATCAATCACTTTGACGTTTACTAAAACATTAGTGCTAAAAAACGTAGGAATTCTACTTATAAAAAACGCAAAAGCCTTTGATCTGGGGTCATATCCGTTGATGGCGACGACTGTATCACTACTGACAATCTATCTGCCACACGTCCTGCCTGATGCATCGGTATGCAGCTCCAAACAATCACTTGCGTGAAACTTGTCATTCAGGAAGAATGCTCTACCATTAAAATCTCTCAAGAAATTTTGCCACACTTTCAGGTCGAGTTTGACTTGCTGAGTAAGCCTTACATGATTGTGTGGTCTGGTTAAGCCTACAGTTAAATCGATGAGAAGCCTTAAAAAACAACTTCCCGCTACAACCACCGGGCATGCGTGCCCCAATACGCCAATGAGAGATTGAAGATGCTGGAGAGTGACTTTCTGCCTTGCTAAGAATTCAGCTACAAGCGACTTACATTTCGCCAACTTATCCTCTGGGAGTCTGGCTTCCAACCTGACTGTGTCCAACGTGATGCCTAAAAAAGGGAGTGTAGTAGCGGGACCCTGTGTCTTCTCCTGCGCTAA
The DNA here is from genome assembly GCA_020002185.1 of Paraescarpia echinospica. NCBI lineage: Eukaryota > Metazoa > Annelida > Polychaeta > Sabellida > Siboglinidae > Paraescarpia > Paraescarpia echinospica. The sequence goes on from CM034540.1 coordinate 16,810,322, forward strand.
GGGCACGCCCATCTGCCTACATAGCGAAATGAAAGCATACATGTCAGCTGCACATTTTTTCAGAAGAATCTGCGAGGAACAAGAAATCATCGATATAATGGACCATTCCCGATACATTCAACTTAGACCTAGCTACCCATTCCAAGGCTGTACTGAAAGATTCGAAAATTGAACAGGAACTAGCACAACCCATAGGGAGCACAGCATCCATATAGAATTTCCCTCTCCACTGAAAACCTAACAATGGCGTGTCCTGTGGTGAAACTGGGATTATACGGAATGCCGCTTCGATGTCTAGCTTACCCAAAAAAATTGTGCACGGGCATTCCTTGATGAAGGTAATAGCGTCCTGTACCGTCGCATACTGTACTGAAGAGAATTCATGTGGAATACCATCATTCACTGACGATCCCCCTGGATAAGATAAGTGATGAATCACTCGATACTCGCCAGGTGTCTTTTTAGCTACAACTCCGAGCGGGGACACCCTGAAGTTGGGAACATTAGGTGGAACATTGCAAGGCCCAATAATACGACCTAATTTCAATTCTTTCTTAATCTTTGCGTCTATTACTTCTGGATACTCGAATGCAGATTTCAAATTGTTAGTCAATGTTTGCGGTTGAAGTGGTGTGTTAAGACAACCTAAACGAAAACCATAGGTAAAGCCGTGGATAAGGTAGTGGGATAGATTGCTATCATAACCTTGCAACATGAGCTGTAGCACTGCTGGGGAAACAGGTGATGGCAGAAGATTGTGTTTATTGTCTGGGGTTAATGCGTGGGGTAATTGCTGGCAACACGGCAGTACTGGTCTGTCTATATTGCGTTCAGGGACACTGGGTAACTGGGTGGCCTGCCCCACATCGCTTGCATTAGTGCTGGTAGCGACATTTGTGACTGTCGCAGTGCAGGCCCTTGTTATATGTGAAACAGGGGTTGGAACTTTGTGCTGGCCGGCGGGCTCCTCCCTTGCCATGAAAGGGGGCCCCCCCATACGGCATGCTTACAGTTCTGCTTGCTTGCAGCCAAAGCTCGGATTCGACAGTGTCCCATCCCCAGTTGTGTAGCACACGGAAGGACCTGAAAGATTCATCATAAACCTGCCAATTGTAACCCCGCTCCGAGAGATCCCTGATTGTCTGTATGTATTTTAGCATGGGTGGGGCTTCGTGATAGTGGACAGGTTGCGAGAGATATATGGACATGTAAATTTGAAATGCCTTGGACCACAAAGGGAAAGAGGTGATTGCTTGCTTGGCCTTGGTTTCTATACACATCACTGAGGTCCCGTCTTCTGCCCCCTGGAGTCCCAAAGATAGTTCCTGTGATACTCCTTTTCTTTGGGGAAGTAGGGTAGCTAGCTCCACAAAATCGCCCGCCCAAACCAGTGCTCTAGTTTGATCAGAGACATGTGCATGTAGTGAAACGGCAGAGGAAGTGAACGCTCTAACTCTGTCTTGAGTTCCTATAGGGAGCCTATCCAATACCCCCCCAACACCTGTTTCAAAGCCATTCGAAGATGGCCACGGAGTAACCAACCCAGAGGCCGTCACTCTGGGCAGGGCAGACTCTGTAAGAGCTACGTTTCCCACAGGCTGACCCAAGGCCGTCACATGGGTCAGCTGTGGAGAAACTGTGACATGCTCACCAACAACAAGGTCATCAGAGGTAAGTCCTGTCGGGTCTTTACGCTGTTCTGTTAACATTCGATGCACTTGCTGCAATAAATTGTTTGACTGCTGTACTCGATCCTCCATTGTCTCTTCCCATCGGCGACGAGCTACGGTTGCAGCCTCGCTCTCCAACAGTGGCGCTGCTGTTGCGTCCCACAGCTCGGTGTCACACGTAGCTGAGTATCCAGCGTCAGGTTGCACCCCCTGACTGCTGGCTTCGAGCTGCCATCGACCGACCTGCACGTGTCCGTGGTCGTCCCCGAGCTGGAAATGGCTGTTGGATCAGCGTTGAACGATCCGTTGTCGTTGGGCCAACATCAGGCCATGCTCCCGATAGATGGCTTCGCCCCTCTCCCGGTCGTCCGGCACGTGTCCGAGGTCGACCTCGAGTTACCGGTGGCGGCTGGCCCATCGGTGGATGATCCACTGTCAACGGTGTCGCTGTCCGACTGCGAGTCCGAGTCGGTTCCACTATGGCAGCACCCGGACGAGTCAAACTCTGGCTTCGTGCCCGTTTCGGAGCCATCCTGTAACAATTATGCATTGCCGGTGCGGCATGGGTTATTAGATGCAAACGTAGCCTGCCTCAGAGTAAAAACATTTCCAATGGACTATGAACCTTTGGTGGTGCACTGTTTGAAATGTTTAATTCGATTGCACCTATTGAAACGGATAGGCTCGTTAATCCTAAAGAGAAACTGGCTAGGAATCTGTTCTGTCATTGCAGCTCCCCAAAACTGGAATGGAATAGAAATGATCTGCAGCTGGACACCGCTAATTGTCACTGTTAAAAACACAAGAACGCCAAAAAACCGGCTGGCCTGGGGTGCCGACATGGCTGACAAGGCCAACAACCGCCGTACTGGCCGTCTGGATCGAACTGCCAAGCTGGTCCGTCAGGACCAGAACGCCATCGTATGGCTGCCCTGCCCAGATACGCCAAGCTGGCCAGGTCGTCACACTGACAGGGGGCTATCTGGACCGAACGCCAAGCTGGCTGGGCCAAAACACCAGGTGCCAAGCTGGCCGTTCGTCTCAGTGTATGCCCAGGAACAAGTCATTCTGCTCCAATTATATGATCATCATGCTAGCAACACATCATATGCTAATAAATCAATCAATCAATCAATCGTGCGCCAATTGCTGAGGCGCTGTGAAGAAATGCAGCTGTCACCACCTAAACGTTGGAAACTGCATTAAATAGACTTGAGGCCATCTTGACTGGAGCGACAAATTATTGGCCGGTCGTAACCTGTCGGTATGATACCATAAGATGCTTCAGAAAGCACTGCCTGGCATAATGAAGATCGAGGTATGTATAACAAACCACCAAACCAGTTGGTAAATAATCAGCTAATAGTCTTGAGATATCATCACCTGGCATAAAGGTGATCTAGACATATAAACCAACACGGTTGGTAAATAAACAGCCATGCAGTCTACACTTGACACACCACCACCTGCCATAAAGATACATATTATAAACCAACCTGGTTGGTAAACACATTCAATAGTGATGTCTAACCGCCAACACCGTCCGTAATAAAAATTGAACTAGGTACATGGTAACAAACACTGTTGGTTAACAATTAGCCGAGTTATCTACACTTGAGGCGCCACCACCTGTCACTACTTAGAAGTATAGACATATACATTTAAACCAGCATTATGGGTAAGTAATTAGCTGTGTAATCTACGCTTGCGGCCCCACCACCTGTCACAAACTGTGAACTAGATAAATATACATTTTTAACGAACATTGTTGGTAAACAAACAGCCAATCCTTCAACCTGCCTTCGAGACGTTGCTGCCTGCCACAAAGATGAACTGCATACAACATATATATACCAAAGCTGCTGCTGAAGAAGCAGCCAAAAGGCTGCCTTCCAGACACCACCACCTGTCGCGACAAAACTTGTCCAACTACACACATACATGCCATAATCCAAACTGCTGGCATCTAATAATTTGCCAGCAGTGGTCTGCGCCCGTGACACAGGCCCCTGTTTAAAGAATGGCTAACATCCCTTCAAAACCGTATTATACCATGCGCTGTCTGGATAGTGATAATAATAATAACTTTATATTGAACATAGCTGCAATGCAGCCAAGTCTCGTGTAAAGTTTAAAAACTTGAATTAAGTTTACAACATGACTGACGAACTTGCCATAAAAAATCACTTATGCTATGTCTATGGATCTTTACTCAATCTACTGCCTTCTTACGTTTATTGGGTAGGGGTTGGATAGCAGCCTGCTGCCCTGCCCCATTTATCGCCCGCTGAATTCGAAAACTAGAGCCATTTGGCTGCCCTGAGAATTGCCCCCCGGTAACTCCTGAATAACTTGTAGTTCCCCAAATCGTTGAAATGAACCCCATCTTCGCGAAATACCCGGTCCTGCGGATTCATAAAACCCTTATGCTTCCAAAACGAGACTTGGTGGCATTGCTCGCACGCGGCCCTAACTATCTCGTTTACGCTCGCGGCGCGCGCGGCCCCCTCCGCTGGCGAAAAATTTCGCCAACCTTCGCGTCTAATGATTTGACCGATAACGACGTGGCTTACACAGAACGCTACTAATTCGGTGGCAAACTCTAACAAATCCCATGCGATCTGCTGCGGACAGGGGCCCCTCGACGTGTCGATATCATTACCGCCTACGTGCAGTAGCACGACCTGCGGATCCAAACAAGCAAAACGCTCCCAGTGCTCGTCGGAACGCAACGATTGTATTGTAGCCCCTCGACGGCCAACGTATTTCACGTTGAAACCGTGACCGTCGACGGCAAAATCTGCCGAGACCCCTGGCCAAGCCCAGGATGGACCGGCCGACTCCAAAAACCGCGCTAACCAGAAAACATGGCTATCGCCCACGATCACTGCTCTATTGCCCCCCGTGAAACGGTCAGTCGCCATTTTAATCTAACGAGTAACGGGTACCGGACAATTTAACTTATGGTTATGCGAACAACACAAAATATACTTAGGTTCGTTGACGTTGTATCGCTCGACGTGACTATTGTTGTATCGCTCGACGTGACTTTTATGCCCTGACTGGTCGGACTAGTTTTTACTGTATCACTACGCTAACGCGCGGGAAGGCCGGTACGTCTCCCGGCTATTGGACTCCGACCTGGGCGGGACGGCCGGTACGCCTACAGGCTATTGGACTCTGACCTGGTCAAGGTACAGTGTCAGCTTGTTTACCCAGCCTGCAGGCTGGCTCTAGGACTTAAGTGTTGCCTTGGTTGCCTCGCGTAAAAGTTATTATGCAATGTAATCGCACAAATCCATATGTTATCTTTGGGACACACACGCATGCACGCACACATATTTCCTGTTCTTGCCATGTTGACAATGAAATAAAGCAAATATATGCATTCATGTCACAATCATAAATGAATAACTATATACACATATGAGAAATAACCAAACATGTGTGCTTTTCTCATGATTTCATTATAAATAAATAGTATGTCATACAAAAGTGAGGAATTAATATTAATTATAAATTATGCCTGACCACTCAACAAGTACGATACCAATGGTGTGTATTAAAACAAAAAAATACGGTATGAAACAGTTCAGACCTCACTAATGTTATACATTTATCATGTATAGCATTCAAACAATGTTTCATGCATCTTAAAAGTCATTCAATGAACGCCTAATTACATGGTGACTGAATAATTATTGTATATTAAAAACATTCAACAATTGCAGGACGTGTGGCTTGAACCTGAGGGGAGGATTCACTCGCATGCCTGATGACGAGCTTGCCAGGACTGTGAAGAACTGCATTGGTGAGAATCAACGAATTGGTCCAAATGCTGTAAAAGCAAGACTATTCTCACAGGGCATCAATGTGCAGAGGTGGCGGGTGCGAAATAGCATGATGCGTGTGGATCAAGGAGGCATTGCTCTCAGGGCTGCAATGACCATTCAGCGTCGCACATACACTGTTGCTGGCCCTAACTCTATCTGGCACATAGACGGCAGCCATAAGCTAATCAGGTGCGTGTACAAACTACAAACTTTGCATGACAACAACGTAGATAACATAAAATAATCCAAATAAATAATGTGTATTCTAGGTTATGTAAATCACAGGAAATTAGTAAAGTTATGTAATGATAATAGTGTTGTATTAGTCAAGGCCTTGTTGCATAAATCTGGCATTGTTATATTATCATCATTATAACTCATAGTTGTAAATGCATAACTACAATATATTCCATAAGTAATATTACTAAAGAAACAGTGGCAATGTTAGTGGCCATGAACCCGATGCACTGGTACAATGCCGATACTAAATCTAGTAAGTACTGTGTTAATTCTTGGTGAAAGACACAAAATGTCTTTTGCAGGTGGATATTTGTGATTCACGGAGGAATTGATGGATTTAGTCGGTTGCTTATTTTTCTGCAAGCATCCCCTAACAACATGAAATCCACTGCACTGAGGCATTTTCTCGCAACCACGAGCATCTGTGGTTTACCATCAAGGGTGCGAGTTGACCATGGTGGCGAAAATAATGATATATCCGATCTAATGTAGTTGCTACAAGGAAGGGGAAGAGGATCTGCAATCAGAGGCACCAGTGTGCACAACCAGCGCATTGAACGTTTGTGGGTGGACACCTGGAATGGGGCCACCAATCTCTACTATGACCTGTTCCATTTCCTAGAACATCAAGGTTCCCTTGATATAAACAATCAGAACCACATGTGGGCACTGCACGACGTATTTCTGCCCCGTATTAATCGGGAATTGCAGGCCGTTGTTGCCCAATGGAACAATCACGGCCTGAGAACTGAGCACTATCAAACACCTGTACAACTGTTTGTGGGGCGCAGCCTGGAGCTCGCCAACACAGACCTGACAGCCATGAACAACATCTTCCGAGAGGCAGACAGTGTGTTTTACCTCAGGAGTGGATGGCATCAAGTGGAACGAGTCTACTTCTGGGACTGTGGACGTAAGTGAAGTGTCATGTCCAATCTCGGCACAAGCAGTGCTAAGATTGCAACAAACTGTAGATCCGTTGTGTGAATCTCCTGACCTTGGGATTGACCTGTACTTGCAAGTGTGTCAGTTTATTACAGATAATGTGTAGCATCACTGCTATGTGTCGTCCATGCAACTGGGTTAGTTTAGTATGGGCCACAGTCACGAAAACTACCAAGTACCGGTAGAGAGTAATGGTAAACATAACACACATATCACACCACAAAAATGTTACTATGTAATATGTATTCAATGTTGAGGTATGTCTTCCTTGCATAGCAATTACTCTTTGACTACCCGCAAAGGTATGTGTAACAAAATGCATGTGTTAAAGCTGCTTCCAAAACTTGCTTAGGTCATCGTGCAATGCGTCACTATTTAGTACTTATTCTGATTAATTAACAAAAGTAAATGACACATGTTCGCGTTCTCATTGGTTGCTAAGTTAACGCGTTAACTTCTTTGCGTTCTCACTAGTTGCTAATTCAACGCGTTAACTTATTATTTAACGTACCGTTCGCGTCCACCGAGAACACATCGAGAGGTGGCCTGAGCAGACCCGACGCACCCGATGCAGCGGAACCAGTGGGTACACGGCCAACTGAACACGAACCGTTCGCGAACTGTACGCGCGTCTACTAAAATTACCAGTGTGAACACGGCCAAAGACGTCGCAGACTGAATGATGGCACGCCAACCAGGTTTATTAGCAGTTGTAAATGTCAGTTTAATATACACTTTCAAAGAAGCAATCAAACACAAAACCGAGGCAACGTCCAAGGGGATATTGAATTGCACGGTGCACGAATTTAGGAGGCGCAACGAAATGAATATGCAATCTGAAAGTTCATCAACATCCCTACCTAAGGTCAATGAATTGTCTATAGGTTTCAGGAGCCAGGCACTGGCTATAAGCTGGTGAAGCCTTCCCTCGGACTTACTACAACTCAATGTCGCTAGTCCCATAACTGCAATGCTTGTTAACAATGCTGGGCACTCAATGTTATACTGGCGACATAGAATACAATAACATTTATTGCCAACGATCCAACATGTATAAACAACGCTGAAGTGAAACCGTCAAGGTATGCCCGTCTTTTCCGGTTTTTATTCGCGCACGCGCAATAGCGTACGTCAATTCTGATGAAGGCAATAAGGATTTAAGCCGTATTTATTTGTAGATGGAGAACAAAAAGCGTGCCTAACTATTGTCATATAATATTTTGATGTAAAACATTCCACGAGACACTGGCCGGAAGTAGTCGTCATCCATACTTGTTGACATGTTTGTAGTTAAGATTCGTTGATTAAAATATGTTTTATCAATAACCATCTGTCATTCTTAATCTGATATATGACATGGTGTCAGAAGAGAACTAGGAAGAGAAATAGCAATCATAAAAAGAAGAATTATGGCGAAAATACCACCACCAACGTCGATTGATTTCAACAGACCCGAAATGTGGGTGGAATGGAAGAAAAAGTTTGCAAGATATCGATCTGCTTCCAAACTGAATGAAGAAAGCAAAGAAAGGCAAGTTGACACTCTGATCTATGTGGTGGGGTATGACGCTGAAAATGCATTTGGTCAGTTGAGTTTGACAGATGAGGAGCGGAAGGATTTTGATAAAGTGAATCAAGCGTTTGATTCGTACTTTCAACCTAACTTCTAAGTCTAAGACAAACACAATACACGAAAGATGCAAATTTGTTCAAGTTGAAGGTGAGCCCAGCGAATCGTACAGCAGAGCATTGCATGTTATGGCAGAGTGATGTGATTTTGGGGAAAATAAAGACACGTCTATCCGTGATAGAATTGTGAGTGGCATTTTAGACAAAGATTTGTTACGTGAGTTGCAAATGGAAGAAAATCTCACATTGGCTACGGCAACAAATAAAGTGAGAACTAATGAACTAATTCTAGCACAACAGAGGGAAGAAAATCATGTTTCTACAACCGAGGTCAATTACGTGAAGTATAAAGACAGTAAGACTAAGAAGTCGGCTGGAGCTAACGTTGGCGTGAGGGGGAAGTGCGGACCACAGCATTCAGGCAGAGCTGTACATTGCTGACACGCTGAGTCGCACCTGCCGGAAAGAAAGACAAACAAGAAATGACGAGCAAGAAGAGGAAGATGACCCATTTAAGGACATATGTGCCGTTATAATCCATTCGGAGAAGTCCACGACGATATACAAAGATGCAACGCGGCAAGACCCACATGTGCAAGACCTCCTAGTGCACGTGAGGAAGAGATGGCCAAGTGCGAGGAAGCACTGCACCTCTGGTAGCAAACCCTGCTGGGATGGCCGCACTGAAATCAGTGAGTGTGATGGGCTACTGTTCAAAGGTGATCGCTTGATTATACCAGCATGTATGAGATCGAAGATTCTGAAAGACCTACACTCTGTACATCAAGGCATTGTAACAACTGTAGAACGGGCGAAGACATCCCTTTACTGGCCGGGAATGCAGAATCAAATAACTGACCTGATCGAGGCATGCGACATCTGTCAAGAGAACAGATCAACAAATCAGCATGAACCACTCATGCCACAGGAAGTGCCAGCTTATCCACAACAGAAGATGGCAGCAGACCTGTTTGCTGTGGGTTGAAAAGACTTCATGGTGAGCGTCGACTACTACAGCAAGTGGATCAACATAACTGAGCTGAAAGCAACTAAGAGTGCAAATGTCATAGAAGCACTTCAAAGACAGTTTACTGATTTGGGGATCCCAGAGGAATTAGTGACAGATACCGGGCCACAATTTGGCAGCTGGGAGTTCAGGTTGTTCATGCAAAGTTTGGGTGTTGTTCACAGAACATCAAGTCCCACATACGCACGGGCCAACGGACAAGCAGAAAGAATAGTCCAAGTAGCCAAGAACTTGATCTAGAAGTCGAGCGCTGAAGGAACATCGTATCATGTAGGAATTTAGGAAATCATAAAAACACAACACTAACATACGGAGTGCTAACGCCAGCTCAACTGTTACAAGGCAGGACTCTTAGAAGCAAGATTCTTTGTCCTCAGAAAGAACTCTTTCCACGATCTTACGTTCAGGTGAAAGTGAAACAAGCTGTGCAAACAACGATCAACAATCACAAGTTCTACTACGACAAGAAAGCAGGTTCTGAAAGAGAAGCCGGGAAATCAGGTGAGAGCACAGCTGCAAGGCAAATTGAGAAAAGCAGTTGTCGGCAAGCACCTACTTGAATCCAGATCGTATCAAGTAGAAACTGATGATGGCACGCTATTTCGTCGCAATCGGATGCACTTAAACCGCAACTACGGCATGCCAACGGTACGACGTGACCTGTTCCACACAATGCCAGCGACATCACAGAACACAGCCAATGACGCATCCACATCAGCAACATATATCGCGCGATCTCCATCACAACCATCGCTACCAACAGAGATGACATCATCGCGACCACCAGAGATGACGCAATCGACATCTCAACCTTCACCAACAAGTGACCGAGTCTACACCAGACGTGGAAGAGAAGTTAAACCACCGCAATGGACAAACGACTATGTGTAGAACTGTTCAGTAAAGCACCGCAATGGACAAAGGGCTGTGTAGAACTGTTTAGTAAAACACCGCAAATGACAAAGGACTGTGTGTAGAACTTGAACATGTAGTTGTGTGATACCATTGACGACCTTAGTTAATCTAAAGTGAAACGGTTCTAAAGAAAAAGGGAGATGTCATATAATATTACGATGTAAAACATTCCATGAGACACTGGCCGGAAGTAGTCGTCATCCATACTTGTTGACATGCTTGTAGTTAAGATTCGTTGATTAAAATCTGTTTTATCAATAACCATCTGTTATTCTTAATCAATTAAATATGACCTAAAACGTTCACGTTTTTGAGAAAGGGGGAAATTAAGATGAAATGGGGGCACATTATTTTTAAGATGAGGTTAGGGGGTTCACAATTTAGGAGGGGGGTTCATAGAGGACGGACGAAGAACGGGCAGACTGACTGGGTGGACAAGGGTGGCAAGGATACAGGTCCGTGTATATGCCGCCCTTTCCTTTTTATTCGCAAATTTCAAAATGAAACGAGCAAACATTGTTCTTTTTCAAGAAAAATAAGGGGTACTTTTGAAGGGTTTTAGGAGCCTTGGTATTATCAAGCCCCCAAAATACAATCATATGCTACAAGCCTGTATGATCACCAAATTTGCAATGTGCAGTCTTTTTTATAAGATAAACATATTTTATGCACTGTGACTATATTATGACTGAACGGTATTTCAGATCGCACCTGCGAGTCAAATTGATCGAGACAACTGTCAAACGTTCTTACTTGCAGGATACGTCTCATGTTTGTATAACTACTGCATGTATCGGTTGCAATAAAACATGTTTCTACGATGTATGTGTAACATTTATTTTTATCCCAAGATGCAGTCGTCACTCGTCACTGTACACCCAACAACTATGTGGATACAAAGATAATAGCGCATTATATTAAGCTTTCATACATTTCATGCCTGAGGGTTATGAACATAATCATTAATGCATTCGTAAACTGTCTTTTTACCCATTAGAAGTGTCCTTTTAAGACATTGCCCCCAGTGAAAATTTAATAAAAAACGCCTTGTCTCCTGCTCGTAATGTTTCAATGTTTACATTGTCGTTGCCTAATGCTTTCCCATTTTTCATATCTCACAATTAAAAAGGGGACTATCGGAATATACATACTGCAGGTTGTCACCAGGAGGAACCCGTTGGTGACGCAGGAACATAGATAAATATATGTGTCCGAATGACCCTTATAATTGTCAACCCAATGATTGCCGACCTAGTAAATGAGAAGTCGCTTGTTACCTTAACCTAGTCAGAGTACTACTAGTAGTCCTTCATCCCATGCAATATGTTATTATCATTCCTTTTCAAAATGTATATTACCAGCATCCGATGTGATTTACTTCGTCTCCTAGTGCCATCTGCTCATATGGCCTCAACCATTTGCGATACCGTCAGCAAATGTTTGCTGAACACAACTGATACATTTAAAATATATAAACATGTGAACATTTCTGGGCGAACGTATACGTTTTGATATCGAGTGCATCCACAACATTAATTCATTGTAAATTCATGTGTAGAACCACCAAGGGGAAAACCGAAACAAAATAGTTTTAAGTGTAGTTGCGTCGGCACTTTTCGTAGGTGAAAGTGAAATCAGTAATCATAATTGCATCATCAAAGTTATATTTGTTATTAGTGATGCAAATATAGTAACAAACCGAATATATTATGACAACAACTTACTGCTACATATGGGTGTAAGATTGCAGCAGACCTACTTGATTAAAACAACATGCACATGAATAAATATATGTATATAGAACACACAAACATATAACTGTGTCATCAACTACAATAATGTTCTACACTTGTAAGCTCAGCGCAATCTAGAGATAATGTCAGTGAATACACAAATACTTTGTTTTAAAAAACATCACAACATTGCCATCCAAAACAAAAACGTCAGATGACAAGTGGGCAAAGAGGCCATTGACTTATCAAGTCCAACAATGTTCCATCTGTTTGTTCCATATTTTCTTAATGCAAAAATTATAAAATTAATATACAACAGAGCAGTCTTTTCTTCAAGGTTCCGGGACTTTGTTTGTGACAATGCTTAATAACAAATACATGCTATATAAATATATATATAATACATGCTATATTATATAATACATATTTTGTATTGTTATTAAGCATTGTCACAAACAAAATCCAATTTTTTCATTTATGTGAATCCGTTTCGCTTCTTCCATTTATTTGAATACATTTCCCTTCTTCCATTTATGTGAATACATTTCCATTCTTCCATTTATGGCAATACATTTTTGCTTCTTCCATTTATGTGCATACATTTCCCTTCCATTTATATGAATACATTTCCCTTCTTCCATTTATGTGATTATATTATGCTTTTTTCTAATTATGTTGATAGAGTCCCCTTCTTCCAATTACCAGGAGATAACACAAACATGGACAACTAACCAATGCAATGGACAAATGTCACATTTTAAATCTCCATTATATTGATATACAAAATATCCCAATTCTTGTATCAATGATATATTGTGTAACAGAGGAAAATGTCCTTTACATGTTCATACTGAAAATGGCTAGATTAAACTGTTATGGTGTACAGTTACTATAGAAAGTATATGAATTTCATTACTTTAAGCAGATTCAATTTCTGGGTAACGAAAATTAACTTGAGTAAGTTTGCAATAGTAATACAAAATTGTACTTTCAATCTAGAAAAGGCAGATTGTAACAGCACAAAATCGTTAATTTATGGATGCAAGACATCATTCGAAGCCAATAATTGCTATTAATATACACACAGCACCTGATAAGAGAGCGGTGCCATAGAAAGGCTCCACAGTTCACAGCTGTCTTGGAGCCTACTGTGTTGAATATGTGTAAAGATGTTCCCAACTCCTGAATGACAACAAAGGTATACAAGATGCAATTAAAAAATAACTTTGTGCCAGTTTTGTACACTTGTATTCATTCGTCCAAAGTAACACCTTCTATGCCACACTACCAAACTCCTTCTGATGATGTGTCATCACCTTGTCCTCCCAGAATGCAACACTTCTTTCCCACATGTCAATGCTGCATTGACATCTTGAACATTCTACCGTCTTTCCACTGCCAGCACGATGTCTTTCTCTGGCACCAGAAACATGCTGTTTTTGAAGGTCAAAGCATGCTAAAACAAACAAAATAACATATTTATTATTATGAAATACAATAATGAACATCTATTGTGCTTAAATGTTTGTTGAAAAGCCCAACAAGCCAGAACCGTTAAGCATTACATGATGAAGAGAGTGTATAAGTCATACAAACAATGTATTGATGATAGACAAGGCTTTGTGCAGCAGATATATCAAATTTATACACATTTCCATGTGTTAAATTCTATATAAATTATTCAGCACAACAGTACATATACACCAACATAGTGTTATTAAAATTTAATTGAAATAATATAAATAAATCCACAACCAGCCATATTTACAAGACCGAAAGCTTAGCACTTAGATTGCTGGGGTGACTATATATTTTCCATTTTAGTTAGCAGATGTACAGTCCATTGTGCATAAGTAGAACCTACAGGAACCCATAGGAATACTTCTAATTATCACAAGTTCCACTTATCACAATCTATGTTTTTTGTTTTTTAATCTTGCTGCACTTTCCTGATCGACGCACAACAAAATTATGCAAAATAACGTTGTGCCAGAAACGTTGATGTGTAAGAGTAAATAAATTCTTTTATAAAATAACTTCCAGTATGGTAATAGCGTTTTATATCCGTGCGAGCGACAAAATTTCATGATTTATGCAGATTATATTATACCATATGAGATGTAAAGACAAAACTTTGATTTATACAGCTTATATTATACCATATGATATGAAAAGACAGCTGGGACTGAGGAAAGAGTTGACTTAAGCGAAAATTGACTTAACTGTGTTCAAGTTATGTGGAGTGCACTCTACGTTGTAAAGTTATTGATGTTTAAGGCAAATGTACTAACAGGTGTCTGCGGGCAGGGAACAAAGCAGAAACGTCGCAGGACGGCAGCCATCATGATCTTCATTTCCTGCTGCGCCAGTCGCACCCCAATACAGCTGTGAGGGCCCACGCCAAACGGCAGGTAACAGAACGGGTTTCTCGCTGCCTTCGCTTCCGCTGTGAATCTGATCAATGCAATGGAATGTTGTTACATCATAGGCAATATAGCTTCATTTATTTATTTTTTCATAGCACATCAAAAATATATTTTATTATACTAATGAAACTCTTTAAAGGCCATATCTTCTCCAAATATATTCTCCAGACAACTCTGTAAATATACTTATACATGTGTGTTCTTGAATGTTATCACAAATCTGAAACCACGTTTGCCAAACATTGATGAAATTGATATTTAACACCAAAATATAAACACATTTTTTAATCTGCCAGATAATGCAGCATCTCTATTTAAATAAAGGGTAACTTTAATCTGGCCCCATTAGGGCCACAACCAAAGAGGGCTTGCTCTAAAAGAGGGCTTGCTCCCAACTAAGTCAGATGTCCTGACAGCTCAAATGAATCAACGTTAACCAAAACAGTGTCTACGTATTGTTGGACTTTATTCTTGGAAAGCAACAAAATATAATAAATCCTATAATAATAAAATATATAAATAAATGTTTTTCGGGTAAATTGTGCACAACAACTTTAATTCCATTGGAAACAATAACAGTTTCAATGATAACACTTTGAGGGTGAAAGAAATGGGGTGAGATAACTGCGGTACACTGCTTACCTCTCTGGGTCAAACTTGTGTGGTTCCGGCCAGACTTCTGGGTTGTGGTGTATCACATAGATGGGTATAAACACCATTGTGTTCTTGCGTAAAACAACTCCATTCACAATGACATCCTTATACGTTTCCCGTGACACACTTCAAAGAAACCATCAACACATTCAAGCTTTATATAATGTGCAATATTAGTTATTCATACTTAAAAAAAACAATATCAAAATCATAATTTTGTGTTTGGCCAATTATTGATTCCCATTGCCATTTATTATTTGGGCATTTGAGAGGCTAATTTTGTGTGACTGGGTGATGTTTATATTCAGCTATAAAACTTATTATGAACTATTAGTTTTACATTACTGCTGCTATAAATAACTAGATGGTGGAATGAATATCGGTGTACCTGCCTAACAGCTAGGACAAATACTTGGGTGGGCAGATGGGTATAGGTAAATACCATCATGTTCTTGCGTAAAACCACCCCATTCACAACGATGTCCTTACACGCTTCCCACTACACATTTTAAAGAAACCATCAATACATTCAAACTTTATAAAGCAGAATATTAGTTATCTATACTTTGGAAAAAACAATGTCAAAATCACAATTTCGTGTTTGGTCAGATATTGATTACCTTTGTCATATTTTAATTTGGGCACTGGAGAGGTTAATTAGTCTATCTGTAACGAAGTGATCTTTATAATCAGCAATAGAACACATTAAGCAGTATCAGTGTTCCTATTTTATATTAACACACTGCGAAGAAAATACAGTATGGTTTTGTAGACATGTACTACTGTGCATTATTTTAGACTAGATATACAGTCAAACCCCTCACAACTCGACACCCTATTTGTTATCATTCCTTCTGATCATGTAAATGATCTAAAATAAGTAGTTTCATGTCCAGTATTCCCCGTATCAAACAGACTCACATTCTTGAAGAAATTGCGTTGTGACTGCTTACATTATAATTCACACAAACATCGCAGAGAAAACATCTCAGTTACGTCATTTTGTAAACTGGTATTCTCGAAGGATTGAGTTTGTTTAGCAAAGATACTTTGTAACTAATTCATAAGTTACTTAGAGACTGCAATGATTAGCAGTCCACCCTCTCAGGGGAAAACAGGGCAAAAATAATAAAAACAATGTCTGTGTTTAGCAGGTGGCCGCTAATCAATGGGACATATTTGTTTAAAATTATCATTACAGTGGAAAAAAGCCCGTACATAGCAGGTGGTCACTGTTCAGAGGGGTTGCTGAAGTCAGGTGCTACAGTACACTGCACAGCACAGATCTCCTGATTACTGGATGGAACTCCTTATTGCTGGTGTAAATATCTGAATGTTTTTAAAATACCTAGAAATATAAAATTAAAATGTTAAAGGCCAACCGGGCCAGGAGCCTGAAAATAGTGTGAGCCCGAAAAAAGATTAGAGGGCCCAATAATCACAGTAATCAAACCTGCTGCTGTCATCTGTATATTATAATAGTCTTCCCATCTTATGTATGATCTGCCCCTTTTCCTACAAGTACAATTACTTTAGTATGGGTGGAAATAAATACCTGAATACTGGTACAAATACTTTGATGTGGGTACATAAAAGGGTTGGACTCTCGATAAGTCAAAGGGCTTCTAGAGTTAATTCTCTGGGTGGCAATCTTGTTAAATCTTGTTAAAGTAAATACCTGACTGCTGGTACAAATACCTTAGTGTGAGTAGAAGTAAATACCTGACTGCTGGTACAAATACTTTAGTGTGGGTAGAAGTAAATACCTGACTGCTGGTACAAATACTTTAGTGTGGGTAGAAGTAAATACCTGACTGCTGGTACAAATACTTTAGTGTGGGTAGAAGTAAATACCTGACTGCTGGTACAAATACTTTAGTGTGGGTAGAGGTAAATACCTGACTGCTGGTACAAATACTTTAGTGTGGATAGAAGGACTTTTTGTGGGAATATTGGCAGATCTGGATTGTGGTGCAGAAAAGGTGAAAAACAAGTGGAAATATTGATCGATAAGTATTATTTTTACCTTAATATTATTCATAAAGTAGCACTAGACATATTGGCTAAAATTTGTGCTTAAAGTTAGTTAGATAAAGTATTTTAGAACACATTAGTCTAGTGAGTGATAATAGGGTAACTTAGCCTTCGATAAGTTTGTAAACAAGATTTAGTATACCTGATTATGTGGTAGAATATATGAGATAAAATAACAAACATAAAACTACTTACATAAGATAATATATGTCTAAGCCAGTACTTACTAGATACTTTGATTAGATAGCATTGTTGTTAAAATTAGGCAAGGACGATAGTCGGGGAACTCAATTTTTTTATGTAGCTAGTGTCCTATGTATTCGCTAGGGCGTGGTACAACCTAAATAACAAGGCAGTCTAGCATAACGTAATTGATTGTATTTAAATTAGGTCACTACAAGTAATGTTAGCGTTCGTGATAGGATAGATAGTCAGCTGTGTAATTAAAATCTGCTGTAAGTTGTAACATAAAGTGTGCTGTAGTACACAGGAAACAGTCTTTATAAAAACTAAGTTAGTTAAGTTATTAAATAAATTCTGATACAGAGCCTTGCAAGTGGCAAGTCAAGGCAAAGCGACACTGGGTGGATTTTGTTTTGCCCAGCTATGGGAAGTCATGGGCAGAAACCAAGTAGGAGGGATTCATCTTTCAGTGCGTAAGGTGTTGGAAGGTGGAGTGTCTGCCGAAGGAGATAGATAGGTTGACAGATATTGTGAAGGGGATAGAGATGAGAATTAGCAAGGAAACAGGTCAGGGTTGAACAGTTTTAACCGCCCGGTTTTAACCTGGTTAAAACCGGGCTCATTTTCCCTGAAAATTAGTCAAAACCCGGTCAAAACCTAATTTAGTGATAATTGTGCAATATTTGTGTAATTTGTTAATCACTATAAAAACAATGCAAGTGTCAAAAAATATATGTTCAGTATGTATAAGAAACAATATATCTTGAGGTATTATTGCTCATTGTATACAAATGAAGCTCATGCAAAAGGTAGACCGTAACTGTCAACAATACGTGTAAACATGTCAGAGTGGTAATCAATAATATGCATAAAAACTAAAAAGTATTAGATGGTCCATGCTCTGTTGTTGGTCCTGTTTTATTCCTTATATTAATTTGAATTTATGTTTTCAAAAGATAGCCTAGCTATGTTCTCATGATTGATGATTACAGATACATGGAACATTTACCATTACTATATATATAATTTTTAATTAATTAGTTTTAGTTTTTGGGGCAATATTCTCAGTTACATATTACTGAGATGTAGTTGATATTTTATTTGACGTAAGTGTACTCGTTGTTAAAATTGTACAATATTGCATAACAATTAAAATTTAAATCACGTCGACACTTTCACCACGCCAAGAGGCCAACGCCAGTACAATCACCAGGTGGCGTGCACATAATGAGTTAACTTTGTCGTTTTCACTATGAAGCATACATTTACATCCATTCCCAAATTGTGTGTTATAATAGCACAACAAAAACTTATATATTCAGATCCAAAATCCAATCGTTTTCATTAGCATGGCACTGCGAAAATTGGCACCAGACAACGTATTCGAATTCGGCGTAGTCAGACCATTTCCTTAACATAGATTTAGGGTTAGGCCGCAGTCTATGTGTGTTACTGAAAAACACGGCCACCTTTTTTTCTGCCAAAATAGTTTCTAGAATATTTGTGCATATAAAGAATTTTTTAACTGGTGAATACTTTACAATAATTAATAAGTGTTATACACATGCTTTTATTTATTAAGCATGTGTGTTAATTCAGTTTCAATTGTGCAAGAACAAGGACTGCTTCCGAGAAATTGCACGACAATTAAGCATTGATGTTTCATAATCTCCAGCTATGCTTGTTTTAAGCAAGTAGATATTTACATTCTATCACTAGGTAAAATTAGTATATCAGCTAAATATAAGTTTGGTGTATGTTGGGTTAGTGTTAGGCTTTTTAATAGTATTAATAGGTTTTGGCCGGGTTTGACCGGTTTAACCTGCTTTTAACTGCTAAGCGGTCAAAACAGGTTTTGACTGGCTAGAGTGCAACCCTGAGACAGGTGGAATGGAGAGAGACGACAGGGAGAGAGTTGGGAATACTGTGAGACTGAAGGAGCGGAGTAGTAACAAGAAGACTGAGGAAAGGAGACTGAGAGGAGGGAAGGTGACTGAAGGGGAAGTAATTGGAGAATCGACGACAGAAAACGTGAAAGGTGACAGATGAGAAAGTGACCGTAGGTAGGAGGGGAAAGGGACGGGAGAGGAGAGAAGAAAATGTGATGGGAGGAAAGATGAAGGGACGAAAGGAAGTGAGAGTAAATGTGATAGGAGACGTCGATAAAAGGGACAATGACAATTGAAAAGGTGACAGGAGGAAAAGTGACAGGAAAGAATGGAACGGAAGAGAATGTGACAGGAGAGAAGACGGCAGGGGGAAAAGACAACCAGACAGATGCAAACCGGAGATGGAGTTATTCCGAGGCAGTGATTGAGGGGGCAATGAGAAAAGAAGTTCATGAGTGACTATATTCAGAGAAAGACAGATAAGACACTAAGCGAGGAGGAGGACGTCATTGTTTGGGCAAGGATAGAACATGTGACTGAAAGGGTAGAGAAGGTATAGGGGCATGGCAAGGGAGGGTCTATGCTAGTACACATTGGGACAAATAATGCAGGCAGGGAGGGAACAACTGGGATAGTACAGAAGTACAGACAGTTAGTGAGGAAACTAAAGAAGACAAGAGTTGAACAGATTATTGTCTCAGGAATTTTGCCAGTAACGGGACGAAGGGGGCAACATACAGAAACTGCAAGAGGATGGCGATCAACGCACTATTTGAGCAGATGTGTGAAGAAGAGGGGGTGGGATTCACAGATTTAAGGGAATACTTTGTTGGGAGGGAAGCTATGTACATGAGAGATGGCCTCCATCTAAGTGGAAAAGGCAACAGAGAACCTGCTGCGATCTGTTGACAGTGGGACAGGTATTTAAACTAGATTTGCAGGGGGGACTCACAGAGAAGCCTGAAACTGGAGGCACAGATAAAGACAGCATGAATAAATAAGAACTGTCTGGAAAACTGTTCTGAAGATGAATATAAATGTGTTTGTTTAAATGCAAGGAGTATAGTAAACAAAAGAAATGAACTAAACATTATGGTAGAAGATATTGACCCTCACATAATAAGTATAACCGAATCATGGACCACCACCGATATATCGGATGCCGAATTGGGACTGACAGGATATGTAATGTTTAGGAAAGACAGAACAGGAAGAAAGGGAGGTGGAGTTATTTTATATATTTTTATATAATAAAGAATCTATCCAGGCTTATGAAATAAAATTAGAAAGAGAAGCAGCTTGCAAAGAAGCTGTTTGATGTAACATAGTTACAGGAAACTCAACGTTAACGGTTGGGTTAGTTTATCGTATAGAAGCATAGAAGAGAATAAAAAAGTACAACAGTTATAAGGGAAGTGAGCAAACGGGACTGTATTATTGTGGGGGAATTTTAACCATGGACATATACAATGGAAATCTCTACAGAGTATGGGGAGTGAGGACCACAAGTTTTTAGTTTTAGTACAAGATAGTTTTCTTTCTCAACATGTGCTAGAACCAACCAGGGGTGAGAATGTGTTAGACATAGTTTTGTCCTCACAGAATGTGTTAGTTGACAATGTCAAGATATGTGAGCCACTGGGGAATAGTGATCACAACCAGACACATTTTACCATCAAAGTAAAATCAGAAAGGAATATTAAAAAGCAGTACAGGAGATATTTCCACAAAGGAAGATATCAGGACATGAGGAAATATTTAGCAAAGATAGACTGGAATAACACACTGAAGAATAAGACAACAACAGAACGAATATCATAAAAAGTGAAATTGAGTGCATCTTCGATAAATTTGTTCCCTTGTTTTTCTAAAAAGAAACACTTATCGAAAGAAGCCATTAGAAAAATTTAAGCACAAACAAATGATGTGGAAGTCATATAGATGTACTGGAAATGATGAAGACTACAACAGTTATAAAGAAGCACTTAACCAAGCTACAGCTGAAATTAGAAATTCAAAGAGAAACTGTGAACACAAATTAGCTTGTAATATAAAACATGGCAGCAAGAAGCAACAGAAAGTTCAGGATAAGGTCAGTCCTCTAGAAGATAGTGCTGGAAATATAATATCAGAGGATTCTTAATGGCAGAAGATCTGAATGAGTATTTTAGTTTGGTGTTTACCAGGGAAGATATCAGTTCACTGCCAGTACCAGAGGCTAAGTTCAAGGGGGCAGAATCAGACTATTTAGGACAGTTAATTGTAACCCCGGAAATGGTAACTAAGAAAATAAGGGCTATGAAGAATAATAAATCACATGTAGATGGGATCCCGCACAAACTACTATTGGAAATTGTAGAACAAATTAGCTTAATGCTTGCAACAGTTTTCAATTAGTCATTAGAAGAGGGAGTGGTTCCTTTAGAATGGAAAGAGGCAAACATTATACCGTTGTTTAAAAAAGGTTCAAGAAACAATTCAAAGAACTACAGACCACTGAGTTTAACATCGGTGATTTGCAAATTAGAAAGACTAATTAAAGATCACATAGTGGATTTTTTTGTTAAACGTAACTTCATAAACCCATCACAACATGGGTTACTAAAAGCGAGGTCATGTTTAACAAATATGTTATTTTTTTTGGAAGTGAGTTCCTGAGGGATCAACAGTAGATATCATCTACTTAGATTTTCAAAAACTTTCAACAAAGTGCCACATCAAAGATTACTGCTTAGACTAAAGGCCCATGGCATAGTAAATGATAATTAAATGGATAAAAAAAATGGCTGATTGATAGAAAGCAACGGGTAGTAGTTGATGGGAAGGCTTAAAACATGAAATCAGTTTTGAGTGGGGTACCACAGGGATCAGTACTGGGACCTATATTATTCTTAATATATATATCAAAGATTTGGACGATGATATAACAAGCAACGTGTTGAAATTTCCAGATGATACAAAAGTGTTTAGAAGGATTAAAAGTGATGGAGATAAACAACATTTACAAGATGATCTTGACAGGTTGATCAAATGGTCTGAAAAGTGGCAAATGTTGTTAAATTTTGGGAAATGTAAATGCCTCCACACAGGACATGGGAATGAAGATGTACAATATACAAAAGGGGATACTGTACTAAGTACTACTGTAAAAAGAAATGGACTTAGGGTAAACCATTAGTGCTGATATGAAGGTTTCAGAGCAGTGCGGAATTGCAGCTTCAAAGGGAAATCAAATCCTTGGATTAATTAAGCGAAATATAGCGTATAAGGAAAAGGAACTAATAATATCTCTGTACAAAACAATAGTTAGGCCTCATTTAGAATACTGTATACAAATGTGGAGGCCAATGTTGCAAAAAGGACATAGATATGCTAGAATGAGTACAGAGGAGAGTGACTAAAATGATACCAACATTGAGGGATCTTAGTTACAAAATATGCTTAAAAGTACGTGGTTTAACAACACTAGAGACCAGGAGATTGAGAGGAGATGAGATAGAAGTGAAAACAATGTTTCTATCAATATTTTAGTGTGGGTAGAAGTAAATACTTGACAGGTGGTACAAATACTTTAATGTAGGTAGAAGTAAATACCTGACTGCTGGTAAAAAATACCTTAGTGTTGGTAGAAATAAATACCTGACAGCTGGTGGGTACATTCGCAGAGTTTCTTGGATGCATTTGTCCAGGTAAGTCATCTCACTCAGCATCTCATATTTCACTTCATCCTGTGTATGAATATTAACACTGCAATATACATAAAAACAACATCTAATAAAACAATTAATATTCATTTGAGAAATCAACTGATTTATTTAATTCAGAAGAATTCAGAAGTAAAAATGTAGGAATCTTAACAAAATAATTGTGCAAGTTAGTAATAAATATCAGACATTGTTGAAGATGTAGAGTATTATTTCAGGAAGCATCATTTATTGACAGACTATACAGTTCCCCTTCCATGGGTAGTCAACTACATGTACATTTCTACAGCAAAAATTACATATAGTGATTAATTGCATGGAACCTGAATTATTAAGAAAATGTAGGAATGTTTTCAAAATTATATTAAAGTAATTTAACTACAGGAATGCTGGGTGCCTTGAGCATCATGACTTTGAAGTAAAAGTTTTTACAGCTGCAGCAGTGACATACAGAAACAAATGACACAAAGAGACAAATGACAAGAGAGAGACAAATAAGAGAGACAGAGAGACGAGAGAGACAGAAAGATAAATAAATAACAGATAGAGAGAAACAAATGACAGAGAGGGACAAATGACAGAGACCTACCTCCTCTCCCATGACCCTGTTGATCTCCTCAGCGACCCGCTGCTGACAGTCCGGGTGAAGGGCAAGGTTGTACAGAAGGTACATCAAGGTCACTGAGGTCGTATCAAAGGCAGCGATGAAGAACAGGGTAGAGTTGGCCAGGATCTGTGTGTGGGTCAGACCTACACTCGCAGGTAGCAACAGTTTACAGAGTTAGAGACATTGCATCATATACAAAGACAATACACTGTATACTATATAAAAAGGAAATTATAAGCCCTGACCCCTTTGTGCCAGTGGCAGGGTGAAGAAAATCATCATTCACTTGTTACATTTCATTAATCAATGTTGACAATACCAGATGAAATTACCAAAAGTTCAGTCACTGCCATAGGGCGGTGGTAGTGGTCTAATTTTAGTGATGGACGCCTGGCAGAGTAGGTGAGAATGTCATCATTCACTTGAAAAAAATTAGCATTATAAAGTCTACCAAGTCACTGAAGTCAGTATGTTTAAAAGTAATTAGTAACAGTATTCTCAGTTAGTGTGAATGGGGGCTGGCTTGTCACTACGTCTACTTCTGAGAGGGGCTGGATTGGCCAAAAGCTGGACCGTGAGATGGGAAGCGCCAGTGCGGTGGAGGAGTTGTGATTACAGAAATTGTCCTTGTCAAGTACCATAGGCAACACTGCATTTATGTTTTCCATGACTACTCTTGAGCTTTTGAAGATGAAGTATTTTGGAATATATATATATTATAATATATTTACTACTATAAGTATTGTGGTTACTTAAAAGCTTGAGCCATATTGTTATGGTAATTCACATAATTACTAAATTTATCAGTTTACATCACTGTCTGTTTGACTGACAAATGTTCACAAAGCCATCAGGCCGTAAAACTTGTATTTCTGTAGGGATGAATGACACTATAGTGGTTCATGTGAAAATGGTTCATGTGGCCCATCCTACATCAAAGACATGCTGGTGAAACACAATCCGAGAAGATCACGTCGGTCTGAGAGCAGGCTGCTGCTGGCTGTGCCCATGTCAAAGATGCAACTGGGGGACAGAGCCTTCTCTGTGGCTGGACCCACACTGTGGAACAACATACTCCTATCCATTCGTCAGGCTCCATCGACGGATGTATTCAAAAGACAGTTAAAGACTTACTTGTTTTGCAAAGCTTTTTAGTACAATTTTAATTATTTATGAAATTTTATATAAAACACCTGTATTGTTCATAGATAGTTCTGCATGTGTTTATTTTAGAGCTACTTTATTTATATATCTACTTTATTTATTTATTTATATATCTTAGACATCTAGTTTTAATTTTCCATAGTTTTTTTTTTAAATATAGATATATACTCATTTTTATGTGTTGAGGTTTTTTTAATGTGTATTTGTATGTATTGCTTCAACGAATTTGTAAAGCGCCTTTGAGCAGTTTAGGCTGAAAAGGGCGCTATATAAATATGCATATATATAAATATGCATATATATGTGAAGACGTATTGGAAAGCCGATTCTCTTACAAACCACTGGAGGTCTTCAAGTGCCATTTTCAGTGCCAAATGTAATTATAAAAAAACACTTCTTCAGATAAATTAATCTGCTAATTTTTTTGGATAATTATCTAGCGGTTAAACAAAAACTCTTGTTATGCAGAACTGTTAATTTTGTGAGAGACCCGTATTATGTGGTAATTTTTATGCATCTGTAGTACTATGATTCAGTTGAACATTATTAGTTGTGAAATATTGGTTATGATGGCACCTAAAGCTAGGTATTATTGGTATGTACCAACAAATTAATAATAGCAATATGATAAAACAAATATTAAATGGCGCCTTATCAAAATCATTTGATGGGGTGCTGTAAAGTAGCATTATAAATTAATAAAATATACAATTATTACTACCAAATACAATATTATTGTGTTTAAAGTTAATAAGTACATGTGAGCAAGAACAACAGCAAGAAGGGCCACAAGTTGTTTAAGACCTGACATCAGTGAAGAAAGGGACAACCACCACCATCCAAGACAAATCAGGGAAATGATGGACAGAATACTGCTCAGAACTGTACAACTACAAGACCAACGGAGACCCAGCGGTACTAAATTGTCCATAGACCACCGAAGAGGACAACTACCCCATTATTTATGAGGAAGTGGAGGCAGCAGTGAAATCTCTGAAAAAAGGAAAGTCAGCTGCAATTGACAGCATACCAGCAGAACTGGTTCAAGCTGGAGGAGAAGCCTTGATAACCACTCTCACAACAATCTGCAACAAGATCTGGCAGACAGGAGAATGGCCCACCCCATGGACCCAGTCACTGATCATCACGCTTCCCAAGAAAGGCAACCTACAAAACAATCAGCCTCATCAGTCACCCAAACAAAGTCATGCTGAAGATCCTACTCAACAGACTCAAACACCCAGCGGAAAAGATCATTGCAGAAGAACAGGCAGGTTTTCGAACAGCACCTGTGAAGAGATCTTCAACCTTAGAATCCTTTGCGAGAAACACCTTCAACACCATCAAAGCCTGTACCATGTCTTCATAGACTTTACGAAGGCCTTTGATAGGGTATAGAATGTGGCCCTATGGGTGACCATGAGGAAGTACAACACAGGGTCAGTACATAATGACAGATGTCAAATTCAAGGCTATTTCAAGGCTAATTGAAGGAAAATTCAAGGCTATTTAATCGAGAATGAACTGGCACCAGATCACTGACCCACGACCTGCAGCTGGTCAACAAAAGATGAAGTGACATCAGAATGCAGACAAATAACAGATCTGGGTGGAATACTTTGACTGCCTCATGATCTATAGATGCATGAGCTGCTAAATCTAAGTATGTAACATCCATACCCATAAAAAAGTGATTGGTCAAGGAAGATCAGTTTGAATAAACAGGAAGATCTGCATCATAAAAAGGGGTCCAACTGTTGTGCAATATAAGCAGACGGGTAGCAGAAGTGCTCTCCAGCCAGAGGGGGGGGGGGAGGCTACTGATGAACAAAGACTACCAAGGTCAGTGGGCAACTGTAGCCAATAGCAGTGGGTCTCAGGCTGAGATGAGCAGGGAATGTCCTGGCTACCAGTGAACAAAGGCCAGACTATGCCAGAGGTAGGACATAATGAAGGCTTTTCAAGGCTGCAAGCCAGAATTCAAGGATATCAAGGCCTTGAATTGGGAGTGATGTAATTGAAGGTTTTCAAGGATTTCAAGGCCCCGTTCGGACCCTGACAACATTGGCTCCAATCATACCCGAACCATTGAACACCTATATGACAAGGCCACCAGTGCAATCATCTTCAATGGCAGCAGAGGAGACTGGTTTCGAACAACAGTGGGAGTTCGACGACGATGCCTACTATCACCCAGCCTCTTCAACATCTTTCTGGAAAGGATCATGAATGATGTCTTGGAAAACCATCAAGGCACTATCAGCATTGGAGGCAAGATAATCACCAACCTTCGCCTCGCTGATGACATCGACGGCCTAGCAGGAGAAGAACAAGAACTAGTCAACTTGGTGGAGTGCCTGGACAAAACCTCTACATCATACGGCATGGAGATCATCGCAGAAAAGACCAAACTGATGACAAACAACAATGCATCAACATAGAGGTCAAAGTTAACGGACAGAGACTTGAAACAGTAACAAGATTCAAGTACTTGGTATCAATCATCACAGACGAGGGTTCCAAACCTGAGATACTTGCCAGGATTGCACAGACAAAGGCAGCACTTACAAGGTTGAAACCCATATGGAACAACAGTAACATCAATGTCAGGTCGAAAATAAGGCTGATGCGCACCCTTGTCATGTCCATCTTTCGATACGCTTCTGAAACAAGGACCCTCTAAGCAAATTTACAGAAGAGGAAACAAGCCATGGAAATGAGGTGCTTTTGGAAGATCTTGAGCGTATCATACAAAGACTATGTTACTAATGAAGACATTCGCAACAAGATCAAACAAGCCATCGGACCATACAAAGACCTCCCTACAACAGTCAAGAAGTGCAAACTGGCCTTGCAAAGACCATCTTGCAAGGTACCATGAGAGGGGGGAAAAGAAGAAGTAGACAGAAATAAAGGTGGGAAGACAACATCAAAGAGTGGACAGGACTGGAGCTCGCCGACTTCCAGAGGAGCTAGTTAAAAAGTCTTCAGTGGTACCCCAACGATCCTTATGGGTTATGGGAAAGTTATGTGAAATGGGAACTATTGAGAATAATATTTGAAAGTTCAGGGGCCAGCTGGCCCCTAAATATTTTAGCGAATTTTAAGCCCTGTCAACATTTTTCTGTTCTGAAAGAAAACGTATGTGAGGTAATGACTTTATGAATCAAAATTGTCTTTTCTCAAAATGTTTCCTTTTAAAGTTTACTTCAATTTAGCAATAAATTAAAAACTACTGAAGATATTTCAACAAATGAGGTATCATTTTAAAGTTCATCATCTGTGAAATCGAAAAACTCATTTTCACAATTTTGCAACTTAAAGCCTATATTGCTGTCGCAGGTCACATACATTACACTTTATTGTCAACAGTACAGACCGGCCAATATATTTAAGACAATTTCTGTGAGATATTGACCTTTCTTGTGTTGTTTCCCAGAGATGTCCTGTTCTGTCTTCCCCCCGTCCCCTCCAATGGCTGCCTCTGCTGCTTCGTTACACTTCAACATCTGCTGCAGAAAATCCACTCGGTCCTAAAACACAGACGGACATCAACATTTCTTTCACTGAATCACGTCTGCAATGAACATTTCTGTTTTACCTTTGTCATCAAAATCAGTCTTCCAGTTTCTTTGCTTAACCTGTTCAGAAGTAATCATTTCATTTCAACATGAGCACGTGTGTAGTTCATAGAATATATAGCGGTCGACACTGACAATTATCATATTTTGTAATGAAGCAGATAAAATCACAAAAAAAGTGTTTCCTCCATGTTCCAATATATTTGTATGTTTACGGTGAATAAAGTTAAGTTTTATAACAATTATTCTTCTAGGTGCCATGTCTCTTGCAAATATTGATGTTAATGGTCCTCCAAACCACATGTGCTCGCATCATTCTGTTATATATATCATATATATAACGTAAACAGACAGAACGACGTGAGCGCACGTGCTCCAAACCACTCAGTATTTTATGTTTTGTAACAGATGTGCTCCTTATAAACCATGTTGATAGACTATCCTTTAGTTTCATTCACTGATGTCCTCTTTATATTTTACCCTCAATCTTTCCTGTTGTTACTAGACATAACAGTTTCATCCCTCTAAATAACTATTATTCATAGACCAGGCCTGCATCTATCAAGTATTAAACAACATTATTAAATATGCCATGACCATTTTCGCAACACCATATTTCAAGTATTAAATACCATTATTAAATTCTTTCCTGTTCTTACTATACATAACATTAAACAGTTTCGTCCCTCTAAATAACTATTATTCATAGACAAGGCATGCCTCCATCAAGTATTAAATACCATTATTAAATCATTTTCGCAACACCAAGTTTTCATATTTGGATGACGAATGTCTGGAAATAATTACGCTGCCAAATCAGATTATCTTCCTCAATGTATCTTTGTGTTTGTTAAAACTAGTTAGAATTCCTTTGCAAAATTTCAGTACAGTGAGTGTGGAGTAAGGTGACTTCACACATCTTTCCCCTTAATTTTCACTTCACCTTCAGGGGCATGCAAAATGTAATTAAGATTCACAAATATATTAAAATAAAATACAAAATTCAGACAAACTGTTTTAATTGGAGTTCAACACCAATCGAAAACTGTAGTGAAATGGCAAGGAAGCATCATAAAATGATGCTCCGCTATGCCAATGGAGGCTGGAAAACATTAATTGTTCACCTGCATAGAAAACAGTGAATCACAATATCAAGGGGAATGCAGCATGTATTTTCCTGAATCAATACATCAAGGTTGGTTGTAGCTTTTGTAATTCGTTTTGTTTAATCAAATTTCATTCGGCCAGTGTATATCACAAATGTCACAGTGACAGTGAGCCAGGTCACCTAATACATCACAAATGTCACATTGACACAGTGCCAGGTCATCTAATACATCACAAATGTCACAATGACTCAGAGCCAGGTCACCTAATACATCACAAATGTCAGTGACACAGAGGCAGGTCACGAAATACATAACGAATGTCACAGTGACAAAGTGGGGTCACCTACATTTTTGCCTTCTTTCCGTACCCTCATGGCTTCCTCTATCACTTTGTTGAAGAATTTCTCTGAAGTCTTATTGACTGTCGACACGTTTAGCCAATAAAACAAAGGCCTCAGGAATGGGAAGATAACTGTTAAAAGAAACAAAATGGCATGAATACTTAGAGCATCAGTAAGGCGACACATTCTAATTTTTGGTAATACTATTGCAATAGTTGTGACGCTATTGTAACAGTTCTGTAAATGTAATACAGCTTTCTTACATAGTTACTACCCATTACACCACCTGGCATTTAGGGCAGCAATGAAGTTCCTCCACCTCAGCCTGTCTCTGGCCATTCGCTGTATGGTGCTCCAGCTGTGGTTCATTTCCCTCAGCTCCGCCTCCACAGGTCTCCTCCATGTTGTCTTTGGGCGCCCACGTTTCCGTTTCACTTCTGGCATCCACCAGACAGTTGTTTTTGTGATGGCGCCTGCATCCATGCAAATCAAATCGACTTTCAGCATCTTCTTTGAATGAAGGTGGGCTCAATCTTGCTGGAACTGGGCAAGCAACTGGTGGATATGATTCTTGGCCAGAAGATCCTGAGGATTTTTCTGAGGCAGGTCGTGTGGAAGGTGGACAGTCTGGATAGGTCCTGCTCCATCATTCTCCAGCACTCCGTCCCATACAGCAATATTGATAGCACGCAACTCCGGAAAATTCTTAGTTTTGTCCTCGTGCTGTACTGTGCTGATTGCCAAACTGCAAGTTCTGTGCCTTGTTCAATCTGTTGCAGATGTCTATGCCAGCTCCCCCATCTTGACTGATCATTTACTGAAGTTGACATGTTAACATTCAGGATCACGACTTTCGTCTTCTTCTGGCTGATTCGCAAACCAACCTGATGGCCAAATCTGCTAAGGGGGTTGTCTTCTCCTGGATGTGTTTGTGAGTGTGGGACAGAAGAGCAAGGTCATCGGCAAAGTCCAGATCTTCTAGCACAGAAAAAGGAGTCCAGCGAAGTTGTTTCACAGAAGTCAAAGTATCCCCAATAGCTGCCATGTGCATGTCGTTCCTGTGATTGTTAGGTTACATTTTACGTATTATGCGCACATTATGTTTTGTTCCGAGTTACCCCATAAAAGGTGAGAATCTTGACATATATGGGGTATTTTTTTTAAATGTAGGTCTTACATCCTATTCGTGGGGTCATAGATTAATCTCTGAAAGTTTGGCACTCAAGGTTCAAATCTATCTAAGTGGGAAACCTTATCTTACCCGCATACATACATACATAGATTTCCTCGGTTATAATTAGATTACCACTCAGGCTATTTCCGAGCAGAGGATTAAACAAACAGCCTGTACAAATGATTAGGCTACAAGTTATGGAATTAAATGAACCTACTACCAAAAACGACGGTGGGATTTGGGTTCTTGAGATTACTGAAGGCTTGATTGGCGTGCAGCACAAACGGACAATCAGCTTCTATTTGAGAGTCAACCTGCAGACCGAAGACTGTGCGAGCTATCACATCCATTGCGAAGGCTCTGGTGAATCTAGAAATAACAGAGAAAAACAGAAAAGCCAACTAACAACCAGTGTATTTCTGAGGTGGGGGATTATGCCTAATTTCTAAATTGTTTTATACGAGTGTACTATTGTAGTTATTTTGAATGTGATGAAAAAAATATTGCACAGAAACTTGATGTTATATTCACTGTTTAAATACCAGGAATACATAAATGAAAAACTGATAACAGTAGTTCTGCTTTTAATCAATAACATGAAAAGGTCAAAACTGGTAAGTCACAAAAATTATATTTTGTATTGCAGCTTGTTCTAATGTGTGTATTGTTTCATGATTGTACTGTGAAGTTATTTTGAATATGATGGACAAAATATTAAAGAGAAAGCTTCTAAGAAAGACTTACTTGATAACGCTAATTCCGGTCTTGTTGTCAACTTCTTCCTCCAGATTCTTTATCAGTAAAGCAGCACACGCATTCATGTCTGATGTCATCTAAACATAAGTGTATTGGGAAATGAACTTCAGTCAATGTCAGAACGTAACATCAGTTTATGGTTGGATTACCTCTGATCACAAACACTGTACAAAGTATGTCATTAACAGAAGACAATTTCTAGAAGACTTTCACATCCTGAATCAAATACCAGATTCTGATAAAGAACAAGTTGCATAATCATGTAGACAGAGATAGATACTGATTACTTGTCTTTGTATCTGTCTTAGTTTTGTCAGACTGTTTATTTGTGTTTGTACCTGTCTTAGTTTTGTTAGACTGTTTAATTTGTCTTTGTACATGTCTTATTTTTATCGAAGAATGTTTATTTGTCTTTGTACCTGTCTTAGTTTTGCTGCGCTGAAGCCTGGAGACAGTTGGACTCGAACATGTTTCCACGGGTCATCTCGAAGTCTAACTAGTGTCTGGTTAAAAGTCTCACTCGAGATGACCAAGTTCTGTAGCATACAAACAGTATAATAAAATATAATTTATCATGTCACAGAATTTAACATTATGTACTCACTCGCTTGCTCAATCAGTTTCCCACACACCTACCCACCCAACCACCCACTCACTCACGCACCATTGCCACGCTCCTGTCAGTCTCTCTCATTCATGCATGCACACATGACCACACACACTCTCACTCACACAAACACACACGCACGTGTACATACATTCCATTCCCTCATGCACACACCACACACACCGCACACTGTTGCATTACAGAGATAGTTACTTACAGGACGGTTGTGGAAGGAAGCAAAGTCTTTCACCAGTACACTCTTCAACATATCAGGGTCAGAGATCAGCAAACATGGAAGACTGCCAATGAATATCCTTCAACAAGAGTAAAGGGGTTTCATTCAGTTCCTCGCATTAATGGCCTCTGGTCTACAAATTGGTGGCGTATTTGAGAAAAAACCCACAAAAGTTGTTATTTTCAAGTTTTGACATTTTCATTGAGTTGTCAATCATTCCCCAGGTGTGCGTGCATAAATGAGAGAGTGACATTGTCATGATTTGGTATTGAGAATTTAACATAGGTAGTTATCGACTGTGAAAGACTAAAACAGGGGTTACCCTGTACGGATATTGACTGCTGGCTGGTGCTTACGCAATAGTGTGAATGCACTGGGGAGGTGGCAGAGGGTCAGATTTTCAAAGAACCAGGGGAAACATTACATTACAGTTAGGGTAGACAGGTAGGATAGTTGAGTCGTATATGTAATAATTATAGAATGGTAGACAGCTTTATATCATACGGAGCGTTTATGTAAATAGACAACGAAGTCTTATACACATGCCCATTCTAGAAGAGAATACCGGAGGTATGTAAAATACATGTTCTGTGTACACCTGAGTGAATGTTAGCTTATAGGTATTGTATTGGTTATCTCGTTTATATCGTTAATGTTGAAAAAGGGTGTGGCCGAGGATAAATGAACCTTGATTAGTGCGACGATACTGATGTCGCACATATTATACGGGATAGCGGATCATCACTCAGCTATGCGATTGTTATGTAGTAACGATAATTGAATGTGGATTGTAATATTGTCACGGATGATATTCACAGGTGCATAGATTGATAAAGCTTAGAATACTTTTGGTAGCTGGACTGTTTAGTGAAGACAAATTGAAAATTTTGTTTGTTCTGATATCTATACATCTAAGATATATATATATATATGTATTATGATTTTTTGTGTTGATGGAAATAACATCATATTCTGAGGGGTGTATCGTTCACATCATTGAGTAGGAATATTTTATTATTGTAGTTAACATTTATTGTAATGTCGGGTGAGAGTGACGGCCAGCAACGTCAACACGTTTGTTCGTGAGGCCGAGAGACCTATAGCAATACTACACGTGAATAGACGATATCAGCGTCATGAGTGAATTCCCATGAGAAGAGGGAAATTCTCTAAAATTGAGCTGAGTTTACTTCAGAAGGTTATGGACGTCTAGAACATTATTTACATTACGATGGCCTTGAGGGTAACAGTACCAAGACATTTCAGTATTATAATCGCAGAAGATTGTATTTCTTTGTCATGATTGGTTATGTTAAGTATGGAGGAGGGATTTTTACAACCTGTATATATATAAGTGGTAACTTGGAAGATATGTTTATATGTTCATATCGTTTCGATGATAAGAGTGCATATGAGGCTGACTAGTCTCAATAAGGGGTATTTTTAAGGTGGTATGATAAGTTAACATTCTCCCCAAGGTGATTTGTGAATATTAATTTTTTTTGTTTTCGGTGGGGTGAATAAATTATAGAAATCTGTACCTTGCCTTGATATTCCTGTCAAATTTTACACTATCCCTGAATCCAAATGTATCTACAAGTTCACTTCACCTGGCAGATCTTGACAGACATTAAAATTATTATCTGCTGCCTACAATAATTGGCATCAGCAGAAATTAAAAGTTATGGGGAACAAGTTTAAGTTCAAAGTACTGTAATAGTGACAACTGCTTTCTTTGGTTCGTTGCCCCACAGGTGAATGTTAACCAGTAAGTAAGTAAGTAAATCTATTTCCTCATCCAGATGATACGCAATATAATTCAAGAATAATGTAACACAGAACTCAGAATCAATTTATTTGACCTATAAATACGATACATATACAATGAATAATGTAAGTAATAAATAAGTTGTTCATTATGGATAATAATAAATAAGGTCGGGAGACTCCCATTAATATATAATATCGCGAGTACAGGAGCTACCCCATAAATATAAACAAACAACAAAATTTACATGTCACAAATCAGAATAACATATGACTTGTTTTACAGTTGATAATTACTCAGTGTATCAATATACAGCGATAGAAATAAGCCAGAGTATTTACTTGTCCGCTGGACAAGTAAGTTTTTAAATCTACTTATCCGGCAAAATTTTAACTTGTCCGAGTGGTTGTGAAGGGGAATCGAAGCTTCGAAAAAAACGTAAAAAGTCTGTCTTATTTTTATGACAACAACACAATGTTCCTGCTTGCATGTACATCTGAGTGACTTGTGATCAAAGACACAATTTGATTTAATCTTCAAATTTTGAAATTGCAAAATTATATTTGCAACTATTTTCCGGTCCATTATTATTCATCACGAATATTAAAAGTAGACATGTTATATATAACACTGCTATAAAATGTTGGCATCAGTTTGTCATTGAAGATGTCACTCAACCACCAGGAACACGACCAATGCAAAGCCAGGAAATGTTGTCACAAAAATCATAATAAACTATATAATCTGATAATATTTTGTTAAACCTCTATGAACTTCAATATTAACAAAGTTCCGTATTTTACAAACAAAGATAATATTCAATTGATCATCAGCTAACAAACGCATATTTTTTCCTAAATGTTATATTACCATTTCAATGATGATAAAACAGTTTTAACAGTGCCTAAATTACATTTACCAGACGGAAAATAATTTATAGATTGCACAATGGCCTACATTACAGAGAAGTATAGCTTATCGAGCTGGTAGCCAAGTTAGAAAAAGGTACACTGAAGGTGTGAAAGGTAAGTTGTCATTATTATATAACCAGAGATCAACAGGTATGGTGTGGACAGGTACTTTCTTATTTTGTGTATAATGCTATTTTGCAACTTAATTTTCTTAAAGAAAACATACATAATATATAAACATTACTAATTACTGCAGTCGAAGAATTCAAGATGGCCACTGCGTGCTAACGTGCTTTGTGGACTCGGAGAGAAAATGTCAGTTTAATGTGAAAATAAGACGTTGTTTGATTTTTATTTGGGAAAGGGATGCTCTGTCGGGAGAAGAAGAGTTCAAAATTTTTCTAAATCATTGACCAGAAACAAAACAAAATATCCGAGCTGGAAAAGAGAGTTGTGTCTCTAGAACTTCAAAATGATTGGCTAGAACAGTACAGCAGAAGACCAAATTTGAGATTCGAAGGAATCCCAGAGGCTGTTGGTACGAAAACGAACTATTGCGTATTCTAAACGACAACATGAAGATGGTTCCGAAAATCCAGTCCGAGGATATTGAACGAGCACACAGAATTGGACGCCTTGTTCCAGAGGGATGCCCGCACACTGTCGTGGTGCGGTTTAAATCGGAGCGTCGTCGTGATGCCGTGTTTAAGAGCCGGGCCAATCTGAAGACGCACAATGCAAAGACTGACACGAATCGTCTCTTCGTAAATGAAGACTTAACTACCCAACGAGCCAGACTACTTTTTGAGCTGCGAAAGTTAAAGAAAGCTGGGAGTATTGTGGACTGCTGGTCATATAATGGAAACATTTTAATGAAAACCCAAGACATGAAAGTTTGCCAAGTGCTCACGAAGCAAGACCAGTGCTTTGCGGCTTCTACAACGGTTGCTTGAACAGTGACAACTTTCCTGCTGTTTTCAGATGTGCGAAAAGTGTCTTGACACCTTATGCTGCAACACTGCATAGTCCTATTTCACACCTTTTCACGGCGTTAATGTCGGACGACAAAGACACTTTATGCTCACAACAGTATGTTCTTCTTTGTATTTTTATTTGAACAGGTGTACTGTGTTACAGTAATACTAAATATATATGTATGACAGCTTTTGTGAACTAATGTACTCACGCTGTCTTTATATTTTTTATTATTAACCATATTTTTTTCCCCATTATTATAACATTTTGATATATAGCACTGAAGAAATAGACGAGTGTGTTATAATAATTATTTATTTCACACTTATCGCAACATTAAAATTTGACCGATGTAGAGACTTTGGCTTATACGAATCATCGGTTTATTTATGCCGCCGTATCACCATAACGATATTGGTTTAGTTTTTGTTGTTGTTGACAAGTATAAATTCTCAGGCGTTTAATCGACCAAACCATGGGTAGGCTTAAACCACACTATCACATTCGTTTAAACAGACAAACTAAACTTGGCCTTTTTTCTGGATGAGAAATTTCTGACAGATGACTATCTCCGACTATACACTGATGCAGCTGGGGGAGTACGATACGGGGCACTGTATGGGGCAGAATGGTTTTGTGGTCTCTGGCCGGTGGAGTGGCGTTCATTCAATGTCTCGGTTTTGGAGTTGTATCCTATAGTGGCAGCAGTACATGTGTGGGGTAATGTTTGGGAGAATAAAAGCGTATGCTTCTTTACGGATAACGAAGCCCTGGTGCCTGTGATTAATAACCAGACATCGCGTGAACCCCACATCATGGCCCTAGTCCGTCCCCTGGTATTGGCATGTCTGCGGTTTAATATCAACTTTACAGCACGACATATCCCAGGCCGTTTTAACACGCTGGCTGATAAACTATCTCGTTCGCAGGTGGAAGAGTTGTTGTTGCTATTTATTGCACACCTTCATGCTACTGGCTCTGCTCCGGCATCCATTGTTTCAACTGTGTCAGCTGTTGCTAATTTCCATAAGATTAATGGTTTTGCCGACCCATCCAATTGTTTCCTGGTAGCTAAGTTGTTAGCAGGTGCTCGTAATCTCGGGTCAGTGCCTGATGTCCGTCTGCCTGTCACCCTACCAGTGCTTGCACGCTTGGTACAGGCATTACCCACGGTGTTTTGATCGCATTACAAATGTCTCATGCTCCGGGCAATGATGGTACTTGCCTTCAAAGCATATGTGCGCATTGGGGAAATGATGCCTCGGGCCCAGTATATGGTACACAGATGTTTGCATGTGGGTGACGTTTTACTGTCTGGAGATTTGATTATGCTTTCCTTCCGGCGCTTTAAACACAGCGCTCGGCAGGGTCCGCAATCTCTCCAAGTCAGAGGCGAATGCATACATGGGTCAGCTATCCATCCGGCTGCTTTCCTTTGGGAATTTCAGCAGTATAGAGGTGCACTTCCAGGTTTGCTCTTTGGGCACCCCGATGGCTCCCCCATGTTGCGTAGGGAATTATATATTAAGCACAGAGGCAATGCAGAATGTTAGATATGAAATTAAAACAGAGGAAATTTACAATAAACTTGATAAAATTCCAAATGCTGATCCAAATTTAAGTTATGATATAATATATAAAGAGGTATTATGGTCTAAAAATAAACACATGCCAAGCAAATTTGTAAAATTTGATAAATATAAGCATACAAAATCTGCATGGATTACTCAGGGTTTGCTCAAGTCAATTAGGTACCGAGATAAACTTTATAAACAATTAAAATTAACTAACCCAAATTCACCAAACTATGAAACAATTAGCATTAACCTCAAAACATATAAAGGAATATTAAGGAAAAGCATTTGTGCGTCAAAACAAATTTATTTTGAATCATGTTTTAATCGGTACAAAAACGATATTATAGGATTTATATACTGTTATTCATGTGACCAAAATCAGTACTGTAAATTGTTAATAAATGGACACAAATTTTAGTAATCAAGTACATACACAGTTTTGATTATATCAATCGCTATAAAGAACATTTACTGCCACATATAATTCACACTTACATTGTATAATTTAGATAGACACATCACTTGAAAGGCCATCATATATTAACAATATATATATTTGTCATAAAAGCGGTGGCTCCTATGATAGCGACAATATGTCTTAATCGGAGCCACTGACCCCTATTTATTATAAAATTAAAAGGTGATTTTCTGTTAATTACTGGTTTCAAAAATGCAGATCTATTTTATTTGTGTAAATGTATATACCTGATGTGTTTATTGTATGAATAGGTGTTATATTTGGGGTCAAAATAAACTTCTTGTTCTTGTTATAAATAAATACTTATTGGACATTAGAAATCACCAGTTGCCATCAGATGGCACAGTGTTTTGATTTTCTAAGTGAACATTACAAATGGGTCTTTGGACTATATTGTGAGTTTGTAATTATTAATGAAATGGTGTTTGGTGAATCATAGTTACAGGTCATTAAGAGTTATGATGGAAGTAGTGTTGACATGTTTAGTAGCTCTCTAGACTATATGCATGCCAGTGAAGATACACCTGGAAATAAAGTATTCGAGTAGACCATTTCGTGAATTTTGTATATATTAGTTAATGTGTTATTAAAAAATACTGTCGGATTTTATCCCGATACTCTGGTATTTAGGCCGATTTCCTGTGGTTTTAGAAACTTTGCAGGAGAGTTGGTGAGCTGCAATCTCGCATGTAGCACAGTAAGACGTTGTTTAAGAAAATGCACAAGCATTATCTATTCTCACTTTGCCCCTACCATCCTCCCCCAGAATGGGAAGAAGAAAGAGATGAACTGTGATAAAACTTTATTTGTTAACAAGGTACATATGCATAGCATGCATTTTGACTTAAAAACTGTAGTAATGACATAATACTGATGTAACTGGAATGTCGGAATAGCTACAACATGTATAGTAAAACATCTGAATATAGACCACCCCATACATGTTAAGTTTCAGAAACGCCAATCCAGGAGATTTATATGTAAATCAGAGGGTCTCGAAAAATCGGGCATTTATACGTAAATCGGAGAATCTTGGAAAATCAGGCATTTATACATAAATCGGATTAAAATATAACAAAAAAAGATACTTTCCATAGACATTAATAATCATGTTATAATAAAACGTTAAATTTCAGAAATGCCAATGCATGAGATTTATGAGTAAATTGGAGGGTCTTGTAATATCAGGAAATTTTGTGTAAATTGGGGGTCTCAGGGTATTATGGAATTGTGTATAAATTTGAATATTTCATGTTATGAAAATGGCCACAGATCAGCTTTATTTCCAAATGCATTGCACAAGTGCTCTTAAATCAATGGCACATAGCAGCTTGTTAATATGTATTTAATGTGTTACATTAAATAAATTATATGTAAACTAAAATGTACGTGGCTTTATAGGTATGGTAGAAAGAAGAAAAAGTTTATTAATTTGATGTTCTAGGTATATGTGTTCATACATTAATATATATTTTTTTATGGTGCAAAGAACCTTGGATATAGGCAGTAAATACATCTTCTTTTATTACAAATATTTTATTACATTATTACAAACAGATACTATATTCACAAATATAAGAACCAGAACTTAACATTGTATTTTCTTTAAAGTTTGTTACCATGGCCTGGGTGACAGAGGCATGCGAGATGAATTTACTATTTGTGACCTTTGGCCTTGCTGGTGGAGCATTTGATGTTATAAAATACATCTTTTCATTTATAATGTGTTCCAGTTTTAACAGTTACAGATATACATGGACAGGGTGCACGGTGGATTTAACTGACAGGTAGTCCGTCGGACTAGCTGACTCAGAAACAACTAGTCCTCATATTGTTTTACTAGTCCTTAAAAATCAATCATACTGTGGTATCATATATGTGTGACAGTTATAGCACATAGTAAAAGTTGCTTTATTTCATAAAGAAAACAAGCCGTTTCCCATTTCAATTAAATGTTCAACTAAATGTGTCATTAATAGAAAAAAAGACATGTGATTTCATAGATCCAATTGCAAAGTTATCAGAAGAAATGACTAGTTTAATCAGGGGCAGCAAACAGGAGTCGTGGACAAGGCGATTCCAGCAGAATTTGAAGCCTAACGGCGACAAAGGACCGACATTGTCGGACTAAGTTGCATCATTTGCCCTATACTTTTCATTAGCGTTTTCTTTCCCGAAGCTGACTAAACAATCAGTAACATTGTTGGCGTTTGGTAACTTGCTAAAATAATCACCCAATGCAGGAATAACGCAACTACCATCACGACGGGATAGCACGTAACGATGTCAGTAACCCGCGCATGTATGTTTGTCCATCACTCATGGTCGCTAGGTGGTACTACCTATTCTACTCTAACCGGATGTAAACAGCCGCCATTTACATTCACTGCGTTCAGCAAGTTTCCGATCTGACGGTCATACGGAATATTTAGCTGCCTGTGATAAAATGCTACCTTACTGTCTGATTTTGTTTTATTCCATCACAACACCCAACTAGCGTATACATAGCGTAAATTAATTTACATAATAACAGCTAGTCCGATGAGACTGCTCAACTAAGCATGGACTAGTCCGATCACTGAAACTACTCGTCCGGGACGATCGGACCGGCCTTATTTCGCAGCCTGCATGGATTAAATAAAACGTGCACATAGTGTAGATGGATCGACTGACATTATTTGAGTATAGATTGAAACGGATTACATTTCATTCTACAAGATCAGCAAGCTGACGGTGGGCGATAATATGGAACCCGCGGCCGCAAGCGCGGTTCACTGTGCTTGTCTAAAGCTTATATGCAATATCAACCACAGGCAAGACCCAAGAAGATTATAGTTATTGTTATCTAGTCAACGCAAGGCATGATTTAAACAACCCCTTTTCGCTTTGTTGTCCGAGCGGCCTTGGTCCAACATCCCTATTCATGAGATTTTGCTCAGTGTCTGACCGATTGCAATGAACTCACTGACACTGGTACTGGTATTGACCACTTTCTGTTGACCCAGATAAACAGACTCGAGTCAGCCGGAAATAAAATCCATTTAGGCCATGCCGTGTTCGGAAAATAAGATAGAAACAAAATTGTTTGGTTTCACTGAAAATCCAGGAGAATGGTTCTCCTTTCCAGGAGATCGGGGGATTTGATGGATTTCCAGGAGTCCCCCGGCGAATGCAGGAGACTTAACATGTACGTATACATGTTAACTCCGCCATAGCCTGTCCCAAGCCAGGTTGAACAAAGGAGAAGGGTTGGGCGTAGGGCCAGTAACCCTACCCCGTAAAAACAAATCCTACTACAGAAACGATGAGAAGAAGCCATTCCAGTATACTTTCAAGGGGAAGAAGAGAAGGCACATCCATAAATGTGGATGCATCTGCATCTACAGATTATCTACACCTACAGATGTATCTATGACAGGGTTGAGTGAAAGCCGTAAGGAAGCTCGACCCCCGATGAGCCATATCTTTAACGCCAAAACTAACACCAGAGTAGGCACATGGAACGTTCGAACGCTCTTTCAGAGCGGGCGGATGGAGCAAGTGCTGAAGGAAATGAAGGCTTACCATCTAGAAAATCAAAGGTTTGCATGCTGTCAGGATTGAACCGGCGTCGCCCGATTGTAAAATAAATGACAAGTAACCAACACGCCTACCCACTGAGCTAGTGGGACCAACGGAAACTCTCTGACTGATTTAAGTTGTTATAATAAATTGTACAACTCCGTCATATATATCGATATTCTAGTGATATTATGAGATTATACACGTTACTTTATGTAGCTGGATACAATATATGTTTGCTATGTATGTTTATTGGTGTAGATTATCTCCCGTTGGTTGCATTCGATATAATTATTCGGAAAATGAACCCAAGCTCGGCGAAACCTAGTCGACTTGTAGGCCCATTCGCATTCGTTGTTTTGGATAAAATTCGATTCATGTGGAACCGTAAGATAACTGCTTGTTCCTCTATGATGACTAGTGTTTGTATTACGTCGGAATATTGCACAATAACTCGTTCTGACGCTCGTTTCGACCCAAAAGCTATACTTGTAAACATGCTCTGAATGCATGGAAAGGGTCGGCCTGATGCGAGTTTGAGTCATAAGTGACGTCTCATCTCGACATCCCGAAAAGCGCTCCAAAAATATGCATATTCGAAAATGTCCGGATGCACACCATAAAATGTGGAATTTCTAATTCATTGAATTTTTTTATTTTTTTTGCTTGGTGGACGTGGAAATAGATAGCAGGATGTAATATAACATAAATTCGAGCAATAGATGTTTTTATTCCCTTTAATACAAGCTAGGCCCCAAATGGTCAGTTGCCAGTCAGGGCAGTAATTCATGGACAAAGTTGTAAGTCGCACATTGCAACTAAAGCAATTTATCTAGTCGTAGACGTAATATTATACTAGCAAATGCGACTAGGTAGTCCCAACTTCGAGCCTTGTGTGACTATCTAGTAATTATACTGACTGCATCAGCACTCACCCACACGTTTTACCATATTTCTCAGTCCAGTACTGGTGCGCTTGCATGCGTCCCTAAAACAATCAACCATGACACTTACCAACTATAGAGAACCTTCCTACATGTAAAAAACATGTATACATGCATTAATTCA
Organism: Paraescarpia echinospica; assembly: GCA_020002185.1. Classification (NCBI taxonomy): domain Eukaryota; kingdom Metazoa; phylum Annelida; class Polychaeta; order Sabellida; family Siboglinidae; genus Paraescarpia; species Paraescarpia echinospica. The sequence continues at coordinate 16,853,116 of CM034540.1, forward strand.
TGCACACACACATATATATACACATACATACAGCTGTACATCTAGACTTCTCTGGGAAGCATCCAGCCATGCTGCAATTAATGCATGAAGACTATTCGTACACAACTATCCACCACTGTCTATAGCCAGGTACTCATTCATACAGCTGAGTGAACTGGAGCAACGTGTAGTGTACGAACTTACCCAAGGTTCGACACCGTCACACAGGATTCAAACCTGGGTTCTCTCAAATCAAATCATATTAAATATATTTATACACCACATATCTCTACAAAGCAGATTCAGGGGTGTTTACAAACTAAAACATGATGTAAGAATACATTATGTCGTCATCACAATATTACAATACATGGGTTACATATGCTAACACAACTACACATTACGATTACTATGTGGACCATATATAACATTAAGATATACATGCATATATTTTAAAATACAATAAATTACGAAAGCCTGATTAATGAGAAATGTTTTCAGGTCTCTCCTAAATCGTCCAGAGTCACGTTGGCTTCTTAGCTCTAGTGGATTCCGAAACTCTAGCCACTGCACCATTACAGGATTCCAGGTGCAGTGGTTTCTTGTAGTGACAGAAGTAATATTTGCCCTGACACATGACAAGTGAGGTGAGCCCCTTGCTGCTTTCTCTCTTGCCTCGCCAAGTTCTTGCTGGAATAACTACTTCGCACAGCTCTACCTATTTACCACACCCAGAAATGTTGGTTATATTCTGATGAACTCATAATTTAAAATTTATTTTCTAGTTCACTTTAGGTGTTCCACTTAATTAAATCAAATGACTATGGACAGGAGACTGACCATCTTGAATGATGCAAGTACGTTTCCAAAGATAGGCCACGGACGTGGCCCTGCAATTCCTTGGTCCTTGAAGCATCCAAAGTGACGTGTTGAATAGCTGCGATGGACAGGAAAGATGAGATAAAATGCATTTGCTTAGGGATGAACAGCAATTAAATTTATCAGTATTATTTAATTAATAAATAATTTAAGAAATTTTGTGACAGCACCTGTCGTTCAGTAATAAAGGTACTATGATTTTTGTTTGTTCACCAAATTAACAATCACTGTTTCATTTACAGTGTACGCCAGTATTAGTGTAAATAGACAAATAATTAATAAAGAAACATAGTCCATGTTAAATTGTGCTAATTTATTGACTTTTATGATAGTTTTACTGGAAAATTAATTGTGGTCTTACCCCTCATATACTAGCAACAATAAGGTGGCGCCACCTAGCGGAGTTTCGTCTGCGAATGTGTGCACGCAAGACGACTTAATTTCTTGTACATTTTAAATATTGATCAGACTGTAATCTTGATCACATGACAAGTGTATACATGTGTAGTATAGGTCTAGTAGATATACGATGTGAAGTTTGGCGATAGTAGGTGACCGTTGTCGTGTCCGTACGAACTGGCCGAGGAAAACTAGTCTAGACTACTCCTTAAACTTCCTTAGCCTAGGCTTTGCCTTGGCTTTGACTTTGTCTTGAGAACGTATATCCCAGAATTTGGCAGAAAATAATAAAAAGTGACAAAACAGTGCGCACATGTATCACCAATGACCGGACTCAAACAACAAGTCTTACAATACAAGTTACAAGAGAGGGCGTCGACGTCGTAAATCAATAACACTAACAGCTAGTTGTCAGTAAAACACCGCAGACCCAGCTTTGCACTCACATGACATATATGATGACCAAGGTAAATAACACCAAACCGACATCAGTCGCTGACAGCGGTAACAAATTCAGCAACATGCCCATTTCAGAGGTTGATATCTACCACCGACGACAGCGCAATCTACAGACTTTTCGCGAACTTGCAGAACAAAATTGCACAGTGCGCATGTCTGGCCAACGTCATTTTGACAGGTAAGCGTTTTTTAGTCCCAGACATCCTCGCGCACCAGGGGTCGCTGCTGCTAGTGCCAGTCCAGAGGTAACCTCGATTATCCAGGCGCCGTGAGGCGGCAGCATAAGCCCCTCACTACAGCCTGGATTATTAAGGTCCTGCCAATGTTACCGGTAGGGGACTTTACCCCAGATTCGTATAGAGACGATGATTGGCTCTCAGGCCAACTATGAAATAACAAATTAAATAAGGATACCCTTTTATCAGATAATAGTACACTATAACACCTATTCAACATTAAACGTATATTAAAACATGTCGCACAAAAAATAAACCGACATTAAACAAATCACATGCATATTCACTAGGTGGCAGCTGTCAAGGCTGTGAACAAGTGGGCAGTCAAAACTCGATGCTGAGCTAGACTATCTTCCTGACGAAGTCACGCAGCCAGACGAGAGGGCCAGTCAGTGCAATGGTTGCGAGGATGGTCCCAGAGGGCGGACCACTGATCTGTATTTATAAATACAGATCAGTGGGGCGGACGAAGATCGGACGGACTGGGCAGACCAGGGTGGCAAGGATACAGGTTCGTGTATATACCGTCCTTTCCTTTTTACTCGCAAATTTAAAAATGAAACAAGCAAGCAATATGTTCTTTTTTATTTTCAAATATGAAGTAAAAAAATTGGTATTTAATTAAATACTTTTTATTAAACTAGTACAGTACTAGCTGCATGCAACCACGGACCGCAGTTGTCCTTGTTGTCTAGTGAGTACAAGCTGGGGCACCAAAGCTATTTTGGGATGCATGCTGACTTCGGAATGTGGCACAGCTATGTCTGATACTGGAGACTGTTACCCACATCCTTATGTGGTCTTAACTGCGTAATGACAATGGATGCGTCTTCCCAGTAGGACAATTTCTCACATATCTGATGCACACGCACGCACCACATGTTATCTCAAACGTACACTGTAATAGAGAGCGAGATGGTGTAATAGTTAGCACAGCCTCCTGGCATGCCAGCGCTTTGAGTTCGAAACCCGGACCGGGCAGGTATGGTATATTTGGTGTAAAATCCTGGCTCTCAACATTGGGGACTGTGTATCTCTTCTGACTCGGAGATCATATTAATGTTGGTCCCGTCTCAATTTGGGATGTAAAAGAATCACTGAGGACGACAAGCATCCTGGCAGTGACAACCATCAGTGCCAGCACAGAAAGGTTGGATTGGCGATAATGTTCTGAAAAAGGCTGACTAGTTGAATGAGACCTAACAAGACAATTACATTGTTACTACAATATTTACAGACTACAGTCAGTTAATAGAATGTTTACCGAGCGCTGGAAACAACTAGAACTAGAACGAGCAAAATTCACACAAAGAGTACACTAAAACTCAACATTTCTGTTGGCGACTAATTGTAGAGCTTTACTATAAAATGGATATAATATCGAGGCATCGCACATGCACGCACACATATATATCAGCCATTCCAAGCTAACTATTGACCCTCACATAATAGGTATAATCGAATCATGGGCAACCACCGATACATCAGATGCCGAATTGGGACTGACAGGATATGTAATGTTTAGGAAAGATAGAATAGGAAGAAGGGGAGGTGGAGTTATTTTATATATTAAAGAATCTATCCAGGCTTATGAAATAAAATTAGACAGAGAAGCAGATTGCGAAGAAGCTGTTTGGTGTAACATAGTTACAGGAAACTCAACGTTAACGGTTGGATTAGTTTATCGAAGTCCAAACATAAGCATAGAAGAGAATGAAAAAATACAAAACGCTATAAGGGAAGTGAGCAAACGGGACTGTGTTATTATGGGGGATTTTAACCATGGGCATATAAAATGGAAATCTCTACAGGGTATGGGTAGTGAGGACCACAAGTTTTTAGTTTTAGTACAAGATAGTTTCCTTTCTCAACATGTGCTAGAACCAACCAGGGGAGAGAATGTGTTGGACTTAGTTTTGTCCTCACAGAATGAATTAGTTGACAATGTTAAATTATGTCAGCCTCTGGGAAGTAGTGATCACAACCAGATACATTTTACCATCAAAGTAAAATCAGAAAGAAATAACAAAAAGCAGTTCAGGAGAAATTTCCACAAAGGAAGATATAAGGAAATGAGGAAATATTTAGCAAAGATAGACTGGAATAATACACTGAAGAATAAGACAGCAACAGAATGCTGGAATATCTTAAAGAATGAAATAGAGTGCATCGTAGATAAATTTGTTCCCTTAAAAAAACAAGGGAAACGGACCAGAAAGAAATACTTATCGAAAGAAGCCATTAGAAAAATTAAGTATAAACAAATGATGTGGAAGTCATATAGACGTACTGGAAATGACGAAGACTACAACATTTATAAAGAAGCACTAAACCAAGCTACAGCTGAAATTAGAAATTCAAAGAGAAGCTATGAACATAAATTAGCTTGTAATATAAAACATGACAGCAAGAGTTTTATGCGTATGTTCGAAGCAAACAGAAAGTTCAGGATAAGGTCGGTCCTCTAGAAGATAGTGCTGGAAATATAATATCAGAAGGATTCTTAATGGCAGAAGGCCTAAATGAGTATTTTAGTTCAGTGTTTACCAGAGAAGACACTAGTTCACTGCCAGTACCAGAGGCTAAGTTCAAGGGGGCAGAATCAGACTATTTAAGACAGTTAATTGTAACCCCAGAAATGGTAGCTAAGAAAATTAGGGCTATGAAGGAAAATAAATCACCTGGAGTGGATGGTATTCCACCCAAACTACTAGTGGAAATTGTAGAACAAATTAGCATACCGCTTGCAACAGTTTTCAACTTGTCATTAGAAGAGGGAGTGGTTCCTTTAGAATGGAAAGAAGCAAACATTATACCGTTATTTAAAAAAGGTTCGAGAAACAAGTCAAATAATTATAGACCAGTTAGTTTAACATCGGTGATTTGTAAATTATTAGAAAGATTAATTAAAGATCACATGGTGGATTTTCTTGTTAAACATAACTTGATAAACCCATCTCAACATGGGTTTCTAAAAGCGAGGTCATGCTTAACAAATATGTTATGTTTTTTGGAAGATATCACTAAGTGGGTAGATGATGGATCACCAGTAGATATCATCTACTTAGATTTTCAAAAAGCTTTCGACAAAGTGCCACATCAGAGATTACTGCTTAAACTAAAGGACCACGGCATAGGAAATGGTATAATTAACTGGATAGAAAAATGGCTCATTGACAGAAGACAACGGGTAGTTGTTGATGGGGAGGCTTCTAACTGGAAATCAGTTTTGAGTGGGGTTCCACAGGGATCAGTACTGGGACCTATATTATTCGTAATATATATAAACGATTTGGACGATGATATAGCTAGCAAGGTGTTGAAATTTGCAGATGATACAAAAGTGTTTAGAAGGATTGAAAGTGATGGGGGTAGACAGCATTTACAAGATAATCTTGATAGGTTGATCAAATGGTCTGAAAAGTGGCAAATGTTGTTCAATTTTGGGAAATGTAAATGCCTTCACACAGGACATGGGAACGAATATGTAGAATATACAATGGGGGGAACTGTACTAAGTACTACTGTAAAAGAAAAAGACTTAGGGCTGACAATTAGTGCTGACATGAAGGTTTCAGAGCAGTGTAGAATTGCAGCTTCAAAGGGAAATCAAATCCTTGGATTGATTAGGCGAAATATAGCATATAAAGAAAAAGAACTAATAATACCGCTGTACAAAACAATAGTTAGGCCTCATTTAGAATATTGTATACAAGCGTGGAGGCCATACCGCAAGAAGGATATAGATATGCTAGAAAGAGTACAGAGAAGAGCGACTAAAATGATACCAAAACTGAGGGAGCTTAGTTATAAAAAACGCCTAAAAGAATGTGGTTTAACAACACTAGAGACCAGGAGATTGAGAGGAGATCAGATAGAAGTGTTTAAAATATTGAATGGTTATGAAAATATTGATAGAAATATGTTTTTTTCAGTTAAGAAAGATAGAAAGACTAGAGGACATGAAGTTACATTAGTAAAGGAGCAGTGTAGATTAGACATGAGAAAGTTCTCATTTTCACAAAGGACTGTGAATGAATGGAACAGATTATCTGATGATTGTGTGGGTGCTAGTAGTGTGAATATGTTTAAAAATAAAATCGACACATACCTCAGAAGGGCTGGATATATGTAGATAAAAGGGTTGGACTCTCGATAAGCCAAAGGGCTTCTTTGTCCACCTGCCATCTAGAGTTAATTCTCTGGATGGAAATCTTGTTAAATCTTGTTAAATCTTGTTAAATCTTGTTAACGTATACATCATACTATTTTTTTGAAATGAAAGTTGAAAACTGGAACTTTTTACAAAGATGTATATTTGGGGGTAATAAATACAAAATATTCCATGGACATGTAACTTTCTTCCTATCATCATGGTCTTTGACGACACACTCCTCCGAATGCCCTAAAATATAGCAAATGCACATAGTTTTTTGGTTAGTGAATTGTCCATGGAAAGCTTCATCTGGGCAGGCTGAAATTGGCAGATAGAACTAGCCAACTGGCAACACTATTACAGCAAAATGCATTTGGTTTGACAGTTGCTCACATTTTCTTGAGCTGAGAAGATGTAATCTACCTAATTTTGATGTCACAGATATCACAAAAATAAGTATTTTGTTTTATTTCCAGGAAAATATATAGTTTACAAAAAATTCCTTTATGTTTGTAAATCTCCTAGCTAGTTCTAAACTAACTAGGGCTGGCTTAATGTATAACGTAAGTGCTTTAATGTAGTTTGGAAATCTACTTCAAGGTCTGTCACGGAAGTCACAATGATTTGTCACGGAAGTCACGCCACACAAGTGTTTTGTTTTTATTTCCTAGGAAATACATAATGTAGAAATGTTTGATATGTTTATGAATCTCCTACAATTAGAGTAACCGAGTCATGTCTAATGTATAAGTAAGTTTATTATTGTAGTAAATAAATACACTGTAGTTTTCTATAGAAAATTTCCTATAGTTTTCTGTAGAAAACTGCGCAAAAATCCTGTAGTTTTCTATAGAAAACTATGCGCAAAAATCCTGTAGTTTTCTACAGAAAATCTAGTTTTTTTGCTAATATATTTCTGGCATACATATATATATATATATATCAGCATACTTCTGGCATACATATATTATATATATATATATATATATATATTATACATATGCGCACACACAAACACCTATATCGATAAATATGTATACGTGCTCACAAATAACACTGTACACGGTTTCTATGAATCTCATTTGTATAGTGACGCCTCAACACAATATAAATTTGACGAGTTTTCGTTTACTTTGTCAATTTTGATCGCTACAAGAATGTCAGTATAATTTTAAAATAAAGTGTGTGCATACGTTTGTTAGATATGCGAGAAGTTTGACAACTCTACATGGTCGTTTTCATGGTTGGTCAGAAAGTAAAAGATCGCTGAAAAAGGGCGGAAAGGTCCGTGTATTTTCCTTTTTCGTTCGCAAATTTAAAAATAAAACAGCAAACATTGTTCGTTTTTTGTTTTCAAATCAGAAGTAAGAAAAACGGATGCAATCTAAATCTTGGTGCCTACCGTTATTTATAAATCCGCTTACGAAATCAAGCCATTTTCATATTTTTGTTTAGTAATATTCAAATTGGTAAACATTAAAACATGCCCATATATACATTTTGTTAAATCAAAATGGGTAACCGATAAACTAACAGTTTTTCTATTTATGTTTTGCTCACCACAAAACGGTAAATGGAAGTGCTCCGATAGTAAGTGTAACAGAAGCTCGGAATGCAACAGTCACATTTCCATCTGATCCGGTGACACTTTATTATACTTCGACATACAACATGCAGAGTCTTCCTTAGGCACAAATATTATCGTTAATCCAAAACGTTTTCTATGTTGAATCAAAGCTTTTGATGAGCTCATTCTTGTCGTAATTCTGTTCTATTCACAGCATCGTACAATGTTACATTTGGATTATGATTCATGGGAGGGGTATTCCATTCCTTTGGCTTCTGTTACCTGTGGTTTGTCTCGGTCTTGAGATAAAAGTAGGAAGCAACACTGGAGAAATTCATCAAAAGCTTTGATGGCCACAATAATGCTAATTTAGTCGGATGAATGATAATACTTGTCATCATACATCTATTCTGTGGACCTCAAAACACGTACATGTAAGACCTAATTCCGTGATCAAGACTCGACTGGTAGTCATTCAGATGCAAAGAAAGGCAAAACCAACTATAGCAACTGAAATTCATTTGTAATGTTCACAAACTAACATTGACAATGAATGTTTCCATCACACACAGTCACACACACGCATTAAATGATGGCCTAACGATGGTGATTTCTTAATAAAATGTCCTTAACCCTGAGGATACACATCTCCAATGTTTTTCCTACCATGACTCTTATGAAATATGATTTATTATCCCACCAGTTTTCCCAAATAGAACCAACCAAAACAGAACATGTTTAGTTTCTGTGCTCTACATCCTATTTCATTAGCCTGTTTTGGACACTGAATTGTGTGGAAGTTCACATTTAAAAGTAGGCAACAAATCCCAACAATGGAAAAAAACCAGGTACACACTTCACTGGTAAAGTAATAAGCCATCTGATATACAAAACCTAGAAAAGAAGAGGTTAAAGCGACATAAATACTATTCCTTTCATCAACGCCTGCAGATTAGCTACAAGTGGCCAGCTGTATGAACGTAATGGATCTGCTACGTACATTATTCTAAATTTAAGTAAAAAATTATTACTAATCAATTTAATACTGTGGTGACACGTAAGTCCTTCAATGGCTACATTACACTTAAATTTCCTGACACAAAAACGTTTGACTTTGATATTTAAAACCTGCTAGTCTTTGTCAGAAGGACATATTGCTTCTTAGACCAATAGCCTATTGGCAGGCACATAAGTGGACAACATAATATTGCAGACTAGAATCGTTAATCTGAAGAAATCTGGTAGTTACGCTTGAAACAAGCGAAATGTATACGTCTCTGGAAATATAATATATTTATTTACATATTTATTTTATTAATTTTTCTTCTATTTCTATTATATTTTTATATCTTAACTTATTAGTTTGGTTTACTCATTTATATATTTTATTTATTATTTTTTATTCATTCGTATTGTGTGTTGCTGACGGTACACGACAAATCCTTGGTGCTTGTGCCTTGTCGGGGCGGGATGGCTTGCGTGTTCTGTCAATCCCCAGAGCTATGCCGGCGGGAGCCTTGTGCTCCTGGCAGGTTCAACCACGCCGGACAGATCATGGGGGGAGGGGCGAGACAAAACAAGCACTCTTCCAGGTTGGGGGTTTAACACAGGACTAAAAATTCGGTCTTGTAAAAGAAAATTATTGTTATGGGAACAGCGACGAAGATAACTTTACAACTATGCATCACGTACGGCCTTCCAGAGTAAACGACTCGTATGACTGCCTGGTGAAAGCCAAAATGAAGCCACAGACACAATTATGGGAGTGCTGAGTGCAAAAACGAAGACCAGGATTGGATTTTTGAATGTAAGGTTCATGTATGAAACTGGAAAACTGGCGCAGATAACCACAGAAATGCGACGATACAGCCTGCACATCCTTAGAGTGAGCGAAAGCAGGTGGACCTGTTCAGGAAGACTGACAACAACAACAGGAGAGGCGGTACTGAACTCTGGACGAGACGACAACCAACATCGTGAAGGTGTAGCAGTTCTCCTGAAGAAAGGGGTGGAGTAGTCACTGCTGGAGTGGAAATCTGTCAGCAGTCGTCTGATGAAAGTTGGACTGAAGGGGAGATATAGAAACAATACCATCCTCCAACGTTATGCACCGACCAGTGACGGAGAGGATGAGGACATGGACGCTTTGTATCAAAGCCTTCAAGCAGAAGTGGACAGGTCACCACGCCGTGACGTCACAATTGTCATGGGAGACCTGAATACAAAAGTTGGAAGTGACAACACCCACAACGAAAGGGTCATGAGAAGGAACTGATGTGGCAGTTTGAACAACAATGGTGAAAGACTGGTGAACATTTGTGGCATGAACAATCTTGTCATTGGAGGGACCCTTTCCCAACACCCAGACATCCACAAACTGGCGCCATTCTCTATTAGACGAGATAGTGAAGCGAGGAGCAGATGTCGGAAGTGACCATCATCTGGTCACAGTTTACATCGAGCTAAAACTGAAAAGTACAGGACACCGAACAATGCGTAAAAAAATAGGATGTTGAGAGGCTTAGGGACCCAGCAGTGAAAAAAAAGCTTCATTCTTGATGTGAAAAACATATCTCGAGTTCTGAGCGGCTTTGAAGAAGAAAACGACTCCACATAAGACATCGACACAACCTGGAACCAGTCAGCCTAGGACAAAGGCAGAGGAAGAAAACAGACTGGATAACATCAACAACATTGGAAGCCACCAACAACAGAAGAGCAACAAAGAAGAAACTACTGGAAGCAAAATCAGAAAGACTACAAGAGCAATATATAGAAGAACATCGGGAGGTCAAAAGACGTGTGTGAGCAGACAAGCGAACTTACATGGAAGGCCTGGCAAAACGGGCGGAAGAAGCGGCTGAGAGAAATGAACAAGGAATCGTGTACATAATAACCAAGATCATTAGCGTGAAATGTCGTACCAATTTCAATACCCAAATTAAAGACAAGCAAGGAAATCCCCTCACGACAGAGAAGGAGCAAGAAACTCGATGGACAAAACACTTTAGTGAAGTGCTAAACAGGCCACCACCAGAAGAGGAAGCAATTATATAAGAAGCAGAAGCAGATCTGGAGATAAATACAGATGCTCCCCAAAGAGCAGAAATCATTGCAGCCAACGGGACATTAAAGAATGGAAAGGCACCTGGGCATGATAACCTCAATGCTGAACTGTTAATGCAGACCCCGAGCATGCAGCTAAGATCCTGGAACCCTAGCTTGTTCACAGTCATCTGGGAACGAGAGCAGGTACCAACAGAATGGACCACGGGAATGTTCGTCAAGATACCTAAAAAGGGGGCCCTTAGCGGTTGTAACAACTGTCGAGGGATCACCTTTCTGTGAGTACCAAGCAAGATCCCATGCAAGATCATCATTCAGCGGATCACAGAGGCTATAGATGCAACACTACGGAAGGAACGGGCTGTGTTTCGCAGAGGAAGGGGATGCTCTGACCAGATTGTTACGCTGTGGAACATAACCGAGCAGAGTGGAAAAGACAGCTATACATAAACCTTATAGATTTTCAGAAGGCCTTTGACAGCATCCACAGAGACAACCTCTGGCGCATTCTCAGATCATACGGAATACCACAACGCATTGTCAACATCATCAAAGCTTTCGACACCAACTTCACGTGCAATGTTGGAACCAGCGATCTTTACTTTGAGGCTACGACAGGTGTGAGACAGGGCTGTGTTATGTCAGCTGTCCTTTTCAATGTTGTCATCGACTGGGTCATGCGACTAGTGACAGAAGATGTACCAAAAGGGCTTCGCTGGACTCCTTTTTCTGCACTAGAGGATCTGGACTTTGCCGATGACCTTGCTCTCCTGTCTCACACTCACAAACACACCCAGGAGAAGACAACGCGCCTTAGCAAATTTGGCCGCAAGGTTTGTTTGCGAATCAGCCAGAAGAACACGAAAGTCATGACTCTAAATGTTAACATGCCAACCTCAGTAAAGATGGACAACAAGGACCTTTCCAGCACTGAAACATTCACTTACCTTGGAAGTGTCATTAGCCAAGATGGAGGCGCTGGCATAGACATTCGCAACAGACTAAACAAGGCACGGAATGCCTTCATGAGCCTACATGCAGTTTGGCGATCAGCACAGTACAGCACAAGAACAAAACTAAGAATTTTCCAGAGTTGCCTGCAACCAACATCAAGACTGTCTACTTTCCACACGACCTGCTTCAGAAAAATCCTCATAATCTTCTGGCCAAGAACCATATCCAACCAGAAGTTGCTTGCCCAATGCCAGCAAGAGGACATGCCCACCATCATTCAAAGAATTATTAAAGATATTGGCCATTGTTGTCGCAAACTCCGCACTACGACGGCTTAATTAAACCTTAAAACAATGCATTAAAAAGCACTAGGCTACTATTAGTTCACGTATTACCCCCATAAAAGCAACGTGATAATAGTTACTCCTTCGCTCGATTATAGATAATCAACAGATCTCGACGCGTACTGCGTGCTCGGTGCATCGTTGTTTACACGCACGTGGACCACTGTTTCAGGGGTCAAGCCAACAGCCAATGGGCGCCTCGGAAACATTTCCCTATCTAGCTTGTTTGGGAAAAAATAAATTCACACCCGAGCGCCGGGTCCGAAGGGCGCCGAATCGCCGGTAAACTTGCCCACCAAGCGGACAACATCGTTTTGAACGCGCGATTATGCCCTTAAGTAATGGCAATCATAGTTTGAACTTGGCTAGTGCTCGTTTTGACAGTCAGCAACCACTTATGACATTCTTTGGGACAATTGAAATGGAACGTTTTTCGCACGTTAACTGTTTTGCGATTGGAGAAATATTATTGAGGCAGGCGGGGCCGACCGCAACAAACGGGGGTCGAAATCCGTTGGAGCCCCTGGAGTGCCAGGGCGAACAGTATCATAGCTATTAACGATAGTTTTAATGACATTGTGGGACTGCTTGAGAGGCTGTCCGAGGATCCAAATGGATCACCGGAAACCAGGGGGTGCCAGTAGAACGGCAAGGAGTGATGCATGGACTGGGGAATGCAAGTCCGGAGAAGGATATATGGCGATCAAAAAATAATGTACCGAGAACTAGCCCGAGACGTTGATCTCCCGGCCAAACAGGAGCTGATTGCCAATGCTTACTTTCTGCAGGACACAAGGTGCTTCTCGCGGATGTTCAAAGGCTTCGACTGATCCATCCTCCGTTAAAACTATAGGAATCTTACACAGTATAACGTACTGATTTCTATGGAACCAAACTCCATTCAGAGATCTGGCATTCCCTGACAGTAGCATTCTTTCATCGCGTCAAACGGCGAAGATGTATTCCAGAATATTTGCGTCACACTATAAATTCAGATCACGATAGCGAATAGATGTGAACACTCGTGCAGTAAGACACTCCTTGTGTATTTACAAGCGTCTGTGAGATAAGATCGTATCAGTGACTTGACTCTCCTCATCATATGGAAGCTAGGCGACCATCGAACAAATACATTTCGAGCAAATGATTGATCTGTTTATAATAGCAATCAAAGTAAGATAAGCGTTCTTGGTGTGAAGTTCCTATTTGGTGCACAAGAACTGCGAATACATATTTGTAATTTCGTTTTGTTCGGAGAAGAAGCGTATATAAAATCCAACAATTAAAATGTTACTATAAATTAATTAGCAACCTTTTACCCAAACACTTCACTGTTTTTCCAAACACACACATATCTATGATATTCATCAGCACTGCACACGTGAAAGAAATAATCTGTATATGTCCAGATTCAAACATGAATTTGCCAAAAAATGCATTCGACACAACATAGTAGAGACAGTTAACAATACACCAAGTATTATCATTAATAACATTTACACCAACAGTCTAATGGTTTTTCAAAATACACAAAAAACTTTTTTATTTTAAATTATGAATCTTGTTTTCGTATTCATAATTGCTTTATTTGTAATTCGTAATACGTATTGAAATGTATACCTAAGTATCCATATGTACGTCAATTATTTGTACAAGAGAACATTTAATCAGTCCTTGTATTATGTATGTATGTTGATACACTCAGTAATTATTAACTGTAAATCAAGTCATAAGCTTTTCTGTTTTGTGACATGTAAATTTTGTTGTTTGTTTATATTTATGGGGTGGCTCTTGTGGTAGATATTATATATCGTAAATGGAGTCTCCCGACCTTATCTATTACTTACGTTATTCATTGTATATGTATCGTATTCATAGGTCAATAAATTGATTCTGAGTTCTGAATTCTGAGTTCTGAGCGTAGAACAGGTTTTTGAGGGGTGGGGGCGCTAAATTATGCTTTGCACCCGGGCGTCGACAACCTTCGCGACGCCGCTGATCTCCTGTCTTCCTCCTGGCACAGTGCTTTGCAGGATTGTTTTTACAAGGCCGGTTAATCCTGTAACATGACCATAGTGCTTTAGCTTCCGTTTCTTGACTGTCGTCAGGACCTCTTCAAAGTGTCAAGTGGCTTGATTTTGATTCTTTTGCGGACTTCTTCGTTGTGCATGTTCTTGTGGTAGCGGTAGCATTTCATCTCTATGGCCTTGATTGTTCGTTGCAGGTCTGATGTAATGGCCCACGCCTCGCAAGAGTAAAGGAAGATTGACATCACAAGGGAACGCATCAGTCTGATTTTGGAGCTGAGTGAGATATTTTGTCTTTCCATTTGTTTTAGTCTTGTTAGCGCTGCTGTTGTCTGTGCAATCCTGCGTAGCACTTCAGGTTTGGATCCCTCATCTCTGATAACTGCATGCAGGTATTTGAAGTTGAATACTGTGTCAAGCCTTTTGGCCGTTTGTTTTGATTTCTGGCTGGATGCCATTGAGGTTGCTGGTCATCAGGTTGGTTTTCTCAGCACTGATCTCCATGCTGTAGGCTGCATGTTTAATCAAATAAGGCGCTCCACCAGGTTGGTAAGTTCTTGTTCTTCGCTCGCAAATTAAAACCATCAATAACATCTGCATCACGTAGGTTGGTGATTGTTCTTCCTCCTATGCTAACTGTTCCAACATGATCATCCTGTGCATTATTATTCGTGTGAGCGCGCGTGTGTGTGCGATTTGTGAGTGTGTGTGTATGTGCGTGCGTGTATGTGTGTGCGCGCGCGCGCGTACGCTATTTGTGTGTTACATTTACACCCCTGTAATGTAATCTTCAGTACTTTTTGGCGGCCTCGCTGTTTCACTGCTTCCTTTCATTTGGGTGTCCGCCTACCTACACCCACACCATCATCCGGCATACATTATTTGGCTTCCGACTGCATGCCTGCCATCCTAACTGTACCATCCTAACTGTACCCTCGGCTCATCCACTCTAAATCCTTGCTCCTGTAATTCTCCGCAGCTACGCGATCTTACAAACGTCAAACATAGGTCTGTTGTATATGTCTCTATAGTCAGCGCTATACATGATTTAATATGTTTACTTCCCACTTCAACATGTTTTATATATTCTTGTTTGTCGTAATTAATTCTGGCTGCCTTCCTCCAGGGGTTGGCACCGATTTGTATGCATCCAGCACCACTATCTATATGAACGTACATCATGTGTAACCATTCTGCCAATTTACATACGTATTATTTTTTTGTTTCTTCTCCAATCTGGTATTATACATCCGTCTTTCTTGTGTTCAGCAAGCATCCTTATGTTTTCTCCAGGTTGATCTATGGTTCTGGAACACATCACAGCGCTTCTTGTAATTCTTTGCTCCCCGCCATTATGGCAAAGTCAGCATGCAAATACGTGGCAGTTGCGTGCCCGACGGAAAATTCACGGACCCTGGGCCAGCGGATTTTTACTAACGCTGGTCGGACTTTGCATTTCGTATCCTTCATTGCTTGAATTGAATCACTCTCGTGTTATGCAAGTTATCCAGTTTCTCCATTACAATTTCATCCCGCAGCAAGATAAAATATGATGAGGGAATATCAGTAAAGTAGTAACAATGGCAAATCAAAACCTGTCTTTCAGCAAGCAATGCCAAAAGGGTACAGATCAACTTCCCATCACGCTCACAAGGCATGCAGATGGTATGGTAAGGAACCACACTCAAAACAACACTGTCCAGCGAGAGATGTGAAGTGTCACTAATGCAAATTTTTTGCATCAGTGTGTCTGTCCAGCAAACAAATAAGAACAGTGCGCAACTACAGCAGTGCTGGTGATTACGCATTTAGTCATGTTCACAGCCGTCCTTCCAGGAAAACCATGGCAGTAACCCAGAACATTTATATTGTCAGAGGCATACAGAAGTCATTGCTGGGCAACCGAGCAATAGAGGCACTCCAGCTGATCAGAAGCGTTGAATCTGTCAAAGGCACAAATGACTACCAGAACGAGTTCATGGATCTCTTCGAAGCACTAGTCAAGATGGAAAGTCCCTACACAATAACGTTGAAGGAAGATGTCCAGCCTTTCGCCATCTCCGTACCAAGAAGAGTACATCTACCACTGATGGCTGAAACAAGGAAATTGCTGAACAAGATGGAGGAAATGGGAATGACAACGAGAATCAAGCAGCCTACCGATTGGTGTGCACCGATGGTCGTTGTGCCAAAGAAAGCTGATGTTAGGATCTACGTAAACCTGACGAAGCTCATCGAAACATACTTCGCGTATGTCACAACATGCCATACGTGGAATATACTCTAGGACAGTTGGCAGGAGCCAGAATCTTCACCAAACTGAACGCAAATTCTGGATTTTGCTAGGTCCTGTTATCAGTAGAGTCGGTCTTACTGACAGCATTCATGACACCATTTGGCAGATTCTGCTTCAACCGATTGCCTTTCGAGATCTCATCGGCACCAGAACACTTCCAGCGACGGATGTCGACTATTCTGGAAGGCATAGACGGAGTGCAGTGTCATATGGATGACATACTAATCTTTGGCGAGACACAACGTCAACACGATAAACGCATCCGGCTGTTCTCAGAAGACTCCAAGGTGCCAAGGGCATGTTGAACGAGAAGAAGTGTCAGTTCTCAGTTCCAGAATGAAGTTCTTGGGCCAGATCGTAAACAAATCCACAGCGAGTCCAGATACACCGTGAAAGTCAAGGCAATACATGAACATGCCAGAGCCAACAGACGTCAGCAGAATGGCCAATCAAATAGGAAAGTTCACCGCAAACCTAGCGGAGAGCACGAAACCAGTACGATATCTTCTGAGCAAGAAGAACGACTGGAAGTGGGGCCATGAACAACACAAAGCCTTTACGCAGATGAAAGACAATATGACGTCAGCTCCAATGCTGACATTGTACGATGTGAAACAATTGTCTCACCAGATGCGTCCTCGTATGGCCTTTGAGCAGTGCTGCTAAAGAAGCAACCAGACGGCGAACTACGACCAATCGCATATGCTTCAAGAGCAATGTCGGCAGTCGAACAACGATATGCTCAAATTGAGAAAAGCATCAGCAATAACATGGGCTTACGGGAAGTACAATGACTTCCTTGTCGGCACGTCATTCCAAATACAGACGGATCACATGCCTCTCGTATCACTTCTTAGAAAGAAGACACTTGGCGAACTTCCGTCAAGAATACAGCGATTCCGGATGAGGCTGATGCGCTTCGAGGCTATATTTGGCGGAGATAGATCGTAGAAATTGGTGGTGCAGAAAAGTTGATAAACAAGTGGAATTACTGATTAATAAGTATTATTCTTGTCTTAATATAATTCATAAAGTAGCAGTAAACATATATTGAGTAGCAGTTGTGCTTAAAGTTAGTTAAAGTATTTTAGAACACTTTAGTCTAGTGAGTGATAATAGGTTACGATAAGTTTGTAAACAAGATTTAACAAATCTCATTATGTGGTAGAATATATAGGTGATAAAGTAGCAAACATAAAACTACTTACATAAGATAATATCTATGTAAACCAATACCTGCTAGACATTTTGATTAGGTAGCTTTGTTGTTAAAATTAAGCATTTGCGATAAAAGGGCGAACTAAGTTTGTCATTTTATGTAGCTAGTGTCCCACGTATTCGCTAGGGTGCGGTATACCTTAAATAAATAAAGCAGTCTAGCGTAAAGTAATTGATTGTATTTAAATTAGGTCAATACTGGTAACGTTGGCATTTCTGATAGGATAGATAGTCAGCTGTTACTATAACCAAAAGCTGTAACCGAAATAAACAAGGCAATTTTACGTAAAGTGTTTCATTTGTGCACAGTAAACCGTCTTCTTAAAGACTACATAGACAGTGAATAGTGTAAACACAGTTGCAAGCGGCAAGTCAAGGCAAAGAGACATTTGGTGTGCGACGACAGTCATAGTTGGGTGGATTTTGCCTTATCCGGCTGTGGGAAGTCATGAGCAGAGACCAAGGAAGAGGAATTCACCTTTCAATGCGTGGGGTGTTGGAAGGTGGAATGTCTGGAGAAGGTTGGTAGATATTGTGATGGGGATAGAGATGAGAATCAGCAAGGAGATGGAATGGAGAGAGACGACAGTGAAAGAGTTAGGAATACTGTGAGACTGAAGGAGCAAAGTAGTGGCAAGAAGACAAAGGAATGGAGACTGAGGGGAGGGGAGGTGATCGGAGTGGAAGAAATTGGACGATCGACGGCAGGAAATGTGACAAGCATGAAGGTGACAGGGGAGAAAGTGACCGTAGAGAAAGAAGTAGGAGGGAAAAAGAGACGGGAGAGAAGAGATGAAAGGAAGTGAGAGTAAATGTGACAGAAGAGAAGTTGGGAGGGACGATGATAGGAGGAAAGGTGACAAGAGAAACAGCGTCAGGAAAGAATGGAACAGACGGGATTGTGACAGGAGAGCAGAAGACAGGGGAACAAGACTACAACCAGACAGATGCAAACCGGAGAAGGAGCTATTCTGAGGCAGTGCTTGAGGGTGCAATGAGGAAAGAGAGGTTGTTTATAGGCAACTCCATTATGAGAAAGACGAACAAGACACTAAGCAAGGGGAAGTACGTCGTTGTTTGTCTACCGGGGGCTAGGATAGAACATATGAATGCAAGGGTAGATAATGTATTGGGGCATGGCAAGGGAGGGTCTATACTAGTACACGTAGGGACAAATAATGCTGACAGGGAGGGAACAACTGGGATAGTACAGAAGTACAGACAGTTAGTGAGGAAGTTAAAGAAGACAAGAGTCGAGCAGATTATTCTCTCAGGAATGTTGCCAGTAATGGGAGGAAGCGGACCAACATACAGAAACTGCAAGAGGATGGCGATCAACGCACTAGTTGAGCAGATGTGTAAATAAGAGGGGGTGGGATTCGTAGATTTATGGGGATACTTTGTTGGGAGGGAAGATATGTACATGAGAGATGGCCTCCATCTAAGTGGAAAGGGGGCAGCAGTTTTCTCAGAGAACTTGTTGCAATCTGTTGACAGTGGGACAGGCTGCATCTATTTAAACTAGATTCGCAGGGGGATTCACAGAGAAGCCTGGAACTGGAGGCATAGATAAAAACAGCAGAAATAAATCAGCAAAGAACAGCCCGAAAAACTGTTCTGAATCAGGATATAAATGCAAGCGGCATAGTAAACATTATGGTAGAAGATATTGACCCTCACATAATAGGTATAACCGAATCATGGGCCACCACTGATATATCAGATGCCGAATTGGGACTAACAGGCTATGTAATGTTCAGGAAAGGCAGAATAGGAAGAAGGGGAGATGGCGTTATTTTATATGTTAAAGAATCTATCCAGGCTTATGAAACAAAATTAGAAAGAAAAGCCGATTGCGAAGAAGCTGTTTGGTGTAACATAGTTACAGGAAACTCAACGTTAACGGTTGGGTTAGTTTATAGAAGAGAACGAAAAAGTACAAAACGCTATAAGGGAAGTTAGCAAACGGGACTGTATTATTATGGGAGATTTTAACCATGGTCATATACAATGGAAATCTCCACAGAGGACGGGGAGTGAGGACCACAAATTTTTAGTTTTAGTGCAAGACATTTTCCTCTCTCAACATGTGTTATAGCCAACCAGGGGTGATAATGTGTTATACATATTTTTGTCCTCACAGAATGAATTTGTTGACAATGTCAAATTATGCAAGCCACTGGGAAGTAGTGATCACAATCAGATACATTTACCATCAAAGTAAAATCAGAAAGAAATAATAAAAAGCAGTTCAGGAGAAATGTTCACAAAGGAAGATATAAGGTAATGTGGAAATATTTAGCAAAGATAGACTGGAACAACACACTGAAGAATAAGTCAGCAACAGAATGCTGGAATATCTTAAAGAGTGAAATTAAGTGCATCGTCGATAAATTTGTTCCTTTAAAAAAACAAGGGAAACGGTCCAGAAAGAAATACTTATCGAAAGAAGCCATTAGAAAAATTAACAACAAACAAACAATGTGGAAGTCATACAGACGTACTGGAAATAACGAAGACTACAACATGTATAAAGAAGCACTAAACCAAGCTACAAATGAAATTCGAAGAGAAGCTATGAACAAAAATTAGCTTGTAATATAAAACAAGACAGCAAGAGTTGTTATGCATATGTTCGGAGCAAACAGAAAGTTCAGGATAAGGTCGGTCCTCTAGAAGATAGTGCTAGAAATATAATATCAGAGGGATTCTTAATGGCAGAAGACCTGAATCAGAATTTTAGTTCAGTGTTTACCAGGGAAGATATTAGTTCACTGCCAGTACCAGGGGCTAAGTTCAAGGGGGCAGAATCAGACTATTTAGGACAGTTAATTGTAACCCAGGAAATGGTAGCTAAGAAAATAAAGGCTATGAAGGATAATAAATCATCTGGGGTGGATGGGATTCCGCACTAACTACTATTAGAAATTGTAGAACAAATTAGCGTACCACTTCCAACAGTTTTCAACTTGTCATTAGAAGAGGGAATGGTTCCTTTAGAATGGAAAGAAGCAAACATTATACCGTTATTTAAAAAAGGTTCGAGAAACAAGTCAGAGAACTACAGACCAGTGAGTTTAACGTCGGTGATTTGCAAATTATTAGAAAGAGTAATTAAAGATCACATGGTGGATTTTCTTGTTAAACAAAACTTGATCAACCCATCTCAACATGTTTTTTTTAAAGCGAGGTCATGCTTAACAAATATGTTATGTTTTTTTGGAAGACATCACTAGGTGGGTAGATGAGGGATCACCAGTAGATATCGTCTACTTAGATTTTCAAAAAGCTTTCGACAAAGTACCACATCAAAGATTACTGCTTAAACTAAAGACCCATAGCATAGGAAATGGTATAATAAACTAGATAGAACAATGGCTGATTGACAGAAGACAATGTGTAGTAGTTGATGGGGAGGCTTCAAACTGGAAATCGGTATTGAGTGGGGTACCACAGGGGTCAGTATTAGGACCTATATTATTCTTAATATATATCAACGATTTGGATGATGAAATAACAAGCAAAGTGTTGAAATTTGCGGATGTTACAAGTGTTTAGAAGGATTAAAAGTGATGGAGATAGAAAGCATTTACAAGATGATCTTGACAGGTTGATCAAATGGTCTGAAAAGTGGCAAATGCTGTTCAACTTTGGGAAATGTAAATGCCTCCACACAGGACATGGGAACGAAGAGGTAGAATATACAATGGGGGGTACTGTACTACGTACTACTGTAAATGAAAAGGAGTTAGGGTTATCCATTAGTGCTGATATGAAGGTTTCAGAGCAGTGCGGAATTGCAGCTTCAAATGGAAATCAAATCCTTGGATTAATTAGGCGAAACATAACGTATAAGGAAAAAGAGCTAATAATACCACTGTACAAAACAATAGTTAGGCCTAATTTATTTAGTTGGAAAAGGGTTTAGCTTTTTGGGAGGCCCTGAGATGCAAGAAACAGACTCCGCATGTGACAGATGTTGTTGGAAAAGGGTTTGCCATCAAGTTATAAATAGAGCTGCTGATGTAGAGGAGTATTTAGTTAGCATATTTAGCATTTTACGGGACCTTTGATGCCCTTAGAATGATTCAATCAAATACAGATTTATTGTGTATAGTGGCACTACCACATGGAATGTTTATGCAAAATTAGAGAAAAAGGACTTAAGAGTTTTTAAAAAATAGGCAAAATGTTACATTTTTACTAGTTTTGGGGTCCTTGGAGGCCCTAGGAAGCCCTTAGAATGATTCAATCAAATACAGATTTCTCGTGAATATAGTGGCAGTGCCCTAAGATATGTCTATGCAAAATTAGAGAAAAAGTTGCTGAACGGTTTCTGAATACGGCAGCTAACGGCGGACGGCAGACGCAGAGTGATGGCAATAGTCCCTTGGACCTTCGGCCAAAGGACTAAAAACCCAAAGAAAAGTGTTGTAAATGTAGTTGCATCGGCACTTTTTGTAGGTGAAAGTGAAGCCAGTAATCATAATCGCATCATCAAAGTTTTATTTTTGTACTACTGATGCAAACCGAATATATTATGACAACGTACTGCTACATATGGGTGTAAGATTGCAGCAGACCTTCTTAATTAAAACAACATGCACCTGAGTAAATATATGTATATAGAACACACAAACATATAACTGTGTGTCATAAACTACAATAATGTTCTACAGTTGTAAGCTCAGCGCAATCTAGAGATAATGTCGGTGAATACACAAATAAACTTTGTTTTAAAAAATGGGCCAAGTGGCCCTGAAGTCCTTTGGACTAACAAGATTTAACAAGATTTCACAAGATTGCCACCCAGAGAATTAACTCTAGGTGGCAGGTGGACAAGGAAGCCCTTTGGCTTATCGAGAGTCCGACCCTTTTATCTATGTGTATCCCGCCCGTCTGAGGTATGTGTCGATTTTATTTTTAAACATATTCACGCTACTAGCACCCACACAATCAGCAGATAATCTGTTCCATTCATTTACAGTCCTTTGTGAAAATGAAAACTTTCTTATATCTAATCTACTCTGCTCCTTTGCTAATGTAACTTCATGTCCTCTAGTCCTTATATCTTTCTTAATTGAAAAAAATATATTTTTATCAATATTTTCATAACCATTCAATATTTTAAACACTTCTATCTGATCTCCTCTCAATCTCCTGGTCTCTAGTGTTGTTAAACCGCATTTTTTTAGGCGTATTTCGTAACTAAGATCCCTCAGTTTTTGTATCATTTTAATTGCTCTCCTCTGTACTCTTTCTAGCATATATATGTCCTTCCTGCGATATGGCCTCCACGCTTGAATACGATATTCTAAATGAGGCCTAACTATTGTTTTGTACAGCGGTATTATTAGCTCTTTTTCCTTATACGTTATGTTTCGCCTAATTAATCCAAGTGATTTATTATCCTTCATAGCCCTTATTTTCTTAGCTACCATTTCTGGGGTTACAATTAATTGTCCTAAATAGTCTGAATCTGCCCCCTTGAACTTAGCCTCTGGTACTGGCAGTGAACTAATATCCTCTCTGGTAAACACTGAACTAAAGTACTCATTCAGGTCTTCTGCCATTAAGAATCCCTCTGATATTATATTTCCAGCACTATCTTCTAGAGGACCGACCTTATCTTGAACTTTCTGTTTGCTTCGAACATATGCATAAAAACTCTTGCTGTCATGTTTTATATTACTAGCTAATTGTTGTTCATAGCTTCTCTTTGAATTTCTAATTTCAGTTGTAGCTTGGTTAAGTGCTTCTTTATAACTGTTGTAGTCTTCATCATTTCCAGTACATATATATGACTTACACATCATTTGTTTATACTTAATTTTTCTAATGGCTTCTTTCGATAAGTGTTTCTTTTTAGACCGTTTCCCTTGCTTTTTGAAGGGTACAAATTTGTCGACTATGCACTTAATTTCACTCTTTAATATATTCCAGCATTCTGTTGCTGTCTTATTTTGCAGTGTGTTATTCCAGTCTATCTTTGCTAAATATTTCCTCATGTCCTTATACTTTCCTTTGTGAAAATTTCTCCTATATTGCTTTTTACTATTCCTTTCTGATTTTACTTTGATGGTAAAATGTATCTGGTTGTGATCGTTACTCCCCAGAGGCTCACGTATCTTGACATTGTCAACAAATTCATTCTGTGAGGATAAAACTATGTCTAACACATTCTCACCCCTGGTTGTTTCTAGCACATGTTGAGAAAGGAAAGTATCTTGAATTAACACTAAAAACTTGTGGTCCTCACTCCCCATACTCTGAAGAGATTACCATTGTATATGCCCGTGGTTAAAATCCCCCATAATAATACAGTCCCGTTTGCTTACATCCCTTATAGCGTTTTGTATTTTTTCATTCTCTTCTATGCTTATGTTTGGACTTCGATAAACTAACCCAACTGTTAACGTTGAGTTTCCTGTAACTATGTTACACCAAACAGCTTCTTCGCAATCTGCTTCTCTTTCTAATTTTATTTCATAAGCCTGGATAGATTCTTTAATATATAAAATAACTCCACCTCCCTTTCTTCCTATTCTATCTTTTCTAAACATTACATATCCTGTCAATCCCAATTCGGCATCTGATATATCGGTGGTGGTCCAGGATTCGGTTATACCTATTATATGAGGGTCAATATCTTCTACCATAATGTTTAGTTCATTTCTTTTGTTTACTATACTCCTTGCATTTAAACACACACATTTATATCCAGCTTCAGAAGAGTTTTCCAGACTATTATTTGCTGATTTATTTGTGCTGTCTTTATCTATGCCTTCATTTTCAGGCTTTTCTGTGAGTCCCCCCTGCGAATCTAGTTTAAATAGATGCAACCTGTCCCACTGTCAGCAGATCGCAGCGTGTTCTCTGAGAAAACTGCTGCCCCCTTTCCACTAAGATGGAGGCCATCTCTCATGTACATATCTTCCATCCCAACAAAGTATCCCCATAATCCTCTTCTTCACACATCTGCTCAACTAGTGCGTTGATCGCCATCCTCTTGCAGTTTCTATACGTTGCCCCCCTTCCTCCCATTACTGGCAAAATTCCTGACAGAATAACCTGTTCAACTCTTGTCTTCTTTAGCTTCCTCACTAACTGTCTATACTTCTGTACTATCGCAGTTGTTCCCTCCCTGTCTGCATTATTTGTTCCTACATGTACCAGTATAGACCCCCCCTTGCCATGTCCCAATACCTTCTCTACCCTGTCAGTGACATGTTCAATTCTAGCCCCGGTAGACAAACAACGACGTCTTTCCCCTCGCTCAGTGTCTTGTCCGTCTTTCTCATAATGGAGTCTTCCCCCCCTGTCGTCTTCTCTCCAGTCCCATTCTCTTCCGATCCATTCTTTCCTGTCGCTTTTTCTCTTGTCACCTTTCCTCCTGTCAGCGTCCCTTTTATCGACTTCTCTTCTATCACATTTGCTCTCACTTCCTTTCGTCCCTTCATCTTTCGTCCCATCTCATTTTCTTCTTTCCTCTCCCGTCCCATCTTCCCTCCCTCCTTCTCTACGGTCAATTTCTTCCCTGTCACCTTCACGCTTGTCACGTTTTCTGTTGTCGATTTTCCAATGTCTTCCCCTCCAATCACCTTCCCTCCTCTCAATCTCCTTTCATCAGTTTTCTTGCCACTGCTATTCTCCTTCAGTCTTGCAGTATTCTCACCTCTCTCCCTGTCGTCTCTCTCCATTCGACCTGCCTCCTTGCTAATTCCCATCTCCATTCCCTTCACAATATCTGTCAACCTAACTATTTCCTTCTGCAGACACTCCACCTTCCAACACCCAATGCACTGAAAGGTGAATCCTTCCTCCATGGTTTCTGCCCATGACTTCCCACAGCCGGACAATGCAAAATCTACCCAGCTGTGGAAGTGATCACACACCAAGTGTCGCTTTTCCTTCACTTGCCGTTTGCAAGGCGCCATATCCCGATCAGAATTTATTTAATAACTTAACTAACTTAGTCTTTATAAAGACTGTTTCCTGTGTACTACAGCACACTTTAGGTTACATATTTCAGTTACACAGCCGACTATTTATCCTGTCACGAACGCTAACATTACCGGTAGTGACCTAATTTAAATACAATCAATTACGTTACGTTACGCCGCCCGACTATCGCCCTTGCTTAGTTTTAACAACAATGCTACTTAATCGAAATATCTAGCGAGTGCTGGCATACACAGATATTATCTTAGGTAAGAAGTTTGATGGTTGTTATTTTATCTCCTATATATTTTACCACATAATCAGGTTTGTTAAATCTTGTTTACAACTTACCGAAGGCTAAGTGAATTACCCTATTATCACTCACTATACTAAGGTGTTCTAAAATACTTTAACTAACTAACTTTAAGCACAGCTGCTACTCAATATGTGTTTATTGCAAATTTATGAATGATATTAAGGCAAGAATTATACTTATCAATCTGTAATTCCTCTTGTTTATCAACTTTTCTGCACCACCAATTTCTACGATCCATCTCCGCCAAATATAGCCTCGAGACTAATACATCTATATGTGACACCGGCTGACCAAACGAGTGATAAGACGGAAAAATTGTAACATTGTTTTCTTACATCCTTGTAAAGGTTTGGTAGGGTGCTTTACATGGTTTCAAAAATTATGACTGCTACAAAAATTGGCGAAGTTATGGAGCATTGAAAATGATAGGGGTCAAAAAGTGAAAATGATGAAAACGGCTGTTGAAGTTTTACATTATATATGCAAATGGATTGCATGGAAATATTACATGCACAACATTCAAATGTGGCACACAGTGTGTAATATGTATGTTATGTTGCAATGATACACTGGAAGTACAAACGTGCTGCTATAAAGACTTATCAAGTTATGCCAGATTATGTCTTTATGTGTAAAACTATGAGGACAGATTATTTGAGAGCAAAAGGTAGACTCACTGTTTGACACAGTTTAAAAACAACAGGCAACTGTCCAGTTTAACAGGGGCCTAGTGGCTTAATGCTGTCTGTTGAAACAAGCTACTGCCAGTGACCAATTACAGATTAGTCACAGTTTCCATCAAACAATAGCAGGCAGAGAATCTTAGCTCCACAGCTGGGTGTAATACACAACAAGTGATAAATATATGATACACTGGAAGTACAAATGTGCTGCTACAAAAATGTATAAAGTTATGCCAGGTTATGTCTTTATGTATAACATTAAGAGGACAGATTATTTGAGAGCAAAAGGTAGTCTAAATAAAATAAAAAATGGGTCAGCTGGACGGTGATAGACCGTTTGAACTTGAAGCCTTTGTTAAACTTTTGTCTCGACTTCACCGAAGGCGGTGTCCTGCTGTCAGAACTTCGAAGGTGTTACTCACCTAACTTACAGGCGTTGTCAATAAGAATAATGGGGTGATAATTTACACCAACGTTGTTTCCTGTAAAAGTCATTTTGTGGGATATATTAGCATTAGTCGTGCCAATTCAAAAAATAGTGCTATATAATAGTAGTTTGTCAAAATGTAAACAAACCAAAGACAGTTGCAGCTTAGCGTTAGCCTGTTCTGAAATATTTTAATGACATAATGATATATTTCACATAAATATATAGGGAACTAATGGAGAGGCCCATCATAATCCATAGCACTACAAAATGAAGTATCTGAAAGTCACACTTCATATATTGAGTGACACATCACATACTGTCTTTCTGGACTGTCGCAATGTCCAATAGTTTCCTATCAAAACGCTCGTGTACAATATACCAAAGCTATATATTTCCAACACCACAACATATGTATTATTATTGGATAGGTAATTCAATAATCTTTCAGATGAAAGCAACTAGTAGCAGCACAAATTGAAGCATACAAAAGTTACACCGCAAACAATGACATGCATTCTCAAAATGTGATTCATTCAAAAATTAGTGCTATATAATAGTAGTTTGTCAAAATGTAAACAAATTCAAAGACAGTTGCAGCTTACTGTCCACCAAGCAGTAGCAGATCAGTTTTATAATAATAATAATCCACAAGTTAAGTGGCAGTGATCTTCCTTTTATCATTCATGTGATGTTTATTGTGAGCATGGCGGACAAATGGTTATTGGAATGGTACTCTACTGTACTCTACAATAATCAGACAACGTGTATTGTAACAGAACTGTTTAATTATTCATGTCAACATCGTGGTACATCTGGGCAGAAGTGCCTTCCGTATCCCGGCTAACAGATCTTTCTCGAACAATGCCATGCCATCTATATGTATAATAATAAACTATTTAACCGTAACTGGTGGAACTTAATGCGCCAGATGGCGATACTATCACATACCCCTTCTTTCAATGAAGTGACGTCTAACGATAGTACTATGCATACAAATTGTCTACAAAGCTAACTGCTAAGTAAGAAATAAAATGTCCAAAGAAGACGTGATGTCTCGTGGTAACGTTTCTAATTATGGTCTGAGCGAGTGTCTAAATAACTGCGTATCTGTCTCTATGAAACGTTCAAGAATATCTAGAGCTCAAGCCTGCGGGGTGGTCGCACACTTCTCCCCGACCTCGTCCGGTAGACGGGTTCTAGCGCGAACGAGACGCGCCTCTCCGGTCTCGGGGGTGGTGCTGATGGGACGACCTCGGGTGTGGCGTCTGCACTCTCTTCCGGTACGGGGTCTTGACGGATGGGTTGATCGACCGCTGGTCCGTCCTCGTGATCGCCCAGGAAGTAGTAACGCTCACCTGTCGTGCGAATGTGGCGTCGGCTTCGTCTCACAGTGCCCCCGTTGGGGCGTAGTACGTCGTATGATCTCGGTTCGTTAAGCACCACTTTGACGATGGCTGGCTGCCAGGAGCCAGTGACGTGGTCGCGAACTCGTACATGCTGTTCTGGTCTTAGGTCTGCCAGCTGGCGTGTACCTCGTGACTCGTGGTAGAGCTTCTGGTCTTGTTGTTGCTCAAGCAGTCGCTGCCGCACATCGTCTCGATCAGTGCGAGTGTTTCGTAACTGAGTGTGAATGTTCGTCTTTAGTCTTCGTGAGTAGAGGAGTTCCGCTGGTGACGGTAGCCGACTGTCTATCGGCGTCGTACGTAGTAATAGCAGTGCCATCGCCTTGTCGAATCGTGTCGCCTCGGCCTTCTTCAACGTCCGCTTCACCGTTTGGATATGTCTCTCTGCGAACCCGTTCGATTGGGGGAAATGGGGGCTTGACGTGATATGGTTGAATGCCCATTCCCTGGCGAACTGGCGGTACTCGTTACAGCTGTACTGCGGGCCGTTGTCGCTGATGACGGTGTCCGGTGGCCCGTGTTCACTGAAGATCTCCTTAGTCAGCTCAATGACTGCGTGAC
This sequence comes from Paraescarpia echinospica, assembly GCA_020002185.1. Lineage (NCBI taxonomy): Eukaryota > Metazoa > Annelida > Polychaeta > Sabellida > Siboglinidae > Paraescarpia > Paraescarpia echinospica. Next base: position 16,882,030 of record CM034540.1, read on the forward strand.
TTGTCACTGCTCCCTCTACCTTCCTCACAAACGAGAACTTTGAGTAGTAGTCGGTCACTATCAGGTAGTTGCGTGTTCCGATGGAGAAAAGGTCGGTGCCCACTTTCTGCCATGGACGTGTTGGCACGTCGTGTTGCAACAGTGGTTCAGCCATCTGTGCTCGTTGCATCTCTTGGCACGCTCCGCACTTGTTAACCATGATCTCGATGTCAGTGTTCATCGTGCCCCAGTACACGCATGTGCGAGCTCGTAGGCGAGTCTTCTCGACCCCCTGGTGTGCCGCGTGCAGTTTCTTGAGTATACCAGGTTGTAACGTCTTGGGCACCACCACACATTCACCTTTAGAGATGATTCCATCTGCAACTGACAGCTCATCTCGGAACGCCCAGTACTTCCGCAGATTCGAAGGTACTTGGTTCCTCCTATCGGGCCATCCTTTGACGATCACCGACTGTAGATCTGTCAACTCGGGGTCTTGCTGTGTCTCTAGGCGCATCGTCTCCAGTCGCGATGTGGAGAACTGAACCGGGTGGAGTTGCACGTCTAGCTGTATCTGCTCATCGTTGTCACACGGCTGGCGGGACAGTGCATCGGCTAATAACATATCCTTGCCCGGCCTGTACTTGATCTTGATCGCGTACGGCTGTACTCTCAAGAGCATCCGTTGGAGGCGCTGCGGAGCTGCCGCCAAGTTCTTCAAGTGTATCATCTCGAGTGGTTTGTGGTCGGACTCGATGGTGAAAGCCTTCCCGAACACATAAGTGTGGAACCTTTCACATCCGAAGACGACTGCTAGCATCTCTCGCTCAATGTTCGCGTACCTCTGTTCACAACCGCTGAGCGACTTACTCGCGAACGCAATCGGCTTTCCTCCTTGTAAGAGGACTGCACCCAACCCTCGGCTCGAAGCGTCGACTTGAATCACGCTCTCTGTGTCCGGGTCGAAGTAGCTGAGGGTGATCTGACGACAGATTAGCGTCTTCGTCTTCTCGAAGGTCGCGTTGTGTGCTTGTGTCCACTCAAAGTCTGCGTCTTTCTTCACCAGGTCGCGTATTGGTGCTGTGTGCTTGGACAAGTTGGGTATGAACGGTGACATATAGGTCGCGATGCCGAGGAACTCTTGTAGCTGTGTGACGTTCTCTGGTGTCTTCATCCCTTGCATGTCGGAGATCCTCTCTGGGTCTGGGTGGAAACCTCGTGCGTCGAACACCAGTCCGAAGAACCTCATAATCGGCCGCTTTATCTCGCACTTCGCCAGGTTGAAGACTAACCCGTGCTGTCTAGCCGTTCTCATCAGGTGGTGCAGGTTTTCATCGTGTTCCTCTGCTGTCTTCCCGAAGACACCGACGTCATCGGCGATGCCGATCGTCCCAGGGCATTGCTCGAGAATGTAGTCCATCCGTTCTTGGAATACGTCCTGGCTCAAGTTGAGTCCGAACGGCAACCTCTTGAAGCAGTACCGGCCGAAAAGGCTGTTGAAGGTCGTGAGACGCTTCGACTCTTCATCCAACTGTACCGACCAGTATCCGTGTCGTGTATCTAGCTTCGAAAATGTCACTGAACCGGCCAACTTGTGCGTGATTTCGTCTAGCGTCGGTGTGTAGTAGTGAGGACGTTTGATGGCCTTGTTCAAGTCCTTCGGGTCTAGGCAGATGCGTAATCGTCCGTTTGACTTCCTGCTGTATACTATACTGGAGACCCAATCCGTAGGCTGTGTCACCTTCTCAATGACTCCGAGTTCCAGCATGTTATTTATCTCTCGTTGCACCTCGTCTTTCAGGTGTATCGCGCATCGTCTTGGCGCATGGATGACAGGGGTCACGTTGGGGTCAAGAGTGATGTGGAAATCACCGCTGAACTTTCCAATTCCCTGGAATCGGTCCGGGTAACTTCTCAGCAGGTCTTCCTTCGATCTGATGACGTCATCGGGTGATTTACGAGTGACCTCGCAGTGCATCGTCACGAGTTCCAGCGATCGACACGATGGCAGCCCCATGATGACTGGGCCAGGCGTGTCGGCGACATAAAACTCCACCTCGCAGCTCTTCTGGTTGTGCGCACATCGCAGTGTCATCGTCCCGTGTTGCGGGATGCGCTCGCCGTTGTACGCGGTCAGTACCGTGGAATTCGCTCGAAGACAGGTGGGCATGGGGTAGCCTTCAGCGTCCAGGTTTCCGGGGTACATTCGTCTGTATACCCGGAGAGGGAGAACGTTTCCCTGCGCCCCTGTGTCGACTTTGACTTTGAGGATCGCTGGCCTCTTCTTCATCACGATGTCAAGGGACGCGAAGACTTCGTTGCGCGCGTCCTTGTGTGCGTAGATCGAGTCAAAAACTAAAGTCTCGAAAGGTTCGTTGATCTCCTGCGCACTGTCTACGTTGTCGATTGTGGTCGGGTTGTCACCTCGACCTGCTAGTCTCCTTCTCGACGTTGACCTTCTAGCCGGGGTGTCGTGACGACGTGTCGGTCTGGAGCGTGCATCCGCTCTGCCGCGTCTTGTGTCGTTGGCCGTGCAGACCGCCTTCCAATGATTGGCTCGGCCGCACGCCAAGCACTTGCTGCAGTAAGCTGGGCAGCTCTCACGACCGGTGGGGTGTCTCCTCCCGCAATACTTGCAGGCTGACGTCTGACGGCTGTCTGAGTGTTGCTGTTGTCGTAAGTGGCGCTGCTGGCGGACGAGGTGGACGGTCGCTCCGTCATTGAACATCTGCATGTTTGCCACCGTCGCCTCATAAGTCCTCGCGGTGTCCATCGCACTATCGAGGGTCAAGGCCGCATCGCGCCCCAACAGCTTCTCCTGTACCTTCGGGTGTCTGACGCCCACGATCAACTGCTCTATCAGCCGCTCGTCAGTCTCTCTGGTGTCCCTGAATTGACACTGTTTTGCCTGCAGCTTGCACCGCGTCATAAATTCGTCTATGCTCTCGCCTGTCGCTTGCCTATATTTCTGGAGGTGGAAGCGATTTAGTCGGAAGTTTGTTTTAGGCTCAATAGTGTTTTTGAAGTTATTTTATTTGTTATCTTCCGAGATATTCCACGTACTATATATGCGTAGGCCTTCCTGGCCGACCCATAATAATACGTACGTCACCCGTGTGGCCTCATCTTTATTTGCTAGAGGGCCACTGAATATCAACTCGCAATACTGACGAAACTCATAGTAAGCATTTGGCAAATCTGCTGCCGACCAGTTCATGCGCGGAGGTTCAATGCCTGAAAGGTCTCCCATAATCGAAATGTAAGACAATTCACTTAGCAGGTCGCTGACAGCATTGATTCAGACTCAGACGTGCGTCGTTGTCGTTCAAAGTCTCATTTCTCGGTCGATCCCCGACGAAAGAGTGCCGCTTGACGTCAGTTTGTATCTATAGGGTTCGTTTCCGGCTGCCACCATGGAATGGTACTCTACTGTACTCTACAATAATCAGACAACGTGTATTGTAACAGAACTGTTTAATTATTCATGTCAACATCGTGGTACATCTTGGCGGAAGTGCCTTCCGTATCCCGGCTAACAGATCTTTCTCGAACAATGCCATGCCATCTATATGTATAATAATAAACTATTTAACCGTAACTGGTGGAACTTAATGCGCCAGATGGCGATACTATCACAGTTATCATACGTAGACAGGTACAGAAAGAAACTGACATTTTCTATAAAAAGAACATGTTTGCCTATCAATGGCATGTATTTCCTATTATTGCTGTTTCTGCCAGGCAGAAACAGTTTCTGCCCGGCATAAATCAAACAACCGTGTAGGTAATTATTAATCAAATGTTTTTTTGGTGAATCATGGTTACAGATCATTAAGTTTACTGTTCACCTATTGCACCACGTCTTGCATTTAGCGGAATAATTATAATAGAAAATAAAATGTTGTGGCACATATTATTAAATACATGCATCGATGAGAAACCGGGAATTACTTTTCTGTGGCCTAAGAATAACTAATTTCAATTAACTTTCTGCTTATATAAAACAACTGCATAAAATATATATCCATACAAGACACAGACTCCACATGTGACAGATGTTTTGGGAAGGAGAATAGTGTTCTGTTTCTGGTACAAGGTGCTGTGTTTGTTGACCTAAGCCTCTGCAGTGACAAATTACAGATTAGTCATACTTCCTACCACCAGCCACAGTGACCCAAGCCTCTGCCAGTGGCAATTACAGATTAGTCACACGTTAACCAACCAGCCACAGTGAGGTGTGGCAGATGTTGTGGGAAATGGATTAGTAGAACGAAAGGACTGGAAGCCTGCTAGATCTGCTGCTACAGTTGGCCATTTAGTTAACAAATTGTGCATTCTAGGGGACCTTTGGAGCCCTTAGAATGATTGAATCAAATACAGATTTATTGTGTATAGTGGCATTACCATATGAACTGTATATGCAAAATAAGAGAAAAAGTTACTTAAGAGTTTTTTTAAATAGACAAAATGTGAAAATTTACCAGTTTTGGGGTCCTTTTTGGGGGTCATTAGGTGCCCTTAGAATGATTCAATCAAATACAGATTTCTTGTGTAGAGTGACACTACCACATGAAATGTATGCGCAAAATTTGAAAAAAAGTTGGTGAACAGTTTTTGAAAAAAATAGGCAAAATGTTACATTTTTACCAGTCCTTGGAAGCCCTATGGAGCCCTTAGAGTGATTCAATCAAATACAGATTGATCGTGCATAGTGGTTGTGCCCTAAGATATGTCTATGCAAAATTTGAGAAAAAGTTGCTGAACGGTTTCTGAGATACGGCAGCTAACGGCAGACGTCGGACGCAGAGTCATGGCAATAGTCCCTTAGACCTTCGGCCAAAGGACTAAAAATGTATGCTATGTATAAATACACACATCGGGTATACATACACTGTATATACTCTAGGCACATTAATTTTACAAATATCAGTTTTTGGCTAGACAACAACTGCTATTAATATACACACAGCACATGATAAGAGAGCAGTGCCATAGAAAAGCTCCACAGTTCTTAGTTGTCTTGGAGCCTACTGTGTCGAACATGTGTAAAGATGTTCCCAACTTCTGAATTACAACAAAGGTATACAAGACCCAATTAAAAAAAAAACTTTGTGCCAGTTTTGCACACTTGTATTCATTCATCCAAAGTAACACCTTCTATGCCACACTACCAAACTTCTGTTGATGTGCCATCACCTTGTCCTCCCAGAATGCAACACTGCCTTCCCACATGTCAATGCTGCATTGACATCTTGAACATTCTACCGTCTTTCCACTGCCAGCACGATGTCTTTCTCTGGTGTCAGAATCATGCTGCTTTTGAACGTCAGGGAATGCTAAAACAAACAAAATAGCAAATTTATTATTATGAAATACAATAATAAACACCCATTGTGCTTAAATATTTGAGAATACAAGCTCAAAATCGCAACAAGCCAGAATCGTTAAGCATTACATGATGAAGAGGGTGTACAAAAGTCATACAAACAACGTATTGATGATAGACAAGGTTTTGTGCAGCAGATATATCAAATTTATACACATTTCCATGTGTTAGTTTCTATGGGCGTGTGCGCATGAATGTATAAATAATCTTTAAAAGTATTAAAAAAAATTATTGAAACAACATACACAAATCCACAACCAGCCATATTCAAAAGACCAAAAGCTTAGCACTTAGATTGCTGGGGTGACTTTATAGTTTCCATTTGAGTTAACAGATGTACAGTCCTCTCTGCATAAGTAGAACCTGCACGAACCCATGGGAATACTTCTAATTACCACAATCTATGTTTTTTTGTTTTGTTAACCTTGCTGCACTTTCCCAATCGTCGACAACAAAATATGCACAAATAACGCTGTGCCAGAAACAGTGATGTGTAAGAGTAACTCAACTCTTTTTATAAAATAACTTTTCCAATATGGTAATAGCGTTTTATATCGTGCAAGCGACAACATTTCAATGTTTAGTAGCAGAAATTAACAAAATTTGAATTAACCGAAATAAATTTGAGTGGGCAGGTGAAATTTAGTCAACTTCCGAAACTTTGATTTATGCAGATTTTATTATACCAGACGAGATGCAAAGACAGCTGGGACTGAGGAAAGAGTTGACTTAAGCGAAAATTGACTTAACTTAGTTCAAGTTATGTGGAGTGCACTCTACATTGTCGAGTTATTGAGGTTTAAGGTAAATGTACTAACGGGCGTCTGCGGGCAGGGAACAAAGCGGAAACGTCGCACGACAGCTGCCATCATGATCTTCATTTCCTGCTGAGCCAGTCGCATCCCGATACAGCTGTGAGGGCCCACGCCAAACGGCAGGTAACAGAACGGGTTTCTCGTAGCCTTCGCTTCCGCTGTGAATCTGATCAATGCAATGGAATGTTGTTACGCCATATGCAACATAGGTTCATTTATTTATTTTTTATAGCACTTCAAAAATATATTTTATTTTATTAATGAGACGCTTTAAAGGCCATATCTTCTCCAAGTATATTCTCCAGATAACTCTGTAAATATACTTATACAAGTGTGTTCTTCAATGTTATAACAAATCTGAAACTACGTTTGCCAAACATGAAATTGATATTTAACACCAAAATAAAAACACATCTTTAAATCTGCCAGATAATGTATCATCTTGATTTAAATAATGGGTAACTTTGATCTGGCCCCATTAGGGCCACAACTAGTGGTGTCTGCCTAAAAGAGGGCTTGCTCCCAATTAAGCCATATGTCCTGACAGCTCTAATGAATCAATGTTAACCAAAACAGTGTCCACATATTGTTGGACTGTCTTCTTGGAAAGTGAAAAAAATTAATAAATCCTATAATAATAAAATATATATATATATATGTTTTTGTGTAAATTGTGCACGGCAAGTTAAATTCCATTTGAAACAATAACAGTTTCAATGATAACACTTTGAGGGTGACAAAAATGGGGTGAGATAACTGCGATACACAGCTCACCTCTCTGGGTCAAACTTGTCTGGTTCCGGCCAGACTTCTGGGTTGTGGTGCATCACATAGATGGGTATAAACACCATCGTGTTCTTGCGTAAAACCACTCCATTCACAACGACGTCCTTATACGTTTCCCGTGACACACTTCAAAAAAACCATCAACACATTCAAGCTTTATATAATGTGCAATATTAGTCATTAATACTTTAGAAAAAACAATATCAAAATCACAATTTTGTGTTTGGCCAATTATTTATTCCCATTTATTATTTGGGCATTTGAGAGGCTAATTTTGTGTGACTGAGTGATGTTTATATTCAGCTATAGAACATATTATAAACTACCAGTTTTATATTACTGCTACTATAACTATCTAGATGGTGGAATGAATACCGGTATACCTGCCTGAGTGCTAGGACAAATACTTTAATGTGGGTAGAAGTAACTACCTGGCCATTATTACAAACACTTTACTGTGGGTAGAAGTAACTACCTGGCCATTATTACAAACACTTTAGTGTGGGTAGAAGTAAATACCTGACACCTAGTACAAATACTTGTGTGGGTAAATGGGTATAGGTAAATACCATCATGTTCTTGCGTTAAACCACCCCATTCACAACGATGTCCTTACACGCTTCCCATTACACACTTCAAAGAAACCATCAACAGAATGTTAGTTATTCATACTTTATAAAAAAAACAATGTCAAAATCACAATTTCGTGTTTGGTTATATATTGATTCCCTTTGTCATATTTTAATTTGGGCACTGGAGAGGCTAACTAGTCTATCTGTAACGAAGTGATCTTTATAATCAGCAATAGAACACATTAAGCAGTATCAGTGTTCCTATTTTATATTAACACACTGCGAAGAAAATACAGTATGTTTTTTTAGTACTACTGTAAATTATATTAGACTAGATAATTTTACCACCTACCAAGGTTGGAACCATATGAGCTAATTATGTAGTCATGGCGACATTTTACACATTTTCAAAGTACGCCCTACATTAAGTGTCAACGGGTAAGAAATGAATACAGTCAAACCCCTCACAACTCGACACCCTATTTGTTATCATTCCTTCTGATCATGTAAATGATGTAAAATAAGTAGTTTTATGTCCAGTATTCCCCGTATCAAACAGACCTACATTCTTGAAGAAATTGCGTTGTGACTGCTTACATTATAATTCACACAAACATCGCAGAGAAAACATCTCAGTTACGTCATTTTGTAAACTGGTATTCTCGAAGGATTGAGTTTGTTTAGCAAAGATACTTTGTAACTAATTCATAAGTTACTTAGAGACTGCAATGATTAGCAGTTCACCCTCGCAGGGGAAAACAGGGCAAAAATAATAAAAACGATGTCTGTGTTTAGCAGGTGGCCGCTAATCAATGGGACATAATTGTTAAAAATGATCACAACACTAGAAAAGTGTCCGTACATAGCAGGTGGTCACTGTTCAGAGGGGTCGCTGATATCAGGTGCTACAGTACACTGCACAGCACAGATCTCCTGATTACTGGATGGAACTCCTTATTGCTGGTGTAAATACCCGAATGTTGTTAAAATACCTAATCATAACAGCCAGTGTGCAATATAAGGTTTAAAATGTTAAAGGCCAATAGGGCCAGTAGCCTGAAATTACTGTGGGTCCGGAAAAAGATTTGAGGGCCCAATAATCACAGTAATCAAACCTGCTGCTGTATCTGTATATTATAATAGTCTTCCAATGTTATGAATGATCTGCCCTTTTTCCTACAAGTACAATTAATTTAGTGTGGGTAGAAGTAAATACCTGACTGCTGGTACAAATACTTTAATGTAGGTAGAAGTAAATACCTGACTGCTGGTACAAATACTTTAGTGTGGGCAGAGGTAAATACCTGACTGCTGGTACAATTTTTTTTTGTGGGTAGAAGTAAATACCTGACTGCTGGTTCAAATACTTTAGTGTGGGTAGAAGAAAATACCTGACTGCTGGTACAAATATTTTAGTGTGGGTAGAAGTAAATACCTGACTGCTGATACAAATACTTTAGTGTGGATAGAAAGACTCTGGCGAGAATATTATATTGGCGGATCTGTATCATGGAGAATTGTTGGTGCAGAAAAGGTGAAAAACAAGTGGAAATATTGATAGATAAGTATTATTCTTACCTTAATATTAGTCATAAAGTAACACTAGACATACACTGAGTAATATTTGTGCTTATAGTGAGGTGAGTGATAATAGGGAACGTAGCCTTCGATAAGTTTGTAAACAAGATTTAGTAAACCTGATTATGTGGTAGAATATATAGGAGATAAAAGTAACAAACATAAAACTACTTATATAAGATGTCTGTATAAGCCAGTACCTGATAGATACTTTGATTTGATAGCATTGTTGCTAAAATTAAGCAATGGCGATAGTCGGGCGAACTCAAATTTGTTTATGTAGCTAGTGTCCCTCGTATTTGATAGGGCATGGTATAACCTAAATAAATAAGGCAGTCTGGTGTAATGTAATTGATTGTATTTGAATTAGGTCACTGCCGGTAACGTTAGCGTTCGTGGTAGGTCAGCTGTGTAATGAAAATCTGCTGTAACATAAAGTGTGCTGTAGTACACAGGAAACAGTCTTAATAAAGACTAAGTTAGTTAAGTTATTAACTAAATTCTGATATGGAGCCTTGCAAGCGGCAAATCAAGGCAAAGCGACACTTGGTGTGCGATCACTGCCACAGCTGGGTGGATTTTGCTTTGTTCGACTGTGGGAAGTCATGGGCAGAAACCAAGGAGGAGGGATTCACCTTTCAGTGCGTGGGGGGTGTTGGAAGGTGGAGTGTCTGCAGGAGATAGTTAGGTTGACAGATATTGTGAAGGGGATGAAGATGAGAATTAGCAAGGAGACAGGTGGAATGGAGAGAGATGACAGGGAGAGAGTTAGGAATACAGTGTGTGTACTGTGAAACTGAAGGAGCAGAGTAGTGGCAAGTAGACTGAGGAAAGAAGACTGAGGGAAGGGAAGGTGATTGAAGAGGAAGAAATTGGAGAATCGACAACAGAAAACGTGAAAGGCGTGAAGGTGACAGGGGAGAAAGTGTCCGTAGAGAAGGAGGGAGGGAAGATTTTCTTGTGAGGGTTTCAATTGAGTGATCTCACCAAACGGTGTGCAGTATAATCCAGCTTTATAATAACTCTATGACATTCTTGTTTGACATCATCACCTCAAATTTTGGTCTAGCGGTTCTCGCCCTTCCCAGATCACGATGGTTTTGTCTCTAAATTCGAACACACAATGAAATGTTGTCTCCGTCATGACTCCATGATAACCAGCTATCCTCTCTATGGAAGAGAAGAACACTGCAATTGAATCCAAGAATCCAACCTCTTCACATTAACAGAAAAATGTTTGCCGCCGCTTCGGCGTAACTTCATATTATTGTAACCTGAATGGAGACGCACTTCACACGGTCTGGGGGGACACGGTCACATGGGCCCATTCGAAAAGGTGTATGAAGGTCTAGGGAGGCACGTACCCTCAGGCTCCCTTTGGATCCGCCAATGATCAGTGTCAATACGTTACGAAATTAACGATACGCAGAGCAAAGAACTTATAGGTGAAACTGTCTAGTACTAGTTATCTGTAGGCCTGCTACAGTTACACATTTTTGACATTTTCATTTCAGTTACATTTATGTCGTCGTTTTGACAGTTACTCGACGGATACTTTTTAAATTGTTGCCCAATAAATTTAAAATCAAATCAAATCAAACATATTGTAACTCATTACAATACATACAATACAAATCAAATTAAGTTAAATAATGTATAATAACATAATAAGCACAACAAGGGAAGAACATTATATAATGTTATACTCCGTTTGGTATATTTCAATGTAAATATCATGCAGTTGTAGAATATATAATCGTGATTGAAAAGTTATATATTAACATCATTGTGTAACACGAATTGCCTAAGTATACATTTGTATATAATTATTGAGTAAGTCGTAAACGTAAGTCTTGTACTGAAATGATTCCAAATAATAGCACACATATTTCTTATAGCACGAAGTCTTATTTCAAAGTAGCCTTGGGTACATGAATTTGTGCATATTGTCTTGTGTTATAAATACGGACATCTTGAATAAATGTAAACATATTTTCAAAGATTGTTGGTAAAAGACCCATCTTGTATGTATGCATAAATATTTGAATATACATACAATTGTCTGAACGTTAAGATATTTAGTAATTTAAAGATAGGTTTTGTATGAGCTAATCTATTAGCTGAGACAAGCATTCTCACTGCCTGTTTTAATCTTAATAATACTTTAACAATATGGCTCAAATGCACTTCCCCGTACTTCAATACAATAGGTCAATTGAGGGAATAAAAATTAGTAAGGTGACCAAACATGATCTAGTTAAATATATTTTGGCTTTGTTGAGAATGCCAACACTTAGACATTTTACATTTAACTTTGTTAATGTGTTCAGCCCAGTTGAGTTTGCTATCAATAGTCACACCAAGAAATGTCATAGAAGATTCTAGTTTAATAGCATTATTATTAATTTTAAGTGTTGTCGGTTTGGTATGTTTTCTGTTTGGTGTTCTAAATATCATGTAGTTGGTCTTATCAATGTTTAAAGATAGTTTGTTGGCATTTAGCCAAATTATAATGTTGTTTAATTCAAAGTTAATTTTGTTAGGTATATCATCCAAATGATCACCATTTATAAACAGACTAGTGTCATCAGCAAATAATATGGAAAAAGGAATATCTGAGACATTATTAATATCATTGATTTATAATAGAAAAAGCAATGGTACACCACAAGTAATAGTTTGCAAGCGCATGATAAGAAAATATTTAAGATTTTGTTCCACTTTTGGTAAGTCAGAAATAGCCTCCGGAATTAGTTAACCATTACTATATCATAACTATATACGTCCTGATTCACTGCAAAATAGGGCTGTTGTTCACTGATATATGAGAAACTCCTAAATTGGTCAAACAACATTGTACCATGCACACTTACTTTCTGACCCATTGGGAAAAAAACCTATGTTCAGCTTCAACCATAATAAACCAGAGACGGTCATCACGCGACTGTGACGTAGTGATTATTGTTTCATTTGTACGTTTGCCATAACATTAATTTTATAATCTTTGTCCGCAGGTTTGCTTAAACAAATGAAGATCTGCTCGGAAATTGACAACATTGGAATAATTGCCAATCGCTGAAAAAACAACGCTATGTTGTTTGACATGAACACAGTACTCCGTTAAATTTCGATTTCAGACGTTTAATATGGTATTGGTTCTACACACTCGCAAACACCACAGGTTTATATCCTAGCATTATCATTATTTATACTGTTGATCATCCAAATTTCCAAATCGAGATTGCTGTCATGCAATACACATTTTTAGCAGTCATTGGAAATGTCATTGGAAGGTTGAATGGACCGGTGGACTGCAGGTTTTAACATTACAATGATCGCATATTTACTTTGCTTAATTACTAGATGGCCAAGTAATATATATTTGGAAAGCTTATTGTCTCCCCGTCAAACTGAGATATGATATGGAGGTGTTACCTGATATGAGTGGAGCTAAGGTCAAACAAGGTCACTGTGAAATGATGAATATTCGATTTTTTTGGCAATACCACAAATGTCATAAAGTTACAATGACTCTGCAACTACTTCATTTATATGTACGTATCATACACTGTGTGAAATAAGCATTTCTCCCCTGCTGACGCGAGAGTACATTAACGTTGCGCTTATCATGCACATTTTGAATTAGACCCCTGTTAAATGACGATAACATTTACAAATAATGAAACACACTGAATGATTGGCCGCCATTTTGCATTGATGATCAAACTGACTATTCTTGCTAGGAAAAATGGACGCCTGGATTAAATGTGCAATCTGCGATCGTTCATCTTTTTTTAAAAATGCACTAAATCATCAAGTCCCTTTCACTGTATTTCTCTTTCTTCAACATCATATCCATTTTGGCGACCGGTAATTTAACAAAAACAACACACGTTTTCAAATAAGTTGAAATAACATATCAACTGCCAAGTTGACATATGTTAGAAAGTATGATCAAATAAGTAAACAATGGTCATGTTGTACATACACTTTCTGATTTTTTTTTTATACGCCAAATGCTAATTGCTCCTTAAATCAGCGCAGTCCGTCCGTCCGTCCGTCCGTCCGTCCGTCCGTCCGTCCGTCCGTCCGTCCTTCCATCCTTCCTTCCTTCCTTCCATCCTTCCTTCCTTCCTTCCATCCTTCCTTCCTTCCATCCATCCATCCATCCTTCCTTCCTTTCTTCCTTCCTTCAGTTCGTCCGTCTGCCCGCCCGTCCGTCCATCCGACCGTTCGCCAGTCCGTCGCCCGCCTGTACGCCGCCCGTCTGTCCGTCCATCAATCCATCCATCCATCCATCCATCCATCTATCTGTTGTCAATTTGAATATTGCATATCGATCTTGAGATTAACTAAACCTTTTGTTTTTATGGACCTCGATGCTTGGGTTCCGAAGAATTAGGCGCAATAGAAGTTAACGTATTATTATTATTATTAGTAGTAGTAGTATTAAAATGGTACTTTCATTTTAAGGCTCGGGAAAGGAAAGTAGACAAACTGTAGAAGAGTGACGTAATATTCACCATCCAGTACACCGCTTTTACGGTGTCGCGGAAATAACCGGCCGAGTACATTGAAAACTGGAGTACTAAAATAATTACTAACAACTACGCACCTCGATCCGTCAATTCAAATTATCATCTTCAGCATGATTGTGTGGCGACATAATCGGTGGATCTACGATGCATCATTTTGTACTTTAAGCTACAGTGTTAAAACATATACGCATGCACGAATACGACACGGATAATAACCTTGATAATATACATAGATAACAACATTAGCATCAGAAAACAAAATCGGTTGGTCTGACAGTTGACTATTTTTTAACGCAATCAATCACGCGTTGGCATAGGTAAGCGGTTGTTTTGACGCATTATACATCAAACGCAGGACGCTTTTATTCGAAATGCACCTTGTTCTGCAGTATGAAATGTAAACTATTATCACAGTTTCTACTACTTGCTATCGGCTATAAAACAAATGTTCTGACAAAATACATTTGAACTGTGCAGTTTCGTTTTATTCACATGTGAAATTTTAGTGGACGTTCCAAGTGTACCGCGTAACTAATATTGTTGGTCACAGTTTATTATTAGACGATAACTGTTGTTCTTCTTCTTCGCAGATCACCATCGCCGGTTCACTGGGTATCTCTGCCAGTCAATACAAGAGAACTGTGCTCGTGAGTATTTCGTTTTCTTACAAAAACTCTTCCACCAAAGTATACAACGTGTACTATATAAGAGTGTATATATACCCACAGATGGTACACATCTACTTATTTAGAAAACAATATGATTTAACACACACGCACCCGCACACGCACCCGCACACACACACACACACACACACACACACACGCACACGCACACGCACACGCACACGCACACGCACATTTATCTATAAGACGTTCAAAATCGTACGCTTGTTGTATAGGCGAGCGGTAGAACCACCTAACGGTCCGACTTAAATGCCCCCCCCCCCACACACACACACCCAAATGTTATATCATTTGAAAGCCCTATATCTTCCCGTCCCAACTAGTTTGACTAGTCTACTATAAATATTAACTACATCGAGGGGGACCTTGTTCAACTTTCCTGTCAACCTAAATAAATAAAGCAGCCTAACGTAACGTAATTGATTGTATTTAAATTAGGTCACTACCGGTAAGGTTAGCGTTCGTGATAGGATAGATAGTCAACTGTGTAACTAAAATCTGTAACATGAAGTGTACTGTAGTATACAGGAAACAGTCTTTATAAAGATTAAGTTAGTTAAGGTATTAAATAAATTCTGATAGTGATATAGCGCCTTGCAAGCGGCCAGTCAAGGCAAAGCGACACTTGGTGTACGATCACTGCCACAGCTGGGTAGATTTTGTATTGTCCGGCTATGGGAAGTCATAGGCAGAAACCATGGAGGAGGGATTCACCTTTCAGTGCATTGGGTGTTGGAAGGTGGAGTGCCTGCAGAAGGAGATAGTTAGGGTGACAGATATTGTGAAGGGGATGGAGATGGGAATTAACAAGGAGACAGGTGGAATGGAGAGAGACGACAGGGAGAGAGGTGGGAATACTGCAAGACTGAAGGAGAATAGCAGTGGCAAGAAGAAAGACTGAGGAAAGGAGATTGAGAGGAGGGAAGGGATTGGAGTGGAAGAAATTGGAAAATCGACGACAGAAAACGTGACAAGCGAGAAGGTGACAGGGAAGAAAGTGACCATAGAGGAGGAGGGAGGGAAGATGGGACGGGAGAGGAGAGAAGAAAATGAGATGGGAGGAAAGATGAAGGGACGAAAGGAAGTGAGAGTAAATGTGATTGAAGAGAAGTAGATAAAAGGGACAATGACAGGAAGAAAGGTGACTAGAGAAAAAGCGACAGGAAAGAATGGAATGGAACAATTGCAAATAATGCATAGATAGGCTAGGATAGAACATGTGCCTGAAAGGGTAGAGAAGGTATTGGGGCATGGCAAGGGAGGGTCTATACTAGTACACGTAGGAACAAATAATGCAGACGGGGGGACAACTGCGATAGTACAGAAGTACAGACAGTTAGTGAGGAAGTTAAAGAAGATAAGAGTTGAACAGATTATTCTCTCAAGAATTTTGCCAGTAATGGAATGAAGGGGACAACATATAGATACTGTAAGAGGATGGCGATCAATGCACTAGTTGAGTAGATGTGTGAAGAAGAGGGGGTGGAATTCATAGATTTATGGGGCTATTTTGTTGGGAGGGAAGATATGTACACGAGAGATGGCCTCCATCTAAGTGAAAAGGGGGCAGCAGTTTTCTCGGAGAACCTGCTGTGATATGTTGACAGTGGGACATGTTGCATCTACTTAAACTAGATTGTGGGGACTCACAGAGAAGCCTGAAACTGGAGGCAAACATAAAGACAGCACAAATAAACCAGCAATGAACAGTCTGGAAAACTGTTGCTGAAGGTGGATACAAATGTGTTTGTTAAAATGCAAGGAGTATAGTAAACAAAAGAAATGAACTAAACATTATGGTAGAAGATATTGACCCTCACATAATAGGTATAACCGAATCATGGGCCACCACCGATATATCAGATGCCGAATTGGGACTGACAGGATATGTAATGTTTAGGAAAGATAGAATAGGAAGAAGGGGAGTTGAAGTTTTTATTTTAAATATTAAAAAGAATCTATCCAGGCTGATGAAATAAAAAGAGAAGCAGATTGCGAAGAAGCTCTTTGGTGTAACATAGTTAGAGGCAACTCAACATTAACGGTTGGGTTAGTTTATCGAAATCCAAACATAAGATTTGAAGAAAATGAAAAAGTACAAAGCGCTATAAGGGAAGTGAGCAAACAGGACTGTTATTATGGTTTTTTTTAATCATGGGCATATACATATGGAAATCTGTACAGAGTACGGGGAGTGAGGACCACAAGTTTTTAGTTTTAATACAAGACAGTTCCCTTTCTCAACACGTGCTAGAACCAACCAGGGGTGAGAATGCTTAGACATAGTTTTTTCCTCACAGTATGAATTAGTTGACAATGTCAAGATATGTGAGCCACTGGGGAGTAGTGATCACAACCAGATACATTTTACCATCAAAATAAAATCAGAAAGGAATAGTAAAAAGCAGTACTGGACATATTTCCACAAAGGAAGATTTGAGGACATGAGGAAATATTTAGCAAAGATAGACTGGAATAACACACTGAAGAATAAGACAGCAACAGAATGCTGGAATATCTTAAAGAGTGAAATTGTTCCCTTAAAAAACACGGGAAACGGTCCAAAAAGAAACACTTATCGAAAGAAGCCATTAGAAAAATTAAGCACAAACAAATTATGTGAAAGTCGTATAGACGTACTGGAAATGATGAAGACTACAACATTTATAAAGAAGCACTTAGCCAAGCTACAGCTAAAATTAGAAATTCAAATAGAAGCTGTGAACAAAAATTAGCTTGTAATATAAAACATGACAGCAAGAAGCAAACAGAAAGTTCAGGGTAAGGTCAGTCCTCTAGAAGATAGTGCTGGATATATAATATCAGATGGATTCTTAATGGCAGAAGACCTGAATGAGTATTTTAGTTCGGTGTTTACCAATGAAGATATTAGTGTACTGCCAGTACCAGAGGCTAAGCTCAAGGGGGTGGAATCAGACTATTTAGGACAGTTAATTGTAACCCCGGAAATGGTAGCTAAGAAAATAAGGGCTATGAAGGATAATAAATCACCTGGAATGGATGGGATTCCGCCCAAACTACTATTGGAAATTGTAGAACAAATTAGCGTACCACTTGCAACAGTTTTCAACTTGTCATTAGAAGAGGGAGTGGTTCCTTTACAATGGAAAGAAGCAAACAGTATACCGTTATTTAAAAAAGGTTCGAGACACAAGTCAGAGAACTACAGATCAGTGAGTTTAACATCGGTGATTTGCAAATTATTAGAAAGACTAATTAAAGATCACATGGTGCATTTTCTTGTTAAACATAACTTGATAAAACCATCTCAACGTATGTTACTAAAAGCGAGGTCATACTTAACAAATATGTTATGTTTTTTGGAAGATATCAGTAAGTGGGTAGACGAGGAATCAACAGTAGGTTTTCAAAAATCTTTCGACAAAGTGCCACATCAAAGATTACTGCTTAAACTAAAGGCCCATGCCATTAGAAATGGTACAGTTAACTGGATAGAAAAATGCCTGATTGATAGAAGACAACGGGTAGTAGTTGATGGGGAGGCATCAACCTGGAAATCAGTTTTGAGTGGGGTACCACAGGGATCAGTACTGGGACCTATATTATTCTTAATAAATATCAACGATTTGGATGATGATATAACAAAAAAGGTGTTGAAATTTGTGGATAATACAAAAGTGTTTAGAAGGATTAAAAGTGATGGAGATAGACAGCATTTACAAGATGATCTTGACAGAAGCATGCTTTACCCATGAATATAAGTTATTTAGAGGTATGTAGATGTTACAAAAATATATTTATTAATAGTAAACATAAAATGCTATTAGTATACAACAGAAACACGTTTTGAGTATTTTTGATTAAAAGTATAATTTTAGCTGCAGTGTCTGTCATTAAATTATGAAAAAGTCTTTTTTCATAATAATTACCGGTGATGTAATAGTAAATATTAATTATATATTAATTATGTTGCATTTTGCGAAACAGTACTTACTTCCAACCATCGATGAATGTTGCAGCCTCTGCATCGTACGTGGTTGACTGCAGGGAGTTCAGAACATACACTTGTTTGTTCTCTGTGTCAGCAACAAGGAGCATCCAATGCTCTCCTGCATCTACTTCTTGCGGATTTGTAGCCCTATAGCAACACAGTGGTACTACTACATACTTGAATGTGGTGAAGTGTGTCTGCGAAACAACACGAAACGTTTCTATGTCATTACTGACAATTCATATAATTATCATGCACTGTTACTTGACACCTACATGGCAACCATATGACTTTTTAAATGCAATTTACTTTTAATAGTTACACTAATACATGGCAACCATATGACTTTTTAAATGCAATTTACTTTTAATAGTTACACTAATACATGTAAACTTACAAAGCATAGCCGGTAAGAAAATAATAATTTATATTTACTAAATTTAAGTTTCATTTCAACAAGGTAAATATTTGTTATTAATGTAAGTTTGGCGTCCGAGGTGCAACCTTTATAAAAAAAACATTTACTTCACGACATACACAAACTAGCTCGAATATATTGATACGATAATGTAGAAAACATTATGTTATGCTTTTACAACGATATTTTAGGAAATATTTATCACAAACATCCCAATTCCCATGACAATATTCGTATTAGTGTTACATGTATGAAACATGACAATCTGCTCTCTATCATGTGCATGCGAAACTTACATAAAAACGCTGTAATAGATATAATTAAAAACACTTACTTTCTCAAACATCCAATCACACCCCGATTTGTTTGCCCATTTCAGTGTTATGTGGCTTGGTAGAGAGAACACCTTTCCTGGGTTGTCTTGCATCAGCGTACTCATATAACCATTCACCACCTGAAAACATACATTATACATTGAAGCTTAGTGTTATCACTGTGCATAGATTATGCCAGAACAATACCCCCCAGCTTTCTGCACAGGTGGCTATATGTTCTCTCTCCTCCCTGCAGGTGGAGCTGCCCAATCATAAAAATTGACCATGGGGCGTGGGAAAAGAAGCTGACCAATCATCAACACTAGCACAGCATTTTAGTTGACCCAGGAACACGTCTGGTCAGGTGAAATATCCTGGTCTTTCATCCTGTTTTCAGGGTGTTGCAGCTGGCCCCAGACAGATATGACCGGACTGTCCCATTTTTGCCATATTATATACATTTGATGCATTTATTACATGAATTTTTGTGTTGTTCTTTCAAAAATAATATGGTACACATATAAATACTTTTCACACAAGTCATACATAGTCACATGCATCTGTAGTGTTCGGCAGTATACGGTAATCAAGAGAAACAACGAGGGAACATTAACCTTGCAGAGTTTTGCAAGCCTAGCTTGCCAGCCGATTGTTTATTCATGTGATAACAAGTTATTATTGTAAATAGGCTAAAGCCAATGTCTGTTTGGGTGCTGACGTTAATTTTCTGGTAAACGTACATGAATTCATTACAATCTACTTACATTGTCATTGAGCCATGCTGTAGGTTTCAAAGTATCAGTGCCAGCCGATGTCAGATTGTAATTGCCAACCACCAGTGATTCTGGAAGTGGATCTGTTACTTTGGCAGTTGTCTGTAGATGGCTTGGTGATATCTGCAGGGTCTCTACTACGTCTGCAGGATCCACCCTGTATCTAACAGAGAGCACTAGCATAGCTGATGCTATGGAATGTGTATTCATTGAATAGCCTGGATATGCATGAGTTAGGTCACGACTGAGGTTTGGATAGTCATCGTCATTCTCGTCCATCTCCAGTATCATTGAAGCTACTAGATTCATTCGCCTTAGCCTCATGAAGTGCGCCAGATTTCCAGCGATGAACTTTAGCATCACGTGCTTCAATGCCGCTTCAACCACTTTGATGACTGACGACTGTTTGAAGTCTGCCAGCGACAACAACTTCTGGGATTCTTGTTCTTTGGATGTATTGACTTGCCTTTTCTTCTTTACTGCACGTGACTTTTTCTTGGGAAGACCCATTGTAGTGAAGTCACTTCCCTTGGGACGGCCACGTGATGCTGGCTTTTCTACTAGAGTCACGTTTGACCACTTTAGTCTCAGAACCTTTTTGAATTTGTATGATGTCTTTTGCTGTTGCAATGACGAAATACCTAGGCCCTGTAAACAGTACAAATACACACACGTAGTTAATTGGTGACTTATGCAATTTTCATGTATAACAAAACATATATTCTTTTATTACTTATATGGCAATTATTGTATATTTAACTACATAACATCTCACACCTACACAACATTTTTATGTCAAACTAAATGATTATACAATATTTAACTGGCCACAAACTGGATGTGAAATTATTTTTTTTAATGTAATTCCCCCATATTATTATACTTGTATCTTTACATGCAAGACATTTATCTATTAAAAATAATTACACCTAAGTAAATGTTATTCATTAATGATTATTCCAGATATTACACATTGAAGTGCATCATGCAAGATTTTTAAGGTATAATTGACAGACATTTATAAAACAAATTTGCATTCATACAAAGGGTATCTGTGGAGTATGTACACTATGAAAATATGCTTTTGAATTTTGTTTTCAGCTTACCCTTGAACTACTCAGGAAAATGTAACATTAATCAACAGTTTAAAAGTAACCGTTAATATTATTTACATTTCCCTTACCCACCTGTACTGGTGACGGTACTTGTTTCGCTTTTGCCGGCTCAACAGACGTCTGCGGACTGGTGTCCTGATCGACAACAATCTGTTGCTTCGTCTCGACCTAAACAGACATTTAGGACATCATGAGATATGATCACAGTCACACATGTTTCGGTTTCAAATATAAAAACTTGCTGAAACTGAAAACATGGCTGTCATATAAGCATCAAAATCTTAACTGTCATTGTTTACCCACCTGTACTGGTGACGGTACTCGTTTCGCTCTTGCCGGCTCAACAGACGTCTGCGGACTAGTGTCCTGATCGACAACAATCTGTTGCTTCGCCTCGACCTAAACAGACATTTAGGACATTATGACATGATAACAGTCATGTAGGTTTCAAATATAACAAAATCTCGCTGAAATTGAAAAAAAAATGAATTCAATATCTCATATTGATGTAATGGATTTTTTTTATAAACTGGCAGATAGGCTTACTGTACATACCATACCATATGTATTAAAAATACATACGGTTACAATTAATTAAAATATCAACTGTCCTAAAACATACGGTGCACAACAAAGAATTTTCAGATTCACTATCCCAATACTTACGGACGCGAACGAGCTGACGTCATATAGTCCCCGTTTATTACCCTGGGTCGCATTAATTTTTGCCTAAATTTGATACCTCAATGCATTAGTTCCAACATTCAACATCATACCAGGCATATGCACGGTTTGCATCAACATACGCTGCTAAATCGCTCACGTGTAATGTCGGGTGGCAGTAGTGCAGCAGTGATTGTAATGCAACATTGTTTTTATTACGCGTCTGCATCGGG
Organism: Paraescarpia echinospica; assembly: GCA_020002185.1. NCBI lineage: Eukaryota > Metazoa > Annelida > Polychaeta > Sabellida > Siboglinidae > Paraescarpia > Paraescarpia echinospica. Next base: position 16,903,859 of record CM034540.1, read on the forward strand.
AAAAAACGTGGTTACTAGCTCGTCAGAAACACAAATAATTGGTGTTCCAATACAAATAGAAAAGTAATTATTTTTCTAAATTTTTACGATGTCCCAAAACATACAGTATCCCAATACGTACTATAAAATAAGGACTTTATAGTACTTCATATCTTATTAAACCTAATTTGTTACTTACCATCAATTCTGTTTGACTTGATGATTCATGAGCCTCATCGTCTATCAAGACTACATGAATATTCTTGCTGGATGTCCACTGGTTGAAGATTTGTGTGAGCTGTGCAAACTCTTTGGTGAACTGTGGCATAGAGTGCTCACAATAAACCCTTTGGTGAACTGTGGCATAGAGTGCTCACAACAAACTCTTTGGTGAACTGTGGCATAGATTGCTCTCAACAAACTCTTTGGTGAACTGTGGCATAGAGTGCTCACAACAAACTCTTTGGTGAACTTTGGCATAGAGTGCTCACAACAAAGTCTTTAGTGAACTGTGGCATAGAGTGCTCACAACAAAGTCTTCGGTGAACTGTGGCATAGAGTGCTCACAACAAAGTCTTTGGTGAACTGTGGCATAGAGTGCTCACAACAAACTCTTTGGTGAACTGTGGCATAGAGTGCTCACAACAAACTCTTTGGTGAACTGTGGCATAGAGTGCTCACAACAAACTCTTTGGTGAACTATGGCATAGAGTGCTCACAACAAATTCCAGCGATGTGCTTGCACAGATTGAACATCTTTGTGAATTTTGACGATTTCTTCATTGGCTTCACTGGCTGCTTTTGTTGTTTTGTCACGCTGACAGAACCAGTGACATGTTACCATTCGCAGCCATCTGTCATGCACAAGCTTTTCATGAAAGAGAGGCATGTTGGCATGCAGTCTCACAAGGAAAATGTGCTTGCATGGGAGCATCGTGGTTTTAAAAATGGGGCAATCACATTTCAAACAAGGCTCCGTTACTTTCCATGTTGCTGATGATGATGATGTAGTTCAAACCACGTATCCGTCATCTGTGTGTTCAACCTTTGCTCCTTTCTTCAGCTTGTGTGCAGTAACAATTGTTCTTTGGATGTCACGTGCCGCAACATCTGTGACAATTGCCTTGTACTCTTTAAGAGCACCTTCCAACTCTTCATTACTGACTGCCCTCGTCATGTGATTGCGCAGTGCATTGTGGTCCCGGATCACACGCACTCCCTTGTTGTACAGCTGCAAATCATGCACCATTTCGCTGACGGATTGCTTTGCTGGCAGGAATCGCTTTAGCGCCGAGTGGTATGCCTTAATCATGTTTGTGGTGTGATTGCCGAGGTGACCATTTGCACCGACGAAGTACCGAACCCACGTTGACTTTACTGTGTCCCAGTTCTTCATAAAGTATTTATAGAACTTGTCTGGGGCCACTTCCTTAAGTGTGAGCAAACAGCTGTCATATTGTTTGCTCGATGTTGCACACAACACTGCCTGCAGTTCCTTTCGCACTCTCTCCCTGTCTTCTGATGATGCTTCCATGGCAGCCGTTTCCTTCCGGAAAGTCTTGGCCACATGGAATGAACAGAGGATTATTTGTACATCCGGCAGTGTTCTCTGCACAACACCAAGAAGGGTGAAGTATTTGTCCACGACGACGCATCTTAATTTCGTCTTAATGGCAGGAACATCACACACAAGGCATTCAACAAAAAACCTTATGTTATCCTCCGTTTCTGTTCGTACGATGCATTGTGCAATGACTTGGCTGGATCGGTTCCCATCTTCAATCAAAGCATTCACAAATGGCATTCGCCGGTCATTGAAATTGAATGTGGTGTAAATTTCCACTACCTCGCAGTATCGTTCAGCCAACATTTTCATTGATGGTGTTTGTAGGAAGACTGCTTCGAGGTAATTATCATCGCTTGTCTTCACATGGATTGTTGATGCTGCATCATTATCGAGAATGGCCTCCAACTCACACAACAGCTTCTCCTCCTTATTAGATAATCCTTGTTTCTGCAATGTACGAATGTTGTGAATATCCTTTCTGGTTAGCATCTTTCCTGACTTCTCAGACAGGTGTCTTCGCAAATGTTCAACATTCACACCCAAAGAAAGCATGTTGGCCGCTTCTGCTCTGACATCGGGAGGTAAGCGACGGCTCTCTGGGTATGATGCCTTGATTGCCTGTGAGACATCGTGGCTGTGTTCCAATTTCACGTCGCGTACAACCAATTCTTGACTGTCACGTATTGCAACAACGTACAATGTAGCAGGACACTGTCTTATACGTTCTGAAAAAATATATATATTAACTTCAAAAATACATTATATACATGTGTGTTATAACATGTGTGTGCGTTCGTGCACACACGTGCATATAATTCACTTGATATAGGCAGGGGTTAATTGAGTTAAGTTAATTAACCAAATTAAGTTATTTTAAATAATTAAAATTTTCATAAAGGACAGATTATTTAAATTAATTAACTTCACCAACAGGGGTTAATTTATGGTTAGAAACTTGGTTGATTAAACGAGTAATTTGTTTTATTGCATTTAATTAATACTTTTATATATAGTGTTATATATACGGCAGACATGGGGTCAAATGCAAATGCATTTTAATGCGACTGATCCAGTATTTGCATTTGAAAATTAGGAGCCAAAAATATTTGTATTTAAAGGAAATAAAACAAGGCATTAGCTAAACTCCGTTTTCCATGTGTACACAAAGGTTAACATTGTATGTGTGTAATGAGAACATAAAAAATACAGAAAAATACATTTGTAGCATAAATTCGATTTTAAACCCGTCTGTGTAGCGATTCCCGCGGAGAAGAAAAAAATTAATGAGCTAGGCAATCACATGGTATCGTGTCGTCACACATGACACATACTCGCATCAGGCAGACCCTTTCAATGCATTCAGAGCATGTTTACAAGGATTGCTTCTGGGTCGAAATGAGCGTCAGAATGAGTTATTATGCAATATTCCAATGTAATAAAATACTAGTCATCGTAGAGGAAAAAGCGGTTATCTTACGGTTCCACATGAATCCAATTTTATTCAAAACAATGAATGTGAATGGGCCTACAAGCCGTCGAGGTTTCGCTGACCTTCGACTCGTTTTCAGAATAATTGTATCGATTGCAACAGGAGATAATCTACATTAATAAACATACATAGCAAACACATATAGGCATACCGAAAAGTTTGCCAAAAATATGCATATCTGAAGAAGGCCAGTTGCACAGCGTAAAATATGGAATTATTAATTTATTGAATTCTTAATAAATTTGTTATTGGTGGAAATAAAAATATACAGCAGGATGTAACATAATGTGAATTCAAGCGATAGGGGTTTTTATTCCCTTTAAATACATTTGAAAAGTATTTGAAAAATCAAATTTTTCAAATATTTTTTTCCAAATAATTATAGCATTTAATTATGTCAATGAAAACTGTTATCACAGCAGTGCTTAACTAAATTGTTGCTTGGCCTAGGCAGTTGATACAGGTCACTCATGTTACTTATGTGATCACCCAGACATGACATACACTGAGAGATACTGGCCTCCCCATAGCTCTTTTATTAGCTGACCAACTGCAGTGGTTGCATGCTTTGATCATTAACTTAGCTTTAACTCCGATAATTGTCAGATGAAAGATCAGTGTATCAGCTGGCCTGCCACATGGTCAGGTTAACAAACATTTAATTGATAGTGTGTGGCTTAATGTAATTTTATTGAAAGACAGTGTCATAGTTTAGTGCATCAGTGGGCACAGAAAATGGAAAACAGGATTAACCTGTCACAGGGGAAAAATTTAACAATTTGTGACCAATTAGAGCATGGTACTATCGACTCAATGAACTCCCTTAATTGTCTGATATACAGGTAATTCCAGCGTTATGGACAGGGCACTTTGCAAGCAAAACTTTTTTTGTTTATGTTGAATTGTGTTAATATGATGTTTTGTGTACAATACTACATATTAATTAATATTGGTAAAAATGAATTAGTATTTTTTATTGGTAAAAAAAACTGTTACAGACATGGCATGCTGTGGAATCTGTACCAGTGCGTCCATAACGCTGGAATTACACATATGCCTGCACAGCCCATAGCATAAGAACTAAACCACCCTCATTTGTGTGCAATTAACTCCCAAATTTTGCACAAAATAAAGACTCCCTCCCTCCCTCCCTCCCTCCCTCCCTCCTTCTAGCCCAAGAAGAATCAAATTGTTATGATGTTTAGTGATATTTGAATGCTTTTAAAGACAATTTATAATCACCCCAAAAATGCATTTTATTTCATTTTGAGAAACTCCCTGAAATAATTTGTTATGTTTGTAAGTACAAATATGTTATTAACATTCATACAGGATGTTTTTGTTGCAACAGCTTTATAAACATTTCGTTACAAAGTTAAAAGATCGAAAAACGGTATGGGATATATGTTGATAGGCTAAGTGCATATGTAGCAGTTTGTGTCCGTGCAAATATCTTTGTAAAATGATAATAAGTATTGTTTGGTGTATGTAGAAAAACCACAGAGGCTTTGTGTGTATATTTTATCCAAAATGCAGGATGTAATTTTCTAAGAAAAGTTGGTAGGTAGTATCTAATACATTTTCTGGCTCTACATAGCAGCATTGCCAATTGCAATTGTCAATATACTAAGTTTTTGTTATTTTTGTAAACTAGAATATACATGGATCATGCAGTAATGAAGAATAAAATTATTCTTATAAGTTCATTTTTTATCCCTTATGTCATACTTGATGAGCCATTTTTTTTATGCAGGCCATAAATGAAATGAAATTATTACAAACTAGATTTAGCTAATGCATTAACACATTTTTTACCTACATCAGCAGAAAACTGCTAAATAACATAACATACTCAGGAGATAAAGATTTCAAGCACTACCTTGACACAAATTGTAATTCGTACTTAATAACGTCGACGAGCTAATTGTACAAAAAACAGATAACCTTCCATCTAAAAACACTACTGGATGTGATTCCATTTAAATTAACTTACTAAAACAAATCGCACCAAAACCAATAAAATCTTTAACGCTAATTATAAATCAAGTCTTCAGCATGGGGATCCATCAATAATCAACAAAGACAACAACCATAGACCAATCTCTCTTCTACCAGTTATATCAAAAGTATTGGAAAAATGTGGGAAATCAACTATGGTCCTATTTCGATAGTAAATAACTGTTTTAGAAATCTCAATTTGGCATCCGCTCTGGTCATTCAACTGAATATGCTGCATCATATCCGGTAGGCCAAATAACAACCGACATGGATTATAATGAAGTACCATTAAGAATATTCTTCAACCTTTCTAAAGCATTTGACACTTTAGACTATAATACATTACTTTGTAAATTAAAACACTATGGTATTGATGGAGTATCTCTGAAACTTTATGAAAGTTATTTATTTATGTAAAATCAGACACCTTATTAATAGCAACTGGTGTACCTCAAGGCTCCATTCTTGGATCAATTCTCTTTATTATTTATATTTATAACGATTTTTCACAAGCTAATCCAATGTTCAATTTCATATCCGTATGCAGACACCACCTTGTTAAGTAGAATTAGCAATTTCATAACCACACATAATGGGTTAAAAACAGTTTACCACATACAATCAAAAATACCTCCTAAAGTGTGATAAACAAAATGTATACACACAATTTACAGGGTTTCCTAAATTATGCAAAGTATCACATCATTCAAAATTACAACAACACATGCACAAACATTAATTGTTATGCCTGTACATATACACACAACCGACTGCAATGGTGTAGAATTTTCCATTCTGAGTTAACCACTAACGTAAAAATGTTTAATGTAGTTGCAAAATTAACTCCTTTAAACGCATAACATCAAAAAGTTGACGTTTGTTTCCCTTTAATAAAATTTGATAAATGTATTACTGCTATAAAATTTGTTTTCATAACATCTGTATTATTGTTTGACAACCACACATAAACGATTGCCATTTTACCTCAAACAACTGAAACAAGAAACAAACTGTATAAATCAAACTACAGCAGTTGTAACCTGACAAAAAGATGGGCTGTTTTCCTTTGAACTTTGCGTTTATTTTACATGTGCTATAATGTAGACCAGTTTTACTACCAGCTTTGGCTTGGTAATTGGTACTGGTACCTCAATCACTTTGTGACCAGCAGCTTGCCTGTCTTGAAAGACATGGTCATCTTTGCATGTGAAATTAAGGATGTGCTAATTACCTGTATTACAGGATTATGTTTCTAAGGAAGGTATAGTCAGTCAGTCAATTCCAACTTTTGCTTGCATGCAGGGATGGGTCCAACCACACAGAATCAAAGCAATTACAATTACTTTTCAAGTGTTACTTCAACTACACTTCTACAAATTTCAAAAGAATTACAATTATATTGAATTGGAATTGAAGTCACTAAGGTGCAATGATAATGTTGTATAATGGTATATAAAGTTTGTGCAAGTTCATAACATTGGAACCACAATTAAAGAGAGACATGTACGCCATTCACAAACAAGTGTGTGATGATATTAACTGAAAACTACGAGACTAAAAATTGTAATGCTTATTGCAAGGGTGCATAACAAAAGCACCTATGGACAAAAGCCAATTAAAATTTGTCCAACAAATGTTAGTAATATTAATATTAACAGGACAGAAAGCAACAATTTATTTTGCTAGTGAGTTTTACTTTAGACATCGTAATAGTACTTTTGTGTTATTGAAAATTAAAGATATATTTTAGTTGCACCGATTTGCAAGTCTGGGGTCAATTACATTACAATTACTAATACTTAATTTCCTTCATATTAGTATTACATACTGAATGCAATATATTGCTATTATATTTGAAGCAATTACTATTATGTTTCATCGGAACTATTTATCGTACAAGGTGTAACAGAAGGGATGCATAAATATGTACCAAAAATTAAAAAAATTAAATAAATACATGTTTAAGGATTAAACATATTTTTCATGTTATATTTTAGTACTATATAGGAATGACAAAAGCAATATCACTGCCACTTAATTTGATGGATTATAATCAGTGTAATTATAGGTAAATGGGCAAAACCCCACTGGAGAAAAAAAACACTCGGACATAACCCCACCCCAGTTACATATAATGATGTTATATTAATAAATTTACAAAAACAAAATCACAGTTTTGTTTATACAAATAACACTCAATTTAAATTTCATGTTGATAATTTGGATTATTAAAACAACTATTCACCCAAATTTGTTTTACATTCATAATGATGCCACACTCACAAAACTATTTTTATTCAGAAATGAAACAAGAATTCAAATATTCTACAAAGTATTTGAAGAATTCAAATTCACCTACAATTCAAATATTGTCAAATACACTACACAAAACATGACCAATCTCTTTAATCTGAAATACATATTATTTTGTAAAAAAACGAATTTTTTTTAATATGCAGAAGAATTATTACTACAGTGGGATTATGTCCAAAAGTTTCATTAGTGAGTGGGATTCTGTACGAGTGGGGTTTTGTCCAGTGTGTTTATGTCTAAGTGGAGTTGTCCTGGTTCCTAAACCATACAGTTCTACTGCTGCTTGGTGGACAGTTAATTATTGGCACAAGTACAAATATATCAGGATGTTTTTCACACCTATCCTGTTTGGGTCCAGTAATGTGCAGGCAACCACTACACCCATAGGTTTGTGTGAAAATGATAGTTGGCACAAGAACCACCTTCAAAGCACTATTTAATCCCTTTAGCCAAGCAGCTGTCACAGTGGTCTGGTGTCTCCTGCTATGTAAACTCTCATAATCTCCAGGTGAAACTCACTGAGGGTGGGGGGGCAAGGTGATTCGGGGGACAATCATAAAACCTGGTGAAACTAGTGAAATATTCTTTTCCTTGTAAATAATTAAATAATCAGACTGCAAATAAGTACAATTCAAATTGAACTTTGAAATGCCCAATAGTGATATAAAACTAATTTAAGTAATAGGCCAGTTACTATTACATTGCTTCCTATTACTATTATATTGTTTTTGTTTAAGGCCGTGGTTAGTGCACCGACAGTCGGTTAAATAACGTGCTACTGGTGCGCCGACAGTCGGTTAAATAACGTACTACTAGTGCACCGACTGCCGGTTAAATAACGAACTACTAGTGCACCGACAGTCGGTTACCTAACGGGGTCATGTTCTAGTTAGACTTCCTGTTCATTGCACACGAAGAAAAGCGCAGTGTATTTTTGAGAAATGATTTTTTCTAAATTCACATGCTGTGACATAAGTGCATTTGAGTAGGGAGATTTTCATGTGTGATTGTAGAAGGTGTTGACTGTAAAATGGTGGATTTCTAGATGATTTGAATAAGCGGAAGGATATTTGGCAGCAATTTGCCTGTGTGACCTGTTTGCGGAGTAATTCTTGCCGGCATTTATAAATATTGACGGATGTCACACATACAGGCATTTTACGAGAGCTGGAAGTATGCAATTTTTTTTAATCCATCAGCATGTCAATGAGATGCTGATAACAGCAGGTGAGAAGTTTAAGACATTTTATAGGTCACGTTTTCTTATAATCAGACAAAACGTTAACATGGTCGCATATGGGAAAACCAACAGTGTGCAGACCCCTAACGTATTCTACTAGGTAGTGCTAGAACACCGAGAGCGTGACGCACTAAATCGGTCGTCTCGTCACTTGGGCTAATGTATTTCATTAAAATATTATTGATGTATACTTATTGTATTGAGTAATTGACGGTTCAGCCAAATATGCGCTGTCCGCCGCTGAGCTGGTACCGTCGATCTGTTTTCAGGCATGCGTTATCATCTTGAAATTTTTTGTCTGTCGAGTTACTGGGGTTGATATATTTCATTAAGATATTATTAATATTATTATTTTAATAGAACAGAAATGTATCTTTCTTTACGAAATGGAAATTGATTCCTACAGGCAGTACGACGATGACGTCGCCGATGATAGTGGAGCCATTTTGCGGGTATTATGTACATTTACTTCCTAAAGATATACTGGCCAAAGCAAGGGATGTTAGGGTATTGTTAAATAAAAATTCAAGATAACAATATAGTAAATTAATAAACCTTTATTTACACAAATACAACATGATGCATACTTTGATGATATAAGAAAGTTAATAATACAAATATACACCTTTTTACCATCATCATCAGCAATCATCACTTATCCAAAATTTATATGTTGGACAGCAGTCTGAAGTGAGATTAGAGAGTGGTACCACAGATTGGTTCCCAGTCGGCAAGGGAGTGAGACAGGGGTGCATTTTGTCCCCCCACCTATTCAGTCTATACACAGAGAATATCATGAGAGAAGTCGAGACTGACACGAGAAGCAAGTTTTGTAATGGACTGAAAGTGAATGGACAGGATATATATGAATTGAGATATGCCGATGACACAGCGTTAATATCCGATACAAAAGAGGGATTGGATAAACTGATAACTACTGTTAAAGAGCACAGCGAGATGAAAGGATTGAAACTAAACGTAAAGAAGACTAAGATTATGGATGTGAATGGATGTCGAGAACCATCAGAGGTCACAGTGGATGACGAGGAAATAGAACGAGTGGAAAGTTTTGAATATCTGGGGTCACTGATAGCAGCGGACGGAGATGGGACGAAAGAGATCAAGCGGAGGTTGGCAATGGCGAGTAAAAAGTTGACGGAGATGAAGAAGCTGTGGAAAGCAACGAACAAAGATATGAAACTACGAATTATCCGAGTCTGCATATTTCCAACGGCTACATATGGATGCGAAACCTGGACTCTTAATAAGGACATTACTAAACGTATAAATGCATTTGAAAACAAGTGTTATAGAAAGATATTACGAGTTTCGTGGACTGAACGCAGAACTAACGAATCCATCGCAGAAGGGCTTGGTGTTATACCCGGGACTTTATTGAACTTTGTAAAGAAACAGAAACTAAGTTATTTCGGTCATGTGAAACGGCATCAGTCTCTAGAGAGAATAATAATGGAAGGAAAAGTGGAAGGCAGAAGAAGCAGAGGAAGACCTAGGAGACAATGGGGAAAGGGCATAGAGGAATGGATGGGAGCAGACGTCTGGCGAGTGGGGAGACTGGCAAACGAAAGAGCTGTCTATAGACAATCCATCAAGGCTGCAACGTCCGGAAATGGATAAGCAAAACCCAACAACAACATCAGCAATCATTAAAAGAGAACATTTAACATTTACATGGCAGTGCATTTCACACAGAATCACTGTCGCTTCTTTGTTGCCTTCCCACTGGCAGTGCATTTCAGGTGAACCCACGACAAACAATTGTCGCAGTTGTAAAAAAACCGTTTGATTGTTGCAAGACATACATTAACACTGACACATGCATTGTCCACCTGTTCAGGTATTGTCTCTACCATCTCTTCTGTCAGCTTTGTGCCAGCAAGGGCAGCAGTAACATGGTTAGGAGACACAAACCATGACAGCATCCTCTCCTCCTTCCTGCTAGGCACCAGATCTATGAATGCCACGCATCCAACCCGTCGTTTCTTCTTTGGTAATCCTATCACTGTCTTTTCGCTCCCTTTCGGTCTGCCCCGTTTCCTCATGCGAGATGGCAATTTAACTAAACCCAGATCACAAGGTGGTGGTGTGACACTCTTGGTCTCTGGCGCGACTCTCCGGGTCTCTGGCATGACACTCTGGGTCTCTGCCGGTGGTGCAAGTTCGACTCTCCGGGTCTCTGGTGCAACACTCCGGGTATCTGACACGACACTCGTTCTCTGGCGCGACTCTCCGGGTCTCTGGCATGACACTCTGGGTCTCTGCCGGTGGTGCAAGTTCGACTCTCCGGGTCTCTGGCGCAACACTTTGGGTCTCTGACGCGACACTCTGGGACTCCCATGACTGTAGCAAGCTACAAAGTTCCTTCATCTTGTGATCGTAGTCTGTGCCACATGCCTCCGACACCACTCCAGCTAGACGCATGCAAATATGTCTGGCTGCACGAAACTTCTCATGAGTGGTCTGTGGTACTCGCCAGGGGCCTACATGTACAGCAGACACAGTGACGTCTGCCACAGCAGCAGGATCCGTTTCCATGCCATGAAAAGCACTGTGCACGACCTGGTACCGTTCGGTGTGCCAACGGGTGTGCGACAACGTTTCTTCATATAGCTCCAGTCCGTGCTGCCTGCGCATGGCAAAGATGTGGCAGCATGGCAGCAGCATCCGTTGATGGAAGAAGCAGGAACACACATTGCACGTGGTCGTCTCTCCCGAAACCTTCGCCGTCTTCAATGCACACAGCTTCACTCTTGCTCAGTTCAGTGCGCACAAGTCCAGAAGGGTACGGCAGTAGTTGACGACTGTACTGTGCACTTACTGAATGCCCTATTGCATGAACAGACACCTTGGAAATGCAGTTCAGTGCAACACTGTCACGCTCGACACGCAGGCACGCAATGATTGTTCGCAGTTCCCGGAAGAAATCCCCCAGATTTGCAAAAGACGAACATACACTCTTAATCTTCTGGTTGATGGATTCAAGGCGGTTGTTTGTCCTGTTGCCGAAGGTGTTTGTCATCAGGAAGCTGTTGGCCCATTCATGGCGAATGAGGTTTGGGTTCGTTGCTTCTTCGTTGTTGATGTTGATGTTATCCAATATGGCGGTTTCGGCGGGAAATCAACTGAACGTTTTAAAGTTTCGTTTATAGTGATTTTAGTATTTGTCATATATATTACATTTGCAATTTAGGTTCGGTTGCACTATATAAATTGACGTGGAATTCTCTACACCCCTACCACGTGTTTAAGTATGACTTTTAAATAAAATTTTACGAGCCGTTGTCAAGCAGATGTTTATACGTTCACGCATGCGTATCATCTTCGTGCGTGTGCGCGTGCGTGCGTGCGTGCGTGCGTGCGTGCGTGCGTGCGTGCGTGCGTGCGTGCGTGTGTGTGTATTCAGTATTCAACTTGTGTTTGGTCATAAAATAATAATGCGGTACGTAATTTAATATGATTGTCATTAAGGCAAACAACCCAGTAGCGAAAGTCGAAGGTTATTGAAGATGTCCAACAAACCACGAAGTTATATTGTGGATGTCCCTTTGGGTAGGAAGTAGGTGTACAAAGGGTCTGCTTGTGTAGCAGGTACTATAGTTAAACACTATAGTAGTCATAGAGCTGCCACACTGTGGCAGGTATTTAGTAAAAGGGTATACTTGACACATTAACCGTCAGTTGAGGGATTGAGTGTCAACCTGGGCAGAGTCCTGGCACTGGCTGATAAAGCCACATGTTTGTACATAGACTCTGCTATTAAAACAGCATTACACTTTTTACAGTTATGTTACATTATTTACTTTTATGTTATTGTAAACTAAAAGTGCATAGTTTACTTATATGTTATTTTATAATACATGTTGCGTTTAATTGTTACTTGTTATATTAGTGTTATATAGTCATTGACAATAACTAATTGTCACCTATCAGATATGTCAATAACACTATGTCTACAAGTGTTTTACTTAATATGTTCTGTGTTTGATACAAGGCATTGATACAGTTGTAGAAGTTGTTTCTTTGATTTTTCTATTGATTTTTCTGATGGTTTGAGAGGACGCCCTCATGGCGGGCTTTGCTTTTTTATGGAGACGTTCACTATAATTTATGACGATGAGAAAAGACTTCCTTGGTCTGAAAATCATCACGTCTCATGCCACTATTCTGATTCTTAACGTATATTTTCCGTAACAGAGTGATGACATTTCCGATGAATATCAAGCTTTTTAGGCAAGATACAGGCTACATACATATTTATCATCGGGGATTTTAATGCGGAAATTAACAAGCCCAGTCTGTTTTCTCCACTTCTCAGTGCTTTTATTAATGAATGTCTCCTTATTCCATGTAACATTAAGTGTCTCCCTTCTGATACTTTTACTTATGTCAGTGATGCTCATGGCTCAAGGAGCTGGCTGGACCATGTGCTCAGCACTCACTCCAGTCACTCATCAATCTCTCATATGGTAGTTAATTATGAGTGTGCCTCTTCTGACCACCTACCCTTATGCTTTACCATATCTGTCAACTTATTACCTATTTCTGAAACATCCACTCAGGAACAAATTCGACAGCCTTGTCCTATGTGGGGGGTTGCCACTCACCAAGACCTTCACAACTATTACACTCAAACCAGTGTGCTTTTATCTGCCATTGATGTACCTCATTATGTTTTACGCTGTACCGATCCGAATTGTAATGATGAAGCCCATCAGATACTGCTATGCAAATTTTATGAAGACATTATTAATTGACCCAGGGATGCCTCTGAAGTAATACCTACTAAGACGCATAACATGTCTTCAAAGCACGCCGTTCTTGGTTGGAATGATATGGTCAGAGACTCCCACCAGGTTGTTAGAGAGTCTTTTCTCATATGGCGGTTATGAAAGAACAGGCTGCAGAGTAATCCATGGAAGACAGCAAACGAACCGTTTTGAAGTGAAGACCGGAGTTAGACAAGGCTGCCTGCTGTCCCCGTTCCTCTTTCTCCTGGCCATCGATTGGATACTGAAGACATGCACAACCCAGAGAAGAAATGGAATCCTGTGGACACTGTGGACGCAACTGGAGGACTTTGCTGACGATCTGGCACTGTTGTCCTACATCCACCAGCAAATGCAGGAGAAGACCACTGAACTGGGAGCCATCTCCGCACAAGTGGGCCTCAACGTACATAAAGGAAATACAAACGTCCTCAAAGTTAATACAGCCAGAACTGAGCCAGTCACACTGGAAGGGAGTGCACTTGAAGAGGTAGAGGCCTTCACATACCTGGGTAGCATCATCGACAAGCAGGGTGGCACAGACGCGGATGTTAGAGCAAGGATTGGCAAGGCGAGAGGAGCATTTATATAGCTCAAGAACATCTGGAGCTCCAAAGAGTTGTCATTACACACGATGATCCGACTGTTTAACTCCAACGTGAAGTCAGTCCTGCTGTATGGGGCAGAGACACGGAGGACAACTAACACCACCACCAAGAAAGTACAGACCTTCATCAACAACTGTCTAAGAAGAACCCTCCAGATCCGCTGGCCAGACACCATCAGCAACATTGACTTGTGGAGGAGGACACACCAACTGTCTGCCGAAGATGAAATAAGAAGAAGACGATGGGGTGGATTGGTCACACGCTTCGGAAACCAGCATCAACTATCACCAGACAGGCTCTGACATGGAACCCACAAGGCAGGAGAAAAAGAGGACGTCCAAAGAACACGTGGCGAAGGGACCTCCAGGCGGACACCAAGAAGACAGGACACACTTGGAGACAGCTTGAAACAAGAGCCCAGGACAGAGGACTCTGGAGAGCTGTTGTCGACGGCCTATGCCCCAGGAGGGACGGTGGGCACAAGTAAGTAAGTACAAGCCTCACTCATGTAGGTTTGCTGGTCAGCCGAGACCATTGTGGAGCGCAGTAGCGCAGCGGTAAAAGATTCGGACTCTCGACAGAGAGAACGCGGGTCGAATCCTGTGCGGCGGTGTCGAACCTTGGGAAAGTTCGTTTACTCTACATTGGTTCAGTCCACTCAGCTGTATGAATGAGTACCTGGCTATAGACAGTAGTGGATATTTGTGTACGAATAGTGTTCGCGCATTAATTTCAGCGTGGCTGAATTCTTCCCTCTTCAAAAGTCGAGATTGTATTCGATTGAACAGGTCTGCCAGGGAGTAAAGTGTAAAGCGCTTTGAGCAGTCCTGAGGACTGGATACTGCGCTATATAAGAACTTACCTTTACCTGTTTGTCCGGGGTGTGGCCACTGCCTTACACTAGCAGTTCCCAGGAGCCATACATGAGCAAGATAGACTGTGGGAACCAGAGGATAGAGCCTTAAAAAGAAGTGGAGCACCTGCCCATCACCACTGGGACCATCCCTCCAGGATCAACCTTACAAGTAATAAGCATTAATTGACAGTGTTTAACACTAACTAACTAACTAACTAATTGACATTAACTAACTGCTAACACTAACTAATACAAAACAAGCAAAACAATGCACTAGAATAATAATATTTATTCAATAATTAAATGTTACTAAACTATTTATTTAAAAAAAATCTAAACAGTTAGCCAATAATACCAATTGATACTAATTAACTATTCTAATAACCATACTAATATTAATTAAAAAACAAATACTTAATCCTAAACATATTTTAAAAATAATAACAGTATCAAATGCATGCAATTGTCTTATGTTACAAAACACTGTAATGGTGATTCGTTATGTATAGTGATAACTAAACAACACACAAAATTTACAAATCTTATTTTCAGTTAGTACAAATATAAATCATAAACCATTCAATTTCATAATTCCGTGTGAAGTATTTTTACAGTGTATTGGAAATCTTTGGAGAGAATAGGTATAAATTTTATTTCTGAATTCAGTTGGTACATTGTTAACATTGTGAATAATTGAATGTCTGATGCAATTAGTAGCAAATTATGATTTACTCGGTTTATGAAGCTATTATTACTTGTACTGGTATGATAGTTATGAATGTTTGAATTATGTACAATGGGCATAGTATTCAAGTATTCAGGTATTTTTTTATTTACAAGTTTAAAGTAGAATTTTAATTGTTGGAGTTTAATTATATCATCCAGCTTTAAAAGACCCATGTTCTTGAAAATGGGGTCGGTATGTGCATTATGTTTAGAAGATGCTATGGTTCTAAGAGATTTCTTCTGAAGTTTTTGTAAACGATATGTTTGGCATCCCCATGCTTGTATTCCATAGTTGAGACGAGATAAGATTAAAGCGTTATACATTTTAAGTAAAATGTTGCAAGGTAGAATGTGTTTTAATTTATAACAAATCCCAATCGTCTGTGATATTTGGTTAGCTACTCTATTTATATGATATTTATATTTCAAACACATGTGTTTGTTAATAGTAAGGCCTAGAACATTGAAATCATCAGCCGGATATAATTCAATGCCATTCGTTTTAATTATGGGTATAGTTATCTTTTTAAAGGGGTATGAAATATCATAAGTTTTATTAACATTAAGTGATAACTTATTAACTAGCAACCATGTGGTTAATTTGTTCATTTCAATGGTTATATTTTGTCAGATGTTGCTATCATTTATATCAATAAAAGCATTTATATTGCTAGTTAAGATAGTGTCATCAGCATAAATATGATTGTATTGAACATTGTAGTAACATTGGCTATGTCGTTTATATAAATTATAAATAAAAGGGGTCCAAGTATTGATCCCTGGGAGACTCCAATTTTGATATATATTGTTTGTGACTTAGTAAGTGAAAAATCAACATATTGTTTGCGATTTGTTAAACAGGCCTGCTGAGCGCGAACAATCATACGACCTGTAATATTGTCATTGATTATCGCCAACCCACTCCTTAATAACCTAGAAATTTACTTTATTTTTAGTACAATTATACAGTTTTAGAATATTTTATTATTTTCAATTAATTATTATTTTTACGAGACATTATCATTTTATTCTTCACCATTTTGAGGAAAGTACACTGTCACCAAGACAATTGCACCAGCATTTTTATTGTGTGTTTTATTTTTATCCTGTTCTGCTGCTTCGAGAGGTCATGATTTTACGCTGTGCAAGCCACTTAGTCCCCAACGGTCGGCTGTCATTTCAACAGTTTCTCAATACATGAGAACACAAAATTCCTTGTCACATCTTCACAGTTTGCCATGTCTTAATCTTTGCTTTAATAGAAAGTTACTGCCAATCCCCTACTCTAAGCCAACGTTTAAATTGGCAATTATTTTACTACTAGCAGGAGATGTAAGTCTTAATCCTGGACGCTTTCAGGCGCAATTTTCGAGTAGCCACCACTAACGTTCGATCTATTCGAGACAAAACAGCCTCGCTTATCGATGTATTAACTTCCAAGACAATAGACATCCTTGCAGTCACTGAGACCTGGCTCAGACCACATGACACAGCTGCATGCATTGCTGACATTTCTCCTTCCAGTTTCACCTTCCATAATCGCCCACGTTCAGTTGGGCGAGGAGGTGGTGTTGGATTTCTCATCTCAAAACAGTTCTAAGTTAATTTGCATTCAAACCCTGATTACTCCAGCATTGAGGCCATTTGTGCCGAAATTTTCGATTCATCTTTCTCTGCTTATTTGGTGTGCATTTATCGCCCTCCAGGACACCCTGCCCATTTCTTTGAAGAATTCCAGGATCTACTTGAAAGTCTGGCAACTATTTATTCAGAATTTTATATACTCGGTGATTTTTATCTTCATCTGGACACATCCTATGACATGAAACAACACGTTACCTTCTCAACACACATACATGGCCACTGGCTCGATCTCTTAATCACCCGTTCAGATTGTAACAATATTCAGACACCTACTGCTTCAGATGGTTTATCAGACCACCGCACTGTCATTGTTGATCTCAAAGTTCCTAGAATTCCCGTAGAGTCCAAACACAATGTGTTTACCGACCGATCCATAAGACTGACATTGCTGCATTAATGACAGGCATCCTTAAATCCGACCTCATCAGTAAGCCCAAAGAACATCTGTCAGATCTGTTTCAACAGTACTGTTAAGTACTCAAAGATTTACTTAATAAACATGCACCCCTGAGATCTAAATCTGTGTCCAAAAAGCCACATGCTCCATGGATGACTCCTGAAATTCTACAATCTAAAAAGCGCCGGCGCTATCTTGAACGTGTATGGCGCAAATCACGCTCGCTTTGGACAGATCACGATATTCTAAACGGTGTCACTACTGCAACAGACAAATGGCCAAAACTAAATCAAAGTATTACACAAACATGGTCTCGAGTAACTCTGATAACCCACGTCAGCTATGGAACTGCATAAATCATATTTTACACAGACGGCCGCCTTCATATCTACCTAGTCATGTGTCAGTCAAATCTCTGTGTGACTCGTTTTCTAGTTATTTCAAAGATAAAATAAGTCTTATACGTTCTGTTTTTCCATGTCATACTTTAAGTACTGTAAATGTGGACTCCCCACAAGTAAATTATCCACTTGTATTGTTTGAGCCATCCACAGTTGATGAAGTGAGGAAAATAATAATGTCCTCCCCAAATAAGTCATGCGATCTCGATCCATTACCAACCATACTACTAAAAGCATGTCTTGACTCTTTACTTGGTACAATAACAAATATCATAAATTTATCACTGAGTTCGGGTAAATTCCCAGATGATTTTAAACATGCACATGTAAATCCTGATCTCAAGAAGACGTCTCTGCCAAAAGATGATTTCAAAAATGATAGGCCAATTTCTAATCTTAGCTTTATTTCTAAGATAATTGAGAAAGTCGTAGCAAGCCGTCTAAGGTGTCATATCAGCTCAACTTGTTTACCAGTGTGCTCCAATCAGCATACAAACAATTTCATTCTACAGAGACTGCTCTCCTAAACGTACACAATGATGTTATATTAAACATTGATAAAGGCAAAGTAACTGCACTTACCTTGCTTGATCTGTCTGCCGCCTTTGATACCACTGATCACAACACACTTGTCAAACGTTTATCAATGTGGTATGGCATAGCTGGCACAGCTCTGACCTGGTTTTCTTCATATCTAACCAATAGACATCAATGTATAAAGATAGATAATTATTTTTCAACCTCACTCCCCATTTCATGTGGCATTCCTCAGGGTTTCGTTCTTGGGCCTTTGCTTTTCACTCTCTACACTACGCCACTCAGCTCAGTAATCTAAAGTCATAACTTGGATCATCACCTTTATGCAGATGACACACAGATCTACATTTCCTTGGCCACGCCCGATACAAGTCACTCCCTAAACCGACTCAACGATTGTCTCCAAGATGTTTTCTCATGGATGACCGATAGCAAATTAAAGTTGAATGCAGACAAAACTGAATTCCTCATCATCGGTACTACAATGCAGCGAGGTAAACTTAATGACTTTTTTCCAACATGCATCCTGTGTCAAAATATCACACCAGCAGCATCAGTACGGTATCTAGGAGTGACCTTTGATTGCGACTTCAACTTCAGACAACGCATATCCCAAACGTGCCGTTGCTGTTTTTATCATATCCGTGATCTTCGCCGCATTCGCCGACATAAGTCGCTTTCTGTCGCTAAGACTATCGCAACAGCTCTTGTTAGCAGCATATTAGATTATTGCAATTCCCTCCTTCATAATATTGCTATCAAGGATATTGCAAAACTACAACGTGTCCAAAATTGTTTAGCAAGGTTAGTTACACAATCTCCTCGATTCTCCCGCTCAGTGCCACTTCTAAAATCACTGCATTGGGCCCCCGTGCGATATCGCATTATGTTTAAGATCTGCACGATCACCTACCAAGCCCTTTCATTCATAGTTATTTACACTCAATGTTCACACCAGCTAGACAAGCCAGACAACTTCGGTCATCTAGTTCGAAGTTGATATCTGTTCCTAGAGTTAAGACGAAGGCTGGAACTCGAGCTTTTTCAGTTGCCGCGCCAACTATATGGAATTCGCTTCCCGTTAATGTTAAATCAGCAGAAAATATTGTTACATTTCGTCGTCACCTCAAAACCTATCTTTTTAATATCGCCTATCCTCCCTAGCTTCCTAGCACATCCATCCATTTGTTGACGACTTTCGCCTAGCACACGAGTACGAGAATGCTTAATCCTTTGGTTTTGGTGCGCCACTGAGCTCGGATTGTCTGAGGATATTGGCGCGTTAGAAGTTATTTATTATTATTATTATAAATAACTTCTAAGAAGGCTTAAGGCAGTACCTTCAATGCCATAACAGTCTAGTTTGTAGAATTTCGTGATCCAATGGATCAAAGGTATTATCTGTTATAGTTGTTATTATTTGGCGTGGAAATAACAGATGCAAGTTTCATTCCAATATTTGCAAAATGTAAGTTAAATTGGTTAGCTATTGTGGATTTATCATTAATAAGGTTTCTATTAATTTGAAAATGACCAGGAAAATCGTTTTAGGGTTTTGATTTGTTGAGGATGTTTTTAGTTACAGACCATGTAACCTTTATGCCATTTTTTTTATTTTCAAAACAGGATGCATCGTACATTTTTGCTATATGAATATTCCTTTTTAGTATCTGAATATGTGTGCCGAAATTAATTTGTAAATGAATAAATTCAGGTGAATCATAAGGAGTTTGTTTAAGTTTCCTGTACATTCTATCTCTAATGAGATTGAACGAATGATTCCTTGAATTATCCAATTTGAATCATCAGTGGAGTCGAGACAGCGGAGGTGCTGAAGTGATGGCGGCGCGGCGGTGAAACATTGTCAACATTATACCCCTCCAACCGTGTTCCGATGTCATGATCCGACAGCGCGACAGCGCGATGGCGCGACTTTTGGGCGAACGTCAACGGGGTGCATTTGGAGGTTAGGTTTTTGGGGCGCCCACAGACTACACTGTCTGGATCAGGCTAGTCTTCGTATTGAAAATATTTGGTCGGTGCAGTTGATCACGAAACATGACCACGAATCTTGTTATTTTCTACAATTTTTTTGAAAATAATAATGCGTCAACTTAAACGTTTCAGAAATGTATGCATAACCGGATGCAATAACCGATAGGAACAGAACGATGCGTTGGTAGTTCTTGAAACAATGGGACATAATTGGCTACATACCTACGAGACATTCGCTCGTCTTAATCATGTAGTCTTAATTACAGTGCAAGTCTTCGAGGCGGGCCGTCGTGGAATTGTGGGATGGGTCGTCGTTAATTTCCTGTTCTGCAACGCAATTAATCAAAGTTAATCAAATCACAATTGTTTTTTATGGGAAGGACAACGAAAGTATGTCCGACAGCAGCATGAACTTCGTAAACAGGTATATTGTTTAGTGTTTCTACGTCAATGGATGATAGCAGTCTATAGGTAATGTAATCATCGGAAGCTGGGCCAGTCCGTCGAATTGAAGGTACTGAACAGACGTGTGATCGTCGTGAAGCTGAGCGCGAAGTCATTATGTCGAGGTTGGTAGATGCTGGTTTATAGTGTTGGGTTAATGAACACACGCACGCACATGCACGCACGCGCACACAACCACACACAAACAGACACGTTCGTACGCACACACGCACGCTTTTGTGTGAGCGTGCGTGCATGCGTGCGTGTGTGCCTGTGTGTGTGTGTGTGTGTGTGTGTGTGTGTGTGTGTGTGTGTGTGTGTGTGTGTGTGTGTGTGTGTGTGTGTGTGTGTGTGTGTGTGTGTGTGTGTAGTTATTGTAACGCAGCTGAATGCATCCTACAGAAGTAGAATTGGAGTTGAAATTGACACACTTGCTACGAGAGAGGATGTAAACCGATGTGAGCCGTGCCAAGGACTGAGTGCTACGCTGAGTTGTTTTTACCTTTATGTAGAAAACATATTACTTATTTAAAAATACAACCATATTTAAAAAAATAGTCACCAAACATTACCAGAAATACCGAGCTTCCGTAGACGCTAGGTTCGTGCCAATCGCCCGCGTTAAATGACAGATCTAATTTTTTTTTTGCAACGCACGCACTAATTGTTTTTCGTCGCAACACGTAGCCAATTAAAGCATCGCCTGCATATCCATATTGTTTCTAAATATCTAGTCAAAATAGCAGTTATTTTAGTTATGTACTCTGAAGAGGACACATTTCAAATGTCATAATCAAAAGTGGACAAAAACTAATGCATATTATGAACATTAATGTAATTTGAACGTGAAAATCTTTTTACAAATTTGCTGTTATTAATATTCTCCATTTATAATTTCAATAATTAAACACACAATTAAAACTACTTATATATTTAAAATGAATTCCCATGATTTTACAAACGTGATGCTGTATAGTAGTCATTTTGTAGAGTAAATTTAAGCTCCAGTGTTGTAACATAAGTGAGAGGAGAAAGATTTATTAACTCAGTCTTTGAAGCACACGGACATTTAAAAGAACGTCGTATATATGTTTCCCAGGATCAGTTACCGGTTAATAGTCATTATAATATATACTTATTAGCAAGACTTGTCATTCCGTGTGTGTAAGGACCGTAGGAAACAAACACACCAACGGTAGAGATGTCTGGCTCTGAAAGACCTGTCTTATTGTGTGTGTAAAGACCGTAGGAACCAAACACATCAACGGTAGGAACGTCTGACTCTGCAAGACATGTCATGTTGTGTGTGTAAAGACCGTAGGTAGCAAACACATCAATGGTGGAGACGTCTGGCTCTGCAATATATGATAATGAGAGGCAACAGCGAGTATTATTTACTATAACTATCTGACTGTTGACAGATATTTCGAATATTTCGTGGGGTGAAAATTGCGTACAATGTTTCGGGCTATTAAACGACAGTTGATGGACAGCAAACCGTCAACGTATTTATTCTAGTAGAAGAACTGCAAGTAAATACATAGAAGTCTGAACGAGTTGTATATCGGGGTCTGAACTGGACTTCAGCACCCGCTGATATTGGGCATTACTTTCGAAGCGTGGATATATTTTCAAGTTCACAAAATATTGGAGGTGGTTTATAACCATCCACTCGAAATATTGGTGAGTTTAATCCCCATAACCCCTTCCGACTTCTATGGAATGTATGAATGGGTAACATATATCGTACCTTTACAATAATTTCAACCTATCTTCCAGTCAACCATGAAACTAACATTATACTTCCAATTGCCTTGAAACTTCATGTGTTTGTGCTACATTGTGCTGGCAACTAGTGTGCATGTCGGCAACTGACCGATATATGCCAGCATTTCTTATAGGCGTTTGAAAAGCCTGGTTACTGAAGTTATCTAATCTATTACTACTATTTAGGGTCAACGCTAGCAACATAGGACTAATCCTTCAAGCATAGGATGTTAAAAAAATGTTCTCCGATTATTTTCAAATTTTATGCCGAAGATGCCGAAGATACCTACGGATAGAATACAGGGCTGACAGATGACCGGTCCTCTCTAGAATTTCACGTACATGTACCTACTTCTGAACATATATGTGAAACCTTCATAATAACGTTTAAGTAAATATTTCTTATGTTGTAATTGTGAGATCACATAAAACAATTATCTTGTGTTATCAGACAAATACTGGTTTTGTGTCATTTGTATCATGTGTTCAGTTTCTAAAATAAATTGTCGTACACCTTAAAGGATCTCACAATCACAATCAATCAATCACAATCACTATACTTTATTGTCCCTTGGGAGGGAAATTCAATTGGAGTGTAGAGCAGCATATTAAGACAAGTAAAACAAATGTACATGCAATAATTTTAAAAAATTGTAATAAAAGTTATATCGGTTAAATAAATAAATAAGTTAAATATGGTAAATAAGTTAAATATTGTAAATAAGTTAAATATGGTAAATAAGTTAAATAAATTAAAACAGTTTAAAACAGTTAAATCATCTCGCAAATCATCTCAGGCTCGCCCAGTGTCAGACTGGCAGAGATGGAGGGGAACGAAGGTCAGTTACTCATTTATTAGTCTTATTGATGAGGGAACAAAAGAGTTTCGAGTGCGGTTCTATTTGCAGTGAGGGAGTTGAAGGCGGCGGCCAGAAGGAAGTAGTTTATAACATGGAAACAGGGGATGTTCGGGATCTGACGAGACATCCCTTCCCTTTCTCTCTGCCAGTTGCCTGTATAGATCCTCTCTAGACTGGTCTGCTTTTTTCCCACCACCTTGCCACTAACCCTGACTGTTCGTGCCAGAGTGTTGCGATGCACGATACTCAGGCCGCCGTACCACACAAGAAACCCAAATGTAATAGAGCTTTCGATGTAGCATCTGTAGAAGGTTTGTAGAACGTGTGTGCTGACATTGAGTGACCTGAGCTTGCGTAAGAAATTCAGCTTTTGCTGGCACTTTTTGTTAATTGCCGCTGTATTTTCACCAAACGTGAGCTTTGCATCAATGATACTGCCGAGATACTTGTATTCATCTACTCTCCTTAAACACTCTCCGTTAATGAATAGTCTCTTGGGAGAAGTACGATTTTTCCTAAAATATATTATGAGTTCTTCAGTTTTACGAACGTTCAGGCCTAGGAAATGATTGTCACACCACGCTGTGACATCAGCTACAGCGCTCGCACACACTTGACCAAAGCCGGATAGGTCGACGATAGCTGTGTCATCGCTGTTTTTGATGAAATTGACGCTCTCATTGCTGCTACAACAATCGTCTGTGTAAAGTGTGAACAGAACAGGGGAGATCACCGAGCCCTGGGGGGCACCGGTGAAAGTGAAGAGTGAGCTCGACACAACACCAGTATAGCGCACTACTTGCTTACGCTCAGTAAGAAACTGGTTTACCCACAAGATGATGTGTGGGTTCACATGCATATTGACAAGTTTACTCATCATGATGTGTGGCTAGTTGGTGTTGAAAGCCGACGAAAAGTCAATAAAGACTATCCTGGCAAAAGACTTGGGCTTTTCCAGGTGAGTATACACACTATGACATAGAATGAGGACTGCGTCATCCACACCTCGATTGTGTTTATACGCAAATTGGAGGGGATCCAGTTGATCCCCAATATGCTGCAGGAGAGGACGAAGTACGAGTCGCTCAAAGCACTTCATGACGACTAAGGTAAACGCCACTGGGCGGTAGTCGTTGAGAACAGATGGCACAGGTTTCTTGGGGACAGGACATATAACTGACGATTTCCAGGCCAGGTGGATGCAATGCTGCTTCAGAGACCAGTTGAAAAGGATACTGAACACTGCACCCAGCTGAGCATGGCATTCCTTGAGGACCCAAACACTGACGTTGTCAGGCCCAGCTGCCTTGTGAGGATTTACGTGTTTGAAAATCTTATTGACGTCATCAGGAGTTGTTTCTAGGGTATCATCCTCAGTGAGTTGAGATTCAATATCGTCCACCGCCTCCTGACGCTCACGTGAAAAGTAATGCCGGTCAAAACGCCCAAAGAAGGAATTCAAGTCCTCAGCGA
This sequence comes from Paraescarpia echinospica, assembly GCA_020002185.1. Taxonomy (NCBI): domain Eukaryota; kingdom Metazoa; phylum Annelida; class Polychaeta; order Sabellida; family Siboglinidae; genus Paraescarpia; species Paraescarpia echinospica. The sequence continues at coordinate 16,928,940 of CM034540.1, forward strand.
ACTTGAGACTCTCTTCCGCTGACTCTGAGGTTTGTATGACACGTTTGCCGGACTCAACACCAGACAGAGTTTTTATTCCCTGCCATGCCCTGCACATATTGCCGTAGTGGAACAGGCGTTCAATTCTGTCCTTGTATTCTAGTTTAGCGTCCCTGATCTGCTTTCTTTTAGAGTACACTGGATCCTATTTGTTTCAGTGCAGTTGTTAGACATATAAGTCCTCTTCTTCTCGTTAATTGTGTTTTGCAGTTCTTTACTCACCCACGGTTTGTTATTTGAGAAGATTTTCACAGTCTTTGTGGGGACAATCATCTCTTCACAAAACTTGATATAGTCTGTGACGACATCAACTGCTTCTTCAAGCGAAGAACTGGAGTTAATAAGAACATCCCACAAAGTACAGTCAAAACACCCCCTGAGGGCGTCGACTGAGTTCAAGTCCCACGTTTTTACAATTTTCTGCACTGCTTTCTGTCTCTGCAGTTTAGTTCTACACGCCGGGATCAAATGTACCACATTGTGATCAGCTGTACCGAGTGCCATCTTCTTCACAGACTTGTACGCGTCCTTAATGTTGCCATGTCAAAGATCCAGGGTGTTACTACCGCATGTCTGACACGTCACCTACTGCTGGTAAACAGGCAATGTTTTGTCTAGTCGGCAGCTATTGAAATCTCCGAGAATTATGTTAGGCGAGTCTGGTGACATTGTCCCATGCCGGTGCACACAGCTAGTGATTGCATCAGCTGCGCGTGCAACATTAGCTGACGGTGGCACATAGACCAGAGTTTAAAACAGCTGTCCGAACTCTCTGGGTAAATAGGTCGGACGCAGCGACACTGACAATAGCTCCACGTCCGGGGTACACAGTTCTTCTCTCACGATGACAGACTTACACCAGCGCTGGTTGATGTACACACATACCCCTCCACCCTGTGATTTGCCACTCAGTTTTTTGTCCCGGTCCAATCTCATTGGGGTACCAAAGCCATCAACGTTAAGTTCACTGTCCAGTAATGTTTAATCTAACCAGGTTTCAGTCATACATATCAAACAAGCTTCTTTATAGGCTCACTGTAGCGCAATATTGGCCTGAAGTTCGTCAATTTTCGAACGGACATTAGCTAACATAATAGAGGGCAGGGGGAGGGTGCGTACCTTCTTTTTCTCCAGTCTCTGGCAAACGCCGCCTCTCTTGCTCCGCTTGTGTCGCGGGTGGTTTATATTGTTTGTCTCCGAGGGCACTATAAAGTCATTTAAATCCAGAAGTGGACCAGAAAGACACTGGGTCGCAAGGCCAACAGCGCGTCACGTGAATAAGTCTTGAATCTGCCATCTTGCCAAATCGGTTCACCACTCACACACACAACGAGTAAAATGGTCCATAAAACTGGCAAAACGTTGGTTGTTCTGCCGCACATCTTCATATTACTTCTCGACGAACATATATAACGTCCTTCACTTAAAACTGACGAAAAACGATAAACAACACTGAGGCTAAATGCAAACACTCCAGGTCGCCACAACAGCGCCCTCTATCCCTCTAATTTTATTTAAGGAATATAATGTGTCTGAAGTTATCTAATCGGTTACTGCTATTTAGAACCTATACTACAACATAGGACTAATCATTCAAGCAGGTTAACCAAACCATTTCTCCGATTTAGACTATATTTTCATAGTATTTATGCCACAGATACCTACAGATTGAATGCCGGGTCGGCAAATGACCAGTCTGCGGTAGCATGTCATATATATAGGCTTTTGAACGTGCCATTTCCTAGATATCCGATCTTTTGCTGCCACTTACATTGCAAACGTAGGACTAATCATTCAAGTATAGGGCGTTAACAATTTTTGTTATCCGTTTTCGATTATATTTTCACTGTATATGCTGAAGATACCTACGGATCCGATGTGGGGTCGGCAAGTGACCGGTCTGCGCAAACATTTCATATATAGGCTTTTTCATTCAGATTCAGACTGTTTATTACCAAGTAGCATTTAAAATGTACGAGGATTTCTTGGCGTTGTGGCGTCAACATACATGCACGCTTGTCTCTCCTGCCCCCCATCACGCACACACAAAATATACAATCAGAAACATTATGAAACTATGCTAAAACTAGTATAAATTTAAACCAGGGCCAACTGCAAACATCTTTTAAGACAGTCGCACATCTATTGACATGAAGTGAACTTGATAACATAATATTAATATCGTCTGAACATTACCTAAAAAGTTAAAAAGTATACACGTAGTTAAATAAATAATAAATAAATGTATAAATAAATTAGCTGACGATATAAAAACTAAGCTGACAGTTAAAAAGTATGTACATACATGTAGTCAAGTTAATAAATAATAAAAAAATAAAAAAATAAAAATAAAATAATAAAAAAATAATTAATAAATAATTTAGCATGGCGACATAAAATATAAACCGACTGAAAACAGTATCATGGCATCTCGCGGTTCAAGTGACTCACAGCCTGCGGATAAAAACTATTTTTAAGTCTAGTGGTCCTTGTCTTAATACTGCTAACTTGCTTTACTTTACTTTTGAACGTGCTATTTCCTTAAGATATTCGACCTTTTGCTGCCATTTTACATTGCAAACATAGACAAATCATTCACGCATAGCATGTTAACAAAAACATTGTCTCCGATTTTGATTATTTTTTCACAGTATATGCAGACGATAACCAAGGATCAGGTATGGGGTCGGCAAATGTGGCGGGGTGATTCCCTCGCGTGCCATGCGAGTTTGTTTTGGGCGCGTAATGTAAATAAATAGCGCCTCGCATGCGTAATTGGTTTGTTTCGGTATTTCTGGTAATGAACGTATGAAGTTCAAAACGCCAAATGGACTCTAGAGTGGTATATCCGTGTTTTGTTGTATCTGTAGGAGACGCGTGGCAACCTATTCGGTAAGCCGTTTTATGCAGATCCATGTACCATGGTGTTATAAGATAGACACAATATTTGCACCTCCTAACGGGTTGTATACATACATATTATACATCCATATATTTCGTTTTTTGGCTTAGCTGGGAAGTTGTACTACTTTAAATTTAAGCTGTTTCCGCAATTCAGTTTTTTCTTCTCTCGTTTTAGAATAATTTCGCTAAATTATAATCAAAGCACTTGAATAAGGAGGCAGTGACACTCTGCAACATGTCATATTGGAGATGAACGGATAGCGCCATCTGTTGATTTGAGTGTGTAATATTACGGTGTGATTGGGATGAGAATTCCCGTTTTGGAGGTAACAATCATCTTTCAAAAAAGACCCAGAAGCAAATTTTACGGCAATGGATAGAGCATTGGTCTCACAATCATGAAAACCCGGGTTCGAATCCTGTGCTGCTGTTTTGAACCTTGGGCAAGTTCGTTCACTCGACATTGCTCCTGTTCACTCAGCTATAAGATGAATACCTGGCTATACACAGTGGTGGCTATTTGTGTACGAACAGTCTCTGTAGAGTGGCTGAATGTTTCCAAGATAAAATGGTGTTCGATTAAACAGGTCTGCAAACGAAGTAAAGTGTAAAGCGCTTCCATCTAACACCTGTTTTTGCTGCTAAATGACTAGATACTGCGCTAAATAAGAACTTATCTTTACGTAACAGTCAGAATGGATCGGCGAAGTGAAGTCGTGTAAAAGTAAAGTGCATCTGAATAGTAACAATCAATTTCTCAAAAACGCGGTGTAACAACACCAGTTCTAAGCGACGGATGCCACTACCCGGTTTTTTTTTAAACTAATTAGCAATAAATGGCAAAACGGGTCAGGACCTGATCAATATAACATAAGCTACCAAAATATTACACATGTGCATTGCACCAACAAGGGTTGCGTGTCATCTGTTAAATCAATCTATCTTGCATAAAGTGCACGCTTAAATAACTTTGCCCTACGTGTTTCTACCAAAGAAAACAACTTGGAGCCAGAATGTCAACACAAAACGTAACGGAAACACCAAAGAGCTGCATATGTTCGGCATCCTTGATGATAGTTGACATGCCTTGTTGCTATGCAATAGGTCACGTAATGGACAGGTCAGTTGTAAACACCAAGTTCGATGATTGGTTGTTAGGATCTCGGTAGACTCGTTACCGTCGTCATGGCTACGGGGAAGACAGACCAACGTTATCAGAGACGGCAACTCGACTCAGGCCAAAACCCCGGCTTACGACACTGCATCGCGACACCGCAGACCAGGTGGGAGGATGTGTTCTACCTATCATTTCCCACCTGTTTGGGGGCCTACCTCTCATCTCTCACCAGTTGTGCGAGCCAATGGATCGTCTCCCACCTGTTTTGATGACCAACTTCCCATATCTCACCTGTTTTGACGACCAACTTCCCATCTCTCACCTGTTTTGACGACCAACTTCCTATCTCTCACCTGTTTTGACGACCAACTTCCCATCTCTCACCTGTTTTGACGACCAACTTCCCATCTCTCACCTGTTTTGACGACCAACTTCCCATGTCTCACCTGCTTTGGAACCTAATGAATCATCTCCCACCTGTTTTGGCGACCAGCTTCCCATTTTCCACCTGCTATGAATGCCAACCACCCATCTAACACCTGCTTTGAATGCCAACCACCCATCTAACATCTGTTTTTGGGCCAATATCTCATCTCTCACGTGCTTTGGCGTAAACTGTCCTTCTCCCATCTCCCATCTGTTTAGGGTCCTAAACTCCCATTTGTTGGCCAGCCTCCCGTCTGCTACCTGTTTTTGTAGGCCAATGTATAATTTCCATTTGTTTTCTGGCCAACTTCCCATATCCGTATGCCTTGGGGCAAACGTGTTATCTCCCACCTGTTTTGGGGTTAAAAATAGCAGAAACCAATGATTCTTAACTAAATGCATAGTAGTAACCGTTAGAGTGAGATCTTAATCTGATGATAACGATCCAATGTTTTGGGACTGTTTTGTTTTCAGCTCCGCCGAAACAGAGACATTTCCGTCAGTTCTTCACCGTCGGGCTTTTGATCACCTCCATACTTGTGGCACGCACGAGCACATGAGCAACAAGGATATTTGGCAGGCCGTCGACTTCAGGTAAGATACCGTGGGATTTGACAGGTCGTCGACTTCAGGTAAGATACCGAGAGATTGGACAGGCCGTTGACTTCAGGTATTCAGGTATTCAGGTAAGACACCGGGAGATTGGACAGGCCGTCGACTTCTGGTAAAATACCGAGAGATTGGACAAGCCGTCGACTTCAGGTATTCATGTACTCAGGTAAGACACCGGGAGATTGGACAGGCCTTCGACTTCAGGTAAAACACCAGGAGATTGGACAGACCGTCGACTTCAAATCAATAACCTGGTGATTGAACAGGCCGTCGACTTCAGGTAAGACACCAGGAGATTGGACAGACCGTCGACTTCAGGTAAATAACCGGGAGATTGGACAGGCCGTCGACTTCGTATCACGAAGGACAAATTGTGTGGTCCGCCATGTTCACTAGGCGGCGCCACTACGCAATTATGTTTACGCTTTATTAGGAAAGTTTTCTTTATTTGTTACATACAATGCCGTAATTGGTGAAAGCGGAAATAAATTGGTCATGGGAACGGGTTTAAATTCAAAATCATGTAACAGTAGCAATTGCTGCCGCCGGTTTGTTGTTCCACGGGTAGGTTTAAGCCAGCAGATTAAATCGGGGAAAAACACACAGGTTTCAGGATATCCAATGCTGATAGAATAATCCTTTATGTAAATATCGTCTGCGTTTTATGAATAATCTAGTTATGTTTCTTAGGTACGTTCGTGGTGTTGTCATTTTTTATAAGTCTAGTATTTAGACAAAGTTATGGTAATTTTAGCAAAACGCCATGAGATGGGCGTTTTGAATATTGTGGTTTATTTATGTTTTAATTTCCTCATATTTCGCACGCAATCGATACACTTCTACCGCCACTACTGTAATGTACTTCTACCGCCACTACAGTTCTGTACTTCTACCGCCACTACTGTACTGTACTTCTACCGCCGCTACTGTACTGTACTTCTACCGCCGCTACTGTACTGTACTTCTATAGCCGCTACTGTACTGTATTTCTACCGCCACTACAATACTGTACTTCTACCGCCACTACTGTACTGTAATTCTACCGCCATTACTGTACTGTTCTTCTACCGCCGCTACTGTACTGTACTTCTACCGCCGCTACTGTACTGTACTTCTACCGCCACTACTGTACTGTACTTCTACCGCTACTACTGTACTGTACTTCTACCGCCACTACTGTACTGTACTTCTACCGGTACTACTGTACTGTACTTCTACCGGTACTACTGTACTGTACTTCTACCGTCACTACTGTACTGTACTTCTACCGCCACTACTGTACTGTACTTCTACCGCCGCTACAGTACTGTACTTCTACGCCACTACTGTACTGTACTTCTACCGCCACTACTGTACTGTACTTCTACCGCCACTACAGTACTGTACTTCTACCGCCACTACAGTACTGTACTTCTACCGCCACTACTGTACTGTACTTCTACCGCCACTACTGTACTGTACTTCTACCGCTACTACAGTACTGTACTTCTACCGTCACTACTGTACTGTACTTCTACCGCCACTACTGTACTGTACTTCTACCGCCACTACTGTACTGTACTTCTACCGCCACTACTGTACTGTACTTCTACCGCCACTACTGTACTGTACTTCTACCGGTACTACTGTACTGTACTTCTACCGCCGCTATTGTACTGTACTTCTACCGCCACTACTGTACTGTACTTCTACCGCCGCTATTGTATTGTACTTCTACCGCCGCTACTGTACTGTACTTCTACCGCCGCTATTGTACTGTACTTCTACCGCCGCTATTGTACTGTACTTCTACCGCCGCTACTGTACTGTACTTCTACCGCTACTACTGTACTGTACTTCTACCGCCGCTATTGTACTGTACTTCTACCGCCACTACTGTACTGTACTTCTACCGCCGCTATTGTACTGTACTTCTACCGCCGCTACTGTACTGTACTTCTACCGCCACTACTTTACTGTACTTCTACCGCCGCTATTGTACTGTACTTCTACCGCCACTACTGTACTGTACTTCTACCGCCGCTATTGTATTGTACTTCTACCGCCGCTACTGTACTGTACTTCTACCGCCACTACTGTACTGTGTCCGTGTTCTGTGCATTCGCTTCTCTGATGTCAGTTTCTCGTGGCTACTTCATGTAATCCTACTGTTATCATGGCGTTAAGGTGTCATTTGATCGGTCAACTGGTAATGTGAGCCGCTTACTATTTATTCTGTTTTTGTTGCACCTATATTATAACCATATAGACTAGATGCTATACCGCTCCATCTGGCTATCCCGAAATTCATATGTTCGTGCCGTAGTGTCTGAAGGCGTTTTGCCTCAGAGAGGTATTTTATTCCCTCCTAACCTACTGATGAAAATTTCTGCTGGCAGTATCGAGGTGAGCAAGGTGATACACAACCTTCAGACTGAACGCGACATGACGGCCTTCTATCTCGGCTCCTTCAGTCCCCTGACCAACGCCGACCTGGTGAAGCACTATCTGAAGACAAACGACGCCTTGACCGATCTGTCCAACTGGCCAGTCGCTATCCAGGAGATGCGCAATGAGTTCAAGACAAAGGAGAACTTCGTTTACTACATCAACCAGTACCGCCATGAACTCGGCGTCTACGAGTACGTGTGTTTTCTGTTTGTACAATCCGTTAGGAATCATATCAGAACGTCGATGTCCGATACTAGACGAGAATACTTTCACTTGGCGTCAGCCCCCACACCCCTGAGAAGAAAGTTGGTAAATATCTATATGATGATATATTAAAATTATGGAATAACTTATCATACGACAAGGTCACATACATAGTATTAATTTGATCAATATTGTGCATATTGTTCACGCCGAACATGCACTTTCCTAAAGATCGTTATCCGGGTAGTTTAATTCAGAGTGCAACTGCAACGCTTCAATTTGCTTCTTCAATTCGATTTTGTCGCTCATCTCATTATTGTTGCGAAAAAAACTAGCTAGTACCCACAACGACATGGTAACTCTTTTACGCAACTTATTTGGCGTAGTTTTGGTAAAATACCAGAACAATTATTAATGTATTCAGTGGAGGACCAACCATTAATTCAAGTGATTCTCAAAACTGGAATTTTCACATGAATGCCCGATACGCCTACGCACATGGTTCTGTTAATGTTAATGTTAATGTTAATGTTGTTGACGTTCCTTTGCTCTTCCGGAAAGAGCGTATGCTATTCGCGAATATATCTTCGGCGGTCTCCTCGTTTTCGAGGATGACATCCATCGTCCTGCGTTTGTGTGTTTCCTTATGTACGGAACAGTGAATTGTTGTTGTGTTTTTAAAAGGTGACAATACCCAATTCAGCAATTACCGACCAATATCACTCTTGACAGATATATCGCAAACCAATATGGATTAAGAACGGACCAAAGCACTGAGTTTGATGCCCTTGAATTAACCGATAGAATAATGAAATACATGGATAAAAATGAAATCCCTATAAATATTTATCTGGAGCTTTTGATACCCTAGATCATAAGATATTACTAGATAAATTAGACTACCATGGCGTAAAAGGGGTAGCATTACGTTTATATAGAAAGTATCTAACAAATAGAAAACAATATATGTTGAAATAGAGGAGGTAAAATCAGAACTGCTTAATATGTTAACAGGCGTACCTCAAAGCTCGTAAGTGTAATTTCATAATGTGTGCTGATGATACTACCCTGTTAAATACTCTTGAGTAATTTTCGTCGTGCAAATAAAATGGAAATGTATAATTTGCTATATATACCAAACTAAAAAAATGTGGTGAATGGCCAAAACGTAACAAATTGTCTCTTAACCTAGGCAAACATAAGTATATGTTTTTCAAAATAACCAGAAGAAAATGTGACTTCCTCATTACTAACCATAAAAACACTACTATTGAAAGAGTGACAGAATCTAATTTTCTTTTAATTATTTTCAGTGAAAATGATATAACTGGAAAAGTCACATTAACAAACTTTCAAATAGGTTTCCAAGGATGGTAGGTGTCTTAAATAGACTAAAACGGTTATTACCTCTTAATATAAAGATCATATCGTACAATACAGTGATATTACCAGACCTTAACTGTGGCGTAACCGCTTGCGGTTACAAATCTAACAGGATTCTGAAACTTCAAAAGAATCTTGTCCGACTTATTAGTGTAAATAAATATAATGCTCACATTGAACCACTGTTTAAACGTCTTATGTTATTAAAAATAAAACACATATTGAAATCACATGAACAAAACTGTACTATAAATGTGTACATAAGAAACTTCCTGTATACCTTCAAAATTTACCGCTTCATCAGAACTACAGCATTGACAATTTCAACACACGTGGACAATAAAATATGTACACACAATCACGATACAACACGAATTTGCGAAACAAAATCACCTTGCCGCATATTATCAATAATGCACCTGATTTAATAAAAAGTAAAAACTACACTCACTGCTTATACGGCTTTGCAGTGTATGTTAAACGTCATTATTTGCAGACTTATCTACGTCTATGTACATTACATTTGAATGGATGGGATTCCACCCAAACTACTATTGGAAATTGTAGACCAAATTAGCGTACCGCTTGAAACACTTTTCAATTTGTCATTAGAAGAGGGAGTAGTTCCTTTAGAATGGAAAGAGGCAAACATTATACCGATATTTAAAAAAGGTTCGAGAAACAAGTCTAGACAACTATAGACCTGTGAGTTTAACATCAGTAATTTGCAAATTATTAGAAAGACTAATTAAAGATCACATGGTGGATTTTCTTGTTAAACATAACTTGATAAACCCATCTCAACGTAGGTTTTTTAAAAGCGAGGTCATGCTTAACAAGTATGTTATGTTTTTTTGGAAGACATCACTAAGTGGGTAGATGAGGGATCACCAGTAGATATCGTCTACTTAGATTTTCAAAAAGCTTTCGACAAAGTACCACATCAAAGGTTACTGCTTAAACTAAAGGCCCATGGCATAGGAAATGGTATAATAAACTGGATACAAAATGACTGATTGACAGAAGACAACGTGTAGTAGTTGATGGGGAGGTTTCAAACTGGAAATCGGTATTGAGTGGGGTACCACAGGGATCAGTACTAGGACCTATATATTCTTAATATATATCAACGATTTGGATGATGACATAACAAGCAAGGTGTTGAAATGTGCGGATGATACAAAATTGTTTAGAAGGATTAAAAGTGATGGAGATAGACAGCATTTACAAGATGATCTTGACAAGTTGATCAAATGGTCTGAAAAGTGGCAAATGCTGTTCAGTTTTGGGAAATGTAAATGCCTCCACGCAGGACATGGGAAAGAAGAGGTAGAATATACAATGGGGGGTACTGTACTAAGTACTACTGTAAAAGAAAAGGACTTAGGGTTAACCATTAGTGCTGATATGAAGGTTTCAGAGCAGTGCGGAATTGCAGCTTCAAAGGGAAATCAAATCCTTGGATTAATTAGGCGAAACATGACGTAAAAGGAAAAAGAGCTATTAATACCGCTGTACAAAACAATAGTTAGGCCTCATTTAGAATATTGTATTCAAGCGTGAAGGCCATATCGTAGGAAGGACATAGATATGCTAGAAAGAGTACAGAGGAGAGCAACTAAAATGATACAAAAGCTTAGGAATCTTAGTTACGAAATACGCCTAAAAATGCGGCTTAACAACACAAGAGACCAGGAGATTGAGAGGAGATCAGATAGAAGTGTTTAAAATATTGAATGGTTATGAAAATATTGATAGATATATTGTTTTCTCAGTTAAGAAAGATAGAAGGACTAGAGGACATGAAGTTACATTAGCAAAGGAGCAATGTAGATTATATATAAGAAAGTTCTCATTTTCACAAAGGACTGTAAGTGAATGGAACAGATTATCTGCTGATTGTGTGGGTGCTAGTAGCGTGAATATGTTTAGAAACAAAATCGACACATACCTCAGAAGGGCGGGATACACATAGATAAAAGGGTTGGACTCTCGATAAGCCAAAGGGCTTCCTTGTCCACCTGCCACCTAGAGTTAATTATCTGGGTGGCAATCTTGTTAAATCTTATTAAATTACGAAATTGTTACATTTGTCATCATGAGTAAACAACAAATAAGAATAAGCATTTATGTGTACCTCTTTGGAAGAATAAATATTCAAACCATAATCTTGTAAACTGTCATGCTGTAAGCCTTGTCTGACTTATTCTGTATACGGATATATGCTACTATTTGTATACACCAGAATTTGTCATTAATATAATTGGGTGGCTTTTAAGCCTTAGTTGGAGTCTCCCTGACCAACATGGTATAATTTGTATAGTATTTGTGATTCTTATATTTACGCTTTTACATACTCACTTACTGGGTGATATCTATATGAGTCAAAATAAAGAACTTCTGTCTGTGTCTGTCTGTCTGTTTGTCTGTCTGTCTGCATATCGGTGAAACGTACATTATTCCAAGACATATTATTCCACGTAATTATATTAGATGGCACTGGTTATATTAAAGAACCGCTTATTTAAGATATAAAATGCTTTATGTGGAGTGCGCGCGCGCACGCGCACGTGTGTGTGTGTTATTATCTGTGTTTGGCATCGCCTGTGTGCGTGCATGTATGTCTACGTGGTGTGTGCGTGCGTGCGTGCGTGTGTGCATGCGTGCGTGCGTATGGTTGTTAAGGTAATTGTGTGGTATTAGCAACCTAAGCCATCTGTCAAAAGTCATAGAGAAACTTATTGCGCGAAGGATCATCTCTCATATTTCCGATTAGCGAATAGAGGACTATTTCCAATCAGCCTACCGGAAGAATCATTCAACTAAAACAGCAATATTGTGTGTAACAAATGCCATGAAAGCCGCTATAGACAATAGACAAGGCACGACACTAGTTCTTATTGACTTTAGTGCGGCATTTGACACAATCAATCACAAGATAATGATGCAGCGGCTTCGGTTGCGTTACGGCATTGTTGGCAAAGCGCTTGGCTGGCTGCAATCCTATCTGCAAGGCCGGACCCAGCGTGTGGTCATTCGTGATGCGTGACATCGGGTGTCCCGCAGGGTTCGGTGCTGGGTCCTTTGTCATTCTCGTAGTGCGTACAACCCATTGGCGACATAATCAGGGCGCGTGGACTTTGTTTTCATCATTATGCGGATGATCTGCAATTGCACTACCATGTTGATCTCACTGCGACTGCGTTGGCTGCTACTCTGCGACGTATGGAGGAGTGTCTAGATATTGTCAATTAGTGGATGACACCAAACTACATGTGCATGAACAACAATAAAACGGAATATCTTCTCGTAGTACCAAAGACTGCTGCTGCGTTTACTGACGGCAGTGTGATACGCGCAGGAGATGTTACGATTACTGCCTCAAGATGTGTTCGTAACCTTGGTGTCGTTATGGATCGCCACCTCGTTTTTAAGAAGCAAGTTTCAAGCATCGTCAGTGTGTGCTCATTTCACCTTATTAAGCAGATGAGTCGTTATCTCCCAACGACGACAAAGGAACGTGTCGTCAACACGATTATTACATCACGGCTTGATTACTGCAATTCACTTCTATACGGCACTTCTGTCAATAACATCGCTCGACTGCAGAGAATGCATAACTCTGCTGCTAGGTTGATCCTACGCCGCCCACGGAGTGACAGCGCCATGCCTCTGTTGTGCATTCTTCACTGGTTGCTTGTAGCACACAGAATCGACTTTAAGCTATTAATGTTTACATATAAAGCTGTGCATGGTGATGCCCCGAAATATTTATGCGACCTTGTATGCCCATACTCCACACCATACCAACAAGAGCCCTGCGCTCTACCAACAATAACATGTTAACGGTCTTGCGGACTCATGTCGAAGCTGGGGACAGTTCGTTTGCTGTCGCCGCGGCGACTTTGTGGAACACTTTGCCTAATGACATTAAAACGTCTGATTGTCTCTCTACTTTCAAGGCACGCTTAAAGACACATTTTTTCGACTCTCATTCTTGTCCAATGTTACATAGGCTAGTCTCTGCATTGATTAGTTTTATATCTCTTATGTATTAATTAACCTATTTATATATTTATTTTATACCTACATGTACATTAGTTCAGTTAAATGAATTGGCAGTGTCTTATTTCTACATAGAACTGTAGCTAAGATCATTATTTTAGTATATTTATTTAATTACTGTATTTATTTGTATTTTACTAATATTAATTTTATAAGAATTTCTTTTAGAAATGCATGTTTATTTAGCCATCATTGTTATCTCTATCTAGGTTCTACATGTTGTAAAGTGCCACGAACAATTTATAATTGGATCTGGCGCTATATTAAATAAAATATAGTATTATTATTATTAATTGTGATTTGTCCATGCACACTAATGATGGATTCGAATTGTAACTGTTCGATGTTGTGCAACGACCCTGACGCTCCCCTCTACTTATAGCAACCGCACCGCCAAGTCAGAGTTAGCCGTCTACTCCAACCTTATCAAAGAGTTCCGGTAAGTACGAAGGCGGTTTGTGGGGTGCGGCAGTGTAGTATCTAGAGCTTCGGACTCTCAATCGAGAGATTCCTGGTTCGTATCCTCACTTCACGTTGCTGCTGTTCAAGCAGATGCATGAATGGCTATAGACAGTGGCGGATATTTTGTAGAAACGTCTTTGCGAATTAATTGGACCGATTCCGCCCTATACAAAAATACATCGTTTTGTACATAACTGTTCGATTGCGTTACGGTCGTTTGTACTGTAGTCTTAATTTCTACGTTGCAACATGTCACTGTTGCCCACAAACACATGTTACATAGACGGACAAACATACACGCGCGCACGCACGCACGCACGCACGCACAACACACACGCACACACACACACCACAGACGCATGCACACGCACACACACACACACACACACACAACACACGCACGCACACACAACACTCACACACAACACACGCACGCATGCACGCACGCACATAAACACACGCACACGCACACACGCACAGACACACACACGCACAAACATATATGCGCGCACCGCGCATACATACGTGCGAGTGTGCACATACGTGCATACGAGCGCTCGCACACCAGGGCCTCACCCAGGATCAAATTTTTGCCAGTCCAATTTTTTTCCGACATGCTATGAAGCGCGGTCTGGCAGGCGGTTGGACGCGCGATCGAACGCGCAATCGGCATGCTGTGCAACACACACTAAGTATGATTACCAACATTTACCATGCAGGTGTATATATATATATATCTGCATGGTAAATGTTGGTAATCATACTTAGTGTGTCCAATCATAAAAATATATAAAATAAAATAAAAGTACATATTACCATTTATGAAGGCAAGGCAAGGCAAAGCACATGATTGAATGCACATCTCATGTGTGATCAGAAATATAAGTAGTAATAACAATATAAGTACAAACAAAGAGATACTTCTTAAAACACAGTAGCAACTATGAGTATATACAGGGACACTGATTTTCCGTTTCAAAAAAGGCAAATTCTGTTTCAATTCCATTTCAGAAAAAGGCAAATTCCGTTTCAAACGACGTATTTTCTCTTTCAGAAAAAAAATGTGTCAAATGACGCATTGTTTATGTCAAATGACGCAATTTCTGTTTAAAAGTGAAACAGATGCCCATTTCTGTTCAGAAAAGTAATATTTTATTTCAAAGCAAACTTTGAAAAATAATACATTCTGTCAAATATTTAAAATATCACAATGTTATGATATCTGCATCTAAATAATACTGTTTTACTGTGTGGTTAACATTTCTAACAACACTTATTTGTGCAATATTTGCAACACAATAACAACCGTACATAATCAATTTAGATAATCAAATAATTCATGTCACACAATAACATAAAATTACTGGTTATTTTTAATACAACAGTGCTTAATATATAAGTTAACAATTGTAAATGTCACAAACAAACACATTAACAATTATGAATGTTCAAATCACTGTTGTTTCACTGATAATATTCAACCATTTTAGCTAGGGGTATATATGACGCCATCCAACGAATTTTTTTAGAAATACGAAACGCGGGCTATATTACTTTGAGTCAGCGTTATTCCTTCGAGTTCTGTGTTCGAAACCGGAATCTGTAGATGTGTGCCTGTTATAAAGATGTGACAATTACATTTACTTAGCAACATGTCTTCAATGCGCATAGCGGACAGCCAGATAACGATCGCGAAACGGTTTATGTTGTCGCCTTCCGCCCGCGTTCCTGTTTACGTCGGTTGACACGAAGTAGCACCGGCGCGGCGCCATGACTGATGACACTCGAGTCTCGTAACGATTTGCCTTACGCGTTTTAAAAATCCTGCGTCATAAATCCACCAAAATAAACGAATGCCGTTGCATAATAATCATGTTTATTTCAAAATATGGCCAATAAAGTCCGCTTTATGGTGTTGGTGATTCTACCCTTTCAGCGTTTACGGCGTTTCCGTTCGAAAACACAAATCCCGTTTCGAAATGTCGATTACGCGGAATTCCATCCGTTTCCCAAGATCGCGTCCTAATCGGCAAGTGCTTATTGTATCTCCCCGCCCTGACGTTGACCTCACTTTGGATTATTTAATCTACGCAAGTGTTGGTTGCCTTTTAAGCAACCACCGCTAGTGGTTAGGTGACAATTACCCTCCAGAAGAGGTGATCCAGAAGTGCCTAGGTCGCCACGTCCAGGCGCTCCTCATTCTACCCTACGACCAGGCTCTGGTGGAAAGGGTGTTCAGCATGATGGGGAAGATCGACACCAAGTTTCGGCCGTCGCTAGGGCATAAGTCCCTGAGTGCCTTGCTAGCGTGCAAAATCAACGTTTCCTCTGCATGCTACCAGTTGCAGATGTCGCCAGGTTTGCTGGAGTCGGTTGGAAAGGTGACTCACCTTTACAACACTATGTTGCAAAAGCAATAAAGTGACAATTGCACGGCGATCACAATCTTTTGTTTGTTTTATTTTTTTGTTTTTAGGTGGCTTTCAATAAGCGTTCCTTTAAAAATAAATTACCGGTAAAATCTCCCTATTGTGTTTTGATAATGTAGGGTGGTCTCCCTATTTTCGGTTCATTCAACTTGGAAGTTCTGTGAACATAACTGCTGTGTTCTGACTATTTAAAATAGTATCCCGGCTACCAATCATCTGAAAGATGTACAGCTTGTTAACGTTAATGAATATCGAGATCTTGGTGTTACAGTGAACGATAAATGTTTATTTAAACAGCACATTTTATTTATTTCTCCCAAAGCATACAGCGCAATCAATGTTATTTTTCGTTGCTTTAATACTGCCGATGCTTGTGCTCATTAAAGCATATAAATTATTTGTGCGCCTAGTGCTGGAATACTGTTCTACTGTATGGAACCCATACATACCAGCTAGGCAGAACATGGACATGACTGACCAGTTATAGAATGTGCAATGGTTCTTTACCCGCCGGGTCTATTACCGCTGTAAATTCGATGCCAGTCATGGCTACTTACAAAGACTTGAATACCTTCATCTAGAGAGTCTCGAACTCCGCCGGGTTTATAATACTATAGTAATGGTATATAATATCATGCATGGACATGTCAATGTACCTGAAAATAATCTCATTTTGTGCAATAACACTGCTATAAATACCATCATTTCGACAAGAGGTCATTGATTTAAACAACATCCATTAAACTTGATGTAACAAAAATTGTTTTGCAATAGAGTTGTATCTATATGGAACCGACTACCTGAACGCATAGACTAGTTAACTTAACATCCAAAATACAACTTAGGAAAGTCCTGCGTACAATAAACTTTGATTCTGCAATGAAGTTCGATAGACACTTGTAGGAATCTACTTGATTGGAATATTTGTGTATTATTATTATTGTATATTATCAGTTCACCGTTACGGTGTATTACATACAATGATGGGTACATGTCAAACGTTGTATTCTGTATTGTATTCATATAATAATGTTGTGTGTATATGTAAATTAGCACGTGTTGTACCAATGGGACACCATTTTTAGTCCTTTGGCCGAAAGTCCAAGGGACTATTGCCATCACTCTGCGTTCGCCGTCCGCCGTCCGCCGTTAGCTGCCGTATCTCAGAAACCGTTCAGCAACTTTTTCTCTAATTTTGCATAGACATATCTTAGGGCACTGCCACTATGCACGAGAAATCTGTATTTGATTGAATCATTCTAAGGGATCCCTAGGGCCTCCAAGGACCCCACAACTGGTAAAAATGTAACATTTTGCCTATTTTTTCAAAAACTGTTCAGCAACTTTTTCTCTAATTTTGCATATACATTTCATGTCATTGTGGTAGTGTCACTGTACTCAAGAAATCTGTATTCGATTCAATCACTCTAAGGGCTCCAAATGTCCCCTAAAATGCTCAATTTGTTAACTAACTGGTCTACTGTAGCAGCAGCTCTAGCAGGCTTCCAGTCCTTTTGTTCAACTAATCCCTTTTCCCACAACATCTGTCACACCTCACTGTGGCTGGCTGGTTAAAGTGTGACTAATCTGTAATTGGTCACTGGCAGAGGCTTGGGTCAACAAACACAGCACCTTGTACCAGAAACAGAACACTATTCCCTTTCCCAAAACATCTGTCACATGCGGAGTCTGTGTCTTGTATGGATTTATATTTTTATGCAGTTGTTTTATATAAGCAGAAAGTTAATTGAAATTAGTTATTCTTAGGCCACAGAAAAGTAATTCCCGGTTTCTCATCGATGCATGTATTTAAAAATATGTACCACAACATTTTATTTTCTATTATAATTATTCTTCTAAATGCAAGACGTGGTGCAATAAGTGAACAGTAAACATGTAAACATTTTACTTCCATCATAACCCTTAATGATCTGTAACTATGATTCACCAAAAAACATTTGATTAATAATTACCTACAGGTTTTTTTTATTTATGCCGGGCAGAAACTGTTTCTGCCCGGCAGAAACAGCAACAATAGGAAATACATGCCATTGGTAGGCAAACGTGTTCTTTTTATAGAAAATGTCAGTTTCTTTCTGTACCTCTCTACGTATGATAACCATTTGTCCGCCATGCTCACAATAAACATCACATGAATGATAAAAGGAAGATCACTGCCACTTAACTTGTGGATTATTGTTATTATAAAACTGCTCTGCTACTGCTTGGTGGACAGTAAGCTGCAACTGTCTTTGAGTTTGTTTACATTTTGACAAACTACTATTATACAGCACTAATTTTTTAATGAATCACATTTTGAGAATGCATGTCATTGTTTGCGGTGCAACTTTTGTGTGCTTCATTTTCTGCTGCTACAAGTTGCGTTCATCTGAAAGATTATTCAATTACCTATCCAATGATAATACATATGTTGTGGTGTTATAAATATATAGCTTTGGTATATTGTACACGAGGGTTGTGATAGGAAACTATTGGACATTGCGACAGTGTAGAGAGACAGTACGAGATGTGTCACTCAGTATATGAAGTGTGACTTTCAGATACTTCATTTTGTAGTGCTATGGATTATGATGGGCCTCTCCATTAGCTCCCTATATATTTATGTGAAATATATCATTATGTCATTAAAATATTTCAGAACAGGCTAACGCTAAGCTGCAACTGTCTTTGAGTTTGTTTACATTTTGACAAACTACTATTATATAGCACTAATTTTTGAATTGGCACGACTAATGCTAATATATCCCACACAATGACTTCTACGGGAAACAACGTTGGTGTAAATTATCATCCCATTATTCTTACTGACAAAGACCTGTAAGTTAGGTGAGTAACACCTTCGAAGTTCTGACAGCAGGACACCGCCTTCGGTGAAGTCGAGACAAAAGTTTGACTAAGGTTTCAAGTTCAAACGGTCTATCACCGTCCAGCTGACCCATTTTAAATTTTCTTTAGACTACCTTTTGCTCTCAAATAATCTGTCCTCTTAATTTTATACATAAAGACACAATCTGGCATAACTTTATACATTTTTGTAGCAGCACATTTGTATTTCAAATGTATCATATATTTATCACTTGTTGTGTATTACACCCAGCTGTAGAGCTAAGATTCTCTGCCTGCTATTGTTTGATGGAAACTGTGACCTATATGTAATTGGTCACTGGCAGTAACTTGTGTCAACAGACAGCATTAAGCCACTAGACCCCTGTTAAACTGGACAGTTGCCTGTAGGTTTTAAACTGTGTCAAACAGTGAGTCTACCTTTTGCTCTCAAATAATCTGTCCTCTTAGTTTTACACATAAAGACATAATCTGGCATAACTTGATAAGTCTTTGTAGCAGCACATTTGTACTTCCAGTGTATCATTGCAACATAACATACATATTACATACTGTGTGCCACATTTTAATGTTGTGCATGTAATATTTCCATGCAATCCATTTGCATATATAATGTAAAACTTCAACAGCCGTTTTCTTCATTTTCACTTTTTGACCCCTACCATGTTCAATGCTCCATAACTTCGCCAATTTTTGTAGCAGTCATAATTTTTGAAACCGTGTAAAGCACCCTACCAAACCTTTACAAGGATGTAAGAAAACAATGTTACAATTTTTTTGACTTATCATGATTTATCACTCATTTGGTCAGCCGGGGTCACATATAGACGTATTAGTCCAAAGGACTTCAGGGCCACTTGGCCCATTTTTTAACATTGTTCATCCAAAATAATCAATCAATCAATCAATGCGGCCTAATGACATGTAGTTGCGATTGTTATCAGGACTTGGTTCTCTGATGCTATCCGCAAGGCCAAGTCGACGAGTTCGTGGAAGGAACTGATTGGCTTGCAGCAACTCATTGAGGCGAGAGATGCGTTCGGCATTGAGCGTGCCCTCGGCTCAGTCGTATTTTCTTCAGGAGGATTCAGCTCCGTCAACGAATATGCAGTGTTCATGCAGAATCAGGAGGTGGCCAATGATTCTCTAAACTCGGCCATATCCTATACACAACTGGTAGGTATAATTGTTGTATGGTCGTTTACGGTCGGTCGGTCGATCCCAAACAAATGTACGCACGCGCATACACACACACACACACTCACACACATACACACACACATACACACAAACAAACACTCTCTCTCCTCCTCCCCCTCTCTCTCATCTCTCTCTCACTCTCTCCCCCTCTCCTTCTCTCTCTCACTCCTCATCCCTCCATCCCTCCCTCTCTCCCTCCCCCTCCCTCCCTCCCTCCCTCCCTCTCCCTCCCTCCCTCCCTCCTCCCTCCCTCTCCTCTCCTCCTCCCCTCCCTCTTCTCCTCTCTCTCTCTCTCTCTCTCTCTCTCTCTCTCTCTCTCTCTCTCTCTCTCTCTCTCTCTACCTTGTCTTGTCTCTTGTGCAATGCCTCCTCCCTCCCTCCCTCCCTCCCTCCCTCTCTCTCTCTCTCTCCCCTCTTTCTACTTGTCTTGTCTGTTGTGCTAACAATGCCTCCCTCCGTCCCTCCGTCCCCCTGTCCCTCCCTCCCTCTCTCCCCCTCCCTCTCCCTCTCTCTCTCTCTCTCTCCCTCTTTCTACATTGTCCGTTGTGCTAACAATTGCCTCCCCCCCCCTCCCTCCCTCCCTCCCTCCGTCCTTCCCTCCCTCCCTCTCTCCCTCTCTCTCTCTCCCTCTCTCTCCTCTCTTTCTACCTTGTCTTATCTGTTGTGCTAACAATCCCTTCCTCCCTCCCCCTTCCTCCCCCCTCCCTCCCTCCCTCCCTTCTTCCCTCCCTCCCTCTCTCCCCTCTTTCTACCTTGTCTTGTCCGTTGTGTTAACAATACCTCCCGTCCTCTCTCCTAGGTGCACCGGATGTACTACGAATACATCGACGAAAGCGTGGAGCTGATCACAAAGATCCGTGCCATGCGCAAGGAGATCCGCAGCTACAACTTGTTCTCCCGAAATCTGCTACTGGTATTGTACACGTGACGGGATTATTGCGAGAACGAGAGACTGACAGTATATGATTATATTGGCAAATAAATCGGGCTTAGCGAAGTACACATATTTGCATTATTGCTGAAGTAAACTTGTCGGCTCAGCGTTGAACTAGGTTAGACTTGCAATTCATATGTATATCGTTTACCTGCATAAATTGTCTGACAACAACACATTCTACAATAACTTCGTTTAACGGTTTCACGCGATCGGTTGTACTTGGATTGGAGTAGAACAATTTGAATTGAATTGAAAAACCTTTATTGTCCATAGAATGGTTTACATAGTATGAACATTTTCCTTTGGGCTCACACTGTGTTAGGACATTTACACATATAAACATTTACACAACCGTCCCCGCCCATCATGTCGACTAGTAGTTAGTTTGCGATTGCTTTGTTCAGAAATACGTCCTTAACAGTTGCCATCTGACCACACTTGCACACAGCGTGTGTGTCAATATATTCGGCCTTTCTTTGCATTATTAAATTGTGAGAACATAATATAATGGTCACACCCACTTGCCCGTGCTTGCCAATATTTCTGTCATTTGTTGTTGCAGGGAGAACCGTCGGCAGAAATGGCAGTTTGGTGGTTCGGCAACGTCACTATGTACACCGACTTGCTCTTCGAGGTTCGTAGGAAACACATCTGACTCGCTTTGAATTATGTGCCAGTATTTCATTGGCTATATTTAATGACGATAATTATGTTTATTAAAAATTACTAACTTGGGGTTGGATAATGTTTGTATATTAATATCAAAATAGCTAAACCTTTTCTTTAAAAAAGTTGCTGATTACTATAATCACAGTCGCCATTTAGTACTTGGTACTAAAATCCAAACTTGTAGCGAAAAATCCTGTCGTGACTCTGGAAAATAAAAGTAAGCATACCTATCCCATATAAATCGATGCCAGTGCTTCCAACGGTACCATCCATTTGATGTAAAGTATATTCCAAACTGCAGATCGAGAGGAACGTGAAGGAATATATCACGCTGGAGATCAACACGACCTTACTGGTTCGACACTGTCCGCCTTGTGTTTCTCGCCGTCATCATCGCGTGCACCTTTCCCTTCAGTCTCCTGCTGCTTGGGACGATGCTCCATCAATGCGAATACAAGGACAATTTAGAGGGCGCTGACATCGAAATGTAAGTGTCCATCTTAAAACTAAATACGTACATCTGTTAGATCTGATTCTACTCAGTGTATAGCCACTAGGTCGCATGGAGGCCAATCTAGGGCAAATATTATAAAAAGTAGGACAACCTGGGGCAATGTGGGCTACCTGGGGGTAATATGGTACACTAGCTGTTTTAGTATAAAGGGTGGTGCAATCTAGCAGATCGCAGTGGAACTAATGTCTAGGCGCATCACCATCTACATCGAACGCAGGAAGGATCGTCTGCTGCGAACAAACCATTACAAACTCGCAAGAAGACTTTAACTTTCTGCTTTAATCTAATTTTCAACAACCATTCAACTGCGTACTAAGACCACGTGATTGTCTTCACATTGCTTGTAATATTTTCTATGAATTCACAAGCATTTTATTTAATATTAATGGAGAGATCGCAAGGGCTGTTTGAGCGATAATTAAGGAGTCCACATTGACCTTGGGTCAAGTGGACAAGAAAGCCAAGAACGATCCTAACGATAATCCTTTTAGCAACGATAATCCTGAGTGCCTGTACTGTGGGCATATATCTTAGTTCCAATGAAGCATAAATCAGCTGCGAGTTCTATGGGCCGATGTAAAATGCGCGGGTGTTGGCGCAGATGTTTCGCATTTCATGTGTGTCATCTGTATTTATTTTCACAATTATTATTATCATTATTATTATTATTATTAGCCTTTGTCTAGAACAAAGTATAAAAGAAATGACGTAATGATTATAATATGATGAGTTTCCAGACGCAAATACGAAAATTTTCTTCTGAATTCCGTTTTTCCTCTTTATCTAGATGGCCATATTAAAGATAGTCAAAATATATATTTACATAAATTATTAAATAAATTACATTATATTAAAACATTAACGTTAATATATTAGTAAAAATAAGCTTGATCATAACATAACATATTTACGTTTTGAATGAATGAATGAATGGCTATTAAGCAAACCTGATGGTGTGTTCAAAAGGCATTGAAACTTAATAAGGCCTTATTTAAATAAATTATAATTGGCAAAAGAAACAATTCTACAATGTATTTATTTATTTTTATTATTAGTATAATGTATAATTATGTTGCATAATTTACACAACATAATTATATACGCTAATAACAACAAAGAGCAATTAATAGTTCATTAGGACATTGGGATGGCCATGTACAGTCATTAGCAAAAGTTTAAGACCAGGCACGATTTTTAAGCATTTTATGGTATGGCATCAGATTGCATCAGGTAATGTCTGGATTGCATCATCCTATTTGGGCCTTGACGCAATACGCCTAGTCAGTACTTCCAGGTCATTTGTTTGCTGCTGTCAGTATCGATTAGGTGTTTTTAAGTTTTGTCTTCATCCCTGAAATGGGCAAAAAATCGTCTTTGACAGAGGTTCTAAGGGCACAAATAGTGACTCTACGTGGAGAAGGATATACGGAAAGAGACATTAGTGCTAAATTACGTTATTCCAAGACAGCAGTGCACAACGCCATCGTCAAATTCAATACTGATGGCACTTTTCGTGACAGTAAAAGGAGTGGTCGTCCACGGAAAACTACGCTCAGGGATGACCACGCAATGAGACGCATCGTGATGCGCTCGCCAATGAGCTCATGCAAGAAAATTCGGGCTGCTTTACGCTTAAAAGGTACGAAAATAAGTCTCAGTACTGTTTCGAGACGTCTCAGCAAGGAATTTGGGTTCAAGTCCCGCAAGCCAGCCCGGAAGCCACGCCTGACACCTGTGATGAAAAAAGAGACTGGACTTTGCCAGACGACATCGCCACTGGACTCTCGCGCAGTGGAAGAAAGTGTTGTTCTCAGATGAATCGACCATGCAACAGTTTATACCTCGCAAGAGGCACGTTAGGCAGCCAGTAGGTAAGCGATTTTATGAGAAATATACAGCAGCCACAATGAAACACCCGCCAAGTCAGATGATTTGGGGTGCCATGTCATGTTTTGGCCCTTCTGGTTTGTATTTTATTCCACCTAACACCACTATGAATGGACCTAGGTACGTGGAGTTGCTGAAGGAGAAGCTGAAACTGCATATGGACATCCACAAATGTACGATTTCCATGCAAGATGGCGCTCCTTGTCACCGATCCAAGTTAGGCACTGATTTCCTCAAGAAGAACAAAATCTTCGTGCTGGAATGGCCTGGGAACAGCCCAGATCTAAATCCCATTCAGAACCTGTGGACTATAATGAAGGATAAGGTGGCAGACAAACAACCATCAAGCACTCAAAACTTGAAACAAGCTATCAAGGAAGTTTGGGTCACCGAAATCACCCAGGAGTACTGCGAATATCTGGTTTCTAGCATGCCATATCGCATCCAGGCGGTCATTGACAGCAAAGGAGGCCACACTAAATACTGAAAAGTAGAGACACTGACACTTTTGGACAACATAAAGTTTCATATTATGTTGTACTACGTTTATTTGGCGAAATAAACTGATATAATGTTACGTGAAGGCCAAAAAATCATAGTTTTGTAAAATGTCTTCAAAAAATTGTGCCTGGTCTTAAACTTTTGCAAATGACTGTACTATGGGAAAAGCCTATCCCGGTTTACCCCAAAGGCCTGGGTTACAATGGGATACCGGGGCAATGTGGGACACCCTTATTATCTCATTAATTAATTGCAGCAACTTGATGACTTTTTTATGTAGACCTAGGTTATCACCCAACGTAGCTAATTTATCAATCATTTGTTATATCCGGTATTGTGGCTATATGCAGGAGCCAAATATCCTTAAGTATCCCGTATTACCCCAAGTGGCGCCCTCTGGAGATTTGATCATTAGTCAATTAATTGTCTCAGGTAGGAGAAATGTCCTTTAGAAAAGCAATGCATATAAAAACACGTAAATTACGTAATTCTATAACTTATGTTGTGTTTTCTGAAATGCATTGCCAATTGGTAAATCAGAGGCCGACCAGAACTCGGCGCCTTGGATGAGATGCACCTATAATGCTCCAAGATCAGCCTATTGATGTATTGATACCTACACACGGTCCAGCTCTTGTGGTCATCTCGAACGTTTCTAAGCTGTTGTCTCATAAATAAACTGCTACGCTTCCGCTGTTTATTTTTAGAAACTAAAGATTCAGTAAAATCACATGCACGTCGGGCAGGCGACGTCGCACGAATTCCATGAGCGCATCCGTGGTTGCTGGAGGCACGTGCCCCCTAAATCTTTGAAATGACCTTTGGAAAATGCCCTTTGGAAAGTGCCCTCGCTAGCCAGACGTGCCCCTTGACCTTTCGAATGTGCCCCGTTTTGTCGAGCGTCGGGTGAGGGGGTTGCATTTTAAGGTTTTTGGAGAGCCTCGAGGTTGGTATTTTTGGCGAGTGTTTTGGATTTGCGAATCAATATGGCCATATCCCGTCTTAATGCGGATTTATTTGAAATTGGACAACGCTATCTGGATATATGGCATACTGCGTTATGTGTGACAGGTCGGGCATGAGCATGGAGCAGGACAAACACAACTTGAACATCACGGACCGGGCGATGCCGATCATGTTGAAGTCGACGCTGTCTGACGCCGTCGCCCCGGTAGTCATCAGCGTCGTCGTCGCCGAGTTCTTCGACGTCCCCACAGACGACATGGACGTGCCCGTCGACGAGGTACGAAAGCAGCGCCTGGTGGATATTTCACGTATCACGCTCAGCGGAATACGCAAACGTCCGCCAGAGAGCGGAACTGGGCGCCCGGAACTGTTTCGGTGTTTCATCTCCAACTTACTCGTATGCGTGCATCCTCGCAAGTCAGAGGTGTCATTACGTACACTACTACCCCTGGCAGATCTCCTACGAATTGTACGGAAGTTAGCTAAGTCAAACTCATAATTGGCTTCGCCGTACCACCCGTGAGAACAGTACTGACACCCGTCCGACCCGCGCCCCAATTCCAGGAATCCCAACATAATTACCCATTCGACCATTCTCACGAGCCGCTGAGCTGTATTGTGTATTTAAATAATTACGTCTACTGCCCAAACAGTCCATGAAGACCACCTAGAAGACCACTGGAATTTTCGGCGAGCGATATTGTCGGCTGAGTTTATCTTCAGAATTTTGCAAGGCGATTTGCCAGGGGGTACTGAGACTGGTGCAATCAGCAGCACCCCCTGGCGTGCGAGGATGCATGCATGTATACAAATCTAATCCGTATTAGAAAATAACTCTTGATTGAGTGATTGATTATAAATGCAAAATGAGCGGCTGGTACAAACAAGACAATTCACGATTTGTTTACTCCCAATACCATATAATGATAATATAATAGAGTATTTGCAAGTATTCATAGCATTCTAACATCAGAAGAACAGGCATTGCTAGTTAAAACATTCGTTATAATTTTGATGAAATAACACATTTTATTAGTTCATTTACACAATGACTGTTAAGCCGTACAGAGAACGTCAACGTGTGAACGTGATTATTAAAATATCTTGGTAAAAACACTTCTTTGATCTTAAAGAATGTTGCATTTAAACAGTAGATTAAATTCATCTCACTTCTTTTACATAAAGCACCCATGTTAGCCCTTGGTTGGAGTGTCTGGACTTAAATATAATAAGTCGTGTCTGCGTTCATGTAGTCGAGGTGATGAATATCATAATTCATTTCTGCGTTTAGGTGGACGAGGTTATGAATATCATAAGTAATTTTTGCGTTCAGGTGGTCGAGATTATGAAGATCATAAGTCATTTCCGTGATCATGTGATCGAGATGATAAATATAATAAGTCATTCCTGTGGTCAGGTGGTCAAGGTAATGAATATCATAAGTCATTTCTGTGATCATGTGATCGAGGTGATAAATATCATAAGTAATTTCTGCGTTCAGGTGGTCAAGGTGATTGATGCTATCGAGGCGTGCATCCAAGATGTTGTTGCTTGTCACGGGGGCTTCGAGCAGAACATGTTCGGCTGCGCCACCACCGTCATTTCAAGTAAGTATAAAACCCCTGGAACAGGTTGCGACATCGCTATCGATACGGTGGCGTAAACTTACCACCAACACATTGCTCTGTTTACCATCTTTTAAACTGTGCCAGTCATCAAAATCAAATCGGCAAGTTTCCCCTAAAATAAAAAATCGCCTCAAATTGGGTTAAAGTCAATACTCAAACGTATGGTGTTAACGTTGCATTCTGATATCATCCATCTTTCAAATATAAATTTCCAATGAATCAACATGCCCCGTGCACTATATATCACTGTTCTCAACTCCATGTATTTGTTCACAGTAATGTTAAGACAAACTGCGTAAAAACGAAAAATTATATCCGCATACCATTCGCTTAGTTTTCCACTGGCCAGATATGGCGACCGGTAATTTTGCAAATGCATAATTTATCTAACAACATCAATGCCAAAGTAACATATTCACGGTAGCATTTATTTTGCACCCAATTGACACATTTACACCTACAACAACACGTGACATAACGGCTATCATCGCTAGAATGTGTACGTCTTGCACACTTGATCCGTTACCATCCGATCATGTAAAACAGAACACTGACGCACTTGCCATCATTGTTGCCGACATAACAAATGCGTGTTTGGCAGAAGGAACAATGCCGGGTGAACTAAAGCGAGCACTTGTGCATCCTCTTCTGAAGAAGCCGTCACTGTGTAAGAATACCTTAAGTAATTACCGCCCAGTCAGCAATCTGTCCTAACTTTCGAAAGTGATTGAAAAGATTGTGGGCAACAGATTGAACAGTCACGTAGCCAATGAATTACTTATGGATACATTTCAGTCCGCATACAAGCGAAACCACTCGATCGAGACAGCCCTACTGTGAGTAGTCAACGAGATCAGGACCGTGCTTGACCGTAGACAAGGTACAATCGTCGTACTCATCGATCTAAGCACCGCATTTGACACGATAGATCACGCAATACTACTGGATCGCCTACAACGACGCTATGGCATCACCGGAGTGGTTCTCCATTGGTTGGAATCTTACTTAAGTAATCGCAAGCAGAGTGTTGTCATCGACCGCGTATTATCCAGCGAGACGATTTTGTTAACGGGGGTGCCGCAAGGGTCAGTGTTGGGACCACTATTATTTTCACTATACGTGCAGCCGATCGGTGATATAATTCACAAACACGACTTAAAATATCACCTCTACGCCGATGATTTACAACTGTTCTGTAACTACGACCTGGATGCATCTTCTCTGGTGACTGCCGTGCGACGGATCGAGCGATGTATTGATGACGTGAAGGAGTGGATGACTTGGAATTATCTGCTCATGAATGACACGAAAACAGAAATTCTACCGGTTGTCCCCAAATCGGCATCTGCCATCGTTGTCATGTTACTGTGTTTGTTCGGGTAGCGTGTAACACAGAACACGGATTAATAAGAAACGTTTATGCTTTATGTCTGAAACACCAGCCTCCCTATCTAGGTCAAGACGACTGAGCTGCAGCTAATCTGCAGCTAGCCATAATGATGTGCATATCATTACATTTCCCTTCTTTCGAACAGCAGAACTAGATAACAATCGAAAAGTGCAAATAGCAAACGTGTAAATGTCAAAACGAACTATCTAAGTATAAATGTTCATAAATGTTCATAGGTAAAATACAAATACTAGCTATGCGACTAAAAAGATATGGCACAAGTCCTAATAGTCCAGTCGTCGCGGGCTTCTCACAACTCTACCGCTTCGCGTGGTGTATCGTGCAGGAGTTGATGGCGAAGGTATTGGGGCGACTGTGCTCAGTAGCTCAGTTTCTGTAGCCGCGGTCGGTGATGGTGTTGGTGTCGCATGACGTGTTTCCTCGATGGCTTCATCAGTCTGCGGAAGTTGACGACTCTCGCGGATATGCTGACGGTTTCTTCTGAACTCCTTCCCGTTCATGTTCCGTAGAATGTAGGATCGTGGCTCGGTTGATTCTGCTCGTACAGTGGCGGGGTCCCATCGTCCTGTTACCGGGTGTTGCACACGAACTTGTTGATCGGGATAGAGAGGAGGCAAGTCAGTAGATTGTGCTCGTCGATCAAAGTAGTGTTTCTGTGAGACTTGTCGCCGCTGTAGCTCGAGGTGCACATCGTCTTCGTTTGGGACGTCGTTTCGAACTCTCACAGGAATGGTTGACTTGAGGCGTCGTCCCATGATCAGCTGCGCTGGGCTAGCTATTTTTGCGTTGATGGGAGTGATACGCCAGTGGAGCAGGGCGAGTTGATAGTCCGTGCCGGATTGCTTAGATTTCTTCAGCAAGGCTTTGATTGTCCGCACTTGTCGCTCGATGAAACCGTTTCCCTGGGGCCGTCTAGGTGAGGTTGTGATGTGATCAAACTGCCAAGTCCGTGCGAAATCACGGTAGGCCTCGCTGGAAAAGTGCGGGCCATTGTCGCTTACCATTCGGTCAGGAATTCCGAACTCGGCAAAGATCTGTTTTGTGGCATTCACCACGACATGACTTGGAGACGGGTTTGGTAGTTGTCTGATGATGGGGTACTTGGTGTAGTAATCAGCGATTATCAACCACTGGTGCCCTTCAAACTCAAACAGGTCAGTCCCCAACACGCTCCACGGCTTGGATGGAATATCGTGTTGCAGCAAAGGTTCTGGTGTCTGCGATGACTGGTGTTCTTGGCATACGTTACAGGTTTGCACAAGTCGATCAATGTCTTTATTGATGTTCAACCAGTACACCGTGTCTCTTGCCAGCAACTTGGTCTTCTCTCTGCCGAGATGAGCGGTGTGTAGTTGTCGCAGGATCTCAGGCTGTTGTGTTCGTGGAATGACGAGTTGTTGGCCTTTCAGGACCAGACCATTCTCAACAGACAGTTGGTCTCGGAAACTCCAAAACGATCGAATGTCTGTAGGTAGATCCTTGACGTCTTCTGGCCAGCCTGCCACGATTGTTTCCAAGAGCTGGTTCAGTACTGCGTCCAGTGATGTGTCACGCCTGACTTGATCCAATCGTTCCGTTGAAAAACGAACAAGATCTACTCGCATATCAAGGTCGATGGGTGTGGCGTTGTGTGGACTAGGTAATCGCGACAAACCATCTGCGAGTTGGTTTTGTGAACCGGGTCGGTGCGTCATCTTGAAGTTGTACCCATGCAACTTGATCAACATCCGTTGCAGTCTTGGCGGAGCTGATGCGATGGGTTTATCGGTGATCATCACGAGCGGTCGGTGGTCCGTGATGACGTTGAAATCTCGTCCGTACAAGTACGTATGGAATCGTTGCATTCCGAATACAATCGACAATAGTTCACGCTCGATGCATGCATATCGCTGCTCGGTAGTTGTGAGACTTTTGCTCGCGTACGCGACGGGTCTGAGCTCGTCATCTGAGTCTGGTTGCAGGAGTGCAGCTCCAATACCTTTCAAACTCGCATCACACTGGAGGAATGCCGGTTTACGCGGATCATAGTAGTGTAACAAAGAGTTCTCCGATACTTCGTTCTTCATGTCAAGGAACGCTTGTTGGTGATGCGCTTCCCACACAAAGTCCGAGTCTTGACGTAGCAGCTCTCTCAGCACCGCAGATTTGGCGCTGAATGCTATCACGAAACGTGAGAGATACGTGATGAAGCCCAGGAATTGTTGTAGTTCGGCTTTTGTTGTCGGTACAGGCATTGCCCTGAGGTCATTCACTTTTTGAGGATCTGGCTTGATTCCCTCGCTGGTGTAAAGTTGACCAAAGAATTATACTTTGTTGCACTTGATGTTACACTTTGCTGAGTTGAGTGCTAGACCATGCTGCTTAGCGATGCACATGAACTGCTGCAGGTTGCGGTCGTGATCGAGTTCGGTTGCGCCGTACACCACGAAATCATCTGCTATCCCGCAAACCCCAGTGCACTTTTCGAGTATTCGGTCCATTTCCAGTTGGAATATGTCCTGGCTCACCGAGAGTCCGAATGGCAGTCTCAAAAAGCAGTATCTCCCGAATGGCGTCTGGAACGTCGTAAGCTTCTGGCTCTCATCGTCTAGTTTAATCGACCAGTATCCTGCCTTTGCGTCGAGTTTGGAGAAGAACTTGGCGTTCGCAAACTTATGATTGAGTTCGTCCAACGTTGGCGTTTGGTGTCGAGGACGAATCAGCGCTTTGTTTAGCTGACGCGGGTCGAGGCACACACGGATGCTGCCGTCTCGTTTGGTGACATACGTCAATGAACTGACCCAATCGGTTGGTTCTTCGATGACGCGAATGACTTGTTGGTCGACCATTTTGTCCAGTTCTGATTTTATTTTGTCTCTAAGAGCGATAGGAGTTCTGCGTGGTGGGTCGATGCGACTAGGAACGTTCGGATCGACCATCAGCTTGTGCGTCTTCTGTAGCTCACCGATCCGATCAAATTGTTGTGGATATTGCTTCATTAAGTCTCCGATGTTGTCAATCTTATGCGGATGAGGCGTCTCGTTGCTCAATGCGCAGTGCATTGTGATGACGTGTAGGTCTTCGCATGTGGATAACCCGAGGATTGCGGGTCCTGGCACGTCGACCACGAAGAACTTCGTCTTTCTCCATTCTCGTTCGTCGTAGGAGCAGTTGATGTCAACAGTGCCTCTGCATGTGATAGCGGTTCCGTTATACGCTGTTAGAATGCTATATGTTGGCTGTAGGCAGTCTACACGAGGATTTCCAACTGTGTCGAGTTGTTCTGGAAACATGTCTCTGAACGTTCGGAAAGGCATAGTGTTTGCCTGTGCGCCTGTGTCGACTTTCAGCGTGAAGTTGTGCATGCCTGGCCTGTTGCATAGCTGAATCTTCAGAGTAGCATATGCCTCATTCCTGTTTGAAGTTGAAGTGTGGACTACATTGAATGAAAATTCATTTGCTTGTGACCTGCTGTCATCGTAGTCGCATTGTTCATCTACTGTGTGAAGTCGTTGATTGCGTCTGTCAGGACGATGTACGTCGGACGTTTGGCGTTGCGTCTCAACGTTTTTGGGGTTGTATTCTACGGTGCTGCCCTCTACCGAACGAGTCTGCTGTTTGCTGTGAAGGGTAACGTCCCCTAGCGGAAGAGTTCGTAGCTAGTTGTTCATGCTTTGTTGTCAAACAACACTTTTGCCAATGCCCACGCTTCTGGCACGCATTACAAGTGTCGTTTTTAGCTGAACAGTACTGCTTTCCGTATGGGTGACTTCGACCACAGTATTTGCAGCATGTGTCCCGCTTGTCTCGGATGACATCCATCTGCTGTGCTCGACCGTCGCTATGCAATTGCTGTAGTTGTTTGACGTGCGTTGCCGATGCTTCGTAACTTCGTCCAAGGGCTATTGCCTCGTGAAGCTTCGTGCCTTTTGGCTTGTTCAGCAGCTCTTTTTGAAAGTCTGCGATTGGTGTGCTTGCTATGATCAGCTCAATTAAACGTTCGTTCAATTCGTCGTCAACAAAATCGCACTTTAAAGCTTGTAGCTTGCACCTGTTGATGAAATCGTCCAATCCTTCTTCGCGCGTCTGTCTGTAGTGCGTCAGTTTCAGACGACTGATCCGGTAGTTTTCCGGTGGCTCAAGCTGCTCTTCAAATGCTGCGAATATCTTCTTGGGATCTTTCTTGTCCTCTTCGGATAGTGTCCAAGAGTTGTAGCGTCGCAAACCTTCATCGCCAACTTGAAGCAAAATGTGGACAACTTGATCTGCGGTCTCGATGCGTTTAGCCTTGAAGTACAACTCAATTCTCTGTTTGAACAGTTTGAAAGTGTCGGCCGGATTCGGCACTGACCAGTCCATTCGTGGTACGTGGTCCATGTTGCTATTGGCTATCGCGTTGACGTTCTCGCTGACGTTGTTGTTGTTGAGTGGCAATGTCGATGTGTAGCTGTATGACTGCTTTTACGAGTCTAAGCTTACATAATAATCGTATACAGCTGTCTGACTATTGTTTTGAGTCATGACTAGCTTACAGATCAGCGTAGGTGTTTTTACGAATGTTCTAGGCCTGCGAGTGTACACAGCGCCTGACGTGACCTTTGACACGGTTATCGAGAATGACAGTTCATAGCCGATGCGCCATTTTTGGTGCGTGAAATCGTTCGCAATGTTTCGCAATGTTCTTCAAAACTTCGCCAAGGCTACATCTGATAGGCTATGATATGCTATACATTCACGATCTCACCGCTGCCGCCATGTCATGTTACTGTGTTTGTTCGGGTAGCGTGTAACACAGAACACGGATTAATAAGAAACGTTTATGCTTTATGTCTGAAACACCAGCCTCCCTATCTAGGTCAAGACGACTGAGCTGCAGCTAATCTGCAGCTAGCCATAATGATGTGCATATCATTACAATCGTAAGTGGGCTCCGTGTGCGCGTCGGGACAGATTAAATCTGTGCAACTGATCATGTTAGAAATCTCGGCGTCCACCTTGACAGACACCTGGATATGACTGTGCAAGTGTCGCGTACTATCAACTTGCTCGCTGCACCTGCGCAACATCGGGTTGATTCACCGTTACCTCACTCAACCGAAAGCGGAACGGGTAGTCAATGCCATGATTACATCCCGTTTGGACTACTGCAACTCTTTACTGTTTGGTACCTCAACCAATAACATCGGTCGATTGCAGCGACTCCAGAATGCTGCCGCTCGCCTTATTACTCGACAGGCTCGTTGTGAAAATGCGACCCCTATTCTTCGCGAACTGCACTGGCTACCTATTCAACAGCGCATTGCATTCAAGATCGCTGTTCTTACATACAAGTCGCTGCTCGAAGACCTCTCGTCTGTCTACATGCAGGAACTCGTGCGTGTCTACGTGCCAGCCAGATGTCTTCGGTCTGCTGACTCGAACGCACTAGTTGTTCCGAGAACACGCAGCAGAGCCGGTGACTGTACATTTGCTCACGCAGCGGCAGCAGTGTGGAACGCTCTGCCGTCAATTGTTACCAGCAAAACACCACTCGAATCATTTAAATCTGTGTTGAAGACTCACCTGTTCACTGCAGCGTATATGTAACTCGGACCCTTACCAACACTGTTTTACCATAGCTGATTGATGTTTGACGTTTATTTATTATTTATTTATCTATTTATTTACTTTTTGTAGACATTTTAGCCTAATTTATTGATGTTTATATTAATTTTAGTTTATTTATTTAAAAAAAAATATATTATCTTAACTATTTTATTTTATGATATTTTACATCACATTCCTTTTCTACTTCTACTATATTTATTGTCTTAATTGCTATTATTATTAGTTCATTTTATCTGTGATATAACAACGATTGTTTGTATTCAAATGCATTACTTTTAACATACACTTGTATATTGTTGTAAAGCGCTGTGAACAATATTAGATGTAGCGCTTAACAAAATAAAATATTATTATTATTATAGCACGTATGATCAAATAAGTCAATACTGTTCATGTTGTATATATATACACACTTTCCTAAAAACAGTTAAACTGGTAATGTAACTCAGAATGCAAGTTTAATATGTGGACCAATAACTTATGTCTTGCTGGGGCACCCCGCAGCTGATCCCGGGTAGCGCAAGAGACAATCTCCCTCGAATTATGTGTTGTAGTGATCCCTGTACACTTTAAACCTATTTGTGTATAGTCCAAATGAAAATTGTCCTCTACTCATAGCAATTTAATTTGATTATTCCAGTGATCTTATTAATTATTGGTACCATTATTTTACAATAAATATCACCAAAACTATCATTTGAGTTTTTTTTGTAAATTATTAAATTATATTGATATATATATATATATACATTTACTTTTTTATTTTAGAAGTAAATGACAAATTGGCTGTTCAACACGCGGCGAATGTGGCTCGTTTTTCCGTCGATTTGGTCGAATCCATGCGTGCGCTCACGTTCGCTACTGGTAACAAAATCGATGTCAAAGTGAATATTGACATAGGTAAGTGTCTGGTGCAATATAATTCTTGTTCTAAAACAGAACGATTTGTCTTGTCTTGAAACATCTAACCCCAAAAGGTGGTTTTTAAATATACGGAACCTGAAGAATTAAACAGATCATACTTTCCAGTAACACTACTCGTAGACTTCATATTGCGTAGAAAATATTTAACCAATTTCATATAAAAATAATAATTTGAAACTAGGCCTTTTCGAAGATACCTTTCGTAAAAATGCGAGATGTTTTTTTTCGAATTTGCACTTCTGTGGTCCTTCGCTCTGATGATGACGTTGTGCATCAATGTTCGGATTAACAGATTAACGATGAAGGTTTACTGCTCCCTTGAGCTCAGGTTATATAATATACTATTATTATAATCATTACTTAAGGCAAATAAGGCAAATAAACTATTTGTCAAACGGACTACAGGAATAACAACATTATCAGTGAGGTAAATATATAAATGTATCTATGATTTGGAAATTATTACTAAATCAACGAAGGCGCAATGGTTATACTGGATTATTAGTTACCCCGATCACGTGTTCATAATTGTGTTTCGCAGGTAATGTGGCCGTTGGTTTTCCGGACCAGGAGAGCAAAGTTGGGAAACTGTGTTTTCTCGGCGAGCCGCTGGCGTCGGCCATGGACATGACGATTGATAATGAAAGTGAGTCTGAGCATTTCACATCTTTCTTTCTTTCTGTTCTACTTGGTTTGTTGGTCTTCTTGTTCTTTCTGTTATTCTTGTTCTTTATGTTCTTCTTTTTCTTCTTGTTCTTCTGGTTCTTCTTGTTCGTCTTGTTCTTCTTGTTCTTCTTGTTCGTCTTGTTCTCGTTGTTCTCGTTGTTCTTGTTTTTGTTCTTCTACTTGTTCTTTTTGTTCTTTTCTTCTTCTTTTTTTTCTTGTGTTTCTTGTTCGCCTTTTCCTATTGTCTGTCATGTTGGTCTTGTTTTCTTATTTTTGTGTTCGTCTTGTTGCTCTTGTTTTTCTGCTCTTCTTGTTCTTCTTTGTCATTCTTGTTCGTCTTGTACTTCTTATTGCCCCGTTCTTCTCGTTCTCCATGTTTTTCTTCTTGTTCTTCTTCTTGCTCTTCTTGTTCTTCTTTTCTATTCTTGTTCATCGTGTTCTTCTTATTATACTTATTTTCCCGTTCTTCTCGTTCTCCATGTTTTTCTTCTTGTTCTTCTTCTTTTTGTTCTTCGTTTTTTCTTCTTGTTTCTTTGTTATTCTTGGGCTCTTTATTTTGGTTCTTCTTTATTCATCCTTCTTCTTCACCTTGATCCCTTACAGGTGATGTCCACATCGTCCGGTGCATTCTGCCCTCTCTGCCCCATCTATCCCGTTCGTGTCCAATTATCTTCCCCTCTCGATTGTTCATACTTGCCCTTTCTACCTATTCGTGAGGCCAGCCTCCGACCATTTGTCCTCTCTCCCACCCATAAGATCATGCCGCATCGGAAACATATCTGCAGAATATTGGAGATTCATTATTAAAACAAAGGGTATCTCTCTGGATCCAAAATTCAGGCTCGACACAGAACTTTCAAGACATTCACTCTCTCTTCTTCAGCGTCAGAACGAAATACCCTCTCTGTCATGTGACAACGGTCGTGGTTGGCCTATGACCACAGAGAGCAGTTCATTCAGACGATGAAGAAGAACCAGTGAAGGTTTCAAAAACCCCGTCCTGTCTGAAATTTGGATTCTAAAAAGTGTGTATACTTTATTTTCATAATGAATCATATAACAGAAACCGTTAACAGCCCACATCGTGAATACTTGTGATGTTGTCTTCTGATGTTCCACAGAACAAGAAGGCGAGATCCGCATCAGTAGGAACTGTTTCAACCTGCTGCGCTACTCGCTGGATTTCTTCACTCACATCCGACGTAAAGAAGACAATATCGACGTCAGTACTGTAAGAATAATGTCACATCTGTTTAAAAATAGTATGGCCCTCTGCTGCGTGTCCCTCATGGCCTGGATGACCAAACTAATACTGGGTCCCTTTTTGTTAATTAGCAACGTAAACCTAAATGAATAACTGATAATAGTTACTCTTTGAGCCGACATAGAACAGTTGGATTGTGGTATCCACACTCATATACACATTAATCATCATAACAGAAAATTAAGGAGAATTTGAAAAGACACGTATGTCGGTGTTGTGTCATTTTTGGAAAGTCCGAAGGTGTTTTACGCAATCCTCAAGGCAATTGGTACTTTTGGGGAGCTTCAGCCCCACCCCCAATATTCACCGACGCCAATCGGTATAACATGATTTTGCGATAAACAAAAACGACCGGAAAAGCTCGCTTTAACAACCATATGACAATATCTTGCAGAAGTCGTGGGGTCCATCCCATTTGCTGCTGCCAGAGGAACAAATCACTTACCTGACCGACCCTCCCGCCTCGTTCAGTGTGACGCCAGAACCCGTCGTCGATGAGAACGACATCTGCGCCTTAATAAATGTTGACTCAGGCAAGTCTCGAGTCGCAAAGATGTGCTTACTCAATTGTGTGGCGAGTTACGAGTCATCAATGGTTGTTTTATTTAGTTTAGATAGTCCAGCATTTCAGTACAGCTTGCGTAATTACATGTTGCATAATGTGCGGTTATGTAATATTACATTTTACATGTAATCCCAGATGTGTGTGTGCGTGCGTGCGTGCGTATGCGTGCGTATGCGTGCGTGGGTGCTTGCGTGTGTAATTACTATTCGTATAAATTCTTTCTTTCTGTGGGCAGACGATGACATGAATGACGTGTCGGACCGAGTGACTACAGTTGATGACACTCTACAACGCTCGGCCAATCAAATGACGGACAGATAAGCGAATTCTGACTGCTGAGTGATCGATGTACGACGGCCAAAGCCACTGTCCCGTTCCAAACACTACGGTGGTGTATGAACCTAGTTTCAAAATACACTTATTACGTTGAAAATATAAGAACTTTTTAGATAGATTACTTGCATTTGAACGGAAGCCTGATTAGAATACATCTAGGCATGTCAAATGTTGTAATGCAGTTGAAACTATAACACTTGATTGTAAGAGTAAAACCACAACTTTTTAAACGTCAGCTCTAGTGTCTTGATCCTAGAGAGAAAATATTGTAAATTGTGTTAAGCCTAAGTTCCAGACATTAGTAGTGTTCGCGGTTCAGGGCTGAGGGTTTGTACTTTCAATACGGGCTGCCATCAGTGGAAAACGGTGGCAGGTGTTAGCGAAACACGTAACAACAGGGTGCTAAGATGAAGGTCGCTGACAAGAATAGAATAAGAATTATTAACAATATTCGGTGTGCCTCTCAAAGTGTACAACTGTCCACCTTTGACCAGACGACTGTGGCATTTCAATGTTGTCCACACGGGATGATTCGACGTTAAAGTCGAATGATGCTGGGTTGTCGCACAGGAAATTATAGCAAGAACGTATAACCGGTTCGACTCCCTAAATCCTGCATATTCCACATGCTTTGTACGAGCGATTTGTGCCTCAGTTGGTCATGCGACACAGTATCACATAATAAAAAGTGCGGCTAAATTATGTGTGCGTTTACCCGAACGACACTGCGACCTACATTTTGATTCGAGCCACTCCAAACGTGAGCGTTGATAATCACTACAAAATCGCCACCAACAATAGCCCAAATTGGACAAAATGCTGGCTGGCGAAATTTCATACATGGACTGCCTACGCCCGGCTTGGCACTTAAGTAAAGTAAGTCAGAGCCAAAAAAAACTCGCTAACCCATATCGCGAAGGTGTATACACAACCGATTCGAACACCGCTGTACCCACAAAACTGTACATGCCGACCAATTGGGTAATCAGTCGTTCATGTAACGGAGCCATTAGAAGAGTTTTATTATAGTAATCCCATGGATTTGTTGTATTACCCGGTCTATACATCGATAAGTAATAGGAATGCATTGAAAGGAACACTGATGCGTATGAATGATTAATACACTGAAGAGTATCAAAGTTGTTCCAGCGATCATGGGTCTTTCGTATGTGCGGCGGCCATTTTGAGACATTTGTCGTACCTAGTAGCTAGGAAACACGGGATGAAATGGATCCGATAATTAAGACCTCTCTCGTGATAGCGTCATGATGAGGTTTGTGAAAAGAGGCTGTGATGAAATAATGTTGATGACATTTGTGTGGAGCGCAGCGGTGCAGTGGATAGAACTTCGGACTATCACCCGAGGGAACCCAGGGTCGAATCCTGCGCTGAGGTGTCGAACCTTGGGCAAGTTCATTCACTGTACGTTGCTTCAGTTCACTCAACTGTACGTGAGCACCTGGCTGCATACAGAGGTGGATATTTTGTACGAATTGTCTTCGCGTATTAATAGCAGAGAAGTCGAGATGGCGTTCGATTGAACAGGTCTGCCATGGAGTAAAGTGTCAAGCGCTTTGAGCATTCCCGAGGACTGGATACTGCGCAATATAACTTACCTTAACTTACCGTTTATACATACAAATGTATGTGGTGTTCCGAAAATTATTCCGAACCACATGAACATTCCACTTCCTAAGATCTCTCATAAATATGTTCATTTCCTAAATTAGATTGTTTCTTTCAATCTCATTTCAGACTCATTTCTGAAACTATTAAATTATTTTGTCATATAAAAATTGGGCAACAAATTGTCTACGTTACCCAGCTCGGTATATTATGAAGAGTAAATAAAAGAAACATTTATTTATGAAGATTTGTTTGCAAAAATAAATAAAAAGTATTTGTAATCAAATGTAAGCATCCCAAGTTCCCGAAACCATACACAAAGTTGTTATGTCTCATTGTTTTTGTGTATATTGTTTTGTCATTGTTCGTGTGGATGTGCACCGCGACGTTAAAAAATTTGAAGTTTGGAACTAACGTTAACACGTGGTTCGATGTTGTATCCATATCTTATAAATACGGCGAATGTAAGTAAAGGCCAGTTTACACGAGCGATGTGTGCCCTAACTGGTCGAACGATACCACATGACAATGCTTAGGTAAATTACGTGTGAAGTCACACGAGCGACGTGTCTCTACACCTAGATATTATTGACTCGCGCCAATCCCGATTTGAGCTTTGATGAAAGGTCACAACCCATTCAGCACAGGGTGTCGGCCGACCAATTGGATAATCAACCACCCGTGTAAACTGCCCTCAAGTAAGCTCAGCCGACACGGCTGTCTGGTTCAACAGTTTTGTGAATACAGCGTGACACAGAATGATTGAATAAGTTGATGCAGTACCTGTACAAGTTGTTTCATGTAATGTTATCAATACATGTTTTGAATTATTAATAATTGTTGTGGAGTTGGGAGGATGTTTATCCACTTCTGTTGTAAATGGTGGAACGTTTGACACAATAATTGATACTGCTTCAAAATACCCCCTGTTGGTCCTACACGATGCACTTGCGCAGCAGAACAATCGACGGAGTCATAAGTGAAACTTGTACTAAACAATATTTGTTGGCGACAGCTACGACCTGTGCAGTTGCTAGATAAATTAATTTCAGAATAATTTCCAATTAACAAACTCTCCATGGCAAGCTTTCCATACAATGTATAATCAAAAATAATAAGACCATTGTATGAAACACAGCAAAGGTTCCACTGCGTACTTTGTGACTTAAATATTAACATTGTAACGCTGATACAATATTCAATGTGAGTGTGTTAAAAGAGTGAAGACGTTAAAGGGAGGTTGTGTGTATAATCATTAGCAGGAAGTTCGCCGAGTCAGTTGCACTTCGGCTGACTTGTGGTTTTGTGCGTGGGGACGATCGAACAACTTCAAAAGTAGTTGCTGATAGGGACTCGTGCCTTGGCGATACACGTGTGTCAATTGTCAATAGCGGGTGTTTAGTATTTTAATGTTGTGTTTATAAACTGAACAATTCGCGGGCTTAAACTCAAATTGCAAGCAATGTTTGGACTTATAAGTTACAATGTTGCGGACACTATACATTCAGTATATTAAATTTTATTTTGCTATTAAGATCAATACTTCAAGGTAGTTGTCAACAGCGAGGAAATGACACTGTACCATTAATAATCACATTTCGTTTACATTATTTATCGTCTTTGCATCGTTGGGACGATCTATTGTGATTGGTTAGCTGTTCACACCGCCCTGTTGACGGACGCATTTACGTATGCATACGTATGTGCATACACAGTCATACATACGCATTCATATATACGCACTCATACATACACACTCATACATACGCACTCATACATACGCACTCATACATACGCACTCATACATACACACTCATACATACACACTTATACATACACACTTATACATACACACTCATACATACACATTCATACATACACAATCCTCTTGCAACGTTTTGAAGCACAAGCAATTCCGTTCACTTCACGTTGCTTCAGTTGACATATGAGTACCTGATGTCTATATATGTACGAATATATAGTGTTCGCGAAATATCTGTAGCGTGACTGAAAACTTTCCAAAGGAGTCGGTTCAGTATTTGGAATTAACAGGTTTGCCAGGGTTAAAGTGTAGAGAGTTATATAACAATTTTCAATAGTTCCATGTGTAATACTGTAAGCGCCTTGAGATTGTAATGACACATAGCCGTCGTGTTTGTTAACGGAAGTTCTCGTATTCTCCGTAGTCTGTTGTGTTGACTGTGTGGAGAGGGGTATGATATCATTGAATGAAATGCCTTCGGGACGGTGCAAACGGTACAACTGCATTTAGTTGACTTAAAGTTACGATATCTTTGAACTCTGAAGTCTACGTGACATAACTTAAACAGTATATATATTATGATTTTGATGTGCGTATAACCTTGGATGGCACCGTTCAAAGAAGTAACTTTAAATCAACCGAACACACCTGACCGTTTATGCCACTTCACACTTTAAATGTTGTACGATAGCAGCCAGTGATTGTACGTTCCAGGTGGTCGCAAATATTCGCAAAGTCTCAAAAATACGTTACGCATGAGGGTAGTTTTGTCATCAGCACAACTCGCGGGGCAGTAGATCCTACAGTGGAGCTACCTTGCGAATGGATCATATATTAACGCAGGGAAGACGGGAGGGGTTCAGCCAGTGCGACACGCATAACCTTGTTTAGACTTTGCGAACTTATGGGACCATCCCTTGCAATGGGACCATTCCTTGCAATGGGACCATCCCTTGCAATGGGACCATCCCTGGCAATCTTACGTTGTTCACCTGCAATAAACGTTGTTCGTTAACCAGACTTCATTTCTTCCAACATGGCACGTTCTAGAGTTAGACCACACTTGTAATTCCTCCTCTACTCGCAAGGTGGCGTGACAAGCAGGCCACCCCACACGCGACTGAGCATACATCCTGATAACGCTTCAGTTGTCTGACCCATTCTAAGTCTCAGGTGTACCGAAATAAGAAAGTGGATGATAGAAAAAAATTGACTACAAAACAATTTCCATGGACACAAGTTGGTCATCATAGATGGTTGCCGAAGTGACAGACAGAACGTGTCAGGTGTATGCGATGGAATAAGGAGACATCAAGATTAAAAACTACGATAACAACAACAACATCAGCACAACGACGGCAACAACAACAGCAGTAACAACAACAGCAGTAACAACAACAGCAACAACAACAATAACACGAAAGATGAACAGTTCTGTTTGTGTTCACTGGGGTATTCTACTGTATCGTAATACCAGCCAGTTCGATACACCTGTCCCGTTGGTACGCGGTGGCCGAGCGTAACGCACAGAACCACTGATAGAGGGGACCGGTGTAGGACGCTCAAAACACTACCCCGCTGAAAACACTACGTTACTGTTTTGAGCGTACCCTCAAATCACTGCTGTTAAGTTCAAAATACTACCCCTGCGTACGCTCAAAACACTACCCAATTTCAAAAACCTACCGTCATTATATTTTACCAGCCAATTACATAAGTTAGCTTTGGGAATCATCTCATTCACCAGGGTCTAGTTAGTAATGTTTTGAACCAATTAGACAACGGGAATAAATAGTTAGTGTGAAAGGACATAATACGTTAATTAGGCTTACTGTCATTATTATCGTTAGTTATTATTTGAGTTAGTTATGGTTGGGGTTAGGGTTAGTCATAGCGTAAGCGTTGGAACCAGTCAGACGACGGGAATAAAATAGTGTGATAATCACACGAGAGGAATAAATAATTATTCATTCAAATCAAATCAAATCGTGACATTTATATTGCGCCGTTCCAACAATCGTTGCTCACGGCGCCTTACAGAATGTTCGGGAAAACAGGTAAGTCTTAAGGTTTGATTTAAAATCAGTGTTTGTCATTGTTGTTGCAGTCAGCTTTTGCGGCAGCAAGTTCCATAGTGTTGGGGCTGCCACGCAAAAGGATCTATCACCCCAGCGACGCGTTGCACGTGGTACACATAGATGATTGTGTTCACTGGAGCGCAACAATCGAGTTGGCTGACGTCGGGTCACACATTTGGTGATATACTGTGGTGCACAGCCAGTCAGTGCTCGGTGCGTGAGTAGAAGTATCTTATACTCTACTCTAACTGCTATTGGCAGCCAGTGCAGCTTGATCAATAGAGGTGTGACATGACAGAACTTCCTGGCGCCGTCGACAAGGCGAGCCGCCC
Organism: Paraescarpia echinospica; assembly: GCA_020002185.1. NCBI lineage: Eukaryota > Metazoa > Annelida > Polychaeta > Sabellida > Siboglinidae > Paraescarpia > Paraescarpia echinospica. The sequence goes on from CM034540.1 coordinate 16,972,728, forward strand.
AGTTCTGTACTCTCTGCAACCGTTCTAGTTGTTTCACAGGCAGTCGGTGGAGTAATGCATTGCCAACGTCAAGTCTGCTGGTAACAAACGCATGTATGACTTGTTCTGTCGCTGCAGGTGTTAGATAACGTCTTATTCTTGCAATATTTCGGAGATGGAAAATTGCAGATTTACAGACCGCAGTCACGTGCGTCTCCATCTTCATCTCGGCATCGAACTGTACACCAAGATTCCGTACATTCTGAGTTACAGTGACCAAACAGTCTCCAATGCATAGTGTGCGCAGCTCAATTTTTCTTAGTTGTTGCGCAGAGCCGAACACGATGACTTCTGTCTTTGAGTCATTCAACTTTAAAAAGTTTGTCATCATCCACGTCCTGATCTCCGCTACACATTCTTCAATACGGACGACAGCCGCAGCATGTTCTCTTGGTGGGGTTTCACTGGAATGTAGATTTGAGTATCATCCGCGTAGAAATGACACATCAAATTGTACTTGCGAATAATCTTAGCAACTGGTGCTACATAGATGGAGAACAGCTGAGGACCCAGCACGGAGCCTTGTGGTACCCCGTATACATTAGGGTCAAGGTTATTATAAAATAGTTATAGATAGAGTTAGCTATTTACGGTTCGGGTTATATATAACATATCGCTATAACCAATCAGACGATGTGAATAAGTTAGTGTGAAATTACTTAGGTTAAGATTATCATTAACTTTGGTTTTAGGTAGTTATGGTTGGAGTTGGCAAAATCATTGGAACCAGTTATATGACGAGAATAAAAAGTTAGCGTGAAATGTCATTAAAGTTTGAGTTATTACCATAATTAAAAATACATACATACATACATACATATATATATATATATACATACATACATACATATCATTATGTTGTTTATAAAATGATATGGACACACACGCACGCACTCACGCACGCACATACAATCACAATCATAGGCTATTAATTGATCCCACTCCACAATATTTGGAATATGTGCCTCCCCGGACGTTTCTCCCAGACGTTCCCGCCGCCGACGATAAAACAATTTTTAAAATAGAATGACGCTACTCGCATTCCACAAACTTATCGATGAGGGTAATTAATACCATCACATTGGCGCCAACAGCTTAATTTTAGTCGTCACATAACCCTTATTAAAATACCACCTCCCCATGTAAAACTTAGTAATGCTCGCCCGGATACCACACTATTTCCCATCAAGCGAGACGTACTTTATGGATGGCCGGCCCTTAACACACTTAAATAAAAAAATCTGAAAAAGGTAGGTGTAGTGTTTTTAAGTTAATAGTAGTATCTTGAGGGTATACTCAAAACACTACCGTAGTGTTTTGAGAGATAGTTGTTTAAATTTGTTACACCGGGTTTCGAACAAACATACTGACTGAAACTTGGAGGTCTTTTAGAAGGGGCACTATAAGCCGTTGGTCACTTCTACCTGGTGTCTATGCTGGGGTAAGTAATAAGTAAATCTCACAAAGGGATTATATACTGCTGTGACCTCTTGTTGATTCACGAACTGTACAGGGCAATCTACAATAAACTCTCAGCGCAATAACCTAGTAGAATGTTGCTAATTATCAGATCCAAATCAGGGAACTGTATGTAACGAATATGGCCACACAACATCCAGTCTCTGGGCTCCGTCCAACTGATTCGTCCTTCTAACGACAGTGGTAAGTAACAACGTCTCTTAAGACATCGTGCAGCCACGCAAGTACGTTTAAATTTGTTTGGATTGCCCTGACTTAGGCTCACCCAATAAAAGGAGCTTGGTTAACAAGTTCCATGTTGTTCTGAAGTACTTTGAGGGCCTTCAATTTGGTGTTGCCTCTGGGTTAGATTTCCAGATGAAGGCCATAGTTGCTTGCGTCTTGAAGACTAGGGACTTGGCCTCTTTGTGAGTTTAAAGACTTGACATTGACCTGTATGCTAAATACCTTGCAATTGGGCTCGAACATTTTTTCTAACGGAACAAGACAACTCGGATATATTGTGGTTAAAAGTACCACCGCATTATATTGTTGCTCCGCTCTATATTTTAATGGCGCGTAACGGAACAAGTAATGGCGACGCACGACGGTTCGTTAGCGGATCGCAACGGAAGTGACGTATCTACGGCATATAACACCATTTCCGCCTACTGCTGGCGGCGCAACAATTGATCACAGAATATAGTTTTGGATTAACCCGGAATACGACTATATAGAGTGCAGCGGGCAATAAAGGAAAATAGTCAACGGCCAACGCTACTTTCGACGATGTACGTAAACACGTTAGTCAAGTTTTATTTATCACGGTTCGTAAAGGTGTGAACTTGCATAAGGAATAGGCTTATATAAACAACGTATGTCGTAGCTAATAGAACAAAAAGTTAATACAATTTTATAAGGCTTAGATTTCGTCAGCCACACAGCATAGCATAGACATAATATATTATATCGCATTTTATATAAATGTATGGACACAAGCCCAATGAAGACACACAAGTTAAAACGTGCATAATAAACGAATGATAAACTCTTTCATTACGATTAAATGAAATCATACTTTTATTTCACCTTAAAAAGCCTTTGCATGTAACGACGCCGAAATCTAAAAAGTAAGCCAGATCGCATAACTCGGCTGCATGACTAGCATCTTGGCAAATTATGAAAAACGATGTGTGTTTGGCAAGAGTATTGTATTATTGCAATATAAATAAATAAACACTGAAGCACGAAGTCACAATATCGTAAATCCATAATGCATAATTCACACTGCCCTCGTCGTACCGCGAGATTATAGGTTTGAACCATAATATGATAAAGAGAATGTTACGACACCACGATATCATTGACCACAAAGTTAGCCTCGATTATCCAGGCGCCGTGAGGTGGCAGCATTGTCCCATCATAAGCACGTGCGCTCGCGTCGTTCTGTCTGTTTACGTTCTCTCTCTATATATATAATTATAAGTGTGTGCAACTGTTGCGGCAACCCCAAGCCAATCGCTCACCTTTTAACACCAGAACTGCTCCGTCGCGACGCCAACACCGATTATGAAGATCACAAATAAATGTTCCAACTATTGTGGTCACAATGCCAACTTTTCGTAACAAACGGATTCGTATTTATTACAAAAAAAGTGTTTTAATGAGTCGCGGACACATTTCGACACATTGCGGTTGACAGCTATACCGGAAATGACCTGGGAACGCAGCCAACGCGGTCGCGACCTCTCGCGGCACACCTTCTATGCGTAATATTCGCCCCTTTATAAATGTATCGGGCGAAATTGTAAGCGATTGCATTTATATAGGGGGCGAATATGCTGCATATTAACAGTTTGTCATGTGAATGTCCACCGAGTGATCCCAATTGTGTCGTGAGTTGCATCCGTGACAGATTCCCCAGTGCCAGCTTCCAGATCAGTCAGTTAGCTTGACTGACTGGAAACCAATGTAGAATGCAGGTTGCTCGACATAAGAATGAAGTGACGCCTGATTAGCTCTGCAATTGGTGATGGAATGGTGGGTGCCAGAGTCTGGCAGTTATGGCATGAGTCTTCGGGCAACAACTTTCAACGCTGTGAGAGAGGTTCAGTGTCGAGCATTCTTCGGTGAACTACATCATTATCTTTGATAGTACTGCATACCAGCTTCCTGACTTTTTGCTGTACATTTGCATCTACCTATACCGGAGAAAAAGTGACAATTAGCATTGCTCTGACATGTATGATATTTTTATACGTGACGACACATTTATCAAAAATCAATAATACAAAGTATTTGTATTCAATTCAACTATAACTTTTACCAGTGTCCATGAAAAAATATATGAATTATCCAGCATTGTTACAGTGGTAGGGTTTCATTGTCTTTGTGTTGCTGATAGTCAGTGGCAGCCAGCTGAGTTCTTGCAACATACACCAGGCACTTGTTATGTACAACACAAGTTTGTGATGAAGTAATGGTACTGAAAGCCTTTTTAAATTTTTCAGCAACAGTCTGTTGATACACTGACAGCAGCATTTTACTTGTTTAAATTATCTATGAATCATGAGGACTGTTATATATTTTTCATGCCATGTATCATCTTTCTAAATTATTCTTTCTTATCACTTTTATATTTTCACAAATAATTTACATTACATTTTCATTTCTCATGATAATTAAACAACACTTAAGTAAGGTTAGTTTTGATATTGTATACTATCCAGTCCTCAGGATTGCTCAGAGCACTTTACTGGCTCCCTGGCAGACCTGTTAAATCGAAAACACCAATTTGACTTGGGAAGCATTAAGCTGAAATTAATATGCGAAGACTATCCACCACTGTCTGTAGCAGGTACTCTTCATACAGCTGAGTAAACTGGAGCAATGTAGCATGTAGTGATTGTATATGTAATTATCAGTCACATAGGGATGACCCTGCCTAGTCTAGTCACTATTTTAAGTTCAACTAAACATCTTTCTAAGTAATTTTTTCTCATTGGTTTACATTTTATGGGTATTAAAAATTGTTGTTAAATACACATCATTGTTTAGTCACTAATTTTGTGAGTTGTAAACATATAAGGCATGTATAAACTACAACTAGCATTTGATATCACATGTACTAACTAGTGTTGTTTTTTTGCAACAAAGAATCATGATAAAAGTAACTGTTTGTTTTTTATATGTACCTGACATTTTTTCAACCTCTTCCTAATTTTTGTTTCTATTGTTGCTTTGCATATTATGTGCATGTGATGTGTATGTGATATTAAAAATTATTACATTATACACATCAAGTGCAGTGATTGTACCTGTAGTTGTATTGTGCTTTTCATAATTTTGTAGTCAATCTTATCAAATAGTTTCAATAAAATGTTTGTACTTTACATTGTCTTTACTTCAATTCGCATGCATTTCTAACAACAATATGCAATTTAACGAGGACATCACATTACTGCAAAATCCTCATGCAGACAAACAAAACTATCACATACAGTTGTGGATCCACAAATTGAGCCTGGCCGAACCAAATGGTGTAGTCGTCTAAATTTTGGCGCTACTGAGCCGCCATAACTATAACTTCAGTTGCTTGGCTGGAGTGGTGATATCGGAAGACGGGGGGTGGGGTGGGGTGCTAATGAAACATACTTGCACTGTATATACGAATTTATGTTTGCAACAGAAATATTCTAAATTAAATCAATAGACCATTAAGTTCAAAAATTTAACTGCAAATTAAATGTAGAATGTAATTGAAAGTTTCACAAAAGCCTTATCAACCAAAGATGGTGTAACTACCCTAAGATTGGTCAGAATAAAACATAATTGTTAAACCCAATCACATATGTTTGCATATCTTCCAATTATTATGCTATGATTTCTATATATATATATATATAACGTTTGCATAGCAGCATCAATTAATACTTACGTTTGTTCTAACTGTCCTGAGCTGCATCCAGCCTCAGGAAGTGACTGGACACCTGAGCTGCCTTTGCTACGAACACTGATGCTCGATAGAGCCAACACAAATCTTGTCATATGTGACGGCTGCAGTGATGTTGAGGTAGTTCGCGCTTTTGTGTTGAAGCTGTCGAACAAAGTCATGAATTGGAATATGGAATGAATCAGATTATTTGTGAAAATTAACATGGTTTGACAGCACTACTACCCGTCAATATATATATAATATTATATATGTGTGTGGTATGTAACTTGTAAACTTTTTAATTTCATTAACAGGTAAACATATGTTGCCCAAAGGTCATTTGCCCAGCACTCACGAGTGAAAAGGTCATTTGCCCAGTTGTGAAACAATTACAATGATATGAGAGTGGCAAAGTTATTATTGTATATATATTGTAAAAGTGTAGTACATAACAAACAACTAGACAATTTACAAGTGTCAACTTATTAACTAAATAGAGGTAGAACACAGATGGGCTGGAAAGAAGGTTACAGGAAATAAAGTCAAACTAATTATATAAAAAAAAAAAAAATTGCAATTTTTCACTGATAGTTCAACAAAACAAAGTTTTTGAATTCAATAGTAAACCATGCAAAATACCCAGTGCCTTAGTTGTGGTCTCAATGTGTCATTCATCTAACACTGCTAATTAATGAGGAGGACATTTGGCTGGCAGTGGGTGAACCCCTGGCAGTATCCACAAAGTTCTACTGTTTACTCAGAGGGTGGATTACCACCTGTTATTGTTCAATGATCAATATCCCCGTTGTTCTTTAGCTGGACTGCAAGGTGCCACTGGAAGCTGGCTACACTTGTCTAAAGGCTGGCTGAGTCACTGTAAGTCTTTAGAAGAAGATTCCAGCAGTTAGTCGTGTCTCTTATGAGAGCAACAAAGGCATTATATTATGGATTTCTTAGCTTGATTTAACAAACAAAAATTATTTCAACTACTTGCAACTGTGGTTATTAACTAGAGGTTTCTGACTGGGAAAGTATGTTCCTTGAAGCGAAGCCTCTGTGGCTTCAGTGTCATCAACGTGCAAACAATTTGTAAACTGTCCTGTCAGAAACGTAGCTGCCAACCCTGACTGTATTTAAATTGAATCACGCAAAGTGGGATGAAGTGAATTAATTAAATGAAACGGAAAACAACATTTACAACATTTTTCTACAAAAGGTATGAATGTAGAAGTATAAATTACCAAATGCATGTTATTAATAAATTGAAAGACCAAAATAAAAAACAACTAAAAACAGAACTTCTATAATTTACATGTACAAGAGGATTTGTAACTTAACAAAACATGGGCTGCAATTCTTTGTATTGTAACAGTAATTCTCTGCTCTCTCACATAAATCAGTCGCAAGCTATCGATACATGTTACGAAGGCCTACATGCTATTGTTATGGACATTTTCACAGTATTGAGGGGTGGTGGTTTTGTGAACATAATAAGCAACATAATATTATATTCATACGAATAAATATGCGTGGCTCAGGCTGACTACTTTTAAATTTACTAACTTCTCTAGAAGAAGTTTTGCGAACGCAGCATCTGTTCTTAGTCTTACTCCAGCTCTTTCTTTTGTGAGTTCCACAAATCCATACTGTTTTTTCCCAAATAAACCATCTGATGCGAATACTGACTGTCTGTCGTTGATTGCGTAATTTGGCCCTTTTTTGCTGAGTCGGTGGCATATGTCCGGGAACATCCCATCGCCGGCGTAAATGCCATAAAATAAGAACGTGTTGTATAAACACTTGCGAACACTGTACTATCAACAAAAACGGCTTGATCAAGGCACCAATCTTGAGGGTCAGAGGTCAGTCTCGCCCAAATTCGTGAACACGATATTATTATATGAAGTTTCCACTTCCAGATGCATGTCCAAGTAAGTGTTGCTAGTTTTGACTCCTTCGACTCAAAACCAAATTCAAAATAGTTCGCAGTTTGTTTATTAATTTCAACAAAACGAAGTAGCACAAGTGCACCAATGAACTAGGATATTATAGTGGATACTTGATAGCTTTGATTTTTGGGAAATTAGTCAGAAAAGCGAGGAGCATAAAAATCGAACTGATATTGCAGCTTTAAAAAGCTATATAGTTGTATTATCACCAGTTAGTCTGATATTAATTGCAATACAACAAACCCCCTCTTTGTTTCAAGTTTTAGTTTTGTTTTATTTTAGTTTCAAATGAAATGCTCAGAGCTGCATTGCACAATGGTTTGTAAGTTGGACTCTGCTGTGACGATGTAATGTTTATAAAAAGTAATCTCTTATATAATAACGCATTATCCAGTCCTGATGACTGCTCAAAGCACTTTACACTTTACTCCCTAGCAGACTTGTTTGATCGAGCACCATCTCAACTTCTCTGGGAAGCTTTCAGACATGCCGCAATTAATACACAAAGGCTATTTGTACACAAATATCCACCGCTGTCTATAGCCAGGTACTCATTCATACGGCTGAGTGAACTGGAGCAACGTAGAGTGAACGAACTTGCCCAAGGTTCAACACAGCAGCACTGAATTCGAACCCGGGTTCTCATGATTGAGAGTCCAACGTTCTAGTCACTGAGCCAATGCACTCTATTGTAACCGTGTGCATTGTTTCAATGGAGCACAGATGTATGTATTGTTGTTTAAAAAAAATTGTGGTTGTGGACAATGTGGTGGATTTCGTAAGTTACAGTGTCCACCATTTCACGTCCAGAGTGCTCTGATCATTCTTAACATTTTAAAAGTCTTGGTTGGATTCTGATGAGGTACTAGCATACATCAGTCAAGCAATTTTTTTATTTCTGAAATGTTTCACGTTCTCATATTTTAGATCAACTTCACTTGGCATTGCGCCACATAACAGTGAGTAAAGATATCTTATCTTCTTTAATTTTAGGTGTAGATGTATCTTGGTTACCATCTAAGACTTTTTGTTTTTGTTGTCCAGTCCTCTTTTTTGGCCCAGTATTGTGCTTCACCTATATATATTTACCCAGACATATATATAATGTAATATCAATAATAATTCACGAGTAAGGAGCTGTTAGGTTTGTTTTAAACTGGTTAATGGTCAGGAGTATTCTAAGTTTATAAGGCAGGGTATTCCAGAATACTGATCCTGAATAATTTATTGTTATGTTTCGAATGTTTGTTCTTACATTTTAAGACATAAATTTACAAATAAGCCTGCTGGTATTCATTGACAAAGAAAACTATTAATTCATCGAGGCAGTATCATATTTGACAGGGACGTACAAACTACTAAGCTCATATGGTTAATCGCATATATATCGCATATATATCACGAGCATTTGGGGGACTTCCGGTGGTGAATTGATTTGAATTTGGTGCAGCAAACTTGCGAAAATATAAGGATATTTGATCAAAATAAGTGATATTATTGAGCGTATAGGATACATAACGTAATTACAGATATATATTAAGCAATATTTTTTGTTAAAAGTTAGCTAGAGGGAGTAATCTAGGGTAGATTAAAAGTAGGCGATTTGCGAGCGATAATTGGGGACGTTAATGTAATCGGAACGTTGTTTACAAAGTAGATCACTGGCGAAGTTAGCGTACCGTGAACGACAATAGAATAGCGTTATTTGAGATAATCGGTGTAGTTAGATGAGTAATTAAAACCTGAAATAGCAATCTTTTAAAGTGTATAATAGTACACAGGAAACAGTCTTTGTAAAGACTACCTTGTATCTAAGCCTAACTTGAATACATTGTCATCGACATCGTAACTAGGTAAGGCACGGTGTGTCACTGTGTGTTAACAAATATAACTAACTATAACCTAAACAATCTGGTGTAAATTGTACACAGAAAAGTCTTTTCAAAGACTACATAAAACTACTTTGAAATAAATATAATAAATAAATATAAATAAATTCTGATATGGCACCTTGCAAGCGGCAACTCAGGGCAAAACGACACCTAGTTTGCAACGACTGCCAGAGCTGGGTGGATTTTGCGTTGTCTGGCTGTCCAAAATCATGGGCAGAGACCAAAGATGACGGATTCACCTTTCGGTGTATGGGGTGTTTGAGGGTGGAATGTCTGATGAAGGAGGTGTGTAAGTTGACGGATATAGTGAAGGAGATGGAGGAGAGACTCAACATATAAATAGATGGAGCAGAGAGGGATGACGCGGAGAGAGTTGAGAATTCTACAACACAGAAGGAGCAGAGTTGTGACACGGAGACTGAAGAAAGGAGACTGAGAGGAAGGAAGGTGACCGGTGTGAAGGAACAAGACATTGAGAAAACAGAGGGACGGAGGAAAAGTGTTCGGCAGAGGAAGAGAAAACGGGCCAGTGGGGATAGATTAGCAGGTAGTCAGACTGTAGAGAACGAGGAGAGACACGACAGCGATACAGGTGGTGAAGAGGTAGATACCACAGAGGCAGTTGGTAAGACTGTGAGACAGAAGACTGATGGAAGAAGACAGTGTTCAGCAAAAAACAGAAAACATGACAGGCGTGAAGGTGACAGGGGAGAAAGTGACCGTAGTGAAGGAGGTAACTGGGGAAAAGGGACGGGAGAGGAGAAATGAAAATGTGATGGGAGGAAAGATGAAGGGACGAAAGGAAGTGAGAGTAAATGTGCTAGAAGAGAAGATGACAGGAGGAAAGGGGACAAGAGAAAACACGACAGGAAAGAAGGGAATGGAAGAGAATGTGACAGGAGAGAAGACGACAAGAGGAAAAGACAACAACCAGACATATGCAAACCGGAGGAGCTACTCCGAGGCAGTGATTGAGGGGGCAAAGAGAAAAGAGAGTGTTTATGGGCGATTCAATTCTGAGAAAAACAGACAAGACTATATGCGAGGGGAAGGACGTTGTTGTATGTCTACCGGGGGTTAGGATAGAGCATGTGACCGAAAGGGTAGAGAAGGTATTGGGGCATGGCAAGGGAGGGTCTATACTAGTACACGTAGGGACAAACAATGCAGACAAGGAGGCAACAACTGGGACAGTTCAGAAGTACAGACATCTAGTGAGGAAGCTAAAGAAGACAAGAGTGGAACAGGTTATTCTCTCAGGAATGTTGCCAGTAATGGGAGGAAGGGGGGCAAGATACAGAAACTGTAAGAGGATGGCGATCAACGCACTAGTTGAGCAGATATGTGAGGAAGAGGGCGTGGGATTCATAGATTTATGGGGGTACTTTGTTGGGAGAGAAGATATGTACATGAGAGATGGCCTCCATCTAAGTGGAAAGGGGCAGCAGTATTCTCAGAGAATCTGCTGCGATCTGTTGACAGTGGGACAGGTTGCATCTATTTAAACTAAATTTGCAGGGGGACTCGCAGAGAAGCCTGAAACTGGAGGCATAGATAAAGGCAGCAAAAATAATTCAGCAAAGAACAGTCTGGAAAACTGTTCTGAAGCTGGGTATAAATGTGTTTGTTTAAATGCAAGGAGTATAGTAAACAAAAGAAATGAACTAAACATTATGGTAGAAGATATTGACCCTCACATAATAGGTATAACCGAATCATGGGCAACCACCGATATATCAGTTGCCGAATTGGGACTGACAGGATATGTAATGTTTAGGAAAGATAGAATAGGAAGAAGGGGAGGTGGAGTTATTTTATATATTAAAGAATCTATCCAGGCTTATGAAATAAAATTAGACAGAGAAGCAGATTGCGAAGAAGCTGTTTGGTGTAACATAGTTACAGGAAACTCAACGTTAACAGTTGGATTAGTTTATCGAAGTCCAAACATAAGCATAGAAGAGAATGAAAAATACAAAACGCTATAAGGGAAGTGAGCAAACGGGACTGTGTTATTATGGGGGATTTTAACCATGGGCATATAAAATGGAAATCTCTACAGAGTATGGGTAGTGAGGACCACAAGTTTTTAGTTTTAGTACAAGATAGTTTCCTTTCTCAACATGTGCTAGAACCAACCAGGGGAGAGAATGTGTTAGACTTAGTTTTGTCCTCACAGAATGAATTAGTTGACAATGTTAAATTATGTGAGCCTCTGGGAAGTAGTGATCACAACCAGATACATTTTACCATCAAAGTAAAATCAGAAAGAAATAATAAAAAGCAGTTGAGGAGAAATTTCCACAAAGGAAGATATAAGGAAATGAGGAAATATTTAGCAAAGATAGACTGGAATAATACACTGAAGAATAAGACAGCAACAGAATGCTGGAATATCTTAAAGAATGAAATAGAGTGCATCGTAGATAAATTTGTTCCCTTCAAAAACAAGGGAAACGGACCAGAAAGAAATACTTATCGAAAGAAGCCATTAGAAAAATTAAGTATAAACAAATGATGTGGAAGTCTTATAGACGTACTGGCAATGACGAAGACTACAACATTTATAAAGAAGCACTAAACCAAGCTACAGCTAAAATTAGAAATTCAAAGAGAAGCTATGAACATAAATTAGCTTGTAATATAAAACATGACAGCAAGAGTTTTTATGCGTATGTTCGAAGCAAACAGAAAGTTCAGGATAAGGTCGGTCCTCTAGAAGATAGTGCTGGAAATATAATATCAGAAGGATTCTTAATGGCTGAAGACCTAAATGAGTATTTTAGTTCAGTGTTTACCAGAGAAGACACTAGTTCACTGCCAGTACCAGAGGCTAAGTTCAAGGGGGCAGATTCAGACTATTTAGGACAATTAATTGTAACCCCAGAAATGGTAGCTAAGAAAATTAGGGCTATGAAGGAAAATAAATCACCTGGAGTGGATGGTATTCCACCCAAACTACTAGTGGAAATTGTAGAACAAATTAGCATACCGCTTGCAACAGTTTTCAACTTGTCATTAGAAGAGGGAGTGGTTCCTTTAGAATGGAAAGAAGCAAACATTATACCGTTATTTAAAAAAGGTTCGAGAAACAAGTCAGAGAACTATAGACCAGTGAGTTTAACATCAATGATTTGTAAATTATTAGAAAGACTAATTAAAGATCACATGGTGGATTTTCTTGTTAAACATAACTTGATAAACCCATCTCAACATGGGTTTCTAAAAGCGAGGTCATGCTTAACAAATATGTTATGTTTTTTGGAAGATATCACTAAGTGGGTAGATGATGGATCACCAGTAGATATCATCTACTTAGATTTTCAAAAAGCTTTCGACAAAGTGCCACATCAGAGATTACTGCTTAAACTAAAAGCCCATGGCATAGGAAATGGTATAATTAACTGGATAGAAAAATGGCTGATTGACAGAAGACAACGGGTAGTTGTTGATGGGGAGGCTTCAAACTGGAAATCAGTTTTGAGTGGGGTTCCACAGGGATCAGTACTGGGACCTATATTATTCTTAATATATATATATATATAAACGATTTGGACGATGATATAGCTAGCAAGGTGTTGACATTTGCAGATGATACAAGTGTTTAGAAGGATTGAAAGTGATGGTGATAGACAGCATTTACAAGATGATCTTGACAGGTTGATCAAATGGTCTGAAAAGTGGCAAATGTTGTTCAATTTTGGGAAATGTAAATGCCTCCACACAGGACATGGGAACGAATATGTAGAATATACAATGGGGGGAACTGTACTAAGTACTACTGTAAAAGAAAAAGACTTAGGGCTGACAATTAGTGCTGACATGAAGGTTTCAGAGCAGTGTGGAATTGCAGCTTCAAAGGGAAATCAAATCCTTGGATTGATTAGGCGAAATATAGCATATAAAGAAAAAGAACTAATAATACCACTGTACAAAACAATAGTTAGTCCTCATTTAGAATATTGTATACAAGCATGGAGGCCATACCGCAAGAAGGACATAGATATGCTAGAAAGAGTACAGAGGAGAGCGACTAAAATGATACCAAAACTGAGGGATCTTAGTTATGAAAAACGCCTCAAAGAATGTGGTTTAACAACACTAGAGACCAGGAGTTTGAGAGGAGATCAGATAGAAGTGTTTAAAATATTGAATGGTTATGAAAATATTGATAGAAATATGTTTTTTTCAGTTAAGAAAGATAGAAAGACTAGAGGACATGAAGTTACATTAGTAAAGGAGCAGTGTAGATTAGACGTGAGAAAGTTCTCATTTTCATAAAGGACTGTGAATGAATGGAACAGATTATCTGATGATTGTGTGGGTGCTAGTAGTGTGAATATGTTTAAAAATAAAATCGACACATACCTCAGAAGGGCTGGATATTTGTAGATAAAAGGGTTGGACTCTCGATAAGCCAAAGGGCTTCCTTGTCCACCTGCCATCTAGAGTTAATTCTCTGGATGGCAATCTTGTTAAATCTTGTTAAATCTTTAATCCTACAGTCGTTTTAGTTTAATGTTAAGATAACTCACCTTTCTTTGTATAGAGACCTCCCCTTTTCCTTCAGCTTCTTTCCGTACTGGGATAAGTATTCCTCTAGACTCCCCAGTGTAAATTTGGGTAGTTGGTGCATACCACCATGTACGTCCCTATACATGTTATTCTGCGGCAGTTTCATGCTGAGCTCCTCTTCATTAACCTATAAAATGAAAACAATGACATTATCCCAACTTATGTTCAATATGTGACTAAGATAAAGTATAGTGGTTTTGGAGTAAGACTGCTCAAGATATAGAAGAAAGCACTGTGATCAGGCTGGGCTGGTACCCCCGCATCCCTGTGTATAGTGTATGTTACTCCAAGGTTTTTATGAAATATAGAAACACACCCTCCCATCTTTAGGTAAGGTAAGGATGCATTTTATTTATCCCAACAGCAGAAACAAATTATACAGAGAGTGTGGCTAGTGTAGTGGTTAGCACATCCGCCTGGCATGCCAGTGCTCTGAGTTCGAAACCTGCACCGTGCAGGCATGATATTTGGTGTAAAAATCTGGCTCTCAAAATTGGGGACTGTGTATCCCTCGTGACTCGGTAATGTCGGTCCCGTCTCAATTTGGGACGTAAAAGAACCACTGAGGACGACAAGCACCCTGGTAGTGACCACCCTCAGTGGCAGCATATAAAGAATGAGACCTCATAAGACCATTACATTGTAACCACAATAATACAGACTAGTCAGTTAATAGAACATTGCCAAGCGCTGGAAACAACTAGAACTACAAAATATGAAAACAAATACTAAGATACCAATTTTACAATAACAATTTACATAATGTCAACAAAATACAAAACAAATCACTGTGTGATGGGAGACTCCACAATATTTTTATATTTAATAATAGTTTAATAATATTCACTTAAAAACAGCCTCCCCCAACCATGACATAGACGCTCACGCTTCATAGATGAGACTGGCTGCACTGACCGTTTTATATACATATTAGATGGATGTATACGTTACTTTCACTGAATTGTACACGTTATAGTACGAATAAATATTATTATTGAGTTTTCGAAACATCATGAATTATCGCTCACACACAGTACCAACCTTCCTGACAAACAGTTCGCGTTTTCTGGCAGACTGCTTGGCACTTCGTTTCTTCCGTTCATCGACTTTGAGTTCTTTTAAACTCCAACTTTGATAAAAACAGCTCATAACGTGGGTGAAAAATGCTCGATATAAGTATTATTTATAATTGCTTTGGCCTGACTTGCAAGGGATACTTCAGTATTTGCAAGTTGGTGTAGTTCGCTAGGGGGCAGCACAGCTTAGCTTACCTTAGGTCATTGAGTACAATTCGTGCCAGATAATCTTTTCGAGAACTTTGTTTCGAGAAAAAAATTTGAGAAAATCTTTTGGAGAAATATTTGACCAAACGCCATTCTAGTGAATTATTTGATAAAAAAATCTTGCACAATGACAGCGTAAAGGGATAATCGAAAGTCAGAATTCGACAATCTCAGCGTAAATGGATAATCGAAAGTCAGAAATCAACAATGTAGCATTGTGGAATTATGGCCCTAATATCGTTCCATATACAACGAGGGTGTTGGGCATCCACGGTGACGATGGATATCGTTCCACGAGTGAAATGTTCTAAAAGCTGTCGGTATCGTAATGGTGAAGAACGTGGGTTTACATGATACACATCTATCTTTTTTTAACATATCCAAACATAGTCACATTCGCAGAGGCTTTCGACCGCATTACTGTTAGAATCTACGTTGTAATGCAAACAGACTATGTCAATTGTTGGTATAATCGTTCCGTTTAGTAGTGCCGTGTATGGTAATGGTGTTTCTGTGTTGTGTTTGGTTCAAATACCGTTGCTGTTCTGTATCCAAATACTACTCTTTGTGTAGATCCACCGATTCAATTTAATAACTTAGGTTTTTAATAACATCACTGGATTGGTCGCTTAGTTCCCTCTAAATAGATGCATTCCAGCTAATCTAGTATTGGCAACACATTGTCAATATTTGGTAAAGCGGCTGCCTTTGACTGAAAAGAATCAAACGTTAAGCCATTATATTGAAATAGTTCAAGAAATTAAACAGACTAGTGAATGTAACATTACATAATATTATGTTTAATTTGTGATGTTCTGAACGGAAGCCCTCGTGGCGGGTCGTGCTTTTTATGGGGACGTTCACGCGACCCATTCTTTGAACCCATAATCTATGACGACGAAAAAAAGATTCCTTTGTCTAAAAAAAACAATTCTAATGCCACTATTCTTCTTCTTAATGCAATACAGTGGCAGTAGTGGTTTTACCAAATTAACTCATTCTTGGAAACAGTCAACCGGTTACTAGTTCACATTTATAAACTTTACAAATATGTGATCAGTTTATATGAATTTTTTTGAAAAGTATTTCAAACATGGCAATCGCACAATTTCAAATAAACTAGTCCAGCGTTGTATACCACTGACAATGATTAACAATAATTTGCGAATTGTAAATAAGATAACAGTATGTTCTTATATAGTGCGGTGTCTAGTCGTTAGGACTGTTCAAAGCGGTATACACGTCACCCCCCGGGGTAGACCGTTTCATTCGAACACCATCTCAGGTTCTCTGGAATGGATCAAGTATCTGTTGTGTTGATACTTGGCATAACACAGTTTTCCTTGTCTAAACAAATAATAATACAATACAGGAATTCAAATGGTGTGCATTTATATATAATATATTATAATACAAAATAATGACAAACTTCTATAGCGCCTAAATCCCCAGGAATCTGAACTCAGAGGCGCAACATACAAGAATCGTTGAGCAAAATCGTTAATATGGAGAAGCAAGAGTCGTCATAAGAGCAAGGGACCGCCGAAGGTTAGGATGGGAATGCTATTACAAATAAATAAACATTCAGTTTTTTACGAAAGGTATCTATAGTCTCAGGTGATTTTAAAGCGATAAGGATTTGATTCCATATTTTGGGTGCAGCTCAGAAAAGGCACGTTTGCCAATATTAAGCTTGGTTTTCGGAAAAATAAGTCGTTGAGAAACAGATGATCTGAGATTTCCGGGGATATCGGAAAACGAAGGAGACCAAACAAATAGGATGCACAAAAACTTCGCACATATTTTTTATAGTAGCCTTATTATAAATGCAGTATTAACACAGTAGTATATCACTACAAAGTAGCCTTATTACAAATGCAGTATTAACACAGTGGTATATCACTACAAAGTAGCCTTATTACAAATGCAGTATTAACACAGTAGTATATCATTACAAAGTAGCCTTATTACAAATGCAGTATTAACACAGTGGTATATCACTACAAAGTAGCCTTATTACAAATGCAGTATTAACACAGTGGTATATCACTACAAAGTAGCCTTATTACAAATGCAGTATTAACACAGTAGTATATCACTACAAAGTAGCCTTATTACAAATGCAGTATTAACACAGTATTACATCACTACAAAGTAGCCTTATTACAAATGCAATATTAACACAGTGGTATATCACTACAAAGTAGCCTTATTAAAAATGCAGCATTAACACAGTGGTATATCACTACAAAGTAGCCTTATTACAAATGCAGTATTAACACAGTAGTATATCACTACAAAGTAGCCTTATTACAAATGCAGTATTAACACAGTGGTATATCACTACAAAGTAGCCTTATTACAAATGCAGTATTAACACAGTAGTATATCACTACAAAGTAGCCTTATTACAAATGCAGTATTAACACAGTAGTACATCACTACAAAGTAGCCTTATTACAAATGCAGTATTAACACAGTGGTATATCACTACAAAGTAGCCTTATTAAAAATGCAGCATTAACACAGTGGTATATCACTACAAAGTAGCCTTATTACAAATGCAGTATTAACACAGTAGTATATCACTACAAAGTAGCCTTATTACAAATGCAGTATTAACACAGTGGTATATCACTATAAAGCGACAATAATAGAAAAGTTGATTAAGTTAAGACGACACTTTAGTGTCAAGTCTTGTTCTTAACGGAAGACAGATGACAAATCATTTGTCGATCTGCAATAATATAATAATATGACGTACATCAATAGCGAAATTGAGCGCAACTGTTTAAATGGAAGCGCTAATATTCTTTAAGTTGTGGAGTGCTGTGCTAACGGTTCTAAACCAATACGCCTGTATAATACATCATGGACGTACCTTCTCTGGCCAATTAATAGTTATGGCGTTTCAACTAAATTATAAATGGTGTAAGAGGTAACAATGTGAAATCGTATTCACAAGAAAATAATACTGTTTATATGCAAACAGTTTCACCATTCCGGCACAAAAATGGCATATTCTTAACATGTAAATGTTTCCTACGATTTAATATGTTATCGAGATATCCCATTTCGTCCAAAGGGCTTACAATGCAACATTTTGCACACATTATGATATGAGTAAAATAATCAGTCGTAGTATATCAATAATTTGTAATCATTTAAAAAATCACAGAATGCGAACATGTGTTCTGGCCAAACGCAGGCCTGTCTTCTTGGATAATATGTTGCCAGCTGACTCGGAAAACTCGCTTTCTTTCTAGGAACGTTCTTGCCACTGAAGTGGTCTGGGTGATTCCGGCTTCAGGCTCCTCCTTCGGTTGTCATTTACCATTCAGGGGTAGAATCTGGTTTACGTAAAACAAAAAATCATGTTCAACGTACATAACATACGCTGAAAATGATGATTAAGAACATCAGAATGTCGATAAAAATGAAGCCTCTTCCAGTAAGAGTGAGCAATTATTAAAGGAAAAATAGTAGTTAATTAGACTTGAAGATTATTCTCTGACTGTTGCGTAGCTTAAAAAATGTAGGACTGCAGAGTACTAATAACCATGCACTTCTTGTATTGTGCCCCATACATAAAGTTTTCTATGGTGCTTCACATTGTGTTGTAACATCTAAAACATAATGCATATTACTTAAAATAATTGTTATCAATTATAAATATTTTTATATTTTATTATTTTATTTACAAATGCGTAGATAAATAGAAGATCACGAAAACCACCATTCTGATGACGATTTAACCGACAACGAACTGAGAAACTCGTTAAAACCCCTCACGAATGGAAAAGCCGCTGAACTTGAGAAGATCCTGACGCAGGAAATAAAGCACTTTAGACCCATACGAACGTGCTGAGTCTTGAACTTCTTCAGCTCGTGCGCAAGAACACACTGCATCCCGAGGCTATGAAGACAATCACGCGTAATTGCCATCATAAAGCCCGGAAAGTACCCATCAAGGCCGAAAATCTTCAAACCAATCTCTCTCATCAGCCACCTCTACAAAGTATATGAGCGGTTGACACTAAACCGCCTCTCCACCATCATAGAACAGCATCTCATCCCGGAGCTGGCAGGTTTCGACCCAGGCAAGTCTTGCACTGGCAAAGTATTGAACCTCATCCAGCACATCGAGGACGCTTTCGTAGATCTCTGGGCTGCACACGACACCGGCTCGAAAAGGTCTACAACATGACAACAGACCACCACTTGGTATGCATGATCCGCACTCTCCCGGAGAACCGCCGGTTTACGTGGAACTCGGAGGGAAGCGTAGCAGACAGCGATTACAGAGGAACGGCTTACCGCAGGGAAGTGTCCTCGCAGAGCTACTATTCAATATATACACGAATGATCAGCCCATCCACCCGAACACGCGCAGCTTCGTGTATGCGGACGATCTCGCCGTCACTACCCTGGGTACAGACTTTATCCCGATCGAAGAAATTCTATCATCAGCACTCGTGGGGCTGTTGGAATATTATGACACCAACCAACACCGAGCACACCCAACAAAGACACAAGTGAACCTTTTTCACCTACGCAACCGCGAGTGCGCTAGACAGCTGAACATCAACTGGAACGGTAACACGCTAGCCCATTGTGCCTACCCAGTGTATCTTGGTGTCACACCAGACCGAACACTATCGTTCAAAGCGCACATAGAAAAAACAAAAGGAACCAGAAATAACATCATCCGTAAGCTCAGAAACTGAAACTGGGGAGCAGATGCAAAAACAATCCGATCATCTACTTAATTGCAGAGTATGCGTGCCCTGTAAGAGAGGGGTCAACCCACGCAAAGATATTTAACCCTACACTGAATGACACCTGCCGTCTGACTCCAGGCTGCCTTAAATCAACGAATACCGACAACCTATACGTACTTGCCGGAATCGCCCCACCAGACATCAGAGCGAGCACGGCAGAACACTGACACAAGAAACCTTCTTCACGGACACATCGGAGTTGTATCATGCCTGATATCTCGGAGGAGCTTCATAGCATCGACGGTGCTCATCGACACCACTGCGTCAACAACCCGTGTGGAGTTGTGGCAAGAACGACTCGACTCTCCAGATGTCAGCGTGCACATGAACATACGCGCCGAGGAATACCTCACTGCTCGTGCGGAGAACGACTGGATCACCACGCAGGTGGGCCGATCGACAACCAATATGCTCAAATGGGGCTATTCCAACGACCCTGAGAACTGTGACTGTGGCATTAGGCAGACCATGCAATATGTTCTGGTCTGTGAGACGATTTAACAAGATTGCCATCCAGATAATTAACTCTAGATGGCAGATAATCTGTTCCATTCATTCACAGTCCTTTGTGAAAATGAGAAATTTCTTACGTCTAATCTACACTGCTCCTTTACTAATATAACTTCATGTCCTCTAGTCTTTCTATCTTTCTTAACTGAAAAAAACATATTTTTATCAATATTTTCATAACCATTCAATATTTTAAACATTTCTATCTGATCTCCTCTCAATCTCCTGGTCTCTTTTAGGCGTTTTTCATAACTAAGATCCCTCAGTTTTTGTATCATTTTAGTCGCTCTTCTCTGTACTCTTTCTAGCATATCTATGTCCTTCTTGCGGTATGGCCTCCACGCTTGTATACAATATTCTAAATGAGGCCTAACTATTGTTTTGTACAGAGGTGTTATTAGTTCTTTTTCTTCATAAGCTATATTTCGCCTAATTAATCCAAGGATTTGATTTCCTTTTGAAGCTGCAATTCCACACTGCTCTGAAACCTTCATGTCAGCACTAATTGTCAGCCCTAAGTCTTTTTTCTTTTACAGTAGTACTTAGTACAGTTCCCCCCATTGTATATTCTACATATTCGTTCCCACGTCCTGTGTGAAGGCATTTTCATTTCCCAAAATTGAACAACATTTGCCACTTTTCAGACCATTTGATCAACCTGTCAAGATCATCTTGTAAATGCTGTCTATCTCCATCACTTTTAATCCTTCTAAACACTTTTGTATCATCTGCAAATTTCAACACCTTGCTAGCTATATCATCGTCCAAATCGTTTATATATATTAAGAATAATATAGGTCCCAGTACTGATCCCTGTGGAACCCTACTCAAAACTGATTTCCAGTTTGAAGCCTCCCCATCAACAACTACCCGTTGTCTTCTGTCAATCAGCCATTTTTCTATCCAGTTAATTATACCATCTCCTGTGCCATGGGCCTTTAGTTTAAGCAGTAATCTTTGATGTGGCACTTTGTCGAAAGCTTTTTGAAAATCTAAGTAGATGATATCTACTGGTGATCCATCATCTACCCACTTAGTGATATCTTCCAAAAAACATAACATATTTGTTAAGCATGACCTCGCTTTTAGAAACCCATGTTGAGATGGGGTTATCAAGTTATGTTTAACAAGAAAATCCACCATGTGATCTTTAATTAGTCTTTCTAATAATTTACAAATCACCGATCTTAAATAACGGTTGCTTCTTTCCATTCTAAAGGAACCACTCCCTCTTCTAATGACAAGTTGAAAACTGTTGCAAGCGGTATGCTAATTTGTTCTACAATTTCCAATAGTAGTTTGGGTGGAATACCATCCACTCCAGGTGATTTATTATCCTTCATAGCCCTAATTTTCTTAGCTACAATTTTTGGGGTTACAATTAACTGTCTTAAATAGTCTGATTCTGCCCCCTTAAACTTAGCCTCTGGTACTGGCAGTGAACTAGTGTCTTCTCTGGTAAACACTGAATTAAAATACTCATTCAGGTCTTCTGCCATTAAGAATCCTTCTGATATTATATTTCCAGCACTATCTTCTAGAGGACCGACCTTATCCTGAACTTTCTGTTTGCTTCGAACATACGCATAAAAACTCTTGTTGTCATGTTTTATATTACAAGCTATTTTATGTTCATAACTTCTCTTTGAATT
The DNA here is from genome assembly GCA_020002185.1 of Paraescarpia echinospica. Classification (NCBI taxonomy): domain Eukaryota; kingdom Metazoa; phylum Annelida; class Polychaeta; order Sabellida; family Siboglinidae; genus Paraescarpia; species Paraescarpia echinospica. Next base: position 16,994,801 of record CM034540.1, read on the forward strand.
TCAAATTTCAGCTGTAGCTTGGTTTAGTGCTTCTTTATAAATGTTGTAGTTTTCGTCATTTCCAGTACGTCTATATGATTTCCACATCATTTGTTTATACTTAATATTGCTATTGGCTTCTTTCGATAAGTGTTTCTTTTTGGACCGTTTCCCGTGTTTTTTAAGCGAACAAATTTGATGATGATGCATTCAATTTCACTCTTTAAGATATTCCAGCATTCTATTGCTGTGTTATTATTCTTCAGTGTGTTATTCCAGTCTATCTTTGCTAAATATTTCCTTATGTCCTTATATTTTCCTTTGTGGAAATTTCTCCTGTACTGCTTTTTACTATTCCTTTCTGGTTTTACTTTGATGGTAAAATGTATCTGGTTGTGATCACTATTCCCCAGTGGCTCACATATCCTGACATTGTCAACTAATTCATTATGTGAGGACAAAACTATGTCTAACACATTCTCTCCCTTGGTTGGTTCTAGCATATGTTGAGAAAGGAAACTATCTTGTACTAAAACTAAGAACTTGTGGTCCTCACTACCCATACTCTGTAGAGATTTCCATTTTATATGCCCATGGTTAATATCCCCCATAATAACACAGTCCCGTTTGCTCACTTCCCTTATAGCGTTTTGTATTTTTTCATTCTCTTCTATGCTTATGTTTGGACTTCGATAAACTGATCCAACCGTTAACGTTGAGTTTCCTGTAACTATGTTACACCAAACAGCTTCTTGGCAATCTGCTTCTGTGTCTAATTTCATTTCATAAACCTGGATAGATTCTTTAATATATAAAATAACTCCACCTCCCCTTCTTCCTATTCTATCTTTCCTAAACATTACATATCCTGTCAGTCCCAATTCGGCATCTGATATATCGGTGGATGCCCAAGATTCGGCTATACCTATTATGTGAGGGTCAATACCTTCTACCATAATGTTTAGTTAATTTCTTTTGTTTACTATACTCCTTGCATTTAAACAAACACATTTATATCCAGCTTCAGAACAGTTTTCCAGACTGTTCTTTGCTGAATTATTTTTGCTGCCTTTATCTATGCCTCCAGTTTCAGGCTTCTCTGCGAGTCCCCCTGCGAATTTAGTTTAAATAGATGCAACCTGTCCCACTGTCAACAGATCGCAGCAGATTATCTGAGAAAACTGCTGCCCCCTTTCCACTAAGATGGAGGCCATCTTTCATGTACATATCTTCCCTCCCAACAAAGTACCCCCATAAATATATGAATCCCACGCCCTCTTCTTCACACATCTGCTCAACTAGTGCGTTGATCGCCATCCTCTTACAGTTTCTGTATCTTGCCCCCCTTCCTCCCATTACTGGCAAAATTCTTGAGAGAACAACCTGTTCCACTCTTGTCTTCTTTAGCTTCCTCACTAGATGTCTGTACTTCTGAACTATCCCAGTTGTTCCCTCCTTGTCTGCATTGTTTGTCCCTACGTGTACTAGTATAGACGCTCCCTTGCCATGCCCCAATTCCTTCTCTACCCTTTCGGTCACATGCTCTATCCTAGCCCCCGGTAGACATACAACAACGTCCTTCCCCTCGCATGTAGTCTTGTCTGTTTTTCTCAGAATTGAATCGCCTATAAACACTCTCTCTTTTCTCCTTGCACCCTCAATCACTGCATCGGAGTAGCTCCTCCGGTTTGCATATGTCTGGTTGTTGTCTTTTCCTCTTGCCGTCTTCTCTCCTGTCACATTCTCTTCCATTCCCTTCTTTCCTGTCGCGTTTTCTCTTGTCCCCTTTCCTCCTGTCATCTTCTCTTCTAGCACATTTACTCTCACTTCCTTTCGTCCCTTCTTCTTTTCTCCCATCACATTTTCTTCTCTCCTCTCCCGTCCCTTTTCCCTGGTTACCTCCTTCACTACGGTCACTTTCTCCCCAATCACCTTCACGCCTGTCATGTTTTCTGTTTTTTGCTGAACACTCTGTCTTCTTCCATCAGTCTTTTGTCTCACAGTCTTTGTGGTATCTGCCTCTTCACCACCTGTATCGCTGTCGCGTCTTTCCTTGTTCTCTACAGTCTGCCTACCTGTTGATCTATCCCCACTGACCCGTTTTCTTTTCCTCTGCCGAACATTTTTCCTCCGTCCCTCTGTCTTCTCAATTTCTTGTTCTTTCACACCGGTCACCTTCCCTCCTCTCAGTCTCCTTTCTTCAGTCTCCGTGTCACAACTCTGCTCCTTCTGTGTTGTAGAATTCTCAACTCTCTCCGCGTCATCCCTCTCTGCTCCATCTATTTCTATGTTGAGTCTCGCCTCCATCTCCTTCACTATATCCGTCAACTTACACACCTCCTTCATCAGACATTCCACCCTCAAACACCCCATACACCGAAAGGTGAATCCGTCATCTTTGATTTTGGACAGCCAGACAACGCAAAATCCACCCAACTCTGGCAGTCGTTGGAAACTAAGTGTCGTTTTGCCCTGAGTTGCCGCTTGCAAGGTGCCATATTAGAATTTATTGATGTTCAAAATAGTTTTTATATAGTCTTTGAAAAGACTTTTCTGTGTACAATTTACACCAGATTGTTTAGGTTATAGTTAGTTATATTTGTTAACACACAGTGACACACCGTGCCTTACCTAGTTACGATGTCGATGACAATGTATTCAAGTTAGGCTTAGATACAAGGTAGTCTTTACAAAGACTGTTTCCTGTGTACTAATATACACTTTAAAAGGTTGTTATTTCAGGTTTTAATTACTCATCTAACTACATCGATTATCTCAAATAACGCTATTCTATTGTCGTTCACGTTACGTTAACTTCGTCAGTGACCTACTTTGTAAACAACGTTCCGATTACATTAACATCCCCAATTATCGCTCGCCTACTTTTAATCTACCCTAGATTACTCCCTCTAGCTAATTTTTAACAACAAATATTGCTTAATATATATCTATAATTACGTTATGTGTAAACTACACTCAATAATATCACTTATCTTTATCAAATATCCTTATATTTTCGCAAGTTTGCTGCACCAAATTCAAACCAATTCCCCACCGGAAGTTCCCCTCTTCATGGAGATGGTGATAGAGAGCGCATGCTCTGTTCAAGACCTGACGATGGCCAACGACATCACCATCAAATGCGCTAAACATTGGAAGCACATCGTATGGTAATCTGGTGGATGGACACGAATTATGTTGAATAAAATAAATAAATAATATAATTAACAAAGATCACGTCAGAGCCACTTGAGCACTGGCGCAGTGTGATGCGAAGTCGTGTCCATGCGGTTGAAGCTGCATAGAAAAAAGCGCGTGTTTCATTTCCTGGTCCATTTACCTGCTTAGGGCACTTGATTCCCGGGCGCGGGGGCTGTGGCTTCTTGTCCCGGATACGACGGCGAGTGCCGTTGTTGCTTCTGTCTCGGAGTCACCATCGTCACCGTGGCTTCTCCAGGACGACCGGGCAACTCAACGGCTTCCTACAACGGAACGGCTATTGATCAAGGCAGATTCTTATATAGTAAAGGCCATTTCATATAGCGCTGTATATCCATGCGTTAAAAATGCTCAAAGCGCTCTACACTTTACACCCTGGCAGATGTTGTTCAGTGGGAGTGTGCGCTCGCGCGCGCGCATGTGTGTGTGTGTGGTGTGTGCGGCGTGTGCGGCGTGTGCGGCGTGTGCGGCGTGTGCGGCGTGTGTGCCTGTGTGCGGCGTGTGTGCGGCGTGTGTGTGTGTGTCTGTGTGCGGTGTGTGCGGTGTGTGCGGTGTGTGCTGTGTGTGCGGTGTGTGCGGTGTGTGCGGGGGTGTGCGGTGTGTGTGCGGTGTGTGTGTGGGTGTGCGGTGTGTGTGTGGGTGTGCGGTGTGTGCGGTTTGTGCGGTGTGTGTGCGGTGTGTGCGGTGTGTGCGGTGTGTGCGGTGTGTGTACGGCGTGTGCGGCGTGTGCGGCATGTGTGCTTGTGTTCGTGTGTGCGGCGTGTGTGTATGTGTGCGGTGTGTGCGGTGTGTGTGTGGTGTGTGCGGTGTGTGCGGTGTGTGCGGTGTGTGCGGTGTGTGCGGTGTGTGCGGTGTGTGTGGTGTGTGCGGTGTGTGCGGTGTGTGCGGTGTGTGCGGTGTGTGCGGTGTGTGCGGTGTGTGCGGTGTGTGTGCGGTGTGTGTGTGGTGTGTGTGGTGTGTGGTGTGTGTGGTGTGTGCAGTGTGTGCAGTGTGTGCGGTGTGTGCGGTGTGTGTGGTGTGTGCGGTGTGTGCGGTGTGTGCGGAGTGTGCGTGTGGCGGGCGTGTGCGTGTGTGTGTGTCAAATTGCTTGTTATTCTTCACGCTGCAATACAATTTTGAACTGGCCATTATTTTGATTGTCTGATCATTTATTTATATTTCGACTCTAGTTAGCTTGTTAACGTCATAAATAAATAAATAATAAAATGGAATGTTATGAGGGTATGTCCTTCACCTCACAGGTTGCGCTAGGATAATAATTCTCACCTGTTGGTCCCGTTACTGACCACAGTACACGCTGCGGCAGCAGATAGCGACCGCCCAAATGGAAGCGACCGGCTCGACCAAGTACATGAAGACGAATAAGTATGCGACGGCAAGGTCGGCGTGTGCCTTAGAACAGACGTAAAGGGAAGCTTAACAATTGACTGTTTGATAAAAAAAATTAACTTGCACACGTCATTTTCAAGTTCATCTAAATATATTGTTATCAAATGAGTAACTACGTACTTATACGTTGTCTGCTAAATAGCGTGTAAGACGTAAAGTCCTAAAAGACGTTGAGCATTACGTGGGAGTTGGTCGTCATCGTGTATCGTGTGAAAACTATTGCCAGAGAGGCGACGCCTAGCGATTGAAACATATGTTAATGCAAATTTACGGTATAGCAATTTTGGATCATGTATTGTATGTGGCAGACACTTGTGCAAATACTATACACAGCTTATACACAACGCATTTGTGTGACATGGACTATCGCTGTCTGTCTGTCTGTGTGTCGCGCTGATACGAAATAAACATGTGCACCACTGTCTCTTGATAATTATATCTATAGTTATACTAGAACATAACAATTGGCGACGAGGATGGGATGCATTGGTCAAATAGAGCCATACGACGGCAGTAATGACTTGGAAGCGTATTTGGAGCGGCTAGAACTGTACTTCGTTGCAAACAATGTTGGTGCAGTGGGCAGCGGCGTGGACGAATCTGTGAGAGAGGCCGCCGATAGGAAGAAAGTGGCTACACTACTCACACTGGTAGGCCCGGAAACGTATCTTCTTCTTAAAAGTCTCGTCAGTCCTCAAAGACCGGCAGAGTTGTCGTTTGACCAAATAACTGAGAAACTAAAAAGCCATTTGAAGCCACGTCGGCTTACAGTGGCGGAAAGATTCAAATTCCACCACCGCAACCAGAAAGAGGGCGAGGGGGTCGCCACATTTGCGGCAGAACTCCGGAGGCTCGCATCCACTTGCAACTTCGGGGAATTTTTGGCCGAGGCATTGCGAGACCAGCTCGTGTGCGGCATCAAAAGCGGCAGCACTCAGCGCAAACTACTCAGCGAAGATAAATCGTTCGAGCAGGCAATGCAGATGGCGCTGGCGGACACCGAGGCTAAACAGATAGCCCCACGACACAGCTTCGACTGCACTAAAAGTACAGTGAGTGTAGTGTCAAACCGGAAAAACAGAGAGAAAAGGCCAGTTCCGACCACCGCTAGGTCTACGACACACACGCGTGGCTACGACAAGACAACTCAGAAATTGTGCTACCGTTGCAACGGCAACCACACGCATCAAGAGTGCAAGTTTAAAGATGCAACTTGTCATTTCTGTCAAAAGAGAGGTCACATCATGGCGGCATGTAGCAAGAAACGCGGCGAAACTCATCTCGTGAACACCACTCAGGACAGAGCTGAGTACTGTCTGTACAACGTCAAGGGGGATCACACGTCACAGCAGCCTATTGAGATAGGAGTGCACATGGACGGTAAAGCAGTGAGAATGTTGGTTGACACGGGGGCAGGAGTCTCCATAATCAATGAGGCGACATATCACGGGTTGCGGTCGCCACCCCCAAAGCTACAAACAGTGGACATCAACTTGACCACTTATACGGGTCAGTCTATTTCGGTGCTGGGACAAATAGAGGTCGTCACCGAATACAAACAGCAGTCGGCACATGTGCCAATTGTGGTGGTGTCTGGCGCTCGGCAGAATCTCTTGCAAGCTGAAAGAAATGCAGGTGAAGATCAACGTGAAAAGCGATGCGATTCCACGTTTCTTCAAGGCCAGACCCATTCCTTATGCCCTGAAGGAGAGAGTCGAACATGAAATAGACAGACTGCAACAGGAGGGCATCATCGAGCCAGTCCAGTTCTCAGAATGGGCGGCACCGATCGTTCCGGTCCCCAAGTCCAACGGGCAGATAAGGATCTGCGGTGATTACAAGGTCACGATCAACAAAAGTGTTGGTTAACGATCTCTACGCCAGTCTGGCAGGAGGAGAGACGTTCACAAAGTTGGACTTGAGCCATGCGTATCTTCAACTTCAGCTCGACGAAGGGTCACGTGACTACGTTACGATCAACACGCACAAGGCACTCTTTAGATACACTCGCTTACCGTACGGCATATCGGTGGCGCCATCGATATTCCAGAGAGCTCTCGAGTGTGTGCTTGCTGGCATACCACGGGTATGCATCTTCCTGGACGACATCCTCGTCACGGGGAAAACTCGAGATGAACACGTGGCGAATCTCCGGCTGGTCTTGAACCGGCTGGACCAAGCAGGGTTGAAGCTAAACAATAAAAAGTGCGAGTTCTTCAACGAGGCAGTCGTATACCTGGGCCACAAGATCGATCGAAATGGCCTGCATCCCACAGACGAAAAGGTCACGGCGATTCAAGATGCGCCTAGCCCAACGAACGTGAAAGAACTACGTTCGTGGCTAGGCCTGCTCAACTACTATGGACGATTCCTGCGCAACTTGTCGACAACGCTAGCACCTCTGCACATTCTACTCAAAAAAGAGACGAAATGGCGATGGGAGAAGGAGCAAGTCGGAGCGTTTCAAGCGGCGAAGGACCTGCTGCAGTCGGAGTCCCTACTGGTGCACTTCGACCCCGACAAACCTCTTCTGCTCGCATGTGATGCGTCGCCGTACGGGGTGGACGCAGTCCTGTCGCATCAGATGACGGACGGTTCGGAGCGACCGATCGCGTTTGCATCTAGGAGCTTGTCGCCTGCGGAAACCAACTACTCGCAACTCGACAAGGAAGGTCTCAGTTTGGTGTTCGGGTGACAAAGTTCCACCAATACCTATACGGTATGACCTTCGTTCTCATCACCGATCACCGACCTCTGGTGGGGCTGTTCAACGAGCAACGACCGATACCTCCGCAAGCGTCGGGTCAACTTCAGCGTTGGGCCCTGACATTGGCAGGTTACGACTACATCATTCGTCATCGGAGTGGCGATGCGCACGAGAATTGCGATGCTCTATCGCGACTACCCCTACCTACGCAGAACGCTGAGACGCCTGCTCCTGCGGAGTACATACAGCTCGTAGAGCAGCTGGACGACTCGCCGGTGACGTCAATGCACATTCGAAACTGGACACGACGTGACCCAGTATTGTCGCGAGTTCAACGCTACGTGTTAACAGGCTGGCCTGAGGGCGCCCTAACAACACAGCAATACCACAGAGTGCGCGATGAGCTGAGCACGCACGATGGATGCGTGATGCGGGGCACCCGAATAATTATGCCAGAGCCTGGGCAAGCCACGATGCTCCAACTCTTGCACAGCAGCCACAGCGGCGTGGTGAAGATGAAGGCGTTAGCGCGGTCATACATCTGGTGGCCAGGCATCGATCTTCAGATTGAACGTATCGCGCAGCACTGTGGTCAGTGCGAGGAATACATGCGTCAACCGACCAGAGCGCCACTTCGACCATGGTTGTTCCCACAGGAACCGTGGTCACGTGTGCATCTAGACTACGCTGGCCCCATCGAGAACAGGATGATCCTCGTGGCAGTAGACGCCTACTCGAAATGGATCTCCGCGATGGTTGTACGCTCATCGACATCGGAAGTGACAATCGAACAATTGCGGATGTTATTCGCAGAACATGGACTGCCAGAAACTATCGTTACTGACAATGGCACGTGCTTCACTAGTGCTGAGTTCAGGCAGTTTATGAAAAAGAACTGCATTCAGCACATCACCTCGCCAGCCTATCACCCATCCTCGAACGGGCTCGCTGAACGGGCAGTACAGCTCGTGAAACGAGGATTTATGAAAATGAAGGACGGTTCGATGGAGACAAGGTTGGCTCGTTACTTGCTGACCTACCGAGTGACCCTTCACAGCACTACCGGAAGCTCCCCGAGTAAACTGCTGAAGGGGCGGCAGCTGCGAACGCTTCTAGACGCGGTGCAACCGAGCGTCGGCAGAAAAGTGCACCAATCGCAGGAGAAGATGACTGATTATTACAACCAGAAATCGAACGAGCGATGCTTCAGTCCAGGCGATGCGGTTTACGTAAAGAACCACGCTGATCATTCGCCCAAGTGGATTCCTGCAGTTCTGAAAGAGCTTCACAACGACGTGCTGATAGCGAAGGCACCCGACGGTCGCCACTTGAGGCGTCATCGAAATCACGTGCGTTTGCGACATGCGGACGCGGCGGACGATACGGTACCCGCAGACATCGCTGCTCCGGCCGCGATCCAACAATCAACCGAACGGGACATTGAGCGTGTAGACGAAACGGCGGAAGCCGTAGCTCCTGTACCTGATGGCAGCGGCGTCCACTCGCCAGTAACGCAGTCGGCTGTTCGCAGATCGGAGAGAATCCGGAAAGCTCCAGACCGATTATCTCTCTAGAACTGTTTTGTAGCCCTGGGCATAATAATCCCTGGTACGACAGCGTATCCTTGTCTGTTTCACAGTTCTTGTTGTAACCTTGGACGTTAGCAAAATAACTGGTGCGGAGGACTGTAATGTATGTGGCAGACACTTGTGCAAATATTATACACAGCTTATACACAACGCATTTGTGTGACATGGACTATCGCTGTCTGTCTGTCTGTGTGTCGCGCTGATACGAAATAAACATGTGCACCACTGTCTCTTGATAATTACATCTATAGTTATACTAGAACATAACAGATCATAAAACTTGCCAGTCCCACACTACGTATTGATGAAGGACGGGGGGTTGAACTACTAAGGTTTTTTGGACTTTGCAAAATGTTGAGACCATCCCGTATATGAGTTACGTCGATTTGTTGAAAGTTACATCTAGTCAAAGGTTTCTTGTAAAAAAGCAACTTAAGAAAACTTTCATCACAATTTAGTTTATTTAATTTAGTGAGAAATCCTTTTGATGTTATTGGTTAGTGTGTACTCACGGAACGGGAAGCAGGCACCGCGATCACTGCGGACATGATGAACAGAAACACAGCACAGACAGAAGCAATGATCGACAGCACCATGTAGATGACAATCTGAAAAGGTAAACATACACACACACACACACACACACACATATATATATATATACACAATGGTTCGAACATAGGAGGCAACATGATTGGTCAAAACTTTGTTGGATATAACCAACTAACACTATGTCAAACGCACCACGAAATATTAATCGAATAAACCACGATTTATCTACCCTTAGAGTGTTCAGAGCATGGCAAAAGCCACGAGTTGCGGCAGGCTCGTGGCTATAATTGTCCGGCGGCAAGGCTCAATTAAGGTAAACACACAGTGCGTTATTCCCGTTTTGTAACGGCAAATTTACTTTTTTACGTTTTAAAATATATTTACACTATATTTCTTTATAAAAGTGCAGTTCTTTTACGCCTACAATAAGAAAACAAATTCCGTAGGCGCCGGAACGAAATTAATATTGCATGGGCTTTGCCGGAGCTTCAGCACCATTCCGCACTGTCGGATCATGACATCGAAGACAGGGAAAGGGAATGCTGTTGAATATTGTTCTCGTCAACGTTCAACATGTTTTAGGCTAGTCTAAAACCACATCTTGAGGCTATCCCAAAACCTCGATTTGTCCACCACCCCCCCCCCCGTGGCTTGCCAAAAAATACCTCCGTAAGGTTCACCAAATACATCACGTTGCACCACAAAATACAACCCATTCCTTAAATACTGGGGGATAATCATATCTTCAGCTCCCCACCAAAACACATGTCCACCGTAAAATGCACGCCCCTTGCCTAAATATTGGGGACTAATCCTATCTCCAGCCAGCCTCCCAAAAAATATTGCCCCCTCCCCACCCCCGGTTCCGGCGTCTATTAATTCGCATATTGCTAGATGATATTGCTATAACTATCAGAACCCGCGTGCGTACGCTTGACGAAGTTAGCGTAGTTTTGACCAAACACTGATCACATGAGATCGGTTTGCGTAATGTGATTATTTCGCAAACACATACTACGTTGTCTAGTGGCCGTCTATTCGTTTTGTTGCCGTAGATGTCAGTCGACCCAAACCACGGACGGATTTACTGCCATACCATTACTGCCTAGCATAGTGCATTATAAACCACATATCGTTCGTTATCATGCAAAATAGTGTTTTAGCCTCCCCTTTCTGAGATCCTACTAGGCGAGCGGCAAATCCCAAAAAAATGCTTTATTTTAGAAGTTTAAATGGGCCCCTACACACATCCAAATGTTATATCATTTGGAATTAAAGCCCTACATCTCCCCGTCCTAACTAGGCCTGTCGTCAGATTGTAAGCGTGAATCCAAGATCAAACGAGGTCATCAACAAATGATATGTTTTCTAAATTGTGCACTTGCGAACCTCTTAACATTACAATGGTTGTATATCTACTTTACGTAATCAAGAAATGGTCAGGTCATATATTTTTGGAAAGCTTATTATCTTCCCGTTACCCGATATGGCAAGAAGTGTGTAGATTAGCTCAAATAAGGTCACAGTGAAATGAAGAGTATTCGATTTTTGGCAATACCGCGAAAGTCATAACGTTACAATGCCTAAGTAGCTACTTCATTTATATAAACGTATCATACATCGTTTGAAAGAACAATTTCTCCCCGTTAACACGATATATGACGTTGAGCTGTCCATTGAAGGAGTAGGTGTAGAGTAACGATGAAACAGAGTCACCACCAAGTGATAAATGTTCGAAATTGCGCCATCCCACAAAAGTTGTACAATATCAATGGTTGCATATATCTACGTTACCTATCTACTCAAGGCCATGTCATATACCGTTGTTAAGCCTGCTGTCTCCCCGTAAATACGGGATACGACGGGGAGCTATTGTGGTAGTCGGTGTGGATTGAAGGTCACACAAGGTCACCGTCGACATTCCGCAAATGTTCTACCATTATAATGGTTGTGAATCTACGTTTTCTACTTACACTAGGACATGTTATAAATCCTTAGAAAGTGCACTTTATAACCGTTAAAATGAGGTATGGCATGGAGTCGTATATTGGTGCTATGCATGTATATTTAACAAGATTTAACAAGATAACCTCCCAGAGAATTAACTCTAGGTGGCTGGTGGACAAGGAAGCCCTTTGACTTATCGAGAGTCCAACCCTTTTATTTATGTGTATCCCGCCCTTCTGAGGTATGTGTCGATTTTATTTTTAAACATATTCACGCTACTAGCACCCACACAATCAGCAGATAATCTGTTCCATTCATGTACAGTCCTTTGTGAAAATGAGAACTTTCTTATATCTAATCTACACTGCACCTTTGCTAATGTAACTCCATGTCCTCTAGTCCTTCTATCTTTCTTAACCTATAAAACATATTTCTATCAATATTTTCATAACCATTTATTATTTTAAACACTTCTATCTTATTTCCTCCCAAGCTCCTGGTCTCTAGTGTTGTTAAACCACATTCTTTTAGGCGAATGTCATAACTAAGATCCCTCAGTTTTTGTATCATTTTAGTCGCTCTCCTCAGTATTCTTTCTAGCATATCTATGTCCTTCTTGCGATATTACATTGTATATGGCCTCCACGCTTGTATACAATATTCTAAATGAGGCCTCTCTATTGTTTTGTACAGCGGTATTATTAGTGCTTTTTCCTTGTACGCTATATTTCACCTAATTAATCCAAGGATTTGATTTCCCTTTGAAGCTGCAATTCCGCACTGCTCTGAAACCTTCATATCAACACTAATGGTTAACTCTAAGTCCTTTTCTTTTACAGTAGTACTTGGTACAGTACCTCCCACTGTATATTCTACCTCTTCCTTCCCATGTCCTGTGTCGAGGCATTTATATTTCCCAAAATTGAACAGCATTTGCCACTTTTCAGACCATTTGATCAACCTGTCAAGATTATATTGTAAATGCTGTCTATCTCCATCACTTTTAATCCTTCGAAACACTTTTGTATCATCCGCAAATTTCAATGCCTTGCTTGTTATTTTATCATCCAAATCATTGATATATATTAAGAATAATATAGGTCCTAGTACTGATCCCTGTGGTACCCCACTCAATACCGATTTCCAGTTTGAAACCTCCCTATCAACTACTACACGTTGTCTTCTGCCAATCAGCCATTTTTCTATCCAGTTTATTATACCATTTCCTATGCCATGGGCCTTTAGTTTATGCAGTAATGTTTGATGTGGTACTTTGTCGAAAGCTTTTTGAAAATCTAAGTAGACGATATCTACTGGTGATCCCTCATCTACCCACTTAGTGATGTCTTCCAAAAAACATAACATATTTGTTAAGCATGACCTCGCTTTTAAAAACCCATGTTGAGATTTATCAAGTTATGTTTAACAAAAAATCCACCATGTGATCTTTAATTAGTCTTTTTAATTTATTTGCAAATCACTGATGTTAAACTCACTGGTCTATAATTCTCTGACTTGTTTCTCGAACCTTTTTTAAATAACGGTATAATGTTTGCCTCTTTCCATTCTAAAGGAACCACTCCCTCTTCTAATGACAAATTGAAAAATGTTGCAAGCGATACGCTAATTTGTTCTATAATTTCCAACAGTAGTTTGGGCGGAATTCCATCCACCCCAGGTGATTTATTATCCTTCATAGCCCTAATTTGTTTAGCTACCATTTCCGGGGTTACAATTAACTATCCTAAATAGTCTGAATCTGCCCCATGAACTTAGCCTCTGGTACTGATATCTTCCCTGGTAAACACTGAACTAAAGTACTCATTCAGGTCGTCTGCCATTAAGAATCCCTCTGATATTATATTTCCAGCACTATCTTCTAGAGGACCGACCTTATCCTGAACTTTCTGTTTGCTTCGAACATACGCTTAAAAACTCTTGCTGTCATGTTTTATATTACTAGCTAATTGTTGTTAATAGCTTCTCTTTGAATTTCTAATTTCAGCTGTAGCTTGGTTAAGTGCTCCTTTATAACTGTTGTAGTCTTCATCATTTCCAGTACATGTTTTATATCACTTCCACATCGTTTGTTTGTACTTAATTTTTCTAATGGCTTCTTTCGATAAGTGTTTCTTTTTTGGACCGTTTCCCTTGTTTTTTGAAGGGTACAATTTTGTTTAACATGTTCCAGCATTCTGTTGCTGTCTTATTTTTCAATGTGTTATTCCAGTCAATCTTTGCTAAATATTTCCTCATGTCCTTATACCTTCCTTTGTGGACATTTTTCCTATACTGCTTTTTACTATTCCTTTCTGATTTTACTTTGATGGTAAAATGTATCTGGTTGTGATCACTATTCCCCAGTGGCTCACATATCTTGACATTGTCAACTAATTCATTCTGTGAGGACAAAACTATCTAACACATTCTCACCTCTGGTTGGTTCAAGCACATGTTCAGAAAGGAAATTATATTAAACTAAAACTAAAAACTTGTGGTCCTCACTCCCCATACTCTGTAGAGATTTCCATTGTATATGCCCGTGGTTAAAATCCCCCATAATATTACCGTCCCGTTTGCTTACTTCCCTTATAGCGTTTTGTATTTTTTCATTCTCTTCTATGTTTATGTTTGGACTTCGATAAACTAACCCAACTGTTAACGTTGAGTTTCCTGTAACTATGTTACACCAAACAGCTTCTTCGCATTCTGCTTCTCTTTCTAATTTTATTTCATAAGCCTGGATAGATTCTTTAATATATAAAATAATTCCACCTCCATGTCTTCCTATTCTATCTTTCCTAAACATTACGTATCCTGTCAGTCCCAATTCGGCATCTGATATATCGGAGGTGGTCAAGGATTCGGTTATACCTATTATGCGAGGGTCAATATCTTCTACCGTAATGTTTAGTTCATTTCTTTTGTTTACTATACTCCTTTAAACAAACACATTTATATCCAGCTTCAGAAGTGTTTTCCAGACTGTTCTTTGCTGATTTATTTGTGCTGTCTTTATCTATGCCTCCAGTTTCAGGCTTCTCTGCGAGTCCCCCTACGAATTTAGTTTAAATAGATGCAACCTGTCCCACTGTCAACAGATCGCAGCAGATTATCTGAGAAAACTGCTGCCCCCTTTCCACTAAGATGGAGGCCATCTTTCATGTACATATCTTCCCTCCCAACAAAGTATCCCCATAAATCTGTGAATCCCACCCCCTCTTCTTCACACATCTGCTCAACTAGTGCGTTGATCGCCATCCTCTTGCAGTTTCTATACGTTGCCCCCCCTTCCTCCCAATACTGGCAAAATTCCTGAGGAAATAATCTGTTCAACTTGTCTTCTTTAGCTTCCTCACTAACTGACTATACTTCCGTACTATCCCAATTGTTCCCTCCCTGTATGCATTATTTGTCCCTACGTGTACTAGTATAGACCCTCCCTTGCCATGCCCCAATACCTTCTCTACCCTTTCAGTCACATGTTCTATCCTAGCCCCCGGTAGACAAGCAACGACATCCTTCCCCTCGCTTAGTGTCTTGTCCGCCTTTTTCATAATGGAGTCGCCCATAAACACCCTCTCTTTCCTCATTGCCCCCTCAATCACTGCCTCAGAGTAGCTCCTTCTCCGGTTTGCATATGTCTGGCTGTTGTCTTTTTCCCCTGCCGTCTTCTCTCCTGTCACATTCTCTTCCGATCCATTCTTTCCTGTCGCTTTTTCTCTTGTCACCTTTCCTCCTGGCATCGTCCGTTTTATCGACTCTATCGTCCCTTTATCTTTCCTCCCATCTCATTTTCTTCTCTCCTCTCCCGTACCATGTTCCCTCCCTCCTCCTCTATGGTCATTTTCTTCCCTGTCACCTTCACGCTTGTTACGTTTTCTGTCGTCGATTTTCCAATTTCTTCCCCTCCAATCACCTTCCCTCCTCTCAATCTCCTTTCCTCAGTCTTTCTTCTTGCCACTGCTATTCTCCTTCTGTCTTGCAGTATTCCCACCTCTCTCCCTGTCGTCTCTCTCCATTCCACCTGTCTCCTTGCTAATTCCCATCTCCATCCCCTTCACCATATCTGTCACCCTAACTATCTCCTTCTACAGGCACTCCACCTTCCAACACCCAATGCACTGAAAGGTGAATCCCTCCTCCATGGTTTCTGCCTATGACTTCCCATAGCCGGACAATACAAAATCTACCCAGCTGTGGCAGTGATCGCACACCAAGTGTCGCTTTGCCTTGACTGGCCGCTTGCAAGGCGCTATATCACTATCATAATTTATTTAATATCTTAACTAACTTAATCTTTATAAAGACTGTTTCCTGTATACTACAGCACACTTTATGTTACAGATTTTAGTTACACAGTTGACTATCTATCCTATCACGAACGCTAACGTTACCGGTAGTGACCTAATTTAAATACAATCAATTACGTTACGTTAGGCTGCTTTATTTATTTAGGTTATATGACAGGAAAGTTGAACAAGGTCCCCCTCGATGTAGTTAATATTTATAGTAGACCAGTCAAACTAGTTGGGACGGGAAGATATAGGGCTTTCAAATGATATAACATTTGGGTGTGTGTGGGGGGGGGCATTTAAGTCGGACCGTTAGGTGGTTCTACCGCTCGCCTATACAACAAGAGTACGATTTTGAACGTCTTATAGATAAATATGCGTGTGCGTGTGCGTGTGCGTGTGTGTGTGCGGGTGCGTGTGTGTTAAATCATATTGTTTTCTAAATAAGTAGATGTGTACCATCTGTGGGTATATATACACTTATATAGTACACGTTGTATTCTTTGGTGGAAGAGTTTTTGTAAGAAAACGAAATACTCACGAGCACAGTTCTCTTGTATTGACTGGCAGAGATACCCAGTGAACCGGCGATGGTGATCTGCGAAGAACAACAACAACAGTTATCGTCTAATAATAAACTGTGACCAACAATATTAGTTACGCGGTACACTTGGAACGTCCACAAAAATGTCACATGTGAATAAAACGAAACTGCACAGTTCAAATGTATTTTGTCAGAACATTTGTTTTATAGCCGATAGCAAGTAGTAGAAACTGTGATAATAATTTACATTTTATACTGCAGAACAAGGTGCATTTCGAATAAAAGCGTCCTGCGTTTGATGTATAATGCGTCAAAACAACCGCTTACCTATGCCTACGCGTGATTGATTGCGTTAAAAAATAGTCAACTGTCAGACCAACCGATTTTGTTTTCTGATGCTAATGTTGTTATCTATGTATATTATTAAGGTTATTATCCGTGTCGTATTCGTGCATGCGTATATGTTTTAACACTGTAGCTTAAAGTACAAAATGATGCATCGTAGATCCACTGATTATGTCGCCACACATTCACGCTCAAGATGATAATTTGAATTGACGGATCGAGGTGCGTAGTTGTTAGTAATTATTTTAGTACTCCAGTTTTCAATGTACTCGGCCGGTTATTTCCGTGACACCGTAAAAGCGGTGTACTGGATGGTGAATATTACGTCACTCTTCTACAGTTTGTCTACTCTCCTTTCCCGAGCCTTAAAATGAAAGTACCATTTTAATACTACTACTTATAATAATAATAATACGTCTATTGCGCCTAATTCTTCGGAACCCAAGCTTCGAGGTCCATAAAAACAAAAGGTTTAGTTAATCTCGAGATATCGATCTTGAGATTAACTAAACCTTTTGCAATATTCAAATTGACAACAGATAGATGGATGGATGGATGGATGGATGGATTGATGGACGGACAGACGGGCGGCGTACAGGCGGGCGACGGACTGGCGAACGGTCGGACGGACGGTCGGACGGACGGACGGACGGGCGGGCAGACGGACGAACTGAAGGAAGGAAGGAAGGATGGATGGATGGATGGATGGATGGAAGGAAGGAAGGAAGGAAGGAAGGAAGGATGGAAGGAAGGAAGGAAGGAAGGATGGAAGGACGGACGGACGGACGGACGGACGGACGGACGGACGGACGGACTGCGCTGATTTAAGGAGCAATTAGCATTTGGTGTAAACAAAAAAAATCAGAAAGTGTATATACAACATGACCATTGTTTACTTATTTGATCATACTTTCTAACATATGTCAACTTGGCAGTTGATATGTTATTTGAAAACGTGTGTTGTTTTTGTTAAATTACCGGTCGCCAAAATGGATATGGTGTTGAAGAAAGAGAAATATAGTGAAAGAGACTTGATGATTTAGTGCATTTTTTTTAAAAGATGAACGATCGCAGATTGCACATTTAATCCAGGCGTCCTTTTTTCCTAGCAAGAATAATCAGTTTGATCATCAATGCAAAATGGCGGCCAATCATTCAGTGTGTTTCATTATTTGTAAATGTTATCGTCATTTAACAGGGGTCTAATTCAAAATGTGCATGATAAGCGCAACGTTAATGTACTCTCGCGTCAGCAGGGGAGAAATGGTTATTTCACACAGTGTATGATACGTACATATAAATGAAGTAGTTGCAGAGACATTGTAACTTTATGACTTTTGTGGTATTGCCAAAAAATCGAATATTCATCATTTCACGGTGACCTTGTTTGACCTTAGCTCCACTCGTACCATATCAGGTAACACCTCCATATCATATCTCAGTTTGACGGGGAGACAATAAGCTTTCCAAATATATATTACTTGGCCATCTAGTAATTAAGCAAAGTAAATATGCGATCATTGTAATATTAAAACGATCGCGGAAGCGCACAATTTCGAAAATTCATCAATTGACGGTGGCCTTATTTGACCTTGGATTCATGCCTACTGCACCACTTGGCAGCTATATGACATATCTCTTTGGAGCGGGGAGATGTAGAGCGTTCAAACGATATAACATTTGGGTGTATGTAGTGCGGGGCATTTAAATCAGTCCGATATGTGGTTCTACCGCCAGCCTATTAGAGCCTCGCGGAGACCTTTTAGAGTTGACATGTTGCAAAGTGAATTAATGAATTAATTATTTACTAAGCTCAGTGTCCATTACAGAACAGAACACCCGTTCAAACTACTCGCTTTTTGTTTTCGTGCACTTTAGTGGGTTTAATACCACGTTGGACAATGGGCTCTATACCATCTAGGTTTCCGTCTGTCTGCTTGAAGGCGGCTATGCGTGACTTGCAGTCCACCGGTCCATTCAATCTTCCAATGACATTTCCAATGACTGCTAAAATGTGTATTGCATGGCAGCAATCTCGATTTGGAAATTTGGATGATCAACAGTATAAATAATGATAGTGCTAGGATATAAACCTGTGGTGTTTGCGAGTGTGTAGAACCAATACCATATTAAACGTCTGAAATCGAAATTTAACGGAGTACTGTGTTCATGTCAAACAACATAGCGTTGTTTTTTCAGCGATTGGCAATTATTCCAATTTTTTCAATTTCGGAGCAGATCTTCATTTGTTTAAGCAAACCTGCGGACAAAGATTATAAAATTAATGTTATGGCAAACGTACAAATGAAACAATAATCACTACGTCACAGTCACACTGGGTCACATCATAGTCACAGTCGCGTGATGGCCGTCTCTGATTTATTATGGTTGAAGCTGAACATACGTTTTTTCGCAATGGGTCAGAAAGTAAGTGTGCATGGTACAATGTTGTTTGACCAATTTAGGAGTTTCTCATATATCAGTGAACAACAACCCTATTTCGCAGTGAATCAGGACGTATATAGTTATGATATAGTAATGGTTAACTAATTCCGGAGGCTATTTCTGATTTACCAAAAGTGGAACAAAATCTTAAATATTACTTGTGGTGTACCGCAAGGTTCCATCCTGGGGCCGTTGCTTTTTTTATTATAAATCAATGATATTAATAATGTCTCAGATATTCCTTTTTCCATATTATTTGCTGATGAAACTAGTCTGTTTATAAATGGTGATCATTTGGATGATATAACTAACAAAATTAACTTTGAATTAAACAACATTATAATTTGGCTAAATGCCAACAAACTATCTTTAAACATTGATAAGACCAACTACATGATATTTAGAACACCAAACAGAAAACATACCAAACCGACAACACTTAAAATTAATAATAACGCTATTAAACTAGAATTTTCTACGACATTTCTTGGTGTGACTATTGATAGCAAACTCAACTGGGCTGAACACATTAACAAAGTTAAATGTAAAATTTCTAAAAGTGTTGGCATTCTCAACAAAGCCAAAATATATTTAACTAGATCATGTTTGGTCACCTTACTCATTTTTATTCCCTCAATTGACCTATTGTATTGAAGTATGGGGAGGTGCATTTGACTCATATTGTTCAAGTATTATTAAGATTAAAAAGAAAGTAGTGAGAATGCTTGTCTCAGCTAATAGATTAGCTCATACAAAACCTATCTTTAAATTACTAAATATCTTAACGTTCAGACAGTTGTATGTATATTCAATACAAATATTTATGCATACATACAAGATGGGTCTTTTACCAACAATCTTTGAAAATATGTTTACATTTATTCAAGATGTCCATAGTTATAACACAAGACAATCTGCATAAATTCATGTACCCAAGGCTACTTTGAAATAAGACTTCGTGCTATAAGAAATATGTGTGCTATTATTTGGAATAATTTCAGCATAAGACTTACGTTTACGACTTACTCAATAATTAGATACAAATGTATACTTAGGCAATTCGTTTTACACAATGATGTTAATATATAACATAATTTTCAATCACGATTATATATTCTACAACTGCATGATATTTACATTGAAATATACCAAACGGAGTATAACATTATATAATGTTATTCCCTTGTTGTGCTTATTATGTTATTATACATTATTTATCTTAATTTGATTTGTATTGTAATGAGTTACAATATGTTTGATTTTATTTGATTTTAAATTTATTGGGCAACAATTTGAAAAGTATCCGTCGAGTAACTGTCAAAACGACGACATAAATGTAACTGAAATGAAAATGTCAAAAATGTGTAACTGTAGCAGGCCTACAGATAACTAGTATTAGACAGTTTCACCTATAAGTTCTTTGCTCTGTGCATCGTTAATTCCGTAACGTATTGACACTGATCATTGGCGGATCCAAAGGGAGCCTGAGGGTACGTGCCTCCCTAGACCTTCATACACCTTTTCGAATGGGCCCATGTGACCGTGTCCCCCCAGACCGTGTGAAGTGCGTCTCCATTCAGGTTACAATAATATGAAGTTACGCCGAAGCGGCGACGAACATTTTTCTGTTAATGTGAAGAGGTTGGATTCTTGGATTCAATTGCAGTGTTCTTCTCTTCCATAGAGAGGATAGCTGGTTATCATGGAGTCATCATGGAGACAACATTTCATTGTGTGTTCGAATTTAGAGACAAAACCATCGTGATCTGGGAAGGGCGAGAACCGCTAGACCAAAATTTGAGGTGATGATGTCAGACAAGAATGTCATAGAGTTATTATAAAGCTGGATTATACTGCACACCGTTTGGTGAGATCACTCAACTGAAACCCTCACAAGAAATGAATGTAGTTCATATGTCCACAGCTCGAGGCAAGGTTACCAGTTCCCTTCGCAAATCCAGTTTTACCAAAAATAAGTCCATGCTATTGTTGCAATTTAACAAGATTTAACAAGATTGCCATCCAGAAAATTACTCTGGATGGCAGGTGGACAAGGAAGCCTTTTGGCTTATCGAGAGTCCAATACTTTTTATCTACATGTATCCCGCCTTTTTTAGGTGTGTGTCGATTTTATTTTTAAACATATTCACGCTACTAGCACCAACACAATCAGGAGATAATCTGTTCCATTCATTTACAGTCCTTTGTGAGAATGAGAACTTTCTTATATCTAATCTACACTGCTCCTTTACTAATGTAGTTTCATGTCCTCTGGTCCTTCTATTTTTCTTAACTGAGAAAAAAATGTTTCTATCAATATTTTCATAACCATTCAATATTTTAAACACTTCTATGTGATCTCCTCTCAATCTCCTGGTCTCTAATGTTGTTAAACCACATTCTTTTAGGCGTATTTCGTAACTAAGATCCCTCAGATTTGGTATCATTTTAGTCGCTCTCCTCTGTACTCTTTCTAGCATATCTATGTCCTTCTTGCGATATGGCCTCCATGCTTGTATACAATATTCTAAATGAGGCCTCACTATTGTTTTGTACAGCGGTACTATTAATTCTTTTTTCTTATACGCTATATTTCGCCTAATTAATCCAAGGATTTGATTTCCCTTTGACGCTGCAATTCCGCACTGCTCTGAAACCTTCATATCAGCACTAATGGTTAACCCCAAGTCCTTTTCTTTTACAGTAGTACTTAGAACAGTACCCCCCATTTTATATTTTACCTCTTCATTCCCATGACCTGTGTGGAGGCATTTACATTTCCCAAAATTGAACAGCATTTGCCACTTTTCAGACCATTTGATCAACCTATCAAGATCATCTTGTAAATGCTGTCTGTCTCCATCACTTTTAATCCTTCTAAACACTTTTGTATCATCCGCAAATTTTAACACCTTGCTTGTTATATCATCGTCCAAATCGTTGATATATATTAAGAATAATATAGGTCCTAGTACTGATCCCTGTGGTACCCCACTCAATACCGATTTCCAGTTTGAAGCCTCCCCATCAACTACTACACGTTGTCTTCTGTCATTCAGCCATTTTTCTATCCAGTTTATTATACCATTTCCTATGCCATGGGCCTTTAGCTTAAGGAGTAATCTTTGATGTGGTACTTTGTCGAAAGCTTTTTGAAAATCTAAATAGATGATATCTACTGGTGATCCCTCATCTACCCACCTAGTGATGTCTTCCAAAAAACATAACATATTTGTTAAGCATGACCTCGCTTTTAAAAACCCATGTTGAGATGGGTTTATCAAGTTATGTTTAACAAGAAAATCCACCATGTGATCTTTAATTAGTCTTTCTAATAATTTGCAAATCACTGATGTTAAACTCACTGGTCTATAGTTCTCTGACTTGTTTCTCGAACCTTTTTTTAAATAACGGTATAATGTTTGCCTCTTTCCATTCTAAAGGAACCACTCCCTCTTCTAATGACAAATTGAAAACTGTTGCAAGCGGTACGCTAATTTGTTCTACAATTTCCAATAGTAGTTTGGGCGGAATCCCGTCCACTCCAGGTGATTTATTATCCTTCATAGCCCTTATTTTCTTAGCTACCATTTCCGAGGTTACAACTAACTGTCCTAAATAGTCTGAATCTGCCCCCTTGAACTTAGCCTCTGGTACTGGCAGTGAACTAATATCTTCCCTGGTAAACACTGAACTAAAATACTCATTCAGGTCTTCTGCCATTAAGAATCCCTCTGATATTGTATTTCCAGCACTATCTTCTAGAGGACCGACCTTATCCTGAACTTTCTGTTTGCTTCGAATATACGCATAAAACTCTTACTGTCATGTTTTATATTACTAGCTAATTTTTTTTCATAGCTTCTCTTTGAATTTCTAATTTCAGCTGTAGCTTGATTAAGTGCTTCTTTATAAATGTTGTAGTCTTCATCATTTCAGTACATCTATATGACTTCCACATCATTTGTTTATACTTAATTTTTCTAATGGCTTCTTTCGATAAGTGTTTCTTTTTAGACCGTTTCCCTTGTTTTTTGAAAGGTACAAATTTATCGACTATGCACTTAATTTCACTATTTAAGATATTCCAGCATTCGGTTGCTGTCTTATTCTTCAGTGTGTTATTCCAGTCTATCTTTGCTAAATATTTCCTCATGTCCTTATACCTTCCTTTGTGGAAATTTCTCCTATACTGCTTTTTACTATTCCTTTCTGATTTTACTTTGATGGTAAAATGTATCTGGTTGTGATCACTACTCCCCAGTGGCTCACATATCTTGACATTGTCAACTAATTCTTTCTGTGAGGACAAAACTAAGTCTAACACATTCTCTCCCCTGGTTGGTTCTAGCACATGTTGAGAAAGGAAACTATCTTGTACTAAAACTAAAAACTTGTGGTCCTCACTCCCCATACTCTGTAGAGATTTCCATTGTATATGCCCATGGTTAAAGTCCCCCATAATAATACAGTTCCGTTTGCTTACTTCCTTTATAGCGTTTTGTATTTTTTCATTCTCTTCTATGCTTATGTTTGGACTTCGATAAACTAACCCAACTGTTAACGTTGAGTTTCCTGTAACTATGTTACACCAAACAGCTTCTTCGCAATCTGCTTCTCTTTCTAATTTTATTTCATAAGCCTGGATAGATTCTTTAATATATAAAATAACTCCACCTCCCTTTCTTCCTATTCTATCTTTCCTAAACATTACATATCCTGTTAGTCCCAATTCGGCATCTGATATATCAGTGGTGGCCCACGATTCGGTTATACCTATTATGTGAGGGTCAATATCTTCTACCATAATGTTTAGTTCACTTCTTTTGTTTACTATGCTCCTTGCATTTAAACAAATGCATTTATATCCTGATTCAGAACAGTTTTCCAGGCTGTTCTTTGCCGATTTATTTCTGCTGTCTTTATCTATGCCTCCAGTTTCAGGCTTCTCTGTGAATCCCCCCTGCGAATCTAGTTTAAATAGATGCAGCCTGTCCCACTGTCAACAGATTGCAGCAAGTTCTCTGAGAAAACTGCTGCCCCCTTTCCACTTAGATGTAGGCCATCTCTCATGTACATATCTTCCCTCCCAACAAAGTATCCCCATAAATCTACGAATCCCACCCCCTCTTCTTTACACATCTGCTCAACTAGTGCGTTGATCGCCATCCTCTTGCAGTTTCTATATGTCGGCCCCCTTCCTCCCATTACTGGCAAAATTCCTGAGAGGATAATCTGTTCTACTCTTGTCTTCTTTAACTTCTTCACTAACTGTCTGTACTTCTTAACTATCCCAGTTGTTCCCTCCCTCTCTGCGTTATTTGTCCCTACATGTACTAGTATAGACCCTCCCTTGCCATGCCCCAGTACCTTCTCTACCCTTTCAGTTACATGTTCTATCCTAGCCCCCGGTAAACAAACAACGACGTCCTCCCCCTCGCTTAGCGTCTTATCTGTCTTTCTCATAATCGAATCGCCCATAAACACCCTCTCTTTCCTCATAGCCCCCTCAATCACTGCCTCAGTGTAGCTCTTTCTACGGTTTGCATCTGTCTGGTTGTAATCTTGTTCCCCTGTCTTCTGCTCTCCCGTGACGTTTTACATTTGCTTATAATACACGCATGATACATTATATAAAAAAATAAGTACATATATGAAAAAGGTGAACGTATTTAACTAATCCAAAAACAGCTAGGGGAAGTACACCGATATTGGACCTGTACTTAAATTGGACCACCGTCCGTTCTACGTCCTGTATATAGTAATTAAATCGCAGTGACGCCCGGCGGATGCTTCACACAACATACAATCTATACGCAGAGCGTAAAATGGCGGCCAGTGCGGAGACGCGCAAAAGGTAATAAAAATGTATTTTTTATCCATATCGTTGTAATATGTAACCAACTTTGAAGGCGTGATACAAAGCCTGTTATAGAGTAGATTGTACACGATTACAATAGAGTGTCGTAAGAGGTCTATATAGCGTGCATGAGAGGAATGAAGACGGAAAATTGTACAGTTTCCGAGAATCACATCTAAGAAGTTAATTATGCCTTCGACCGATATTGGACCAGTCGGGGTGCCCTATGTTGGACCACTGGTCCAATATAAGACACCCGTGGTCCACTATACGTACCATCCCCACACATATGATAATTTTTTAGCGAAATCTCACCACATATACCAAACTTTGATTGGAAGGAAATGGATAGAGCGGTCATGTCATTCAGAAATGGAGACGCCGGCCTCAACGCAACTAGCATGACCTACGGGATTCCAAAGGCTACCCTGAAGCGGCATCTAAACAACAAAAACAAAATCGCTAATGGTCCAAGAAAGTATTTTGGTTGCCCTTGCACTCTGCCGCCAGAGTTGGAGAACATGCTAGTGGAGCATGTTTTAGAACTGGAGAATATGCTGATTGGTATGACCAGGAAAGATTTGATGGATATGGCATATCAGTTGGCTGAAGCGAATGGGATAAGGCATTGCTTCAACACTGAAAAACAAGCAGCTAGCAGACATTGGTACCGTGATTTTATGAGGAGACACCCTGAACTCTCCCTCCGTCAAACCGAGGCAACTTCTATTACGAGAGCCAAAGGGTTCAATCATGAGAGTGTGTATGAGTTCTACGATAAACTAGAAACATTGGTTGACACGTACGGATTTGATGCTAGAAACATCTTTAATGTGGATGAATCGGGTATAACAACTGTGCAGAAGCCTGGCCGGGTCTTTGGAAAAAGAGGGAACAAACAAATCGGATCTCTTATTAGTGGCGAGAGAGGCTTTACTACAACAGTGGTGTGCAACATGAGTGCAGGGGGCAACTATGTTCCACCAATGATAATTTTCAGGCGTAAACGCATGATAGAATCACTGAAGGAAGACGCCCCACCTGGAAGAGTCATAGTGAATAATGAATCAGGCTGGATGAACAAGGAACTCTTCGTCGTCTGGCTGAAGCATTTTGTATCTCATATTGGCTGCAGCAAAGACAAACATGTTCTGTTGATTCTTGACGGCCATTCGTCACACACGAAAAATACTGAAGCAATCCAATACGCCCGGGACCATGGAGTCGTCATATTATCTCTTCCTCCACACACAACGCTCCGTCTCCATCCCCTTGATCGGGTTTTCTATAAACCTCTGATGACCTGTTACAATGAGGAATGTGACGCTTGGCTGAGGAGCAAAAAACTACAGTCACCATCTTCTCAGTCTGCCGCATCTTCGGAAGGGCATACATACGCTCTGCTTCCATGGCAACTGCTGCCAGTGGTTTCAAGTGCACAGGAATTTGGCCTTGTGATCGGAACATATGGACTGATGCCGATTTCGCCGCGGCTGGAAGGTTCGAGTTGTCCTACTCTGAAACTGGTATAGATGTCCCATCGAATTCTGCCAGAGATGGCGCTATGCAGAATGATTACTCGTCAAATACAACAAACACGTCCGCGAGCAAGCAACAGTCCAACAACCGAAGCCTGTCCACGTGCGACCGACAGTCCAATGATCCATGTCCGCCCACAAACAAGCAACAGCTCAGCTGAGCTCATCCACAAGCACCAGGCAGAATAGTTTCAGGCATGTCACAACCAACCCATGCCCATCAATGAGCGATCAACAGTCTAACAAACCTAGCCTGTCCGCGAATGAGCAACAACAGTCTAATGACCCAAGCCCGTCTACCCGCGAGCAAAAATCCAACAATCAAAGCCTGTACACGACTGAGCAACAGTCCAATGATCCATGCCCATCCACAAGCAGCAGACAGAGTGGTTTCAGGTGTGTCGCAACCAATGCAGATGGACGTTGTTTCTTCCGAGTCGTTGTTATTTGTCAAGATCTCGATATGCAGTATGCAGAAAGAGACAACGATGGCAATTTAAAGGACCTACGAATGAGAATACGAGAAATGACTGATGCGCTACGATCCAACATGATTGCACATATGCTAGACAACTTTGGCCTTTATGAAAACATTGATGTGAGGATGGTGAACGCAGATCTACCTCAGAGACTGCGTTTCGCATCTATCGAGGACAGAATCGCATCGATGGCGAATCCCAGTGAAATGATTGGGGAGATAGAGATCGTTGTGACGGCACGCTCTCTACAACGACCAGTGCATGTCTCCATTGGGGAGAGTGTATTTGAATTCGAGACAGAATTTCAGGAGTCTGGTGCAATTATGGTCAAATACCTAAATCAGAGTGAAGATGCTGGTCATTATGAAGCATTAGTCCCAATCATGGAGCAGCTGACTGATCAACCAGAGCTGGGTAGAAAGGTCGTCACTCCTGCAATGCTGTCTTCCATCCCCAAACCAGCGATTTCTAGGGCCAAGAGAAGAACCACCAAGTCGGAAATCATAACCTCCAGTCCCTATAAAAAAAACTTTAACAACAAATGTCAAAAGGCACAAAAGTAGGCATAACTCAGCAGTTGGCAACATAAATATAAAGACAACAGATCCAATTAAGATAGGAAAAAAGACAAAAACGGCAGCTTTCTCCTGGCAGCCAAAACGAAAAAGCGGTCAATGTGACAACGAGTCTTGGTACTATGTACTTTGTGACGAAGAGCGAAAATAAACCATGGTGAAATGTGTACACTGTGGGATATGGATACACATGAGTTGTGCTGGTGGCCTGCCCTATAACTATCGATGTGACATGTGTCAGTAAAAGATCGTATTCCTAATTTGGTGATCAGGGACCATCAATTACTGACTGATATCTTTTTCCCATTATTAGACACTCTACTGACAATTATTTCGTTGGTTTGTTCGTTTATTCGTGACAGATTTTATCACGACAATCACTTCGTTGGTGTATTCTTCTATTTGTGACAAAATATAATTGTTTGTTCTCAGTTCAGAATTAAATTGTGTCAAACTATTTGGCGCTTAGTCGTCACATGTCATTTGTATGTTCACTGGAACGCCGTAGTTTTCGTGATTTATGCATTAAGCGACTATCTTCTTATAAATCTGAAGTGGGTGCTGAACTTTGAGTTCTTTCAAAGCATCAATAATAGACAGATGACGTATATTGAACCAGGAGCACCTATATTGGACCACCTGGTCCAACATCAGGACCACTGTAGTCCAATATATGTCACCCGTTACTCAAATTGGACCAATTACGAAAAAAACTGTTTTGTATTTTGTGGAAAAAATAACAAATGCATCGACTCTATTTCCCGCTTGCACACAGAGCATGTAGTAACTCGTGGCCTGATCCTTTAGTCCTCGATATCACGTACAGGAATGGAGAAAGAGGGCTCGGAAGTTAGGGGGTTCAATATCGATGCACTTCCCCTACTATAGCAATAGTATTATAAATACCTCCCCACATATGTGTGCCTAAATTGTTTTGTTTGAAACGGAAATGTGAGCAAATCATAATCTGAATGCTTAGGTCGTGGTCTGGCTCCAAAGGTACCCTCCAGACGTCTTGGCTTACCTTTAGATTATCAGGCTGTCTAAAGAAACCTTTCACGTGCCGTCTGCCTCCCCGCTAGTTGAGACGTCACCGACGCCAGGTTGTTTTATACGGTGGCCTTAGCATGAGTGAGTCGCCAACGATCAATCGCAGTCCGTCGACGTGCTGTGGATGGATTTAGCAACAGAAACCAATAATGAATCGAGTGCGCAGCGCCGAAATAACGTTAGAGAGAGAACGTGGTTGAGCAGGGATCAATACGGATGGACAGTGTGACCTCACGTGACATTATAAATCCCGGTCGGTTATCAATAAGTAGTGGGCAGCCAAATCTCGACCGGGGATAAATTATGTCTTCATAGAAATACCTAAATGGTTTTGTGAATCTTCCAACGAGACACGTCAATGAAACCGATTGACACGAATACACGTACACGATTATTGGTACGGAAAATTCATTGTTTCGCTTCGGGCAAAGGCTAGATAGAAATATATAAGTCTAGAAACATTCATTCCACGGTGTATTTCCAACGAGACGACGTATGTTGCAAGACGTCGAGATCTGGCGGGTTTTCCTGTCGAACATCCTAACGTTGGTTATCAGATGAACTGTCGCGCTCGAAATCAATTGCACGCCGTCTAGTTAAATTATGTCTCTTGCATTGTATTATTTTCCGTTTATTCAGTGTGTTGTTACTGCAGCAGAACATTTGAAAGTGGTAAATTATTCCAGTTAGTTGTGAGGGGCGAAAAGGTGCTGCCACCTGACGGCGCCTGTGTAATCGAGGGTATCTCCGTTAGAGACAACACATTTTCGGTTACAAAGTAAACAGTGGTGAACGTGTGGCGACCATGCAATGTGAAGAACAAGGAACATTTTGGGCACGTCCGATGTTGACGATAAAATTACTCAGCCGAGCTGTCACGACTGAGACCGAGTATAAAAATTCGAACCGACTAACAAGTTGAAGTGTCAGTAACATTGAAATATGAACTCGGACACTTTTTAAAAACTACGTCGAGGGAGGTTCTTCAAATATGTTCTGCATTAACTTGTCTTTTGTGTTGCGGGAAACGTGCTACAATAAACACTTTGTTCAATGGGAAATGTCAGTAACAACCAACAATATGCTCGGTGGATCAAATGCAGGCTTGCTTCGGGAGACTTTGCTTCGCTTATCAGACAAGGCCTCTCATCGGTGAAATACCATTAACTAATCTGAAAGCAGATAGTCCATAAACCTCAACATAACGTCCTCTTCAAGGCATCCCGCAGTTTCGATGTTAAGCCGTGAATGTGGTCGGTTGCTCCATACTATGACGACCACATAGGCCGTTCCATCACAGCTGTTCCTTCGATGATTGACAGAGAGCTAGTGATGCCGCGTACATATGTGCGTGTTTTGTTTATGAATGTCTGTCTGAATACACCCAACGCCATGTATGCCAGTGCTGTATCTTGAAAACAAGAACCCTCGAAAACGCGTCAGTTGTCTTGTCAAATTAGGCTCGGTGCAGTGTCCAAGTTCAAAACGTATTGTTTTAATCAAACAAGCGTGATCCATTTTAGCCTAAAATCATGGAATAGTATTTCAGTTATGTATACATTCTTACAAGTTGTCTGCTCAAAAGGTTGAAATGCGAGAATATTGTCGAATTGTTTACATGACAAGAATGTTTGATCCTTGATTCGAGAAGCAATTTAGGGTGTTTTCAATCTAGGTCTATTATACTACCTTAGTACTTTGACAGATTTGGTAAACTTCCTACATAGCTGCACGAGTTATTGCGTGTGTCCCCGCTGTGCTGGCGAGTCCTGGTGGTGTTCATCAGCGAACCTTGGAAATGACCTAAGGGATTACATCGTCTAACTATGTTCGATGATAAATAAGGACTCGACAACTTCCGTATTTACTAAATGGTTTGCGTGTAGCTGAACATCAATCATACAAAAAACCAAACAGACAACATGTGCAAGACAATCACCATACCCACGCGGTGACGTGCAGGTGACACAGTTGACAGTCACTTCTTACGTGACTCACTTATTTAAGTTGCACATGACAGCAATGCGGATAGGGCACGAGGAACACGAATGTCAAGATCATCGATGATTAGCCTCATTAAAGGAAAACAAAAGGCAACGTTTTTAGTGTTAAGCACCTAAAAGAGTTAACACAAACTAACCATTTGCATCTACAATAAAAATTTTCAGTTCAGTGGTTTACTCAGAATGTATTCCTAAAGTGGAAGATTCTAACGAAATCTGCGATAACATAAAGACTGCCATCTTACTGATTACGCGTTCATTTGGCCGAAAGCAACCAATAAACGAGCAGCATTTTGTTTGCTGTGTACGTCACTCTGTCTAGAGTTCGAGTAGTTGGTTCAGTTGTCAATACTAAATTATGGCATGCGGTTCGTTATATTAGTATAAGTTCGGCTTGCAAAGAAAACGTGACTTGCAATGTGCCATACTGTTCTGCATACAGTTGTAACAATAGTACAGCGAAGAATAATGAGTTTGTTTATCTTTGAATCGACGAGAAGTGAAGCAGTGGATTCATAACTGCGGACGGGCTGGTTGGAACTGTCTTGGAAGCCCTCGAAATATAATACACTTTGTTCGGCTCATTTTGAAGATACGTGCTTTGAAGTAGTATATAATCAGTTAATGGGCCAAGATCCGACAAAATGTCGCCAACGTCGATTTTTGAAGCCTGGAGCAGTGCGACGATATTTAGTTCACGGACCTCCGCCGTCGAAGCGACGCATATTTTCGATCAAACGCGCCGAGAAATAAGATCGCAAGAAGGTTAGTACTATGACGTACTCGGTATCCAATTATAACCTTGTGCCATTTGAGATGTTGTAAGATATGCTGGAGGCAAGGTAGAACAGTAGCAGAATGAACTACATTGTATAATGGAGTTTAGTCTTTAGAAGAAAGCTGAATGGCAAAGTTAACGGCAATCAAGTCGCGTGAGCGATATTACAGTAACGGATTAACGTGAGCTGGAATAATTGTCGTTTATAATAACATTGCAAAACTTACTGTATTTTGTGTTAAATGAACAAAAACTTGTAAATACGTTCTGGTGAATAGGTATCTTATCCATTCATATTGCATTAGACATTGTCATATATCGAAATGTTTGGCCTATTATTTATGTAATGTTGTTATTATGATAGCTTATTATGTTTATTGTGAATATATATTTTTACAACAATTACGTACCTTTAAACCACTCTTATCCATGGAATAAGGGTGTCAATATCAAGTAATTTTATCCATTATGCCATATTTGATGGCCATTTTCAAAAAAAAAATACATTTAAATTATGCAGTTGGAAGAACGATATCTCTGGGAGTAATTATGTGATCCAGATATAGTTATCAATGAGCTCACCAGATACACTATGTATGTTTGTATTATAAAAATACTGGCATCAACAATCATAATGTTGAAATATTTTTAATGACATACCGTGTGCACACATCTTCACTAACTAGTTATTTGCACACTAATAGCAAAAACAGGTAAGAGCTGTTGTGAAAATATCTTGAATTTGGATCAAAAATATCAATAATTGTATTTTGCACTTCAGCTCGATCATCAACATGATGTGGCACATGGGGAAAAGCATCAACCGCAAGTTTACTGCGAAGGCCCGACGGAAGGGATGCGGGGACCTCCTTCTTTGGATACAGAATGTATCAAACCATCTGTGGTGGTGTTGTGCAACATGAAACGGTGACGCATAGTTCCTGAATTATATAGAATTAGAACATTTATATATCGTATGAATGTTGGCCGTATAGTGCATTGGTTACACGTCACCTGTGTGTAATTGGTTGTGCGTGTGTGTGTGCGCGCACGTGTGTGTGTGTCTGTGTGTGTGTGTGTGTGTGTGTGTGAGAGTGTGAGTGTATGTGTGAGTGTATGTGTGTGTTTGTATGGGTGAGTGTGTGTGTTTATGTATGTGAGTATGTTTGAGTTGTGTGTGTGAGTGTGTGAGTGCGTGTGTGTGTGTGGTTTGTGTGTGTGTGTGAGTGCGTGAGTGTGTGTGCTTATGTGTGTGAGTATGTTTGAGTTGTGTGTGTGTGTGTGAGTGCGTGAGTGCGTGAGTGTGTGTGGATTGTGTGTGAGTGAGTGTGTGTGAGTGTGTGTGTGTGCCTTGCGTGTGAGTGTGTGTGTGCGTGTGTGTGCGCGTGAGTTGTGCGTGAGTTGTGCGTGAGTGTGTGAGTTGTGTGTAAGTTTGTGTGTGTGTGTTTATGTATGTTTGTGTCTATATGTTTGTATGTGTGTGTGCGTGAGTTATGCGTGAGTTGTGCGTGTGTTGTGCGTGAGTGTGTGAGTTGGGTGTTAGTTTGTGCATGTGTGTGTGTGCGCGCGCGTGTGTGTGTGTGTCTGTGTGTGTGAGTGTGTGAGTGTGTGTGAGTGTATGTGTGTGTTTGTATGGGTGAGTGTGTGTGTTTATGTGTGTGAGTATGTTTCAGTTGTGTGTGAGTGTGTGAGTGCGTGAGTGTGTGTGTTTATGTGTGTGAATTGTGTGTGTGAGTGTGTGAGTGTGTGAGTGCGTGAGTGTGTGTGGTTTGTGTGTGAGTGAGTGTGTATGTGAGTGTGTGTGTGTGTGTTGCGTGTGAGTGTGTGTGTGCGTGTGTGTGCGTGAGTTGTGCGTGAGTGTGTGAGTTGTGTGTTAGTTTGTGGTATGTGTGTGTATGTTTATGTATGTTTGTGTCTAAATGTTTGTGTGTGTGTGTGTGTGTGTGTGTTTGAGAATGTGTCTCTCTCTCTCTCGCTTTCTCTCTCTCTGTGCTGGCGTGCGTGCGCGCCTTTATGAGTGTGTGAGTGAGTGTGTGTGTGTGTGTGTGTGTGTATGCGTGCGTGGGGTTTATGTGTATGTGAGTGTGTGTGTATGTGTTTGGGTGAGTGCGTGATAGCAAACATTTATAATGGTATAATAGCTGCTATGCAACTAAGTGCACTTCTCTTGTGATGGGCTAAATTAGATAGAATTAGAACATTTATATATATCGTATAAATGTTGGCACAGTTGTGTATTTGTCACAACTCACCTGTATATGAGTGTGTGTGTGTGTGTGTTTGTCTGTGCGTGTGCGTGTACGTGTGCGTGTGTGTGTGTCTGTGAGAGAGAGAGTGTGTGTGTATGTGTGTGTGGGTGTGTGTGTGAGTGAGAGAATGAGTGCGTGTGTTTGTATGTGAGTGTGTGTGTGAGTGCGTGTGAGTGTGTGTAAGTTGTGTGTGAGTGTGTGTGTGTATGAGTGTATGTGAGTTGTGTGTGTGAGTTACGTGTGAGTGAGTGTGTGTGTGTGTGTGTGTGTGCGTGTGCGTGTGTGTGAGATGTGCATATGTGTGTATGAGAGAGTTGTACGTAAGTGTGTGAGTTGTTTGTTAGTTTGTGTGTGTGCCTCTGTCGTTATGTTTCTGTCTCTCTCTCTCTGTACTAGTGAGTGTGCGTGTGCGTGCATGTTTGTGAGTGTATGTAGGCGTACGTGCATGTCTGTGTTTGTGTGTGAGTGTGAGAGTGTGTGTATATTTCTGGGCATGTGCGTCACAGCATCCTTTAAGAATTGTACAATATCTCCTATGCCACTAAGTTGTGATGGGCTAAATTATATAGAATTAGAACACTTATATATGGTATTAGGTTTGGCGCCTCACCTGTGTGTGAGTGTGTCTGTGTGTGTGTGTGTGTGTGTGTGTGTGTGTGTGTGTGTGTGAGTGTGTGTGACTGTGTCTCTGTGTAGGTGTGTGTGTGTTTGTTTGTGTGTGTGTGTGGGTGTGTGTGTGTGTGTGGGTGTGTGTGTGTGTGTGTATGTATGTGAGTGTGTGTGTGTGTGTAAATGTGTGTGTCTGTGGGTGTGTCTCCGGCTGAGTGTGTGTGTGAGCGTGTGTGAGTGAGTCTGAGTTGTGTGGTGTATGTGTGAGAGAGAGACAGAAAGAGTTTTTGTATATGTGTGAGTGTGTGAGTATGAGTGTGTGTTTGTATGAGTGTGCGCGTGTGTGCGTGTGTGCGTGTGTGCGTGTGCGTGTTATGTATGTATCTATATGTGTGCGTGAGTGTGTTTGTGTGTGTGTGTGTGTGTGTGTGAGCGTGTGTGTGACTTGTGTTTGTGCGTTGTGTATGAGTGTATGTGTATATGTGCGTGTGAGTGTGTGTTTGTGTGTTAGTTTGTGTGGGTGAGTGTATGTGAGTCTGTGAGATATGTGTATGTAAGTGTGTGTGTATGTGTGAGATGTGTTTGAGTGTATGCTTGTCAGTTGTTGTTTTTTGTGTATCTGTCTGTGCGTGTGCGTATACGTGTGCGTGTGTGTGTCTGTGTGTGTGTGTGTGTGTGTGTGTGTGTGTGTGTGTGTGTGTGTGTGTGTGTG